>OW964835.1:41681383-42881383 GCA_943142095.1 Ophonus ardosiacus
CTTCATATTCAATAGATGTAAATTTAAAGCATTATAAAGAAATTAATTTTCAAAAATTAGTCAGCTTTGCAATTTATTATGGAAACAGCTGACATAATTATTCAAAAAAAAAAAATTAATTGACAGATGTCAGTTGCAAGTGCAAAACCAAATATGAAAAGTATAGGATCTAAAATTGGTATGTCATATTGTTACTCGCAAGTGACATGCAGAGAAAGGCCAAAGAGAAGATGGAAGGACATTACTTAGTGTAGTTTATGTTATAATTTTATTGGATTTAAAGAACCTTTTCAAATGAACTTTTAGTATGGAATTTATAAAAAACAGTATGTGTTCGTGTTCGATTTTACATGATATTATATAGAATCTGTTCCAAGGACTTTTTGGTATGGGATTTGTACAAAATACATCGAATTGACGGAAGGTTTTGTGCTGGCCACAACAGATTTTTTTTTTATTGTATTTGACATGTCTTCTGCACACATACATTCTAATTATATTTATTTTCATTGTATTCTGTCTCTAACCGTGTATGAGTGGTGCAGGAAAATATGAGAAATGAACGAAATAATTTAGTTCATTTCTTATATTTTCATGAACCACTCACACACGGTTAGAGATAGAATAACGCACGATAAATTTTTATTCAGCATGAAATTCTCTTTCTTTCCATGTTACGCATGATTTTTTTACATCATCAGATCTCGTGTTACATCCTTTTAAAATTACATGATTTTTCATCGAAATTTTGTGTTATTGAAAATACACAAAATCTCGATGAACATAAAATTGCCAGATTTCCATCTACAATCGTAAAGTAGTCTACAAACTACATTTCACGTATACACAACACACAATCTACTTGAAGTAAAAGTTACAATTCAGTTTCTTTCGAAACATTTAACCTGCTGTTGAGAATCAATACTGGTACCCTTACTTTGAAGTTTTACTGAGTTGCTCCTTCATTTCACTTGACATAACACGTGTAAACAAAACAAATGAAACCTTGTGACGTACTCGTCCAAAGGCCTTCGGAAGAGGCCGGACCCGTTCGGTTATTTACGATTTCATATCTCGACCTTTTTTTCTAACATATTTGGTTTGTAAATTCGCTGACAGAACAAGGTACAGTGGCAGCTCGTCAGGGGTGGTAAGGGAGACTAGGCCTCCTCTTAATTTATAGGATTTTTACAAGAATTTTTTAATGATAGATTAATTAGTAGAAATTTGTGGCACCAAGAACTCCAGACTTGACAAGTCCTGACTTTTTTCCCATATTTAAAAAATAATGTGTTTGAAAATCGACCTCAAAATTTAAAACATGAAACGACGACTGCATTTGTGCCTTGGGAATAATGGACAACATTTTCTACATCTTCTTTAAATAAAATATCTGTTTCCTTCTTTATTATCTTTTCTTCTATCAAAATTAAAATATAATTTTAATTTTGACAACTTGACTTTTGAATTGAATAACGATCAGACATACGATTCTCTGTTCATAGCCTCCTCCGATTTGGTTTTGTTTCAACACGCTGTAGTAAAGTCCATCCTTTCCTAATGAGCTACTTGCGTACCTTTTCTTATTTAATATTTTTGAAAAGCAGGTAAAACTTGCTACCCATATTTTTTCTTTTGACAAAGTTTTTGTTAATTAGCCAGAAAAAAAAATAATGAAATTTGATTATTTGAATTCCCGCCATGTATGACGTAGAATTACGCCGCACCAATGAGTGGTCGTAAAGCCATAGCGTTTGTTTGTACGGGTAATGTAGATCTCCTGTTTGACGTTTCAACAATAGTTTGGAGGTTAGTATTTTAATTTATCTTTTTGTTATCGATATTTTAAATTACTTGTAACAACCTATGTGTTTATTTGTGAAGTAATTAATATATTTGAGAGACCAGAGAGAGAGGAAAATGAACTAATGTCAAATACAAATTAAAATTTTCTCGCATGCCATCTATACCTTACATTTTTAAACATGGTTCTCCAGTTAAATATAATGACGTCACAGAAAATTTTCTTTCTTAATTTACTAAAAAACAAATATTTTTTTTAAATAAAATTTATATTTTTATATATGTTTTCAACATAACATTACATTTATAATGATAGAAATCGGATTTTCAGTACCACGCAAATAGCCCATTTAAGATCATTCAATATTAATTAATCAATAATAAATATATGTAATCAATTTTAGTTATGATTAAGATACTATATATTTTATTTGTTGTAAAAGTAGTTTAAAGTGCTGAATATAATGTATAATCCGAGTATTAGTTATTTGTCATTCATATGCACCTAAATTTCAGAGTTCATTTGCACTCAAGCTTATGACATCATTATATTTTAACCTTTCTTTGTTCCAACAACACCTTGTATTTGACTTTTATAATTCATAGAATTGTTATTCGCTATTCGTTCAGAAGTAATTCAGCATTTTACACTCCTTAAGTTCTTAGTTCATGCTCAATCTGCATTCGCTACATCCGTTCTTAGAATTGTTTATTCCAAATGACTTTCAGGGGATTTTCTTTGTTCCCTCACTAAAAACCCTAAATCATCATTTTTACCCTACCACGCCTTGGTGGTATGGACGTGCGGGTAAGCGACGGCAGACGGGCAGAACTGTGCTTTATGTTTGAATACAGTATGTTAGGCAGTTGCAATAACATCGTCAAGTCGTAAAGTTGCTCTAAGATCATCAACTCATAAGGTTGTATTAGACGTTAGAACTAGGACTCCACTCTATAATAAATGTAGATCTTCGTGAATATAGTAAACCAACATTATTTAATAATAACAAATCTTTGCTTGTTCGAACCTACAATTTCAGGTAGTCATTCGAAGAAGCCAGAGTCGCTATAGAGAGCCTAGCTAATTCTGATAAGCGTGCAGACGTGTAAGTTTACAACAACGCTGTATTTTCCATCATACATAAATATTAAAAAGACAGGATGATCCGATTTAAGTTTGCTATGTTTGTATCACAATGAATTTAACAGCTGTTAATACGCAGTGTCAAATATTAGTTTACAACTACATATGAACGAAATGGATCATATAAAGCAATAGATATATGCAAAGAAACTTAATACAGTTTGCAGGATTAGTAAATATATAGGTAAGTTTTTTAATTAATAAAAATTAAATATCGGGAGATATTGTGTTGGACACATCTGATTTTTCTTTTGAGGCTTTTATTTCTAAAAATTCAATCAGTTGTTCAAATACTCTAAAAATGCGTATACTTACGTAACATTGTCTTTACAATCAAATAATATTACTACCAAGTTTATATCTCTACCGATTTTTGAAATATTGCCCCAAAAGTAAAAAAATAAAATAAAAAAAAAAATCTGATTTGTATGTATCTACTACTATACTTCCAAATTTTGAAACCGCAGGTCGATATCTCTTTTCGTTCTCGAAATATTTACAGTCAAAGTTTTGCTCAGAACTGCCCATTTTTGGGTAGTAACCCAAAAATGGGTCGAGTTATGAATTTTGTGACACGACCATTCGATTCTACGGGCAAAATTACATAAGTGCACCAATTTTCATAATTTTTGTCCAATCGGTTCATTTTTTATGAATAAAAGTTTGAAAACCCCTGAAAATAGCCAAAATCTGAAAAAATCGTAAGGGGTACACCTTAGATTTTTGCAATTTTTGACCATTTTCAGGTATTTTGCTTTAGAGCCTGTATGCGGCGTTCAAATATTATGAAAATTAGTATACTTATGTAATTTTGCCCGTAGAATCGAATGATGATATCTCCAAATTCATATCTCGACCCATTTTTGGGTTATTTCCCAAAAATGGGCAGTTTTAAGCAAAACTTTGAATCTAAATATCTCGAGAACTAAACGAGATATCGACCTACGGTTTCAAAATTTGAAATCAGCGCATTGAGAAGTATCTAGATACATAACAATTAGATTTTTGAAAATTTTGAAGTTTTTTATCTTAATGTGGGGTATATTGACTTTTGGGGCAATAATTCAAAAATGGGTAGAGATATAAATTTGGTAGTAATATTATTTGATTGTAAAGACAAATACATTGCTGTCAATCAAATGTTAAGTTGTAACCAATGATATGGCAAATTCCATGTTTCACGTTAAAAAAAATACTCATAGTATACCGCGTTGTTAAATACCCAGCGGGAGGTTATGGGCTGGCCACATCAGTGCAATAAACAAAAGGTAAATAATGAAAAGATTATAGATTAGATGAAATTAAGCATTGTGATGATATGTTCGACTGGTTGGTAAAACTCGTTTACTTTATTAAACAACCTCCCCTCCGACAAATATCACGAGCCGCCACTGACAAGGTAGCAAGGAACAAATGTGGAACATGTGCGCTAGGGCTTCACATGACACTGCAACCGAACTGTTTTTATGGAAATTAGTTCCTGGAAAGTCTGTAGTTTACTTGGAAAATAAACTTTCGGAGTTACTGGCGAAATAAACTTCAACGTGTGAATATTATGCCTTGGTTTCGGATTATGCGGAATGTATGGCTTAAATATACGAAAGTAGTTTGAATTTTATGTTTGTTCTAGTCTATAAACTGTATCTCGAGTGGATTTTTCTCATATGCTCTGCGAATCTATCAGGAAGCAGTAAAAATTTATTGCTGCAATATGGGAGAATGTTATTAGAAGCGATGGAGGTGTTACACACGGTAGAATCCAAGAAAATAAATTGAAATATGGAAATTTTATGAAAATGATGTTTCATAAAGTTGAGTTTATTTGCTGGTTAATGTGCAAGTCATGAAATGCTAATAAATCCAATATTTAATTATGGTAGAGTGGGGCAAGTTCGCAAACGGGGCATCTACCGGTTAATTTTAGCTCTCGCTATGAGAGGTATTGGATTCATGCTAAAATTCGCATATCCAGATTTTATTGAATAACCACGAATTAAAGTCCCTAGAATCCATTTTTAAAATGATGTCTGTGTGTGTGTGTGTGGACGTGTGTATGTGTGTGTGTGTGTATGTATGTATGTATGGATGTTGGAGGGACGATTCCTTAAAAACTGTTTATAGTAAACAATTATTTTTGTAATACTTTATTTAGATTCGTAAACGATTCAAATAATATCAATACCAATAATAACAATTAGAATTATTTGAATATATCTGTTGAATATGAAGGAAAATTTATAATAATAATAATAATATATAATTTATTGCCCAACAGTTAAGAACCAGTTACAGGACAATTTATAAATAAACATTATATAGATTTAAGATACGTGCAAATATATAAATACAATTATTAACAAAGAGACAAAAAAAAAAATATATAATCAAACCGTATGTGTGTGTGTGTATGGATGTTGGAGGGACGATTCTTTAAAAACTATAAGACTTAAAAAATATCTAACTGCAGTTTCCTCAATCTGACATTTCTGGGAAGAGCTGAGGTTTTGGTAATAAATGAACAACCGGAAGTAGTAGTTTCGTAGAAAAATTCTTCTAAATATAATTTTTTGGGAGTTTTTTTTTATTATTATTAAAAATTGAAGAACATAAAATTCTCCATCTAATACATTTAAAATTTTTATTGTATCTTGTATAGATTTAGAGATAAAGACATTATAATTTATAGAGTAAACTAATCGCAGAGGCTAAGGCACTAAGGAAACCAGTTGACAAATTCCAATGTTTATAACATGACACATGTCATTGTCAAATATCAACAGTTTTAGTGACATTCTGATAGCTTTTTCTGGGAAGTATATATAATCTTTCTTATTGTTTTATTAATTAAATATTTGTAATTATAGGTAAAATTGTGGAAAAATGCACATATCCATTAGAAATACCGCCAATCTGGTTAATGAATTGGAAGAACCTCTGATATTTAGAAACTTCTTCATGCAATGAAAAATAGATATAATTAGAATTATATGTGCACATAAGACATGTTAAATACAATAAAAAACAATATTTGGGTAAATTTCTGTAATATTTTGTTATAAAACGACGGTTCGAAAGCGAAGTGCAATACAATACTTATGTAGCCTAACATGGAAATGGCGAGAGGTCTTGTGCTGGCTACAACAGATTTTTTTTATTGGCATTTACCAAAATTCTACCGGTAGATACCGCATCTACCGACTGTACATCTAATATTTATGTATGATGGAAAATATATTATTTTTACAAACCTTAATTTCTTTAGAATTATAGATATTTACACACCAAGTGCGCTAAGGTAATGTTTGTTCATGAGAAGAAAGTATATGAGTTAAATTCTTCGCGTGAATAATCATTCTTAGCTCACGTAGTTTGTACAACATTTTATTCAATTTTGACGAAATGATAATAAAAACCATTATAATATTTAATTTTGACAAAATAAAAAACTTATCAGTTAGTAGGCTGAGCATGACAATCGTCGCTGATAGACGTCAAGTCATGTATTTAAAATGCTTTATTGTCTGTCATTTGTGCCGTGAAAAATAATGAAAATGGCTGATAATGTCTGATAAATATTATGGTGAATATTATTTTCGTACATGATGTTATTTTAAATGCATTATTTGCTGCAGACTGAGTTAAATTTTTGTGAGAGTAATTTAAAAATTTTCTTAATTCACATGTGAAAAAAGTGTTACTTATAGTTGTTGCTATGGAGTTAATAATGACAGTTTAAAACGTCAAAATTGAATAAAATATTTTTTGCCCTCCTGAAGTGTAATGGGAACTTTACAATTGTATACACAGCAAGTGTAACCTACATTTTACGCTTACTGTGTTGTAACTTGTCTAACTATGCGGTAAAATAATCAAAATACACTAGACGTTTATGGACATTTAGAAAAGAAATCATCTTTACTATAATAAAGTTCATGTAAAAAAGTACTACCTACTTAAGTTATTTTTTTACTTTAACATTTCCTGTATGTAAAATTAATTTATATAAACCAAACTCACGGTAGCGACATCTGTCATTATTGTAAAAATCCGCCGTTACCGACATAGTCACCGATCGATATACCTGTCAAATACGCGAGCATTGTTGAAATGTCAAATATCGACACCTACCTATTATTTATTACGAAGAAAACATGAGCAAATAAATATATTATCAGTCATAAACAACGTCTATTATTACAGATAAATTTTCGCTAGAAGAAGTACTCTAATGAAGGTAAGTAAAATCAAATTTGGTAATTGACTTAACCCCAGTATTTTAAACTAACTCTTCTCAGAAGTACAACCTATATCATTGAAAAAAGTGATTTTCATTATCGTCGGCCAAAAAATTTGTACAATTCTCGTGCGTGAAGTATTTTACAGCGCTCCAGCTAATAAGGCACCAGCCCTTAAGGCGAGTGCCTTAAACAAAGTTTTCGCGCTGTAAAATACAACTTACACGCACTCGAATGTAAATAACTGTTACTATTATATTCTCCTTAACACGGTTTCATTATTAATTTTAATGTAATTGCTTCCTGACAGTGACATTTGCTTAAATATGTCAAAATTGTTATTATCTTCCTCTGAAGCAGACTATAGTAGGCCGTGAGAGAATATTTGAATAACATTAATGTTGTGATTCAATTTACCAATTGATGTTTTCCCTGACTTACGAACTTATATATTTCACGTAACAATTTGAAATATTTTATATATTTAAATAAGTTTTTAACAAGCAGTTATTTTTGTCGTCATCACATTGAAAACTTCTTCTTAGCCAATTTCGTAAGTAAGTAAATGTTAATAGAGCAAAATTTATCTTCGTTATAAAGTTTTACAAAATACGCTTTAATGAATAATGTTTTAAAAGAAGATTATAATGCATTCTTTTTAATCATCTTTGTATTTTATAAAGTAAAAGTTTTACTAAGAAAAACTATGTGTTAAAAAGAATAAAACTCCAATGAGCTTTATAATGAACAACAATAAAAAATCTGATGTAGCCAGCCAGTGATCTTTATACATATCTGGTTTGAAAATTCTCATTTGTGGAATAAATCGTCTCAACTAAATGTCTTCACAATTTTTAACTTAAACTGCTCATATCTTTGTAGTTATTGAAGATATCGTTCAGATTTTTTCAAATTATTATTTATTTATGTTTTGAGAATATGAGTATACAGGGTGTCTCTTAAATAGGGGGACATGACTTAACCACAGATTCCTGAGGCTAAAATAAGACGATTTAATCAAACTTGCTTCTACCGGAAAGTGTACCATTTAGCCAGAATTCTGCTGCAAAGTTCTTCGAAAAAAAATTAATTTTGCCTATATTAATCGGACGCTTTATTCGATTTGGATGAAATTTGGTATGACAGTTTATATGGTTATAAGTCATCTTTTAAGGTGATACTTGTTATTATTAGTGAACCACTAGTGTATGAAACCTAGGTGTCCCAACATTAATTAGACCCTAAGTTTTTAATGGCAATGCCGAAAACGTGAAATTAGTTTTCTTCACAAAGATACATTCAATAGTAAACTTTTCTCTCTCTGTATAATTTGTGATATGATAAAAAATAAAATCTGAGTGTCTGCACTGCTAAATTTTTAATATAAATTTAATTTAGCAGTCTATCCTAATGTCAAACAAGTAATTTTTAATGAGAGTAACGAGTTGTCAATCTTCACAACTTGTTTAGGAGTAAGCTGAAATATGTAATCGTCTTATTTATAATAATGGTAGTTAAATATTATTAGGCCGAACAAACAGATGTTACTAATTTTAGAATATTGCGAAGAAAATTTTTGACAACCCGTAAAATAATTGTTACTGTCATTAAAAATTACTTGTTTGACATTTAGATAGACTGCTAGATTAAATTTATTTAAAAAATTTAGCAATGCAGACACTCAGTTTTTATTTTTTTCTGTGTGAACCGTAACAGATATCACAAATTACATAGAGAGAGAGAAAAGTTTATTATTGAATGTATCTTTGTGAAGAAAAATAATTTCACGTTTTCGGCATTGCCATTAAAAACTTAGGGTCTAATTAATGTTGGGACACCTAGGTTTCATACACTAGTAGTTCACTAATAATAACAAGTATCACCTTAAAAGATGACTTATAACCATATAAACTGTCATACCAAATTTCATCCAAATCGAATAAAGCTTTCTGTTATTATAAGCAATTTTTTTTTTCGAAGAACTTTGAAGCAGAATACTGGCTAAATGGTACACTTTCCGGTAGAAGCAAGTTTAGTTAAATCGTCTTATTTTAGCCTCAGGAATCTGTGGTTAAGCCATGTCCCCCTATTTAAGAGACACCCTGTATAATAAAAATATCAGGACTAGTGTAAAAAAATTAATAGCATATTCCTGAGCTAATTTTGAGCAAAAAATATCATATAAAGGTATGTCCGGAAACTTTTAGTTACAGAGTTACAGGCCTGTAGTGCACCTCATCTGACATATTTTTATTAATAACTCTGATACTAGTTGCACTAAAATTTTGAAACTTGATACGAGGATACTACTTATTGAGATGCATATTTAAACTTTCTTTTGTTTCTGTATCTCAACCAGAAGTGTCTCATATGGGGAAGTCATAAAGGTTTTTATCCTTATCTTTTTATCTATTAACATTTCGAATTACAAATGGTAGTGTTTTGATATTCATATGTCACTATTTAATAACTTATACGTAGTAGGTAAAGTGCTATGGATCGATATGATTCGAATGAGGCGAAATCGTTACATGTTAACCTATATTTAGACCGGATAAATATTTGAATCAACATGGCTATGCATTTTTGATGATGCTACCCTACGTTGATGCGACGGTGTTAAAAGACGAGTATCGCTGTTTGCAACTTCACTGGAAATTTCATAACGGAATGGAATGGCAGTAGGATGGAGTAAAGTGTTATGGGTTTTTAATAGTATATGGTGGTAAGAATTTATTTTGAGAGATATAAAAAGAACTGAACGAAGAATTTCCTTTTTACCTCTCGCTAAGAGAGGTATTGGATAGATGCTAAAAATTGTATATCCAGATTTTAGTGAATATGCACGATTTAAGGGCCCAAGAATCCATTTATAACATTTTTAAAATGATGTCTGTGTATGTGTGTGTGTAGGTGTGTATGTGTGTGTGTAGATGTGTGTATGTATGTATGAGATTTAAGACCTGTTTAACTATGAATTCCTCAATCTGACATTTCGGGGAAGAGCTGAAAAGGTTTTGGTAACAATTGGACAACCGGAAGTAGTAGTTTCTTAGAAAAATTCTTCTAAATATAATTTGTGTTATTAACAATATTGAAGGACATAAAATTCTTCATCTAATACACTTCAAATTTTTATTGTATCTTGTATAGATTTAGAGATAAAGACACTATAATATATAGTATAATTTAATCGCAGAGGCGAAGGCACTAAGGAAACCACTTGACAAATCCAAATGTTTTTAACATATGTAGTTTGTAAATGACAGATAGTTTTAATGACATTCTGAAAGCTTTTTCTGGGAAGTATATTTAATCTCTCTTATTGTTTTATTAATTAAGTATTTAAATTTGTAGGTATTTGTAGGTCCCGTGGCCGCGTGCTTGAGTGTCTGGGCGCGAACCTGGGGAACCGGGTTAAAAAAAAATTTAAATAATGGATTCAGATATAGTATATTCTCTTTGTTTTGTTATATAAAGAATTAATTAATACATCTGTCTCTGAATCTGAAGAAGAATCAAGTGATTGATGTTCGTCAGAATCGTTTATTAGTTCAAACATTATGCTCTTTAAAACAGACATTTCTGCAGTCACTTCTTTTCAGTATGATATGACTGTGTTTATAAACAACCTAACCTTTTACACCTTTGGCTACGCTTGGCTTGATTACTCACAGCTGAGCAAACTTGCCCAAATATACACTAGTGTGTTTTATGAAACCACAAGAATTAGACTGTACTAGTGTACACTACACTGCACTGCACTATTCTGCTCTGCACTTCAAGCACTTCTCATCGAACAGAGCTATTGAAAATGAGACACCTATGCAATAAGTATCTCAATACATTCAGATTCACAGTACCATGTTTAAATAAGATCTCAGTTAATCACAAACTTAAACACAAACTACTTCCAACTTTCTCCAAATCACCTGTTTGTTTTTACGAAACAATCTGCACATCTCCATTATCACATTCTCAAAAGACATTGGGCATAAGACATGCTCTTAATCTAAATACATATTTACGTAAAACAATTAGTAAGAACAAGAGTACACTTCCATTTACAAGGTTTGAAACTTCACTGGGTTGGCACAAAACCCTATAATTACTAACGTTTGCTTACTAAGTCTCAAGCATTTTGCAGATGGTGTCTGAACAATCATTAGGAAATGGCGGGATTCATCAAGAGTGTGGGAGTAAATACATTTGTAATTTATGTTTCATGTTCAGTGTTAACAGGGATTTCAAGCGGGATGGTTGGAGCAATGAGTTTTAGTATGTGAGACGAGAAACTATTTCGTAATTTCTCACAACACGTTTCATATTTTACTTTGATATTACTAAATAGAGTATTTAATAATAACGGTGTGCTGGCAAAAGAGAATTTAATTTGAATTTCTGTGGAGTGAGCAGATAAAATACAAGGTTGGAGAAAATTATAAATATCATCTACTGATTCACTAGTTGATTATTTTATAAGCCAATTTATCTAGTTTATTTTTGCTTATTAACACTTTTTTATCTCAAAATAAAAGGAATATTCTTGGTATGATGTTTCGCCTAAACAAAGTGTTCTGTAAGTAAGTGTACAACGCTAGACCCATAGTAGAACTGACACATAGAAAGTAATGTGGGAAGAGCTCATTAGTTACCCTTAGTAAGGGAGGGATAGGGATCGTACTAAAAATCACATATCGAGATTTTAGTAAATGACCACGTTTTAAGGTCCCTAGAATCCAATTTTAACATTTTCACGATGATGTCTGTATGTGTGTATGTATGTGTGTGTGTGCATGTGTATGAATTTTGTCTTCGCTCTAACTCAAATACTATCATTCAGAAAATTCTGAAACCTTGTATTTCTAACCTATTCTAATATGAAAAGAAGCCATTAGATTTTAGTGTAAATCGGATAACCGGAAATGGCACTTTACCTAAAGCTCATAATGGTTTTTCTTCAAAAAATAACATTAAATGCCATTTTTTCGCATTTTATGTCTTATGAAAATGAAAGATTATTGAATTTTCTACAGGATTACATTAATAAACACAATTCCTTTGTTACACAGTTCATATTTCAAATGAATGTAACTGACAGTAAATGTCACTGTCAGAAAACTTATCACTTCAAATTAATAATAGTGACATTTTAAAAAGAAACTAGTAAATAAAGCAATAGTTTTCTGCAATGGAACAGTTTGCAGCGTTAGTAAATACCTATGTATTTAAATTAATAAAAATTAAATAGCGGGAGGTTTTGTGTTGGCCACATCAGATTTTTTTTAGGACTTTTATTTCCATAAATTCACTCAGTTGTTCAAATACTCTAAAAATGCGTACACTTACGTAACATTATCTTTGCAAACAATTAATATTACTACCAAGTTCATATCTCTACCCATTTTTGAATTATTGCCCCAAAAGTCAATATACCCCATATTTAGATAAAAACTCCAAAATTTTCAAAAATCTAATTTTTATGTAGCTAGATACATCTTAATGCACTGATTCCAAATTTTGAAACCGCAGGTCGATATCTCTTTTCGTTCCCGAGATATTAAGATTCAAAGTTTTGTTCGAAACTGCCCATTTTTGGGTAGTAACCCAAAAATGGGTGGAGATATGAATTTGGCGACTCGACCATTCGATTCTACGGGCAAAATTACATAAGTGTACCAATTTTCATAATTTTTCTCCAACCGGTTCATTTTTTATGAATAAAAGTTTGGAAACCCCAGAAAATGGCCAAAATCTGAAAAAATCCTAAGGGGTACCCCTTACGATTTTTGCGATTTTTAGCCATTTTTAGTTATTTTGTTTTAGAAATTGTATGCGATGTTCAAAAATTATGAAAATTGGTACACTTATGTAATTTTGCCCGTAGAATCGAATGATGATATCTTCAAATTCATATCTCGACCCATTTTTGGGTTATTACCCAAAAATGGGCAGTTTTGAACAAAACTTTGAATCTAAATATCTCGAGAACGAAAAGAGATATCAACCTGCGGTTTCAAAATTTGGAATCAGTGCATTAAGAAGTATCTAGATACATAAAAATTAGATTTTTGAAAATTTTGAAGTTTTTATCTAAATATGGGGTATATTGACTTTTGGGGCAATAATTCAAAAATGGGTAAAGATATAAACTTGGTAGTAATATTATTTGATTGTAAAGACAATGTTACGTTAGTGCACGCAATTTTAGAGTATTTGAACAACAAAATGTGGCGAACTGGTCAGAGAGAGATAAAGACAGGAAGAAAAGGAAAGAAGTTGCGAAGAAAATATCCAGGGCCTCGAAGGCCTGTAGTGATAATATATATATATATATATATATATATATATATATATATATATAATTTGACAAAATGATACATAAACAATTAATGAAAGGTTATACTTCTGACGTCACACGCAAGAAAGAGAGAGCTGATGTAAAAGTTGAGATGGAAGATCATAATACAAACAAACCATCGCCATTTTTAAAGTTCTGTCTTCTGTTAATTGTTTTGATATTAGAGTTCTACATCATTCACTGTCTTCGGATGGCCGTGGAAACTTAAAGAAATTCTCATATGTCATGTGTTCTTTATAATTATAGCGGGAGTCACTGTTGCAAAAACCTTATACTCATTTCTTTTTACCTCCCGCTACCCTTAGATAAGGGAGGAATAGGGATCGTGCTAAAAATCTGATTTTTACCTCTCGCTAAGATTGGTATTGGATTTATGCTAAAATTCGCATATCTAGATTTTATTGAATAAGCACGATTTAAGGTACCTAGAATT
The DNA here is from genome assembly GCA_943142095.1 of Ophonus ardosiacus. Taxonomy (NCBI): domain Eukaryota; kingdom Metazoa; phylum Arthropoda; class Insecta; order Coleoptera; family Carabidae; genus Ophonus; species Ophonus ardosiacus. Next base: position 41,695,360 of record OW964835.1, read on the forward strand.
CGATTATAACATTTTTAAAATAATGTGTGTGTGTGTGTGTGTGTGCGTGTGTGTGTGCGGATGTGTGTATATGTGTGTGTGTATGTATGTATGTCTGGATGTTGTAGTCACGATTCTTCAAAAACTATAAGACTTAAAAAATATTTAACTGCAGTTTCCTCAATCTGACATTCCTGGGAAGAGCTGAAAAGGTCTTGGTAACAATTGAACAACCGGAAGTAGTAGTTTCTTAGAAAAATTCTTCTAAATATAATTTTTGGGAGGTTTGTTTTTATTAAATATTAAAGAACATAAAATTCTTCATCTAATACACTTAAAATTTTTATTATATCTTGTATAGATTTAGAGATAAAGACACTATAATTTATAGAATAAACTAATCGCAGAGGCTAAGGCACTAAGGAAACCAGTTGACAAATTCCAATGTTTATAACATAATTTGTAAATGACACATGTCAGTGTCAAAAATCAACAGTTTTAGTGACATTCTGATAGCTTGTATTAATTAAATATTTGAAATTATAGGTAAAATTGTGGTAAAATGCATATATCCATCAGAAATACCGCCAATCTGGTTAATGAATTGGAACAATCTCTGACATTTAGAAACTTCCTCATACAATGAAAAATAGATATAATAAGAATTATATGTGTGCAGAAGACATGTTAAAGATAATAAAAACAATATTTGGGTATTGTTCTGTAATATTTTGTTATAAAACGACGGTTCGAAAGCGAAGTGCAATACAATACTTATACAGCCTAACATGGAAATGGCGAGAGGTTTTGTGCTGGCCACAACAGATTTTTTATTATTTACTTCAAGTATTAGAATGACAATTAACCATGAATTTGCATATTTGAGAGTTTGTTGTAGAAGTACAAATGAAAATGATTCGCGTGCTATAAAAGCCTGTATGTAATGTAATCTGCCGACGTCTGAAGGAATTTTTTATTTGCGTCGTCTCAGATACGTCACAGGGAAGTCAGATATAAATATTTAGTACGCTGTCTTTTCGTCCCCTCAAATTTGTTGCGACGTTTGCATAAGGTAGCAGGAAAATAAACAACCCAGACCCCAAGTTTTCGGGAAAGCCTCAATAAATTCTTAGACACAACACGAACGCGATATGACGGGACCGGAGAAATATTTGCTTTTACCCTCATATGTACGATTTTTATAGCATAATTTTTCATAAAATAACATACACGTATTCGCAACACATGTCTCCTCAAGAGAAGGCCTGTCAAAATTTGGAGATTGTTGAAATTGCTCAGTTGTAAAACATGGAACTGTTGAAGTTAACACGAAACACTTGAGAAAGAGAACAATGTTTATTTTACATTTAGATTATTTTATATTCGCTTCAACGTTTCAGTTTCATTCTTATCCACTTTTCAGTATTTTTCGGCTGTGTCCGATGTTGCACTTTTATCAGCCTAATATCTAAATCCTAAATTTATATGCCCTAGTGATTATTTAGGATTTTAGGAATTAGATTTTAGGGTTTTGCAAGAGCACACTATGCCTTGAAGTTGACGCGCTCTAATTAAACAAATCATGTTCGTTGCTATAATTTGTACAAAACGTCAAATTTACTCTCAAAGAATAGCTTCTTAGCTTCTATTTTATGAAGTACAGTATTGGCCATAAGATAGCAACTTAAAAAAAATGCAATTGCTCTAATGTAAAAACTGGGATTTCAGAAATAAATTACTGCAATATTCGTGTCTTGAACCAAGTTTAATTTACATTAAAATAATTTGCATTATATTAACAAAAATTGATTCACTTGATAACAATTGGAGATTTTATCAATCGAAACTTTGTGTAACTCAAAAAAATAAAGACAATGAAAGTTCGAAATACTTCTTTTATTCTTAAACATTGATTTATGTGCAAAAAAATATTTTTTTATTTGGACATAAAAATAAAAATAGCAACTTTTATAAAATTAATATAAAAACTAAATTTTCTAATATTTAGTGTAATAACCGGAATCACGAGAATTTATTACTTCTTCTCGTTTCATCATGAATTCAAGTAATTTTGTTATTACATTTCTATCAATTAATCTTAGTTCATCACTAAATAATACTCTTTTCCACATGTCAGTTGTCCAGTTTACATGATTTTCTGCAAAAAAATTATCGGGCCGTCACGTTCTTCTTCGAAAGAAGTGGTTTCTTTGCAGGCCGACGACTATAAAGTTTTCCGGCAACTCATATTCTTCTTCCCTGTCTTGAAGATATTTTTTCTTTAACATTACTTAGTAGAAAGCCTAAAATTTTCTTTGATGATACAACGGATTTTTAACGATATGTATTTTATCATTCTGTCGCTTCGGTTTGATGTTTTGTTTTGTCTACTAGAAATTGTAGAAGGCTCAATATTACCCTTCCTTTGAAAATGGATTATTATGGTGCTATTGTGGATTTATGCAAATTAAAGTTCTTCGACATTTTATACCGTGAAACACCATTTTCATATGATTTAATCATTAAATTGCGAAATTCTTTAGTCAAAGTCTTATTACGACCCATAATTTTGAAGTACTAATTTATATTTTTTATACAATTATACGATATAAACGTTGAAATTGAGAAAATAAAGACATTCATTAGGTAGTTGCTATTTTTATGTTCAGACAAAAGTAAGAATTATGCAAATTAAATAAATTCTATAAATTTAATATAAATTATTTTAACATAAAATAAACTTATTTTAAGAGGTTATTCTTTTTGTAATTTATTTTCAATATTCTTATGTTCACTTCAGAGAAATTGAAATTTTTTAAAAGTTGCTATCTTTATGGCCAATACTGTGTAATATTAACATTTACTCTCAAGCATTAAATTGAATTGAATTGTATAATTCATTTTTGTTGTTCTAAAGTGTTCCCATACAAACCAATGGATATCACTAGTGTGCCATTCGGAGTTGTATTTATGTGAAGAAGACCTAAATCCTAAATATTAAATGTTAAAATGCGACATATAAAATTTGTATTATATCTTCACAAATAAACATGGACGTTTAATTTAATATACAAAATTAAATTTATTAAGGGAAGAATAATCTTATTGAACTTAAAATTTAATTACTTAAATACATTTCACTAAGAAACCATTCAAACCTTTTTAAAATTCACAACAGACGTTCCTTCTTCAATAAGATAAATGAAACTAATTTATAATTCCGCTTGTACAAATTAAATCACCCTGTACACAAAGCAAACAAATAACAAATAGAAGAAAGACGTCTCCGGTTGTTCTTGCAGGTGCGATAACAAGCGCCTTCAACACAAATCGGCTTACGGCCATTGTCGAGCAAAAAAATATTGTCTTCTTCCCACTGCCGGTCTCAGATTCTCTCCAGGCCGGGAAATCCCTCGCAGGGAAACAAACCCGTCCTCCAGGAAGAGGAAAGTTCCTGGAAAACGGAGGTAATCTGCAGGGAATAACAGGATTAAAGTTGTCACACATACAGGTGGGAATGTGAATGAAGGTGAGGAAAAATAAATGGAAAATGCACTGGGCGTTTAGTCGTATCGTTGATTCGTTTCTCATTTGGCAATCTGTTTTACGTTGAGTTGTTATTTGAATTCAAGGTGGTGATTGTTGCAGACACCAAAAGCTAATCTTCGAGTACAATCCGGCTACTTTAAAATCTGTTGTAACCAGCAGAAGACCTCCCGCCATTTCCATGTTAGGCTACATAAGTATTGTATTTAATATTTTGGTGCACACAAAAAATTCTATATTTTTCAATTCATTCTATGAACAAGTTTCCTCCTACTCTTCTAAATGTTCGAGATTCTTTCAATTCATTGATGAGATTGGCGGTATTTCTGAAGGGTTATGATGAATTATATGTGTAGTAAGCGCGTGTTTAGTTAACACTGATACTGTACATAATCTGCCTTATAAATAAATCCCCTTTCTTTTTGTACCAATCTTAGATGTTGACGGAGTCTTTTCCTCATTATAATAACAGTGTATTTTATTACTACTAGATTTCCCAGAAAAAGTATTCAGTAATGTCTGGGTTTTTCACACTGACATTTATCTGTCAATTACAAACATTTTAATTTTTACCTCTAGCTAAGAGAGGTATTGGATTCGCAAATCCAGATTTTATTGAATAAGCACGATTTAAGGTCCCTGGAATCCAATTATAACATTTTTAAAATGATGTGTGTGTGTGTGTGTGTGTGTGTGTGTGTATGTATGTATGGATGTTGGAGGGAAGATTCCTCAAAAACTATAAGACTTAAAAATATTTAACTGCAGTTTCTTCAATCTGACATTCCTGGGAAGAGCTGAAAAGGTTTTGGTAACAATTGAACAACCGGAAGTAGTAGTTTCTTAGAAAAATTCTTCTAAATATAATTTTTTGGGAGTTTTTTTTATTAAATATTGAAGAACATAAAATTCTCCATCTAATACACTTGAAATCTTTATTATATCTTGTATAGATTTAGAGATAAAGGCACTGTAATCTATAGAATAATCTAATCGCAGAGGCTAAGACACTAAGAAAACCAGTTGACAAATTCAAATCAGTTTATTCAACAGTTTTCGTGACAATCTGAAAGCTTTTTCTAGGAAGTACATTCTTATTCTTTGTTATTGTTTTATTAATTAAATATTTAAAATTATAGGTAACATGCATATTTCTATTAGAAATACCGCCAATCTTGTTATTGAATTGGAAGAATCTCTGACATTTAGAAACTTCCTCATACAATGTAAAATAGATATAATTAGAATTGTATGTGTGCAGAAGACATGATAAATACAATAAAAAACAATATTTGGGTAAAGTTCTGTAATTATTTTGTTACAAAACGTCGGTTCGATAGCGAAGTGCAATACTATACTTATATAACATAAAATGGAAATGGCGAGAGGTATTGTGCTGGCCACAACAGATTTTTTATTTTTGTTTATAAATGGTAATTGAAAACTCAATTTTTTTATTATAAACTGTAAAAGATTTTGATAACACCCAGTAATTTTCATACAAATCTAGTGCTAGACGAAAAACTAGTTAGTATTTTCATGGCCTAACAAGATTAAAACTGTTGAAGGCGGGTGGAGAAAGTTAATTCCTGTGTGAAACAAAACAATGGCCAACTGCGTCTGTTCCTTGTTTATTTGTTTCCGAGACCCGCAGTCCAAATCACTTCGCCCCAGTTGCGTGACGAAGGATATCCAATTTAGCACTTGCAAAATTTCTTCCTCAACTTGGGGTTGTAATTAAAATATCTAATATATGGAACGCACGTAACACTGATGCAGGTTTTTACTAATATCTTAATTACTTATTCCCGTATTGATAGTCGATGCTCAATCTCGTACTTGAGTATTACTTCGACAAGCATTACTGCGGTTGTTCTTGACCTCAAGTACATCAAATTTTTCATAGTCGAAACTTCGTGAATTGCTGGTTTTCTACGGAGGATTTTAGAGAATTTATAATAACTTTGTTGATATATTTGTAAATGTCAATATATTTCTGTCCAATAGTAAATTTGACATCTAAATAATGTCACAGGTTACAGATACATAAGTACTCGTACAGTACAAAACAATAAGTAGCACGTATTTATTACAGTCAATATTTTCTGGTTTGTTAATAGACGCAATTTTAACATCTGTCAACAGTATCACCTTAAGGTACGCATACAACTAACCATTAATGATCATTAATTATTTTTGTCGTCTCGGCTATAAGGGTATGATATTATTTAATCGTTGAATTCTGAAGAAAATTTCCTATTTAATGAGTTAATAATATATATACAAGTAAATTTTTTTAAAGAAGTCCGATCTAGGCCATCTTCGGATTTTATCTATGAATTAAGATTTTGTGCTGTCAAATTTAGTAGTGTCTTTATGAGGGTACATAATATCTTGTGTATCTCATAAAAACTATGTAAACGACAGTACTAAATTTGACAGCATAAAATCTTAATTCATAGATGCAATTCGTAGATGGCCTTGATCGGACTTCTTTAAAAAATTTTACTTGTATATATATACAGGGTGTCTCTTAAATAGGGGGACATGGCTTAACCACAGATTCCTGAGGCTAAAATAAGACGATTTAACCAAACTTGCTTCTACCGGAAAGTGTACCATTTGGACAGAATTCTGCTTCAAAGTTCTTCGAAAAAAAAAAAAAATTTGCTTATAATAATCGGACGCTTTATTCGATTTGGATGAAATTTGGTATGACAGTTCTTATGGTTATAAGTCATCTTTTAAGGTGATACTTGCTATTATTAGTGAACCACTAGTGTTAATTAATTACACCGTAACTTTTTAATGGCAATGCCGAAAATTATTTTGTTTCAGAAAGATACATTCAATAGTAAACTTTTCGCTCTCTGTTTAATTTGTGATATCTGTTATGGTTCACACAAAAAAAAAATAAAACCTGAGTGATTGCATCGTGAATTTTTTAAAAATAAATTTAATCGAGCACTCTATCCAAATGTCAAACACCTAATTTTTAATGACAGCAACGAGTTGTCAATCTTCACAACTTGTTTAGGAGTAAGCTGAGATATGTAATCGTCTTATTTATAATAATGGTAGTAAAATACTATTAGGCCGAACAAACGGATGTTACTAATTTTAGAATATTGCGAAGAAAATTTTTGACAACCCGTAAAACAATTGTTACTGTTATTAAAAATTACTTGTTTGACATTTGGATAGAGTGCTAGATTAAATTTATTTTAAAAATTTAGCAGTGGAGACACTTAGATTTTATTTTTTTCTGTGTGAACCGTAACAGATATCACAAATTACACAGAGAGAGAGAAAAGTTTACTATTGAATGGATCTTTCTGAAGAAAAAAATTCACGTTTTTAACATTGCCATTAAAAAGTTACGGTCTAATTAATGTTGGGAGACCTAAGTTTTATATACTAGTGGTTCACTAATAATAGCAAGTATCACTTTAAAAGATGACTTATAACCATATGAACTGTCGTACCAAATTTCATCCAAATCGAATAAAGCGTCCGATTATTATAAGCAAAATTAATTTTTTTCTGGCTAAATGGTACACTTTCCGGTAGAAGCAAGTTTAGTTAAATCGTCTTATTTTAGCCTCAGGAATCTGTAGTTAAGCCATGTCCCCCTATTTGAGAGACACCCTGTATATATATATATATCCACAATTCGTCTCTAGAAGAAAAAAATGAAAAAGTACAACTATGTAGGTAAAGAAAATGCGGTACATTTATCCCTTTAGTTAAAATAAAAAGAAAAACACGAATCACCATATTTCACTTGTTCTATTTTTTACGCTTTCCGCATTTTGAGAGCGGCTGATTTTGCTGGTTAGCGTGGAAAGAAGCACGGATCTCGGTAGGCGATGTGAGGATAACAAGTGGGTTTCCGGTCGCTAAATCATCTCTCGTGAAGGCGCGCCGAACGGAAAGCCCCGTTATTTGCTGCTTAACTAATCATGTGCCTCTTATTATTTATTCTACTGCACGGCACACACACATAAACGCACGCACTGCGGACCCGAAGGGTTATTTTTACGCAAATCAGATATACGATGAAATATTTTCTGAATATACAGATTATAAATTGGGGTCGGGCACAGTACGGTAGTCCTTTTCATCTAAAATTAGATCTTTTTTAGAAATATGAAATGCGGATTTTTTTTCATGAAATTCAACAGATAAATATGCATTGAAAAATATTGTTCTAATTTTTTTTTAAATATTTAAATTTATATTCTCACATGACCATAAAATTGTTACAATGTTTTTTAAGTTACTATCAAAATACAAAGTATTTCATTTCCTTTTAAAAGATGAGTGTTTAAGGTCTTCTGCAAATAAATATAGCTCCGAATGGCACACTAATGACATCTATTGGTTTGTATGGCAACATTTTAGAACAACAAAAATGAATTATACAATTCAATTTAATTTGATGCTTCAAATTAAATGTTAATATAATATTTCATAAAATAGAAGCTAAGAAGTTATTCTTTGACAGTAAATTTGATATTTGCACAAATTATAGCAACGAACATGATTTGTTTAATTATTGCATGTCAATTTCAAGGCGAAGTGTGCTCCTGCAAAACCCTAAAATCTAATTCCTAAAAACATACGATACATACCGTGAGTATTTTTTAACATTTGTCATATCCATGGTTACGACTTGACATTTGATTGACAGCAATGTATTTGCCCGTTCCATTTAAAATGAAACATAGGGAACGAATTTGACATTTGATAAGACGTCAATAGAGGTTAATTTTGTTTAAATAATTATACCTGCATTCTAAATTAAAATTAGTTGTAGAAAAAATACAGTGTGCACCTTGTGTCCGAGTGGTTTTCTGACTCGGCTAAATTTCTTACAATATTTAAATATAATACTTCTGTTAAATTCATTCCCCATGTGTCATTTTAAATGAGACAGACAAATGCATTGCTGTCAATCAAATGTCAAATCATAACTTATAGGAAAATTCAACGGTTATGTCATATTGACAAGATGTCATTAGAGGTTAATGTTTAAATAATTATACCTGTTTTCTAAAAATTAAATTTAGATGTAGAAAAAATACTGTGTGCACCTTGTGCCCGAAATATGTTTAGTGCTCTCGAGTGGTTTTCTGACTCCGCTAAATTTCTTACTTTACTTTACTTAATCCTGCACCTTTCTACCCTCATGGGTGTAAGGCGTTCCACCGGCTCGCGGGGAGGGGGTTGAGTTCTGGTTCGTTGGTCCTCTCCATATTTCTTTCCACTCTGCTCTTGTGTTGCTGTCTTCGTTTCTTCCCAAGTTAGACCTCTTCTTTGCGCTGCCTCCTTTACTTCTTCCAGCCACGTTCTTCTTGGTCGTCCTCGTGGTTTCTTTCTTCCAATTTTTGCTTCAAACGCCTTTTTAAGTATTCTCTCCTCTCTTATTCTTTCTACATGGCCATACCATCTCAGCTGTCCTTCTGCTATCTTATCTTCTATTGATTTTACTTTTAAGTTTTATCTGTAGGTTGTGTTTTCAATTCTAAGTCCAGTCTTGTTTTCACCTCTATTAAATTTCTTACAATATTTAAATACTTCTGCCAAATTCGTTCCGTATGTTTCATTTTAAATGGAACGGACAAATGCTGTCAATCTAATATCAAGTCGTAACCTTCACGTTAAAAAAATACTCACGGTATATCTAATATGCGAACATCGAACTATGACGTAACGGTCAAGTGTGACAAATCGGTGTGTAGTAATAAATTCAAACGTCGTTTGACAGAAGTCAAATTCAACTGAAAGTTAAAAAAAATATATTTTTGAAGTATTTTACCGTAAAATCTTTACTCAGGAACATTTTAAGAATCTACTGTCATAAAACTTTAATAAAATGTTGTGCTGTTCTAAAATATACACTTTTTACCTTCCGTCAAAAGGAAGGTATTGTTTTTGGTCAAAAAATTCGGTGGTGAGTTTTTAATGAATAAGCACGTTTTAGGGTCCCTACAATACGGATGTACTATTTTTAAGATGATGTCTGTATGTGTGTGTGTGTGTCCGTGTGTGTGTCTGTGTGTGTGTCTGTGTGTGTGTCTGTGTGTGTGTCTGTGTGTGTGTCCGTGTGTGTGTGTGTGTGTGACGAATTTTTCTCCAACGATAACTCCAAAACTACAATTCTAAAAATTATGATTCTTTCATATTCCTCTTCTTTACAACCATATGAAGAGCTGATTAGATTTTGGTTATAATTGGTCAACCGGAAGTACCCTTATTTGAAGTTCTTAACAGTTTTTCTTGAAAAATCGCAGTTAAATATCATTTTCGACATTTTATGTGATTATCAATAGAAAGAATATCTTATTCTCTATACGGTTCGATTATACATTTTCCTTCATATTCAATAGATATAGAGTCATAGAGAGATTAAGAGAGATTAACTTTCGAAAATCAGTCAGCATTGCAAAAATTATGAAAACAACAGATACACATATTCAAAAAAATCTAATTGACACATGTCAGTGGCAAGTGCAAAACCAAAGTGGAAAATATATGATCTGAAAGTGATATAAGTGACAGAGTGTCCCTCGCCAGTGGGAAGAAAAGATGGAAGGACTGTATAGCAGAAGATTTGAGAGAGGAAGAACTGTGTCACGAATGTGCTTTGGACAGGAATGAGTAGAAGAGAAGAGTAAGAAACAGCGACTTCTAATAAAATAGGGCAAAGTTGAAGCAGGAGGAAGTGTTAACTGCAATACATAATGTACGTCGTATTCGTATTAAAATTTTATTAGATTTTAGAATATTTTCAAAGGAACTTTCAGTATGGATATGTAAAAAATAGTGTGTTCTTGTTACAACTATACAGGATATATAGAATCTTTTTCAAGGAAATTTTGGTATAGGATATGTACAAAATACATCGAATTGACGGAAGGTTTTGTGCTGGCCACAACAGATTTTTTAATTTTGATGACGTTTGATGTCTTGTTTAAGGTTAAACTTTATGAATAAAGAAAAACTGTCGCCTTTGACTTTTTTCCTGCTACAAAATGCAAGTCCGCGAAAAGATTTTTAGGGCGTTATTATTTTTTTATTCCTATTAAGGTTAAAGATTCCTTTACACACTATCATAAAATCCAGTTTAAGTTGGGCCGTTAGATAGAGCCAGTTAAAACGTAGCTGTAGTTCGTAGCGTAAGCGTAGCGATACAGATAGAGATGAAGATAAAACGAATGGGGTAAAATTACAGGGTGCACACGATAACTCGCCAGGCAGTCGCTTTCACGCTATGATTGCTGATAAGTGATAAGCGAGTGCGGAGTTTGTACACCGTTACGGAGAACACGTATTGTACCATTAACCATACATTGCAGTTTTATATATTTCCAAATTTTTACTTTATTTTTCATTAAAAAAAGAAACGATGACTCGTAGTAGGAATGCAATATAATAATAATAATAATAATAATAATAATAATAATAATAATAATAATAATAATAATAATAATAATAATAGCGTTATTATGAAGTCCTATATAAAAGTGGGTTTGTAATATAAGCAATTATTTCTGGAGGGATATTAGCATGTCGCAATAATTACAGGAATTACAAAAGGAGTAGGTGTATTATTAAGAAAATATATATATTTCTTAGTTGTTTTTATTACGAGATATCCACCTCCTAATAACTTTATTTGGTGAATTATAGGTGCGTTCGGCAAATAAGTTCTGTTCACTCATTTCACCTGTACACTCCTAGCACCATTCGGTAATTACATGGAGTGAGAAGCGTCTCAAAATGTAGCGTTCGGCAAATGCAGAATGGAGTCAAGTGGAGTGAAAAGTGTTAACTCCATAAGTCCAACCTCGATATGACATCTGTCAGATCATTTTCTATTTTTGTATTGAAATATTTTATTATACACAATTATTTTATATTTATAATATTGTTTTGTAATACAACAAGGCACAGTATGTCGGAACGGTAAGAATTCTGTACCATTTCTAATATATACTTTTTTCAGAATCATTAAAGAATAATACTGAACTGAATAACTTCTGTATGGTTCATTATTTATTTTTTTAGCAGTGCAGTATATCAGATTGTCAAAAAATGAGGTTATTATATTCGTGCACCAAAATTTTAACTTCACTCGTTCGGTTAATCACAAATAAAGGAGTGTACCTTGTTCCCTCGATCTACTCCAACTCCAGCTCTACTCCCACTCCACTCCAACACCGCTCCGTAAATACTCCAACTCCGTATGATTTACCGAACGCACCTAATAACTATAGAGAATTTATTTTAAAATGCAGCATATGGCGAATCACTTCCATGGTTACTCACTATTGTCAAAAAATGACAGCAATGTAATATTTGTCCATTTTAAAATGCAACATTATAAATAGTATTGCAGCACAGGAGATACCTGCAGAACACATCACAAATGGTGTCAATTCTTATTACGACCGACTAGAATATTGCCTCAGTGTGAATGGGGGGTATTTTTTAACAATTATTAGATGAAAGTTATGAATTTTTGTAAAGTTTGTTAAGATGTGCAACATTCATGTTTTGATTTTTTGTTAATTGTATGTAGACTAATTTATAGGAAATTAGTTTTGATAATACAAAACTAGAAATTTTGTATGTTGCATTTTAAAATGGACAAATATTACATTGCTCTCATTTTTTGACAATAGTGAGTAACCATGGAAGTGATTGACCATACGTTGCATGTTAAAATAAATTCCCTGTATGTATATGGTTAAAATTGTATCAGCAATGAGGTTTTGCTAAAAAAATAATAATTTTACCTCTCGCTAAGAGAGGTATTGGAATCATGCTAAAAATCACATATCCAGATTTTAGTGGATAAGTACGTTTTAAGGTCCCTATAATCCGATTATAATATTTTGACGATGATGTCCGCATGTATGTATGTATGTATGTATGTATGTGTGTGCGTGTGTGTGTGTGTGTTTGCGTGTGTGTGTTTGCGTGTGTTTGTTTGTGTGTGTGGATGTTGGAACCACGGATTCTCAAATACTCTACGACTTAAAAAAATATTTAACTGCAGTTTTCTCAATCTGGACAACTGAACAACAAAAAGTAAAAATAAATAAATAAATATATCATCACGACATATTACCCATTTCTCGGTGTGCCAGTATCTACAACACACGTAGACATCGGTAATGATGACGACATATTTTACCGTGTGGGCGCTTACCAGGCGTCACCTCAAGGGCACTCATAGCTGGTGTGGAGTGTGCACCACAGGAGTCACTTTTGTGCCATTTAAAATTTGAAATATTTGGCGTCTGTCGGGATCGAACCCGGGTCCCCCAGGTTCGCGACCAGACACTCAGGCACGCGGCCACGGGACCCCATAGTAATAGTCTTAAAAAAATCTTATAAATATAATTTTTTGGAAATTTTTGTTATTATTATTATAAGAACATAAAATTCTCCATCTAATACACTTAAAATTTTTATTATATCTTGTATAGATTTAGAGATAAAGACACCATAATATATAGAATAATTTAATGTTATACTAAGGCACTAAACCAGTTGACAAATTCAAATGTTTATAATAACATAGTAATGTTTATAACATAGTTTGTAAATGACAGGTGTCAGTGTCAAAAATCTACAGTTTGAGTATATTTAATCTTTCTTATTGTTTTATTAATCAAATATTTCAAATTGTAGGTAAAATGCATATATCCATCAGAAATACCGCCAATCTAGTTAATGAAGTGGAAGAATCTCTGATATTTAGGAACTTCCTCATACAATGAAAAATAGATATAATTAGAATTGTATGTGTGCAGAAGACATGTTAAATACAATAAAAAACAATATGTGGGTAAAGTTCCGTAATTTTTTTGTTATAAAACGACGGTTCGATAGTGAAGTGCAATATAATACTTATATAGCCTAATATGCAAATGGCGAGAGGTATTGTGCTGGCCACAACAAATTTTTTTTTCAATATTTTACTGAACAGTTAAGGGAACAATACATTTAGATATTTTAGAAACATTTTGTGCGTGCCTGAGTGTCTGGTCGCGAACCTGGAGGAACCGGGTTCGATCCCGACTGACGCCAAATATTTCCAATTTTAAATGGTACAAAAGTGACCCCTGTGGTGCACTCTCCACACCAGCTATGAGTGCCCGTGAGGTGACGCCTGGTAAGCGCCCACACGGTAAAATATATCGTCATCATTACCGATGTCTACATGTGTTGTAGATACTGGCACACCCAGAAATGGGTAATATGCCGTGATGATATATTTATTTATTTTTAGAAACATTTTGTACAAATACACCCTGAGTTTGGGTATTCACTCATTTTGTTTGCCATTTTAAAATATTAATTTATTACATAGCGAAACATCTACCCTGGTATACCCATCCCAAATGTAAGTCACATGCAATTTTTCTCTTGAAACAGGAATAGCCAAATAACAAGGACGTACACATCCACCTTTGCGCGGTATCATTAAGTATTAATGCGTCGGGCAGATGGCAGCACCGCAGAGGCGTAGGCTAGGGCGGGGCAAAGGGGCACAATGGTAATTGAAAACCGAGATGGGGAATCAGATATGGAATGAAATTTGAAATTCAATTATTAGAGACGGTTGAATAGGAATGCTTTTTACTAATGGAAGATCTTTGTTTCCAAGTAGATCCGGTGTAAGAGATTTTACGCAGAGTAACTACTTTGAGAATGAATTTTTTTGTAAGTATTGAGTAGAATTGAGATTGTGAGATAATTTATTCAATTTAAGGTATTATTGGAATTATTCATTAGTAGTTTCCACTTCAAAAGACAATTTCATTAATTTTGCTTTTCAGTGCCTAGATTTGATTTAGAAATCATTGAAATTTGGAAATGGCTGAGATTAGAAATCAATTCATGAAATATGATATTTCATTATGGAGAATAATAAAGAAAAAAATCTGATGTGGCCAACATAAAACCTCCCGCTATTTAATTTTTATTAATTTAAATACCAACCTACGTATTTACTAATGTTTCAAACTATATTATGTTCCATTGTATATAACTATTGCTTTATTTACGATTTTCTTTATTATTTAATATGTCACTATTATTAATTTGAAGTGATTATTTTTTTTGACAATGACGTTTACCTGTCAGTTACATTCATTTGAAAAATAAACTGTGTAACAAAGGAATTGTGTTTATTTTAGGCTTCAGGATTAAAAAAAGAAAAATGATTTTAAATTTATTTGTAAAAAATAGAAAATTCAATAATCTTTAATTTTCATAATGACATAAAATGCGAAAAAAATGGCATTTAATGGTATTTTTTGAGGAAAAACCATTATGAGATTCAAGTAAAGTGCCATTTCCGTTCATCCGATTTACACTAAAATCTAATGGTTTCTTTTCGTAGAATAGGGTAGAAATACAAGGTTTCAGAATTTTCTGAATGATAGTATTTGAGTTAGAGTGAAGATAAAATTCATACATACACACACACACACACACACACACACACACACACACATGCGGATATCATCGTGAAAATGTTAAAATTGGATTCTAGGGACATTAAAACATGGTCATTTACTAAAATTTCGATATGTGATTTTTAGCACGATCCCTATACCTTCCTTACCAAGGGTAGCGGGAGTTAAAATCTGTTATGTCCAGCACAAGACCTCTCGGCATATTAGGTTATATAAGTACATACTTTCGGTTGTCCAATTGTTACCAAAATCTTGTCAGCTCTTTCCATTTATGTCAGATTAGAATAAGTAGTTAAATTGGTCTTTAGTCTTATAGAATTTGAGAAACCGTCCCTCCAACATTCACGCATACATACACACACACACACACACACACACACACACATTTAATGTTGACTAAAAAAAAAAAACACACACACACACGCACATACACACACACACACACACAGGATAATGTCAAAAAACTGGTTTAGGTGGACTCTGTTTTCAAATAAATTATAAACTATCAATTACCGAGAAAAATATTTCACAAAATTGCTCTATATAATCAACAAGTTTATATTTTCCAATTCCTTTGAAGTGATACATCAAGGAGTGCTTTGCCCGATGCTCATTTGATTTGTCTCTTATCGGTGCTCTCCATCTGTCGGTGGATCGGAGACTATTGCGTTCGTGCGTTCCCGCAGATAATCGTAATTGTTCCGGGGTTTCGAATTTTCTACCCTAATTCGATAAATTGTAGAATAGAATCCACGCTGTTTTATATCTCAAAAGTCATTTGTTATAATTCTATGGTTCTGAAATTTCTAATAACCACAGATTTCAGTATATTCACTAAAATCTCTATATGCGATTTTTAACACGCCTTATACCTCTCTTACCTAGGGTAGCAGGAGGTAAAACGTGCTTCCTCTTCAGAATACGTTATATAATTTATAGGAAAAATATAATAAAACGTAATTTAAGATTTCGTATTACAGACTTTTCTATTTATTAGAACAAATTAGATCAACCGGAAGGGATACTTTACTTAAAGCTTATTGCTATTTTAAACATGGAATTGGCGGGAGGATATGTGCTGGCCACATCAGATTTTTACCTCCCGCTACCTTGGTAAGGGAGGTATAGGGGTCGTGCTAAAAATCACATATCGAGATTTTAGTAAATGACCACGTTTTAAGGTCCCTAGAATCCAATTTTAACATTTTCATGATGATATCTGTATGTGTATGTGTGTGTATGTGTGTGTGTATGTGTATGGATTTTGTTGACGCTCTAACTCAAATACTATCATTTAGAAAATTCGAAAACCTTGTATTTCTACCCTATTCTAATATGAAAAGATAGATTTTGGTGTAAATAGGATAACCGGAAATGGCACTTTATCTGAAGCTCATAATGATTTTCTTCAAAAAATACCATTAAATGTTATTTTTCGCATTTTGTCATTATGAAAATTCCCTAGAATCCAATTTTAACATTTTCACGATGATGTCTTTTGTGTGTGTGTGTGTGTGTGTGTGTGTGTGTGTGTGTGTGTGTGTGTGTGTGTGTGTGTGTATGTGTGTGTGTATGTGTGTGTGTGTGTATGTATATGGATTTTGTCTTCGCTCTAACTCAAATATTATCTCAAATCATTCAGAAAATTCTGAAACCTTGTATTTCGACACTATTCTAATATGGAAAGTAACCATTAGATTTTGGTGTAAATCAACCGGAAATGGCACTTTATTTGAAGCTCATAATGATTTTTCTTCGAAAAATACCATTAAATGTCATTTTTTCGCATGTTATTTCATTATAAAAATTAAAGATTATTGATTTTTCTATAGGTAGGTATGCATTAATACTTTTTCTATATGAATATTTTACAGATAAATTTAAAAACTATTTTTACTTCACGCTAAGAGAGGTATTGGATTCATGCTAAAATTTGCATATCCAGATTTTACTGAATAAGCACGATTTAAGGTCCCTAGAATCTGATTATAACATTTTAAAAATGATCTCTCTCTCTCTCTCTCTCTGTGTGTGTGTGTGTGTGTGTGTGTGTGTGTGTGTGTGTGTGTTTATGTGTATGTGTGTGTATGTATGGATGTTGGAGGGACGATTCCTCAAAAACTATAAGACTTAAAAAATATTTAACTGCAAGTTCCTCAATCTGATATTCCTGGGAAGAGCTGAAAAGGTTTTGGTAACAATTGAACAACCGAAAGTAGTAGTTTCTTACAAAAATTCTTCTTAATATAATTTTTGGGAGTTTTTTTTTATTAAATATTGAAGAACATAAAATTCTCCATCTAATACACTTAAAAATTTTATTATATCTTGCATAGATTTAGAGATAAAGACACTGTAATTTATAGAGTAAACTAATCGCAGAGGCTAAGGCACTACGAAAACCAGTTGATAAATTCCAATGTTTATAACATAGTTTATAAATGACACATGTCAGTGTCAAAAATCAAAAGTTTTAGTGACATTCTGATATCTTTTTCTGGGAAGTATATTTAATATTTCTTATTGTTTTATTAATTAAATATTTGAAATTATAGGTAAAATTGTAGTAAAATGCATATATCCATCAGAAATACCGCCAATCTGGTTAATAAATTGGAAGAATCTGTGACATTTCCTCATATAATGAAAAATAGATATAATTAGAATTATATGTGTGCAGAAGACATGTTAAATACAATAAAAAACAATATTTGGGTAAAGTATTTTTTTATAAAACGGCGCGGTTCGAAAGCGAAGTGCAATACAATACCTATATAGCCTAATATGGAAATGGCGAGAGGTCTTGTGCTGGCCACAACAGATTTTTTATTTCAAATAAGTGTGCATCATTGATATGTTATGCTAACTCGAAGAAGTACCTGTAAGTAAGTACCTATAATAAATTTATTAGTTATACATATTTAAATTATTTCATCTTGGAACTTATTAGATTTCTAAAACTAGAAACATAAAATAAGTTTAATATCTAATACATTATTCAACACCAAAAATTTATTTTACATTTAATTTTCTAGCTTTATGGCAGGTAAAATAAAACAGCAATGCATAAATATTAGTATACTCGTACATTTTCTCGAGTGTAGTTTAACTCATATGAGCATGCGAAATAATTTATGCAAATTTGATGTTAGGAGCATAAAATAATCTCTGATAGAAGCGAAAGCACGTAACTTTATTTTAGGGGCTGGAAAATCGACTTTTCATCTTTTCCCGGTTCAGCAAACAATATTTTCTGGGTGAACAATATAAGTTATATGGTTCCTAGTAAAAACGTCGATTTTAAACTTTATGGCCCTTCCACAAATTCCTTTTTGTAATTTATAGCTGTTACAACATATGCCGGTATGGATGCAAACTGCCTTATTTTTACCTTTTCTCATAAGAGATTCGACTAACTTTCAAATTTTATTCATAAAATGACATAAAATAGTCTTATCTATTTATCTACGAAGATTGTTTCAAAAAGTAACAATGTATTCAACAATAAACATTATCCTATTCATGTATTTCCCGTTGGTCACGCTATTTCAATGGAATGAATACAATCGCTTTAACACGGTTATATTATACTCCTATTGGGCTTCCAATATTAAAATGCGCCACTGGTGGCAGATTTCTGAACTGAGTGAAGTGTACATGTACAAAGATGGTTGTTTTATTCAGGGATTGTATTTACTTCTATACGAATTTTAATACGCTTTTATCTTGGGCTATTATTGTTTTATTCTTAGTAGGATCCGAATTATTGCTAATATAACAGGTAAGTTTTTGATTTTTAAAAAATTAATGAACAAATTAGGAGATATGCAATTTATAGGTTAAAGTTACGATGGAGTTTTCTCCGAAAATATTCACCACATAATATTATGTGGCCACTATTTATTACTTGCTGGCCTTCCACCATATTTCTAGATGATACACTGCAATTCCCAAATCTACAAATAGTATCTAAATCTAAGCAAAGAAAATTGTTCATTATGAAAGAAAAACAATTAAATAAAAGTAAAGCTATGTAGATAGAAATTAATATATGTACAACTATGGCAATGAAATACAATCTAAATAAAGGAAATCAAATGTTTTTTTCTTAAAAAAACCAATATACCTACTGTTATTTATTTATTTATTTATTTATTTATTTATTCAACAGGGTTGAAACCCCAATTACAGAATAAATTCTATAATACTTTACAGAGTATACATTACATAAAGTGTTAATTAAAATATGACTAAAATACTCTTAACCTTCAAATACTTACTAAAATTAACCCTATTAACTAAAATATTATTAAAACTATCACTAAATTGTTACTACATGAAAGATCAAACTCAATTCTACCGAAATTAACAAAAAAAAAATCTGTTGTGGCCAGCACAAGACCTTCCGTCAATTCCATGTATTTTGTACAAATCCCATACCAAAAGGTCCTTGATACAGATTCTATATAATATCATGTAAAAACACATACTATTACTTACAAATTCCATACCAAAAGTTCATTTGAAAAGGTTCTATAAATCCAATAAAATTATAACATAAACTACACTAATTAATGTCCTTCCATCTTCTCTTTGGCCTTTCTCTGCGTGGCACTTGCGAGCAACAATATGACATACCAATTTTAGATCCTATACTTTTTTTCATATTTGATTTTGCACTTGTAACTGACATCTGTCAATTAAATTTTCTTGAATAATTATGTCAGCTGTTTCCATGATAAATGGCAAAGCTGACTAATTTTTGATAATTAATTTCTTTATAATGCTTTAAATTTACATCTATTGAATATGAAGGAAAATGTATAATCAAACTGTATAGAGAAGAGTATTTTCTTTAATATTTATAATAACAAAATGTCAAAAAATAATATTTAACTGCGTTTTTTTAAGAAAAACTGTTAAAAACTTCAAATAAGGGTACTTCCGGTGGATTAATTATAACCAAAATCTAATCAACTCTTCATATGGATGTAGCGAAGAGGAATACGAAAGAATTATAATTTTTAGAATTGTAGTATTGGAGTTATCGTCGGAGAAAAATTTGTCACACACGGACACACACACACACGGACACACACACACACACGGACACACACACGGACACACACACACACACACACACACACACACACATACAGACATCATCTTAAAAATGGTATATTCGTATTGTAGGGACCCTAAAACGTGCTTATTCATTAAAAACTCACCACCGAATTTTTTGACCAAAGACAATACCTTCCTTACCTAAAGGTGACGGAAGGTAAAAAACACTATGCTAACTCCGAAATTAAATTAAAAACTACGAAAATTAGTCTCACACCAATTGTACTCTTATGGAAGCCAGCGAAAAATGTACCATTCGTTTGAATTTTGACGTTTGACGTCAGCGCCATCTCTTGATCATTTGGAAGGCCAATACAGTGTTTTCAAACTATAGACATCACTAGACGAAGTCACATTTACACCGCTAGAAGTTACCAAAAAAAGTCACTAGATTTATTTGGCGGGGGAATTGAAATGTTAAAATGAAGGACACGCCAGTATTTATATTTTCCAGGTTATATTTTTATTAACCAAAACTATTATAGATAATCTACTTAATTTATTCATATAAAATCATAAATACATAACTTTTAATTATAAATTAATTAATGGCATTATTTTTTTATAATTCCTTGATGAAAAATTTATATATTATACCTATACTCGCCGTCAAATGATTATGGACTGATGTTCAACTTTTATCCCTTTCCGCACAAGCGTTCCGTTCCTTGCCAAGCGGTGTTGCCGCTTGTAACTTGACAAAACCAAAAATGCATGCAAATGTCATATAATACATTTAAAACTAATTAAAAATTTTAATACATAGTACATGAAGAAATATTATAACAAATAAGTAAGGTAAGACAGTAATACGTAATATAAAATTGTCTCTGTGGAAAATTTATATTTTGACCAAAGTTTCCACACATCAAGCTAAGGTCGCGTTTACGTTAAAATACGATAACCGATGAAATTTAAATAAAAGGTAAGAATAATTGATTATTAGGTGAACAGTAGATCTGCCAATACAACATGCTTCTGCAGTCAAATCCAAAGTTTTCTTGTTATTTAATAAATTATAAATTTTTTAGGATGTAACGCCAATTTTTTGAAAAAATTGTGTACATTGGCAATAATTGTTTTTGTCTGCCCATTTAAATCTTGTTTTCCTAAACCAAAAAACCAAACCAGGACTATTTAATTCATGAGTTTCACTCATTTTCTTTTCAAAAGTCTAAATATAATACAATTTATAGGATTAAGAAAAAAGAAGGCGCACGCAAGTACTAACGAAAATGTTAGAATATAAAATGACATTGACAGATATCTGTACAAATAGACACTTAAAATATATGGCATCAATGTAGAAATCTCCAGTCCATAATCATCTGACGGCAAGTATAACTGTTTTTATTCGTGAAATATCACAAAAAGAGAAATGAAACAGAAAACACGTGCAAATTCAACAAGTGATTTGAGAACTACTGAGAGTTTGATGTTTCAATTACGTTTGAAGGTTAACTTGAAATTTCGTCTGGTTAAATGCGGCTTCACGAAATAGCGCAGTCGCCAATCACAGGCTTTGATTTTCTCATTAGAATTTCTAGTTATTGTCACTATCTTTTTCTTCGATTCTGATACAAAATGGCCTCTTTCTCAAAAACAGTTGAAGATCGGACCCATGTTGATTAAACTTTTTACCTCCCGCTACCCTTGGTAAGGGAGGTATAGGGATCGTGCTAAAAATCATGTATCGAGATTTTAGTAAATGACCACGTTTTAAGGTCCCTAGAATCCAATTTTAACATTTTCACGATGATGTCTGTATGTGTGTATGTGTATGTATGTATGTATGTATGTATGTGTGTGTGTGTGTGTGTGTGTGTGTGTGTGTGTGTGTATGTGTAGGAATTTTGTCTTCGCTCTAACTCAAATACTATCATTCAGAAAATTCTGAAACCTTGTATTTCTACCCTATTCTAATATGGAAAGATCCCATTAGATTTTGGTGTAAATCGGATAACCGGAAATGGCACTTTACCTGAAGCTCATAATGGTTTTTCTTCAAAAAATACCATTAAATGCCATTTTTTCGCATTTTATGTCTTATGATAATTAAAGATTACATTAATACTTTTTCTATATAATTTATAGATAAATTTAAAAATCATTTTTTTTTACATCCCGAAGCCTAAGATAAACACAATTTCTTTGTTACACATCACATTTCAAATGAATGTAACTGACAGGTGAATGTCACTGTCAAAAAACTAATCACTTCAAATTAATAATAGTGACATTTTAAAAATAAAATAGTAAATAAATCAATAGTTTTATGCGATGGAACAGTTTGCAGCGTTAGTAAATACGTAAGTATGTATTTAAATTAATAAAAATGGATAGGAAAGTGTGGCGAAGGAAGATTGTTGCGTAACTATTATTGTGGTCCGGATGGGGTTATTCGCTACCGAAAATCGGTCACTTTAATATGTTCTTATGTATGAATGCTATGATGATTGTGGAGAGGCGAAAGAAGAATGTTGTTAAAGAGTGAAGTGAGTCAGCTGAGCTCTTACTCTTATCCCTTTTCTTATTGTTACTATTGTTTCCGGGTATTTGCTAACCCCCTAAGTGGGAATCGAGTGATTTTATGTACGTATGTATGTATGTAAAAATTAAATAGTGGGAGGTTTTGTGTTGGCCACATCAGATTTTTTTACTAATTTTGGTCAGTACTATATGCCCTTATAATTTGAAACACTTATTTTTTAACACTCTGTAATTTTGGAACATAATAATTATATTTACTCGTATTTCCTCTGACACAATTTTCCCAAATATAAACATATATTTTCTGTACCAACACGTGTCACTTCGTCACCTGTTTAAAACATTTTTCACTTTTCTAATTTATTTTCCTCGCTTTTGAAATTCCGTAAACATATTTCCAACATCAAAGAATGTTATAATATATTTAAATACTCTTCTGATGTTTCATTATTTTTATAACAATGATTTTCGTATAAATTTGCGTACACGTGGCAGTCTGCGTGCGAGTTTTAATAATTTGGCAGTGTTGCATGCGTTAAAATTTGTTTAATTACGTCGTTATATGGAAAATAATGTAATTACCGGATCCAGTTTACAAAATATTTGCAATGTCAGTGATTGGATGTGTGTGTTATTAGCTAGTTATTTCGACAATATATGTATGAATTTCTGAAATGCAAGTGACAGATTTTCAAAACGAACACAAAATTAATAAAATTTATTTGTTTCTATCAGTGGTACATTATGAAGTTGTATCAAACCTGGGGAACCAGGATCGATCCCGACCGACGCCAAATATTTCGAATTTTAAATGGCACAAAAGTGACCCCTGCGGTGCACTCTCCACGTCAGCAATGAGTGCCCGTGAGGTGACGCCTGGTAAGCGCCCGCACGATACAAATATGTCATCATCATTACCGATATCTGCGATAAAGCAGATTGTGGCACACTCAGAAATGGGTAATATGCCGTGATGATATATTTATTTTATTAAAAATTTGTTGAAAATAAAAAAATCAGGTACCTAGGTTGTAGAAAACAAAATTTGCTCTCTCATTTTAACCAGTTATTTATCTGTCATTTGAAATTATGTTGCAAAAGCTACTTAGTTAAAACTTAGTTAATCAATTTTGACCTTCCGTCACCTTTAGGTAAGGAAGGTATTGTCTTTGGTCAAAAAATTCGGTGGTGTTTTTAATGAATAAGCACGTTTTAGGGTCCCTACAATACGAATGTACTATTTTTAAGATGATGTCTGGATGTGTGTGTGTGTGTGTGTGTGTGTGTGTGTGTGTGTGTGTGTGTGTGACAAATACTTCTCCGACGATAACTTCAACACTATAATTTCTCCGACGATAACTTCAACACTACAATTCCAAAAATTATAATTCTTTTGTATTCCTCTTCTTTACATCCATATGATCCACCGAAAGTACCTTTAGTTGAAGTTTTTTAGTTTTTCTTGAAAAACACAGTTAAATATCATTTTTTGACATTTTATGTGATTATCAATATATATATATATACAGGGTGTCCCATTTAAGGTACGAATGCATTGGTATCTCGAGAACCGTAAGAGCTACGAGGTTGGTTAAATTAGACAAAAGTTGCCCCATTAGGAGGCTATTTTAATGGTGTTTTGTTATTTGCGAAAAAATGCATAGGTCACTAGATACAGGTGAAAATGTAAATTTCGCGATTTTCTTTTTTAGCTTATAACTTTGTTATATGAAATAATACGAGATTCTGGTATGCACTTTCTTAAGGCACTTTTATATTTACTGATAGCAACTTTTATTTTTCATATGGAGGTCATATTAAGCTATGGCATTTTTAAATAGAGATTTTTTTTAGCTTTACAATGATATAAAACAATAATAATTTATTTTTATAATTAACAGAAAAAGTAACAAAAATTGTTATTTATACTAAAATTAAATTGAAAAAAGTAAATCGAAAGCTGCTATGGAAACAACGAATAACGAAAAAGTGCAACAATTGAATTTCTGAATTTTACTTGACAATAGTAGATTATTACGAGTAATAAACGAACTTTGACAACGAATGTAACAACTCAACATATCATATTTTCCCAACGAGAAAAATTCATTTTTATTACTCGTAAAAATCTACTATTGTCAAGTAAAATTCAGAAATTCAATTGTTGCACTTTTTCGTTGTTCGTTGTTTCCATAGCAGCTTTCGATTTACTTTTTTCAATTTAATTTTAGTATAAATAACAATTTTTATTAATTTTTCTGTTAATTATAAAAATAAATTATTATTGTTTTATATCATTGTAAAGCTAAAAAAATCTCTATTTAAAAATGCCATAGCTTAATATGACCTCCATATGAAAAATAAAAGTTGCTATCAGTAACTCGTAAATGGTTAGATATAAAAAAAGTTTGAGTACTTCTGCAAATTCACCATACAAAAGTGCCTTAAGAAAGTGCAAACCAGAATCTCGTATTATTTCATATATCAAAGTTATAAGCTAAAAAAGAAAATCGCGAAATTTACAGTTTCACCTGTATCTAGTGACCTATGCATTTTTTTGCAAATAACAAAAAACTATTAAAATAGCCTCCTAACGGGGCAACTTTTGTCTAATTTAACCAACCTCGTAGCTCTTACGGTTCTCGAGATACCAATGCATTCGTACCTTAAATGGGACACCCTGTATATATATATATATATATATATATATATAAATAAATAAATATATCATCACGGCATATTACCCATTTCTGGGTGTGTGTGTGTGTGTGTGTGTGTGTGTGTCCATGTGTCCGTGTGTATGTGTGACAAATATTTCTCCGACGATAACTCCAACTACAACTCTAAAAATTATAATTCTTTCGTATTCCTCTTCTTTACATCCATATGAAGAGGTGATTAGTTTTTGGTTATAATAAAAATTCTAATTGACAGATGTCAGTGTCAAGTGCAAAACCAAAGACGGGATATATAGGTCCGAAAATGGTATAAGTCATAATGTTCCTCGCAAGTGACGTGCAGTTGCAGCCTCGTCTCAGGATTGGAACTTTCAATGCCGGGAGTACGAAGAAGGCCAAAAAGAAGATGGAATGACCGTATCGCAGACGACTTGAGAGAGGAAGGACTGTGTGAGGAAAATGCGTTGGACAGAAATGAGTGGAAGAGGAGATCCCTAATGAAACAGGGAAAAGCTGAAGAAGAAGGAAGTGTTAATAACAATTCTGTTGTCCTGATTGGATGTACATTTCCCACTACAAATTTAGTTCTCATTTTTTCAGGGGCATTTGCTTGGGAGATTTTCAGTTTTATAGCAAATTTTCTCGGCATTAAATTTTTAACTTTCCCATTCGCGTTATCGTTGAATTCTTGAAGCATCTCATTAACCATTAACAGTAACTACAGTCCTGCTCCGCTATATGTCGTTATGGAGAACATCACGTGGTTTGCATTTCAGTGAGAGTTATTCAACGGGCGACAAACGCCAACTTATCTCTTGTAACAAACGACACGGTGCCGTTTCCTGTCAGGATCGACGTGCGCTTCGTGCTGGGACCGCTGATACGGCGCCACTATCGCCCGGGAGGCAGTGTGACGTCACGGGGACTGGCAGTGGAGGGGGAAGTAAAATGTAGAGGGAATAAGTATAATTGGGTCCTCCACCAAAATATCAAATTAGTTTTTAAAATATTCCAGTTTCTAATGCCATAATATCTGCTATATTATAAAATTTTACTACTTTTAAGTCCTCTGCTATCGCCTTTTTGAAATTATGAACCAAGTGTAAAGTAAATGAACGAAACAATAAAAATAAACTACTATGGGAATCATAGTTATAAACAATTGATTTCAAACTCAATAACTTGCTTTATAAATTTCAAAAATTATGAAACACACTTTCTATTATATTGAAGAAATGCTAAACTTCATTAATATGTTATGGCCAGCATAATACCTCTCGCCATTTCCGTTTTGTTACATAAATAAATAAAAATAAATATATCACGGCATATTACCCATTTCTGGGTGTGCCAGTATCTACAACACATGTAGACATCGGAAATGATGACGATATATTTTACCGTGTGGGCGCTAACGAGGCGTCACATCACGGGCACTCATAGCTGACGTGGAGAGTGCACCACAGGGGTCACTTTTGGGCCATTTAAAATTGGAAATATTTGGCGACTATCGGGATCGAACCCGGTTCCCCCAGGTTCGCGACCAGACATTCAGGCACACGGTCACGGGACCTCATGTTTTGTGGCATACGTATCTAATTTAGAAATTTTACAATTCATTTTTGAAATTTGGATAAAATTTTGATTAAGTCACGTGGTCTGAAACAGAATATGACGTCAGAGTACATACATCTTCAGCGGTTCTAAGGTGTCAAGTGTATTGTCAACAAAGTTGTCAAACAAGTGTCAAATTTTTAGATTGGTTCAAATTGTATAATCTGTAGGTAATAAAAAGTTCAAAATAAAATGAGTAATTTACGATATTGTATTGTGCCTTCTTACAAAAATACTGTTAGGAACAAGCCCCTACTATAGAGTTTATAAATTTTACAAATGATGCAAAGAAAAGAAAATTGTGGCTAGAAGCAGTAATATGAATAAACGTAGGTGATGGAAAAACTATTTTCCTATTGGCTATTAATGATGTAATGTATGTGCTTCTACGTCGCAGGAGTGGGAGGTAGTTTTTCAGGACGCTAATCTTTTTATTTAATTATTTCCACAAATAACACATTATTAAAATAAAAATTATTACTACTTTCATTTAAAATAGTTTTTGAAAAATGTGAAACAGGCTCATTCTAATTATATCTATTCTTTCATTCTATAAGGAATCTTGTTCTACTCTTCTAAAATATTCAAGATGGTTCCAATTCATTGTCTGGTATTTCTTAAGAATCTATGTACTATTACTATTAATGAACATGCCTACCTACAATTTTAAATATTTAATTAATAATTCAATAAGAAGTTATAAAAGTACTTTCCACAAAAACTTTCAGTAATGTCAGCAAAACTGTTGATTTTTGACACTGGCATTTATAATTCAATTACAAACATTTGAATTTGAAAGGTGAGTGATTAGGCTCACAGTCATTCTAATTATTGTACAGGTATGACGATCGAGTGCAAATCAACAGATGCTTGATTGATATGCTTATACACTGTTTGTGTATTTGATATGTATGTTATATGTGAAATATACATTTGTATTATTTGTTTGTGGCCACAACATGTAGTTATATCCTAATTTTCGAAAGTTTGTCTGGGATAACTCCGGGTCCAGAGAGTCTTGTACTCTGAAGGTGGCTAGGATATTAGGGGAAAAACACCAAATGGGTCTGGTACCCACAGGCCTCTGGGAGGTCGAGCTCTGGGAGTTTAACATGTCTGGGACATGTGTTGGTGGCTATGGTACCGCTACTGACACCAAATGAGAGGCTGAGATCTGCGAGAACGTCTGGGACAGACATCATCGTAAAAAGGTTATAATCAGTTTCCTTACATCGTGTTTATTCACTAAAATCTGGATATGCGATTTTTAGCATAAATCCAATACCTCTCTTAGAATACGCCAGCCTGGTCTGATGGCAAAGAACAAAGACAAAGCACTGTCAAGATGCACTCAGCAAGGTACAAAGGCTAGCCTGCTTAGGGATTACAGGAGCTATGTCAACCACACCAACATCGGCAATGGAAACTCTGTTAAGCTTGCCTTCACTACACTTAGTGGTAAAATCAAGGGCAATGAGCGGAGCATATAGGATAAAAGTTTTTTCAAAAGAGGATAAATGCGGAAATGGACACTCTGAAATTTACACAGAGATGAACAAGCACTCCATTTTACAAATGGTGCCTGATAGAATCAATAAAATGTACACCATTGACAAAACTTACAGGATAATAATTCCTGAAAGGGATGCATGGGAACACTCTCAAAGTCCAGTGGAAAGAGACGACATAGTCATCTATACAGACGGCTCCAAAACAACCAATGGAACCGGAGCTGGAATACATGGGGCAAAGGGACTAAGACACAACCAATCGGTTGGACTTGGGACAAATGCAACAGTACTCCAAGCAGAAGTACACGCAATTTTAACCAGCGTGCAATTACTATTGGAGAAAAACTACCACATTGGAAGAATCTCCATAGTAACAGATAGCCAAGCCGCACTTAAGGCACTAAACTTTTGTGAGGTAGGCTCAGGACTAATTCTGGACTGCATCCACAGATTGAATGCCAAAGACATTCCAAGCTCTTTCTGAATGAGCCATCCAAGAAAAGAACAGACAACTTACTTGTAATGAGCAAGCAAGATGTCAGACTAATAACAGGACTGGTAACAGGACACTGTCAATTAAATAAACATTTGCATAGGTTGGGCCTCAAACAAGAACCAACATGCAGAGGATGTGGAGAAGAGGATGAAACCCCTGAACACTTAATATGTCACTGCGAAGCATTTATGGCAAGCAGACATAGTCTTTTAGGAGCAAAGAAATTGCACACTGAAACACTAAAGGACATTAGTCTAAAGAAAATCTTGGAGTTTACAAAACATACAGGGCTCCTAGAATAGAAGGAAAACACGGAGGGTACAATAGACCAGAAAGCTCGCAGTACAGGGGCAAGAATGAACCACCTCCTGACAACAACAATAAATAATAATAATAATAATAATAATAATAATAATAATAATAATAATAATAATAATAATAATACCTCCCTTAGCGAGAGTTAAAAAGTAACAATTTATATTTTCACCAGGATTCGAATTCGGAAATTTTTTCGACCGTACCATCCGCAGTCACATTAACATATTCATTTACTTTACCTCTGTCCTCTGTTGATGATTATCTAAATTATTTTATTTTGTAATTAGCAAATTTACTTTTATCCCCTTCCTGTGTAAACACCCGTACGAGTACGTCGGTAAACAAACACAGCGCAATACAAAATTAAACAAGAGAAAAACAACTGGTCGTAAATTTTCCACATGCGCTTTATGTACTGGGTGGGACCTGTGTCGCTTTTGCTATGTATAAAACATCGCTTACAAGGGCCCGATGTCTGCATCCCGACAATGAGGCGGGCACGGCACTTCGTGAGAACAGAGCTGCCAAATGATTTTACTATGAGCGAAAAAGCGTATGAGCGGACATGTGGAGTGTACACATTGAAAATTCTCTTGCACTTTAAAGGAAGGGCTCTTGAGGATTATGTGTTTTAATGCGTTATGGAAGTTTAACAGAGGTGAGATATTAATGGTTATAATGTAGGTGGAGCTAAAGAGAAATGTGAAATGGAATTATTTTTGTTAACTGATGTTCTTCTATTTTTACGTCTTGCTAAGAGAGGTATTGGATTCATGCTAAAAACCACATATCCAGATTTTAGTGAATAAGTACGATTTAAGGTCACTAGAATTCGATTTTAACATGTTTACAATAATGTCTGTGTGTGTGTATGTGTGAATATTGGAGGGACAGTTTCTCAAATTCTAGAAGACTAATGACCAATTTCCTTAATCTGACATTAATTGGAAGAGCTGAAAAGGTTTTGGTAGCAATTGAATAACCGGAAGTAGTAGTTTCTTAAAAATGTCTTCTTACTATTATTTTTTTAAAATTTGTATAATTACAAATATTAAAGATCATAGGATTATCTATACAATACATTGAACATTTTTATTATATCTTCTATACATTAACAGCCCGATTCACAAAAAAGTTTAAGCTAATCCTAATTTTTGGATTAGTGAATTCTATTCTATTCCGGTATTTAAAATTTAATTTTTATATTATCAATAAAGGTAGATACTAGGAATAGATTAGACTATATTTTAAGATATAAACTGTCAAAATTAGAATAGAATTCGCTAATCCAAAAATGAGGATTAGCTTAAACTTTTTTGTGAATCGGGCTGTTAGAGATAGAGACTCATAAATATATAAAATAATCCATTACAATCAAATAATGTTACTACCAAGTTTATAATTCTACCTACTTTCGAATTATTGCCCCAAAAGTCAATATACCCCATATTTAGATAAAAACTTCAAAATTATCAAAAATCTAATTTTTATGTTTCTAGATACTTCTCAATGCGCTGATTCCAGATTTTGAAACCGCAGGTCGATATCTCTTTTCGTTCTCGAGATATTCAGATTCAAAGTTTTGCTCAAAACTGCCCATTTTTGGGTAGTAACCCAAAAATGGGCCGAGATATGAATTTGGCAATATCATCATTCAATTCTACAGGCAAAATCACATAAGTATACCAATTTTCATAATTTTTTAACACCGCATACAATCTCTAAAGCAAAATAACTAAAAATGGCCAAAAATCGCAAAAATCTTAAGGGGTACCCCTTAGGATTTTTTCAGATTCTGGCCATTTTCGGGGGTTTTCAAACTTTTATTCATAAAAAATGAACCGGTTGGACAAAAATTATGAAAATTGGTACACTTATGTAATTTTACCCATAGAATCGAATGGTCTTGTCGCCAAATTCATATCTCGACCCGTTTTAGGGTTATTACCCAAAAATGGGCAGTTTTGAGCAAAACTTTGAATGTAAATATCTCGAGAACGAAAAAAGATATCGACCTGCCGTTTCAAAATCTGGAATCAGCGCATTGAGAAGTATCTAGATACATAAAAATTAGATTTTTGAAAATTTTGAAAATTTTATCTAAATGTGGGGTATATTGACTTTTGGGGCAATAATTCAAAAATGGGTAGATATATTAACTTAGTAGTAATATTATATGCTTGTAAAGACAATATTAGGTAAGTGTAATTTTTAGAGTAATGTATCTAGCAGCCCAAATAACTAAAATGTTTGTAATTGACAAAAAAATGTGACTTGTCAGTGTCAAAAATCCATTTTCGTCAATGAATTTGAAGAATCTCGAACATTTAGAAGAGTAGGAGGAAACTTGTCCATAGAATTAATTTAAAAATAAAGATTAGATGTAATTAGAATATTTTGTGTGTACCAGAAATGTTAGGTACAATACTTATATAGCCTAATACGAAAACGGCGAGAGGTCTTGTACTGACCACAACACACTGTAAAATTTACCGCCTAATCGTTTTCAAAATGACCAGACGAATTGTAATATGAGTGTTTGGACATTTTCATTTGTAATCGTAATTTAACATACGTATCCTAACGCGTACGGATTATATTATATACAGGGAATTTATTTTAACATGCAACATATGGCGAATCACTTCCATGGTTACTTACTATTGTCAAAAAATGACAGCAATGTAATATTTGTCCATACAAAATTTGTAGTTTTGTATTATTAAAACTAATTTCCAATAAATTAGCCTACATATGATTAACAAATAATTAAAACATGAATGTTGTACATCTTAACAAACTTTAGCTTACAAAAATTCATAACTTTCATGTAATAAATTTTAAAAAATACCCCCAATCACTCTGAGGCAATATTCTAGTTGGTCGTAATAAGAACTGACACCATTTGTGATGTGTTTTGGAGGTATCTCCTGTGCTGAAATACTATTTATAATGTTGCATTTTAAAATGGACAAATATTACATTGCTGTCATTTTTTGACAATAGTGAGTAACCATGGAAGTGATAAACTATAATATGTGCGTTCGGCAAATGAGTTCTGGTCACTCTTTTCACTCTGTACACTCCTAGCACCGTTCGGTAATTACATGGAGTGAGAAGCGTCTTAAAATGGAGCGTTCGGCAAATGCAGAATGGAGTGAAAAGTGTTAACTCCATAAGTCCATCCTCGATATGCAAGCATACATGGAGTTTTTTTGTTTTATTTGACATCTGTCAGATCATTTTGTATTTTTATGTTGAAATATTTTATTATACACAATTATTTTATATTTATAATATTGTTTTGTAATATAACAAGGCACAGTATGTCGGAACGGTAAGAATTCTGTACCATTTCTAATATATACTTTCTTCAGAATCATTAAAGAGTATTACCAAACTGAATAACTTCTGTATGGTTCATTATTTATTTTTTTTTAGCAGTGCAGTATATCAGATTGTCAAAAAAGGAGGTTATTATATTCGTGCACCCAAATTTTAACTCTACTCGTTCGGTTTATCACAAATAAAGGAGTATACCTTGTTCCCTCGATCTACTCCTACTCCAGCTCTACTCCCACTCCACTCCAACACCGCTCCGAAAATACTCCGTATGATTTACCGAACGCACCTAATGTTGCATTTTAAAATAAATTCTCTGTATGAATATTTATTTGTACCAAAAACTCCTCGACACTGTGTAAATGTAAGAAAACAACATTCTTGAAGTAAAATCAATAAGTCCCATTTGTCTTGAGCTGGTGCTATTACGTGCTATGCAAACCAACAGCAGTATAAAGACAATATTTACAGGCCTATTCTGTAAAACATTCGCTTAACGAATCGTTATCATAACGATAATCGTTGTTATGAAAATCGTTATTTGTATTTTACGAAAATCGTTATTTTTGTATTCTGTAAGATCGATCGTTAAAACATTATCGTTGAATTTCATTGATAACGAAATCGTTATAATTTTTTTGCGATTGATACTATTGTTTACTCAATTCACTATTAAAACTGACATTTAAATTTCATTTTGAAAATTGTTGGTGAAGATTTATATTATTATTTCATTTTATTAATGGCTATTTATTATTATTCTCTATTATATTAGATATGGATAAGTAAACGAGGGCCTCAAAAACTACAAAAGAACAATATGGTATTATGTAGACTTTCTTGCAAGTAATGTCGCTCTGAGAATAAATAAATATTATCCAGAGAATACAAATCAGTTTGAAGAAGCATATGCTGAATTGGCTAGGGGATTAAATGCACTCAGTAAAATAAAGCATATGTAAAAGTATGATTAATATAGAGCACTTTTAGGAGATTTGGTATAGCAGTTATCATTGTATTTGCTTCTAGAAATGGCAACAGTTCAAGTAAAATCTCTTGCGGCGACTCGTGATAATCTAAATAATTTTCTAAATTTTCCTGTGGGATAGTAAAAGGATCACTTTTATCTCTTAAAGCCCTATGAATTTTTCGAAGATTTTTCCTGTTAAATATATTTAGTAAAATTGGAATATAATCTGACATATTTTTAAAATATATAATTACCTTTCATTATTTTCTTCGAAAAAGTGAAGAAATAATAATAATTCGGGATCACCATTCATTATGATGGCAATTAATATTTCAAGAATATTGAAATGTGATTGAAATGCAACAAATCGTTAACATAACGATCAGTTTTTTCTTGTCGTTAAAAAATAACGATTTTACGAAAATCGTTATCATCTTGTCGTTATGAACAATTGAATTTTTGCTTACAGAATACCACTTTAACGATTATCGTTATTTTAACGATATAACGATTCGATATGTCATAACGATCGCTTACAGAATAGCCCTGTTACTCTGTTTCTATAATGAATCCAGGATCTGTGCTTTCCAGCAGACTTGACCGTGCAGCAGCGAGCTTGTGTGCTTCCTATTCTTCATTATAAAATTCCCTCCGCAACTCGCTAAGGTATGGATTTTAATTCCTCCCAGAGGAAATGTATAAATCGTTTCTTCAACTGTTGCTGTTGTAGCCAGGCTTTATTTTCCAGTATAAACACTAACGCTCGTAAAACTGCTAGTTTGTTACAGACAGAGAAGAGGAAGAGTAAAGTATTAAAAGATAGTAACAGTAACGAAACTTTATTGTCAACGATGGAGATTTCTTACTGTTTTAAAATAATAATTGCTAGTTTGTTTTAAGAGTATTAAATTCAGCGTCTAACTTGATTTGAATATTATTTTTAGGGCTAGGACTTCGAACTGGGTATTTGGTTAAATGAGAAATACCTACCTACCCGGACCAAATGGAATGACAGATATCAGTGTCAATAATCAACAGTTTTGGTGACATTCTGAAAGCTTTTTCTGGGATGTACATTTAATCTTTCTTGTCGTTTTATTAATTAAATATTTAAAATTATAGGTAAAATGCATATATTCATCAGAAATACCGCCAATCTTGTTAATGAATTGGATAAATCCCTGACATTTAGTAACTTCCTCACACAATGAAAAATAGATTTAATTAGAATTGTATGTGCGCAAAAGACATGTTAAATACAATAAAAAAAAAACAATATTTGGGTAAAGTTCTGTAATGTTTTTGTTATAAAACGATGGTTCGGTAGCGAAGTGCAATACAATATTTAAAAAATAAAAATAAATATATCATCACGGCATATTACCCATTTGTGGGTGTGCCAGTATCTACAACATATGTAGATATCGGTAATGATGACGATATATTTAACCGTGTGGGCGCTTACGAGGCGTCACCTCACGGGCACTCATAGCTGGTGTGAAGAGTGCACCACAGAGGTCACTTTTGTGCCATTTAAAATTGGAAATATTTGGCGTCTGTCGGAATCGAACCCGGTTCCCCCAGGTTCGCGACCAATATACAGTATTTGTATATCATAAAATAGAAACAGCGAGAGGTATTGTACTGGCCACAACAGACCTCTCGCTAAGAGAGGTATTGGATTCATGCTAAAAATCACATATCCAGATTTAAGTGAATAAGCACGATTAAAGGTCCATATAAACCGATTTTAACATTTTTAAGATGTCTCTCTCTCTCTCTCTCTCTCTCTCTCTCTCTCTCTGTGTGTGTGTGTGTGTGTGTGTGTGTGTGTGTGTGTGTGTGTGTGTGTGTGTGTCGATGTGTGTATGTATGTGTGGATGTTGGCGGGACGATTGCTCAAAAACTATAAGACATAAGACCAGTTTAACTATGAATTTTTCAATCTGCCATTCTTGGTAAGAGCTGAAAAGGTTTTGGTAACAATTGAACAACCGGAAATAGTAGTTTCTAAAAAAAATTCTTCTAAATATTATTTTTGAAAAATTTTGATATTACTATTATTGAAGAACGTAAAATTATATCGGATACATTTAAATTTTTTATTATATCTTCTATAAATTTAGAGATAAAGACGCTATAATATATAGAATAACAGGATGTAATAAGTCGAGTAGGCTAAAATACACTAAGGAAACCAGTTGACAAATTCAAATGTTTATAACATAATTTGTAAATGACAGATGTCAGTGTCAAAAGTAAAAAGTTTTAGTTACATTCTTAAAGCTTTTTCTGGGAAGTACATTTAATCTTTCTTATTGTTTTATTAATTATTATCTATTTAAAATACTGCCAATCTTGTTAATGAATTGGAAGTATTCCTGACATTTATGAACTTCCTCATACAATCAAAAATAGATATAATTAGAATTGTACAGCGTAGAAGACATGTTAAATACAATAAAAAACAATATTTGGATAAATTTCTGTAATGTTTTTGTTATAAAACGACGGTTCGATAGCGAAGTGCAATACAATATTATGTATAACATAAAATGGAATTAGTGAGAGGTCTTGTGCTGGCCACAACAGATTTTTTATATATTTTATTGATAATTTAATTCGAAATACAAAATTGTTATTGTGCACGTCAAGGGTTAATTTTATACTAATTTTACTACTGATAACTACAATATTGTCAACAAAGTTAAGATAATTGTGAAAGCCGATAGATAGCTTTCTTCATGACATACGACCGTACAATAAACAATAAATTTTGCTTTTACTTTTATTTACATTCATTTTACAATTGTAGTTCTGTCAAATCAACCAGATTACGAAACCAAACAGTTAAAAATTACGCGCCAGATGTCACGACGCTTGGTGTCATTTGTCAATAATGAGAATTATAAATTGGGGTTAAATTTCAAAATTATGAACAGCATATTCGGCATGTTGAGTTCCTTATTGCAATACAAACAACATTAACAGTATAATAAATATCAAATCGACATATTTGCAAATAACAGGAACAGGAAATTATTCCAAATTCATAGATCATAAATCTACATATATTAGCCTTGCAACATACAGTATCGAGTTGGGTGAACGGAGTTTACCGAACCGAATGTGCAGCATTGCAATACAATTACTATCGCGCTCATAAATCCGCGTAGGAATAAAATATCCTCTGTGCCCTCCTGAAGTGTAATGCGAGTAGTTACTTTTCGCCAGTTCTAGACCAGCAACAGCAACCATATGCTAATTAGAGAGGCCGGACGCGTGATCCGGGGCGAAACAATTATTGTATTTAGTATAAATTCTCATTGATTTAATAATTTGTCTTAGTTTAACAACAACTTTACAATAGGCCCATAAACCATAACAAAAAATAATAAAATATACACTTTATCCTTAAAGTACTACTCAATAAATAACGATTAAGATAAAAAAAACATTTTTTTAATAATTACTTTGCGAGATATTTGAATTTATTTCCAGGGATACAGATGACGTCACACTATTGGTATCTTTCTCGAGCAGCCTACTACAGAAAATGGTGTGAGAAAGATAGCTATAAGTTTTTTTAAAAATCAAATGCAGCTATACTGTAACAGTATGACTTTTTGATATCACGAATTGCTTCAAACTTTCATTTAAAAATATTTAAAAAAAATTGGTTTATGGGCTTATTGTATACACAGCAAGTGTAATCTACTTTTTGTCATCCTGAACATGGGGTCCCGTGGCCGCGTGCCTGAGTGTCTGGTCGCGAACCTGGGGAAACCGGGTTCGATCCCGACCGGCGCCAAATATTTCCAATTTTAAATGGCACAAAAGTGACCCCTGTGGTGCACTCTCCACACCAGCTATGAGTGCCCGTGAGGTGACGCCTGGTAAGCGCCCACACGGTACAATATATCGTCATCATTACCGATGTCTACATATGTGTAGATAATGGCACACCCAGAAATGGGTAATATGCCGTGATGATATATTATTATTATTATTATTATTTTATATAAACCAAAATCACGGCAGCGACATCTGTCATTATTGTAAAAATCCGCCGTTACCGACATAGTCACCGATCAATATACCTGTCAAATACGCGAGGTGAACATTATTGAAATGTCAAATATCGACACCTACCTATTATTTATTACGAAGAAAACATGAGCAAATAAATAGATTATCAGTCATAAACAACGTCTATTATTACAGATAAATTTTTGCTAAAAGAAGTACTCTAATGAAGGTAAGTAAAATCGAATTTGGAAATTGACTTAATCCCAGTATTTCAAACTAACCCTTTTCAGAAGTACAACCTATCTCATTAAAAAAAAGTGATTTTCATTATCGTCGGCCAAAAAATTTGATACAATTCTCGTGCGTGAAGTATTTTACAGCGCTCCAGCGCCTTAAGGGCTCGAGCCTTAAACAAAGCTGTCGCGCTGTAAAATACAACTTACACGCACTCGAATGTAAATAACTATTTTGCGCTTATTGTGTTTAACTATGCGGTAAAATAATTAAGAAACACTGGACGTTTATGGGCATTCAGAAAAAAAATCATCATTACTATAATAAAGTTCATGTAAGAAAGTACTATCTGCATAAGTTATTTTACTATTTTAACACTTTCAGTATTTAAAACTAATTTATATAAACTAAAATCACGTAGCGACATCTGTCATTATTGTAAAAATCCGCCGTTACCGACATAGTCACCGATCGATATACCTGTCAAATACGCGAGGCGAACACTGCTCAAATATCAAATATCGACACCTACCTATTATTTATTAAGAAGAAAACATGACCAGAAAATAAATTATTAATCATAAACAATGTTTAATTGTGACCCTATCTGAAGTTTTAAGGAAAGAAATGGGCTTAAGGATCGTAGAGAATTTTAAATAAACGACGAAATTTTTTTCATAATTTGTTATGTTATAACAGTATGATAGTACGAAAATAATTATTACGAAGTTGGAAGTGAATTTGGCGACGGGCGGGCGCATAATTCTGCTATTTACTGCGAGCGTACGGTAAACGTATTAATTACTTGAGTAACTGCTAGTAATTCCATTAGTTCCAGCACAATTATTCTAATCGCTGTTAATGATCAAGGCTTGTTCCAGATGTAATTAATATTAGGAACTACTCTTTACTACTTTGCAACAGCTTATAAAATTGCATTGCATGTAAAAGACTATAATTAAAGGGAAACCAGAATCTAATTGGAGTACGAGATATAGATCGTGCTAAGGAAATAAAACACTAGTTCTAATTGTACAAATGATTTGCTGGTTAACTTGTTACAAATAATTTAAAAGAAAGGTTATTTATTTAAACATTCTAATTTTCTAATTATTTCTTTCTGATATGTTACCTACTCAAATTCTGTGATTTAAAATCAGAAATGAGAAACTGGGCATTCAGCATAAAATTCTCTTTTTTTTCATGGCATACATGATATTTTTACTTTATAAGATGTCGAGTTACAGCTGTTTGAAGTAACATGATTTTCTATCGAAATTTAGTATGATTGAAAATACTCAAAATTTCGATCAAAAATCTTGTAAAAAAAAGATGCAATCATCAAAGAGTCAATAAATAGTATCTAACCTCACTAACCTATAAAATCTGACATCTTTTGAAAAAGGACAGAAGATGTTACCAACAAAACTGAAGAAAAATCACGGCTACGTTGGTGCGCTTCGGTTGCAACTATTTTAACCGGTACCATGTTTCATAAATGTATAATATTTACCATTTATATTATACAACGGGCTCCTATTACTGTCATGTGTCGATATGCCAACTTGCATTATGATGACATATTTATGTAATTCATCTTCATTTGTAATTGTTAATGTTTACGTATCCTTATTGTTCTAGTAATTTGTCCTGTAATTGGTTTGTAAAAAAACTGTTGGGCAATAAATTATTATTATTATTATTGGAACACTTTTGGTTAATCATGGCTAAAATTTGTTATTTTTGGAATATACCCTAAATTCCGAGTATTAGTTATTTGTCATTCATATGAACCTAAATTTCAAAGTTCATTTGCACTCATGCTTATGATATCATTATATTTTAACCTTTCTTTGTTCCAAGGGTGAGAACACCTTGTATTGGACTTTTATAATTCTTAGAATTGTTTTTCACTATTCTTTCAGACGTAATTCGCAATTTTACACTTCTTAAGTTCTTAGTTCATGCTTAATCTGCATTCGCTACATCCATTCTTAGAATTGTTTATTCCAAATGACTTACAGGGGACTTTCCTTGTTCCCTCGCTAAAAACCCTAAATCATCATTTTTACCCTACCACGCCTTGATGGTATGGACGCGCGGGTAAACGACGGCAGACGGACAGAACTGTGCTCTATGTTTGAAAACAGTATGTTAGGCAGTTGCAATAACATCGTCAACTCGTAAAGTTGCTCTAAGATTATCAACTCATAAGGTTGTATTAGACGTTAGAACTAGGACTCCACTCTATAATAAATGTAGATCTTCGTGAATATAATAAACCAACACTATTTAATAATAACAAATCTTTGCTTGTTCGAACCTACAATTCCATCTTGAGAATCAAAGAAGCCAGAGACGCTATAGAGAGGCAGCTAAGTCTGGTAAGCGTGCAGACGTGTAAGTTTACAATACAATACCTTCCTTACCTACCTAAAGATGACAGAAGGTAAAAATGTAGCAGTCTATTTAAAACAAGGAAGTTAGGGTTTTCTGCTTTTAAAATACTTTAAATGGAAAGGGCATGTCAGAAAACCTCTAGGTACCAAATTTCGTAAATTTACATAATATGTTAATTTTGGTTTAGTAAGGTTATGTGTGTGTAGGGTAAAATAATACTTAACTAAAATGTCGAATGACTGTATAAGAACTTTTTATTACAAATGCTCCCATCCACCACACATAATAACTCATTCTTTTCGTTATATTCTTCCACAAAAGTCTACTTCATAATTTCCTCTGCGTCTGCCTTTTTAAACACAATATTATTCCTCATATCTCTCCTTCTTTTTGCGAGGTAGTGACAGTGTGGTTTGCTGTGTGCGTCCAGGGAGTGTTTAACATTCCATTCCTGCGGTGGAAGAACAGGAACGCGCCCCGTTGTGCCCGTTCGGGTTAATTAAACAGACCTCCGCAAGGCTGTCTGTCTGCCTGTCTGTCTGTCTGTCTGTCCAAGACCAGTGCTGGCCTACTCACGGCCATGATGCTATAGAATGCAGATCTGGGGAATTTAAAATTGACATACAGCTCCAGGAAACAAGGGGAAATAAGAGGGATGATATTTTTTCTTGTAATTTGTTTTTTACCTCTCGCTAAGAGAGGTATTGGATTCATGCTAAAATTCGCATATCCAGATTTTAGTGAATAAGCACGATTTAAGGTCCCTAGAAACCGATTATAACATTCTTAAAATGATGTCTGTGTGTGGATGTGTGTATGTGTATGTATGTGTGTATGTCTGGATGTTGTAGACACGATTCCTCAAAAACCATAAGACATAAAAATTGTTTAACTATGGATTCCTCAATCTGACATTTCTGGGAAGAGCTGAGAAGGTTTTGGTAACAATTGAACAACTGGAAGTAGTAGTTTCGTAGAAAAATTCTTCTAAATATAATTTTTTGGAAATTTTTGTTATTAAATATTGCAAACATAAAATTCTGCATCTAATACACTTAAATTTTTTATTATATCTTGTATAAATTTAGAGATAAAGACACTATCATAATAGAGTAATTTAATCGCAAAGGCTAAGGCATTAAGGAAACCAGTTGACAAATTCCAATGTTTATAACATAATATTTCAAATTATAGGTAAAATGCTTATATCCATCAGATATACCGCCAATCTGGTTAATGAATTGGAAGAATCTCTGACATTTAGAAACTTCCTCATACAATGAAAAATAAATATAATTAGAATTATATGTGTGCAGAAGACATGTTAAATACAATAAAAAACAGTATTTGGGTAAAGTTCTGTATTTTTACCTCCCGTTACCCTTAGTAAGGGAGGTATAGGGATCGTGCTAAAAAACACATATCGAGATTTTAGTAAATGACCACGTTTTAAGGTCCCTAGAATCCAATATCAACATTTTCACGAAGATGTCTGTATGTGTGTATGTGTATGTGTATGAATTTTGTCTTCGCTCTAACTTAAATACTATCATTCAGACAATTCTGAACCCTATTCTAATACGAAAAGAAGCCATTAGATTTTGGTGTAAATTGGATAAACGAAAATGGCACTTTACTTGAAGCTCATAATGGTTTTTCTTCAAAAATTACCATTAAATGCCATTTTTTGCATTTTGTGTCATTGGAAAATTATAGATTATTGAATTTTGTACAGGTATACATTAATACTTTTTCTATATATTTTACAGATAAATTTAAAAATCATTTTTCTTTTTCTAATCC
This sequence comes from Ophonus ardosiacus, assembly GCA_943142095.1. NCBI lineage: Eukaryota > Metazoa > Arthropoda > Insecta > Coleoptera > Carabidae > Ophonus > Ophonus ardosiacus. The sequence goes on from OW964835.1 coordinate 41,737,392, forward strand.
CGAAGCCTAAGATATACAAAATTCCTTTGTTACACAGTATATTTTTCAAATGAATGTAACTGACAGGTAAACGTCATTGTCAAAAAATTAATAACTTCAAATTAATAATAGTGACATATTAAATAATAAAGAAAATCGTAAATAAAGCAATAGTTATATGCAATAGAACATAATATAGTTTGCAGCATTAGTAACGTAGGTATGTATTTAAATTAATAAAAATTAAATACCGGGAGGTTTTGTGTTGGCCACATCAAATTTTTTTGTTATAAAACGACGGTTCGAAAGGGAAGTGCAATTCAATACTTATATAGCCTAATATGGAAATGACGAGATGTCTTGTGCTGGCTACAACAGATTTTTATTATAATGATGTGCGTACGTCTTGTTGGAAGTTATTTGTATGCAAATATTATTCTATATATTATAGTGTTTTTATCTCTAAATCTATACAAAATAAAATTTTAAGTGTATTAGATTTAATATTTAGAAGATTTTTTTAAGAAACTACTACGTCCGGTTGTCCAATTGTTAACAAAACCTTTTCAGCTCTTTCCATTAATGTCAGACTGAAAAATACTTAGTTAAACAGGTCTTCAGTCTTATAGTTTTTGAGGAATTGTCCTTTATTGGCTCAAAACTGTCGCACGTAACTGTATATGAAACCTACTGCAGATTGTAATAAAGTCTTTGTAGACATTAGTTTAGAATTCCCAGCCCAATTTCATTCAACATGTTTCAACAAATTATTTAATAATAAAGATTACTATCTATTTCCTTCTTGTAGAAAATACATTTTCTATATTATATTTAATTCACATTTCGTGCCTAGTCACGATACCTGTTGATCCAATAATTCATCGATTACTTCATAAATATATCATCACGACGGCATTGTTGTCAAATATAGCAATCACGCCACTTGTTAACCGGCGCCTCTAGTGTCATTTTCATGAACTACTCACGTGACGTGCTGCACGGAATCTAGTCTAGAGTTAATGCAGTTGCAATGCACGGAGCTGTTTGTGTTCTTCATTTGTCATGATGAAGAAGAGAAGAGTGAAATATCAAATGTAAGTATGTTGTCAAGGTAGAGAAAAACAGTGGTGTAAAAAGTAGTGGGGGTATATATCAGTGTAGTTTATTTGTATTGAGGTTGTTATTGGATAAAGGCATGATAGGAAGCGTGTTCTAATGCAATGCATTGCATTTTGTAATGCTTTGATCTGAGGTATCTTTGTGTGTCTGTTTAAATCTTTGTTTCAAACAATGGATTTTTGTTTTATTTTTATTTTTTTAGCATGATAGATGTACTCATAGAATTATTTTAAGCAAATACATCTTTATAATTAATTTAAAACTGTTTTGTCTGTTTCAGAATTAGAATATCATATCACAGCTCTCTTCTTAATGTTATAATGAATTTCATCCTTAAACATTTTTTGGTGATATTTTATTACATCGAAATTATAAATACATAAAATATGTAGATAACAGATAGAATAAAAAACACAAATCACTCTCTCGCACCTAATTTTTCTGCGTACCATTTCCCGATGGAACTTATGGCACAGTACCCTCGCTACTGGGGTTGTTTCTGCTTCGGGCGCCATTTTTAAACCTGAAGAGGATAAGAGGATTTGCAGATAGCTAATCGTGATCCAGGCTTCTTGTTATTTTCTTTTAAACAGTAAAAAATGTATCATCTTGGACTGTGTTTATTTACAACCGCTATACACAAATTAAATAACAAAATCTGTTGTGGCCAGCAGAAGACCTATCGCCATTACCATATTAGGCTATATACCGTGAGTATTTTTTAACGTGAAACATTGGGTTTGTCAAATCCATAGTTACGACTTGATATTTGATTGACAGCAATGTATTTGCCCGTTCCATTTAAAATGAAACATAGGGAATGAATTTGACAGAAGTATTATATTTAAATATTGTAAGAAATTTAGCAGAGTCAGAAAACCACTCAAGAGCACTAAACATATTTCGGACACAAGCTGCACACAGTATTTTTTCTACATCTAAATTCAATTTTAGAAAACAGGTATAATAATTTAAATAACTATATTTTTTCTACAACTAATTTTAATTTAAAATGCAGATATAATCATTTAAACAAAATTAACCTATTGGCGTCTTATCAAATGTCAAATTCGTTCCCTATGTTTCATTTTAAATGGAACGGGCAAATATATTGCTGTCAATCAAATGTCAAGTCGTAACTATGGATATGACAAACCCCTATGTTTCACGTTAAAAAATACTCACGGTATAAGTATTGTATTGCACTTCGCTATCGAACCGACGTTTTATAATAAAATAAAATACAGAACTTTATCCAAATATTGTTTTTTGTTGTATTTAACATGTCTTCTGCACAAATACAATACTAATTATATCTATTTTTCATTGTATGAAGAAGTTTCTAAATGTCAGAGATTCTTCCAATTCATTAACAAGACTGGCGGTATTTCTGATGGATATATTCATTTTACCTACAATTTTAAATATTTAATTAATAAAACAATAAATAAATAAATATATCATCACGGCATATTACCCATTTCTGGGTGTGCCAGTATCTACAACACATGTAGATATCAGTAATGATGCCGATATATTTTACCGTGTGGGCGCTTACCAGGCGTCACCTCACGGGCACTCGTAACTGGTGTGGAGAGTGCACCACAGGGGTCACTTTTAAAATTGGAAATATTTGGCGTCTGTCGGGATCTAACCCGGTTCTCCAGGTTCGCGACCAGACACTCTGGCACGCGGCCACGGGACCCCATAATAAAACAATAAGAAAGATTAAATATACTTCCCAGAAAAAGTTTTCAGAATGTCACTAAAACTGTTGATTTTTGACACTGACATCTATCATATATAAACTATGTTATAAACATTTGAATTTATCAACTGGTTTCCTTAGTGCCTTAGCCTCTGCGATTAGATTATTCTATATATTACAGTGCCTTTATTTCTAAATCTATACAAGCTATAATAAAATTCTTAAGGGTATCAGATGTAGAATTTTATATTCTTTAATAATAGTAATAACAGAAATTTTCAAAAAAAAAAAATTTAAAAGAATTTTTCTAAGAAACTACTACTTCCGGTTGGCCAATTGTTACCAAAACTGACTTGATGGGGTCGAAATGGTTGGACACCTGGTGTATCGGAAAGACGATATCCATTTAAAAATGATCTTTGGTCGGGTATTTATTTGGTGTTTATACAAACAAAGAAAAACAGGAACAACTGACCCCCTAACTCTCCGCCCGAGTTATTGTTGTCATGTTTAGCTAAATATATCAAGAATAACCTAATCTAACGAACAAAAGTTATACTTCAAAAATTCGCACAAAGTGGTAGAACATTCGAAATAATTTTCTTATCAGTGGGTATCGAAACCCAGTAGCTAAGCAATAAATTACGATTCTGAACACACAGATACTTTGATGTTATGATTAATAAATGCACTTTCAGTATTGCCAACCCCATAGTCGAGAAAACAATGTCCTTCACCATTGGCATTGAAAAATTCCCCGAAATGCAATTTGGAAAATCCACATTTGATTTGACCCCCCATCTCCATAGTAATCACATGATTTATTTTCTCGTTCACATGCATGTTTGCGCCGTCATCCGGTGTAATATACGCGGCTTAATTGGTTCTGTGCTGTGCGTGTCATTTGAATTTGGAAACGTCCCCGCGGATCATTGGCAACGCTGTAAATAAACCACCAACGCAACGAGCGTTGCCTCTGCTGTTCACATGAAAGAGATTTTGTAATTGAGATCAACTGGTAAAATTTGCGTCACGCTTACGATATGTGATGTTAAAAAAGTATTGGAGGTGACATCAATAAGGCAGCAACTTTGTTTTTATTTTATTTGGATAAATAAAGCCCCTTTGATATGGTCATAATTATGTTAACAAAATTTTGTAATCGTTTCAAACCAGGGCATCGAACCCGAACCTGAACCGAACCAAAACCGGAACCTAACCGTAACATTTTACCGAACCCAGAACCGAACCTCAAATATATTGGAAACGAACCGGATATTAAAATTCGAAAATTGTAGCTTTCTACTTTCAATAATTACTCTACAAGTAAATAAAATAATTGTATGTTTGTCTATTTTTTATGTTTAATATACCAAATAATGCTTTTAATTCTGAATTAAAACAAAATATATTATAGACTCTCCAAACATTCATTAAACTATTATCGTATACCTACTGCTACGTATTTTTGTGTCAATGTAACCTAACCTAACCTTTTGTTACATTAAAAATATATAGTTTTAAATGAAATAAGCTATGGAAATATTGTTATTTTTATGAAAACATTTATAATAAACAAATTTTAAAACAAAATACAATATCTAACCTTTATGAAGTCCACCTTTGCTTCTTTCCTTGGACTGCAAGCTACGGATCACGGATCATAACCACATTTCACTATTAAATAAACAAATATATTATAAATAACACATAAAACACTTGATGAAGTTTATAATAATAAGTAAAACGTTCAAATTGTTCGTAAATAGTAACAAAAATACTCATTTCACGTCACAGAAACATTGGGAACTGAGGACTGACAGTACCAAGCGTACGAATACATTAATGCAAGAATAAACCAGAGAAACAAATGAATGAACAGACAACAGACAGAATTAATATTTAAATAAAATAACTATATTGAACTGTTTTTAACACGGTAAATTTAAATGTTTGAATATGTAAAAAAATATTAAAAATATTTTTTTATTTTAAATTATTTTTATTTGTTTGTCATTCAAAAAAACTTTAATTCAATTTTCATTAAGTCGAACCGAACCTGAAGCCCGAACAAAACCGCAAATTTTATTAATGCTTGAACCAGAACCGCACCCGAAGCCATTTCTCAAAAAACAAATTAACTTGAACCTAAACCGAACCCAGTTTTTGGTGGGTTCGATGCCCTGTTTCAAACAGATACGATGATTGTACAATATTTACTGTCCTAATATATAAAACAAATTTATTTTTCAACATACTAACCGTGCACTTGAAAGCATTTATCTTGTAACAAGGTGGAGCATGTAAATAACTTTTTGCCCTCCTGAAGTGTAACGGGAACTTTACAATTGTATACACAGCAAGTGTAACCTACATTTTACGCTTACTGTGTTGTAACTTGTCTAACTATGCGGTAAAATAATCAAAATAGACTGGACGTTTATGGGCATTTAGAAAAGAAATCATCTTTACTATAATAAAGTTCATGTAAAAAAGTACTACCTACATAAGTTATTTTTTTACTTTAACATTTCCTATATTTAAAATTAATTTATATAAACCAAAATCACGGCAGCGACATCTGTCATTATTGTAAAAATCCATCGTTACCGACATAGTCACCGATCGATATACTTGTCAAATACGCGAGGCGAAAATTGCTGAAATGTCAAATATCGACACCTACCTATTATTTATTACGAAGAAAACATGAGCAAATAAATATATTATCAGTCATAAACAACGTCTATTATTACAAATAAATTTTCGCTAGAAGAAGTACTCTAATGAAGGTAAGTAAATCAAATTTGGAAATTGACAACCCCAGTATTTTAAACTAACCCTTTTTAGAAGTATAACCTATCTCATTAAAAAAATTGATTTTCATTATCGCCAAAATTTTTTATACAATTCTCGTGCGTGAAGTATTTTACAGCGCTCCAGCTAATAAGGCACTCGCCTTAAGGGCTCGTGCCCCAAACAAAGCTGTCGCGCTGTAAAATACAACTTACACGCACTCGAATGTAAATAATTATTATTATACACTCTTCCAAATTATAGTTTTAATATCAACATTTTAACTCAGTCATCTAGATATCAACCACGTAGACATTTATTGTTTTGACAATGAACTACATAAGTTATTGCCTAGGCTACGTGCAATCTTGTTATTTAGCTATGGAGGCTGGGATAAGCTTTGCACCCCGCTTTAGATATGCCCTGCTGAACTGATAATCCTTTGTTTTTGAGGCAGTCAAGTTTAAATATTCACACGGGACAGATATGTAGTTGACGGTTTAGTTTGGTACGCGTACGCTAGTACGCGTAATTAGAGTTACAATATAATAATGTAACAGTTTAGTTTATGTTAAGTGTAATTAATTATAATAAGGTAGTAATAATGTAAATATGTGTAAATAAAAGTTAGTATAAAACTTGTTTCTTTGAAAATCATATTGTTGAAAATGGGAATGAAGTAATACTACCTTTTTTTAGTTTAAGTTCTGTAATTTATTATTTTAACCCAACGTTTCGGCACCATAAACTGGTGCCTTCTTCAGAAGATACAATGACATATTTTTTGATATAACAAAAACAACAAGTAACCCCAAGGTAACAAGAAATGTTCATAAATGTTACCTTTTTTATGTATACAATTTTCTAGACAATATATGCATGTCCGGCGAAAACATGGACGGCGAACATGCAACTTCTCAAGAAAAAATCTCCTTTTGCCAGAGGAAAAACCATCCCAAAAACTGGCAGAGAAGTGATCTGTATAACTCAGAGACGCTTTATCGGTAGCGAAATACCGCAGCCGTACTCTTTATTAACAGATGTTAGAAAAAGTTTAGAAAAAATTGTATACGTATTACAAATTACAACATATTTAATATTGGATGCCATGCGCGACTAAGTTCTAATCCGTCACAATTATTGAGATTGATATTTCTTGTTTTATAAATCTCAATGGCTTCTCTAAAGTGATTGAGAATGTACCTTACGAGCAGTCCTTGTCATTTGTTTTTGTACACACATACTTTCTTAGAATTATTTTCATTTTCCTTTTAATATCCGTCAGTAAATGAGCATGTAACATAATTCGCTTTATACTTCAATGAGCTAATTTTTATAGAATGGACAATAACAGAGTTTATTTAACTTTTATTCAAAATAAATGAAATAAACAAGTTTTCATTTATATTGTAACATTATTCAAACTTTAATTACGTAGAAAGACTTTGTTAAAAATAATGTTTTATATATAAACTTTTCCGTCCACACTCCACAGTAATGTATTACATTGTAGTTTCATAATAATGGGGTCATTATATTTTCCGCTGGGAAAAAGAAGAAATAGTGTAACCTTTATCAAAATGGGAAACCGAATTAAAATTTGCATACTAACAACATTTCTGTGCGGCTTAAAGTTTGCCTTTTGGCTTGTTCCAGTAAAAATAACATTTGCACCAGTATTTCTCTACGTGCATGTTTTATGTACCTTAATTTTCATTATAATGAATAATTTCCAATGGAATTATTATGTTAAAGAATAAATGCAGCTTATTAACTACAACTACGCTAGATTAATTTAAATTCTCTAAAATCTTTTATACAATATATGTATGAGATACAGAAATAGAGAAAGAACAAACTAGATCCGTATAGTTCAAGTTCTTGTAAATAATCTGCTTCGCAAATCGCCTGCTGTGAAAGTAAATTTAAGGTATAATTTTAACAGAATTCTACCGTTATGGCTTTCACTTACTAAGCCTGTGGTAGACCGGGCACAGCTGAGTGTAGCATTACCTGTCGCTTAGGGTCGGACTGCAAAAAATTTAAATTCGAAAATTTCTGTTTGCATTTCGTATTTCAAAATTGATATTTAATGAATTCGCAAAATCAAATTACGTCTCTGACCATTTACTTATGGTAATGATGAGGATATATTTTTACCTTACCCTTCAAAAATGAATTGGAAGAATCTCGAACATTAAAAGAATAAAAGTGAATAGAATGAATTAAAAAATATAAATAAATAAATAAGACAAAGATATGTGTTTTTGTGTGTATCAGAAATGTTATATATGTATGTAAAATACTTGTGTAGTCTAATATGGAAATGGCGAGAGGTCTTGTGCTGGCCACAACAGATTTTTCGTTAACCAATAATAACCAGAATCTATAATCAGCTTTTTATGTGGATTTACAAAATAGAAACACGAAAGTTGTACTTTTTGGAATTGTAATACTATGGAAGTTATTGGAACTGAAAGACTCATCACACACATCACATGGGCACTATTGTCAAAATAAGAAAATTATACTATTCATTGTCCTTTTCCTCAACAAAAAGAAAATCAGTATCGCCATCAAATCAAAGTTTCAAAATCCTTCCCTTGTAACCCACTATCAGTCACCAATAAATTCTTACTTGTCTGTAACTTTACAAAATCCATTCTTCTGCTTTGGATTTCCTACTTGAAGTATTTTCAAACAGTGTGCTATTGTGACCGCACGCGCGACAAAGAGGGACACAAGAGCCTGCGTATGTAAGAGAGAGACGGAGTTATGACACATGACCCTCTGGTCGCTGGCTGTCAAACTGAAGCCTGCAGAAAATTCAATTTTGGAAGTAGGAAAACTTGAGGTAGAGCTGGGGATGTTAATATCATCAGCAGGATAAAGGGATGGTGTGAATGAAAATATTATATACTGTAAGTGTGGTGTAACATAACTATTAATGAAACATTGCATCCATAAGTAAATGGCACACCCAGTAATAGGTAATATGCCGTGATGATATATTTATTTTATTTATTTATAATAAAATAAGAAATATTAAATGTACTTCCCAGAAAAAGTCTTCAGTAATGTCTTTGGCTTTTTGACAGACATTTATCTGGCAATTACAAACTTGTTTTCTATGGGCTGCGAGATTCATTTACAACTTATTATTTTATATATTTATATGTCTCTATCTTTAACTCCTTAGAAGATATAATAAAAATTTGAAATGTATCGGATAGAGATTTTTATTTTCTTTAATATTATTAATAACTGAAATTTTCAAAAAATAATATTTAGAAGATTTTTTTTTAAATAAACTATTACTTTCGGTTGTCCAATTGTTACCAAAATCTAATCAGCTCTTCCCAGCACACACACACACACACACACACACACACACACACACACACGCACACACACGAACATTATCGTAAAAATGTTATAATCGGGTTATAGGGACTTTAGCATGATTTCAATACCTCTCTTGGCGAGAGGTAATAGTATATTGTGCAACTAGGGACGAAAGAGGCATTTTGCGACGAGTGTGGGTTGGCAGCCCGAGCGAAGCGAGGATTGCCACCACATGAGTTGCGAAATGCTTTCGTCCTGTAGCGCACAAGATATCTTTTTCAATACCTGCGCCGAAAATGTCACCTTGACTGTCATACATTCTATTGCATCCCGCTACGTCATTACTTTGAGTCACTAGGGAAACAAAGACTCGTTCAGCTGAAAATGGCCACTTTCGTCCCTCAAAATAGGCACGAAAGGTGGCACTTTCGGCGCAGGTATTGAAAAAAAAATATTACGGCTTAACGAATAACAATAAAGACTTTGTAAAACTATAAAACGCTTTCAGTTTCGATCATGTTTTATAAAAAATATTTAAAAAATGGTGGAGGATCCCATTGTCAAAGCTATGAAATTAATATCTAGTGTCGTACACAACTACACTTTTGTTTTAGTTTTAATTGCGCGTTTGTGAAAATTTCAATAGTTGAATGTATGTGATATATCCGACACATTAGTTAAAAAGATCCTCACTGGACTAATAATTGAGTAAATCTGGTGTACATCAGATATACGAGGGCGGTTTGACGGAAGAGTGACTTTTCAAAGGCTGGCAACACTTTCACTACGATGATTATATTGCTGGATTCCACCATGTTTCTGATGTCTATTGTTAAAATTTCACACAAATCTGACAGATAGTTTATATTTTATACTAATCTAAAGAAAACTGTTTTTGTTGTTGTTTAAAATGGAGAAAAAAGAATTTTGAGTGTTAATTAAACATTATTTTTTATGTAGAAAAACAATAAAAGAAACCCAGGAAAAAATACGTAAATATTATTCTGAATGTATTGCCTCATGGAATGATTTGTAAGTGGTTTTCTGCTTTTGAAAGTGGCCATATGAGCACAGATGATGCAGAACGTCTGGGACGGTCATTTACTGTAACTGCTGGAGAAATGGTTAATAAAATCCATGCCCTAGTAATTAGCGATCGTCGATTAAAAGTACGTGAGATAACTAATGAAGTCAACATTTCAACCGAACGGGTATGTAATATTTTGCATGAACGTTTACATATAAAAAAGCTATCCGCGAAATGGGTGCCGCGGCAGATCAAATGCGCGCTCGCAAAAATTCAGAAGAATGTTCGGTTATCGTCAAACGTAATCCAAGGGAATTTTTCCGCCGATATGTCACAGTAGATGAAACGTGATACACCATTATAAGTCAAAACTAAAATGCAGTCGAAACAATGGATTTCTCTTGAGGAAAGTGCTGTCAAGAAGGCAAAAACCGTTTTTTGGCCAATAGGGTCATCTTTATTGATTGTTTACAAAAAGGAAAAACGATAACTGGCCAATATTATGCTGATTTGTTGTCACGTTTTGATGCCTAACTAAAGAGAAAACGACCTCATTTGTTGAAGAAAAAGGGTTGTTCCATTACGATAATGCGCCTTTTCATTCGTCCGCTGTTGCTACAACAAAATTAGTCGAATTGCATTACGAGGTGCTACCTCATTTGCCATTTTCACCAGATCTGGCTCTCAGTGATTTCTTCTTATTTCCAAATTTAAAAAGATGGCTCGGTGGAAAGAGATTTCACACCAATGAAGAGGGGATATCCGAGAAAAATGCATATTTTGAAGAGTTGCCGAAAGATTACTTTTGGATGCTTTGAAAAAATTGGAAACTCGATAGGATAAGCATGTACAATTAAAAAAGGTTTATGTTGAAAAATAAAATACTTGTAAAAGTAAAATAACTTTTTTTTATTGAAAAGTCACTCTTCCGTCAAACCACCCTCGTATCAGCTAACAGATCTTTCGAAATTTACAAACCGCCTTTCGAATTTACGATTATTTTCACTAAAGCAAGTATAGAATATAAATCGCGAGCACATATCTTGATTTGCAAAGTTCTTTGTGAGTATTCTCTGCATAGAGTATAGAGCACGGGTAATCGAACCGTAAGAACTTGCCCGAAGTACTTGTGTTTGATTTGAAGCGGAGACAAGCAAAGTGAACAGCATAGCGCAGCTAGAGCCACCGATTGCGGCGATCGTTTTTGCCGATCAAAGACGGTCCTGGATACACGGACGCAGACACTCAAACAACTAATTCCGAACTATCAAACTCACAAAGTGAATGCCGAGCTCTACCTATTTGTTCTCTCGCTTCTGTTGCAGTTTATCAACCGGGGCTTTGTTCTTTAATTGGACACAGAAGGAACGGCTGTTCAACAAACTAGAGAAACAGGGGATGTTTTGCTCTTTTATATTCAAAGGAATTCTATTTGAATTTGTAAACAATATTCATGGACTGAATTGGAAACAAAAGATTTTTTTTACCTCTCACTAAGAAAGGTATGGGACTCATCGCATATCCAGGTTTTAGTGAATAAGCACGTTTTAATACGTAAAGTGCCATGGGTGATCAACGCTGTCCCCCATTTTCCTTAAACCTTACGGTCTATTGTGGCCATGGGGGATACATGTACTCCGACAAACCGAAAATTATTTGCAGCCAGAACACGTCACCTTCGTGCGACATTTCAATGTAAATTATAGGGAAATATATTTGGTAGGCAAGCAAAATGTAAGTTAATTTAGTTTCGGTGTAAACATTTTTTAAAATTATTTATGCTAAGTATTAGCATTGTGGCCGTGGGGGATTAACACTGGTCGACATAAAAGAAAAATCAAAATGATGCTGAAAAATTTTTGTTTTGTACAATTTTTTTTAAATATAACTATTTTAAATTAAAATAAAACCAAAATATGAAATAAAAATTTTTGGCCCGAGGGGACCTAAAACTTAAATTTCTATTGTGGCACTTTACGTGTTAAGGTCCCTAGAATCCAATTATAACATTTTTACAATGATGTGTGTGTGTGTGTGTGTGTATGTGTGTGTCTGGCTGTTGGAGGAACGATTCCTCAAAAACTATAATACTTAAGACCTATTTAACTACGTATTCCTCAATCTGACAATAATAGGAAGAGCTGAAAAAATTTTGGTAACAACTGGACAATCGGGAGTAGTAGTATTTTTTTTTAAATCTCCTAAATATTATTTTTACCTCTCGCTAAGAGAGGTATTGGGTTCATGCTAAAATTCGCATATTCAGATTTTATTGAATAAGCACGATTTAAGGTTCCTAGAATCCGAATATAACATTTTTAAAATGATGTCTGTGTGTGTGTGTGTGTGTGTGTGTGTGTGTGTGTGTGTGTATGTGTTTGGATGTTAGAGGGACGATTCCTCAAAAACTATAAGACTTACGACGTGTTTAACTATGAATTCCTCAATCTGACATTCCTGGGAAGAGCTGAAAAGGTTTTGGTAACAATTGGACAACCGGAAGCAGTAGTTTCTAAATATAACTTTTTGGCAATTTTTGTTAAGACAAATATTAAAGATCAAAATTCTCCATCTAATACACTTAAAATTTTTATTATATCTTGTATAGATTTAGAGATAAAGACACTATAATATATAGAATATTCTGATCGCAGAGGCTAAGGCACTAAGGAAACCAGTTGACAAATTCAAATGTTTATAACATAGTTTATAAATGGCATATGTCAGTGACAAAAATCAACAGTTTTAATGACATTCTGATAGTTTTTTCTGGGAAGTATATTTAATCTTTCTTATTGTTTTAATAATTAAATATTTGAATTATAGGTAAAATGCATATATCCATCAGAAATACCGCCAATCTGATTAATGAATTGGAAGAATCTCTGAAATTTAGGAATTTCCTCATTCAATGAAAAATAGATATAATTAGAATTATATATGTATGCAGAAGACATGTTAAATATAATCAAAAACAATATTTGGGTAAAGTTCTGTAATTTTTTGTTATAAAACGACGGTTCGATAGCGAAGTGCAATACAATACTTATATAGCCTAATATGGAAATGGCGAGAGGTCTTGTGCTGGCCACAACAGATTTTTTTTGTATATTTATATTACAAATATTAAAGAATATAAAATTCTCTACCCAATATATTGAACATTTTTAATATACATATCTTCTATAGAGTTAGAGATAGAGAATTACATAAATGTCAGTGTCAAAAATCCAGAAACATTACTGAAGGCTTTTTCTGGAAAGTACATTAAATATTTCTCATTTCATCATTAATTAAATATTAAAAATTATAGATATAGCTACCACAAATTAAGTTGACACTGTCCTTAAATACGGAAAAACTAAAATTCGTAATTGGACAAGCCGAGATGTAATAGTAATTATAATATGCTACTGTTATAAAGAGGAAAAGACTCCGTTAATATCTAAAATTGGCATAAAAAGAAAGGGGATTCATTTATAAGCCAAATTACGTACAGTATAATAATAATAATAATAATAATGAACTTTATTGATTTAGAATCCCTTATGCCCTTCAGAAATGACGCCAATCTCGTCAATTAATTAGAAGAATCTCGAACATTTAGAAGAGTAGGACGAAACTTGTTCATAGAATGAATTAAAAAATAAAGAATATATGTAATTAGAATTTTTTTGGGTACAAGAAATGTTAAATACAGTTATTAAAATATCTTTCAGAACTCATATTAATTATTGGAATAATACTACCTTTTTTAGTTTAAGTTCTGTATTTATTTATTATTAAAACCCAACGTTTCGGCACCATAAACTGGTGCCTTCTTCAGGGGCAAAAATTGACATAAATATGTGAAATAACAAAAACAACAAGTAACCAAGGTAACAAGAAATGTTCATAAATGTTACCTTTTTTATGTATACAATTTTCTAGACAATATATGCATGCCCGGCAATAACCTGGACGGCGAACATGCATCTTCTCAGGAAAAACTCTCCTTTTGCCAGAGGAAAAAACCGTCCCAAAAACTGGCAGAGAAGTGACCTGTATAACTCAGATACGCTTTATCGGTAGCGAAATACCGCAGCCGTACTCTTTATAAACAGATGTTAGAAAAAGTCTAGAAAAATTGTATACATATTACAAATTACAACATATTTAATATTGGAAGCCATGCGCGACTAAGTTCTAATCCGTCACAATGATTCAGATTGATATTTCTTGTTTTATAATGGCGTCTCTAATTAATCTGTTGTTAAGTCGAGTAGGTCTTGCAATAATTTTCGTATCGTCAAATTTAATTTGGTGGATTTCTTCCAAGGCATGTTCTGCAACGGACGATTTCTCAGGCTGGTTCAATCTGATCGATCGATGATGTTCGCCCAATCTTGTAGAGACAGTTCTACCAGTCTGGCCGATGTAAACTCTCCCGCAGACACATGGAATTATATAAATCCCTGATGATTGAAAAGGGATGGCGTCTTTCACTTGTTTCAACATATGACGAAGTTTAGCATATGGTGAAAACGAAATAAATATATAACTTAAACTAAAAAAAAAGGTAGTATTATTCCAATAGTTAAATACAATACTTATATAACCTAATATGAAAATGGTGAGAGGTATTGTTCTGGCCACAACAAATTGGGCGTGTTTCTTTATTCAACAAATTCATGCGCTAAATTCCATCAGCAATTGATAAATATTTCGTTAGACTCCCCATTATCGATCCATCGGAAATTGTAAAATCTATCGGTAGTCAAAGCCGATGCATGCGGTGAATTTACGATGGATAGTGCGTGGTAATTAGAAACGGTATTATGAATTTCATCTGCAATTCAGCAGTGAATAAAGAAACGATGTGATGAATTTACGATTCATGCGCATTAATGCGCACTAGTCATCGGTGAATAAAGAAACTCGCCCATTTTTTAATTATTGAAACTTCAAATTTATTTCCAAAAGCGACTTATGTGGTGTAGTCGCTGTAGGTTTGAAAGTCCACGAGGTGAAGCTTGACTCAATGGTTCAGCTATATTATGATCTTCAATCTACCAAGAATTATCCCCCTAGCCCCTACCCTTCAGTTGGAGAAAGTTCTGAAGTGAATTGTCACCCTTGGAACTCCTGCGAGGTAATTAACTGGCTTCGCCTCACTTTGATTTCCCACAAATTACATATTCAAACCTATAATTACTTTAGTTCGGAACGCAGCTCAGGTGAAATTCTCTCCCTAGCCTACCGGATAATTTATAACACCCAACTTATGTTTTCCTAACGGTGATTAAAGATGTTTCAGTTTGGGTAAGAATTAAGATTTTGAAAAAGTTGGAAGGTAAATATGTACATTAACTGTTTGAAATCAGAGAAAATTAAAGTTGAATATGTTAACCTGCTGTCAACATGTAGACTGTTTCAAAGAAAGTGTAAAAAAATGAAGGGCATATAGTACTGACAAAAATGAGTAAAAAAATATGTTGTGGCCAGCACAAGAGCTCTCGCCATTTTCATTTTATGTATATAAGTATTGTATTGTACTTCACTATCGAAAATTACAGAACTTTGCCCAAATATTGTTTTTTTTCTTGTATTTAACATGTCTTCTGCACACATATAATTCTAATTATATCTATTTTACATTGTATGAGGAACTTTCTAAATGTCACAGATTCTTCCAATTCATTAACCAGATAGGCGGTATTTCTGATGGATATATGCATTTTAACACAATTTTACCTATAAATTCAAATATTTAATTAATAAAACAATAAGAAAGATTAAATATACTTCCCAGAAAAAGCTATAAGAATGTCACTAAAACTGACACTGATATGTGTCATTTACAAACTATGTTATAATCATTGGAATTTGTCAACTGGTTTCCTTAGTGCCTTAGCCCCTGCGATTAGATTACTCTATAAATTATAGTGCACACCAGCTATGAGTGCCCGTGAGGTGACGCCTGGTAAGCGCCCACACGGTAAAATATATCGTCATCATTACCGATGTCTACATGTGTTGTAGATACAGGCACACCCAGAAATGGGTAATATACCGTGATGATATATTTATTTATTTTATTTATAAATTATAGTGTCTTTATCTCTAAATCTATACCAAACAAAATAAAAATTTTAAGTGTATTAGATGGAGAATTTTATGTTCTTCAATACTTAATAAAAAAAAAACTCCCAAAAAATTATATTTAATAGAATTTTTCTAAGGAACTACTACTTCCGGTTGTTCAATTGTTACCAAAACCTTTTCAGCTCTTCCCAGGAATGACAGATTGAGGAAACTGCGGTTAAATATTTTTTAAGTCTTATAGTTTTTGAGGAATCGTGTCTACAACATCCAGACATACATACACACACACACACACACAAAAACACACACACACATACACACATACACACATACACATATACACACATCCACACACACACACAGACATTTTAAAAATGTTATAATCGGATTCTAGGAACCTTAAATCGTACTTATTCATTGAAATCTGGATATGCGAATTTTAGCATGAATCTAATATCTCTCTTAGCGAGAGATAAAAAATTACAGAACTTTACCCAAATATTGCTTTTTATTGTATTTAACACAGATACAGTTCTAATTATATCTATTTTTCATTGTTTGAGGAAGTTCCTAAATGTCAGAGATTCTTCCAATTTATTAGCAAGATTGGCGGTATTTCTTATGGATATATGCATTTTACCTACAATTTTAAATATTTAATTAATAATACAATTAAAAAGATTAAATGTATTTCCCAGAAAAAGCTTTCAGAATGTCACTAAAACTGTTGATTTTTGACACTGCCATCTGTCATTCACAAACTATGTTAACTTAGTGCCTTGGTCTCTGCGATTAGATTATTCTATATATTACAGTGCCTTTATCTCTAAATCTATACAAGATATAATAAAAATTTTAAATGTATCAGATGTAGAATTTTATGTTCTTCAATAATAGTAACAGAAATTGTAAAAAATAATATATAGAAGATTTTTTAAAGAAACTATTACTTCCGGTTGTCCAATTATTACCAAAATCTAATCAGCTCTTCCCAGGAATCTCAGATTGAGGAAACTGCGGTTAAATATTTTTTAAGTCTAATAGTATTTGAGAAACCGTGGCTCCAACATCCACACACAAACAGACACACACACACACATACACACACATACACACACACACACACACACACACACATGCACATAATCGTAAAAATGTTATAATCGGATTCTAGGGATCTTAAAACGTACTTATCCATTAAAATCTGGATATGCGATTTTAAGCATGATTCCAATACCTCTCTTAGGGAGAGATAAAAAACGTTTATGTTGACCATGTAACTTGTTACCAAAAACACTTCTCATTAACTTTATCATAATATTCGCGCCTCACTTTTAATCATAAAACCACAAACACCCTCTTTACCAACAAACTATGTAAATCCGTTTGGATAACATGCCCTTCAAACAAAATCAAATAAGTGCGTAATAACAAAAAATGAGCAAAACCTTTGATAATCGCACATCTACATCAACTCAGCACAATCCCACTAGATGGCTCTGCCGTCACACAAAGTGAACAGATGCGAACCCCGACATTCGTCAAAGGATCCTAGCGGGAAAGACAGGGAAAGAAGATATAGAATACAGATATCAAGGAGTGAGAGAGAGACGGATGTATGTCTGCCGGCTGTTTGGGGGAACAAATGAGCAACGTTTGCAAAATATTTGTA
Organism: Ophonus ardosiacus; assembly: GCA_943142095.1. Lineage (NCBI taxonomy): Eukaryota > Metazoa > Arthropoda > Insecta > Coleoptera > Carabidae > Ophonus > Ophonus ardosiacus. Next base: position 41,755,122 of record OW964835.1, read on the forward strand.
GTCTGCATAAAGGGATGTATAAGCGTAGTTTTTACTATTGGTAATTACGAGGCCGGAGGGTTATGGTTTGTAATAATAATTGTTTTGCTGAATTGTGTATTGTGTATTTGTTGGCGTACCCTCCATTTATTGACAATAAAATGTGTCTATTCGCGAGTGAAGAAGAGGAGGAGCTTAGCGCGTGACGTAACAATATGGCCGGTTTAAGGTTTCCCGCAACTGTATTCTTATACACTGCGGCGTTTGAAATACAAAGTAATATTAATATTATAGTTAATATTAAAGAAAAATAATGTTTCTAGTACGAATAACATTTTGAATTTTGTGAACTAGTCCGTTTCATATAAAAATTATGTTCAGCATTCTCTCGAATTTTGAATTTACATGATTCGAGTCTTTGTTTTCTTGAATCTACATAGTACTGCATTATTACAGTCTTTGGTAGATTAATGAAGAGATACGTATTATTATTTTATCGTCATCTTTGTGCAGGTAGGTCTACAAGTTTAGATTTCATTACGAAGTATTTTAATAAAGACACTAAGTAATTATTATCTTGTAGTTATACCCGGCAAAATATAATCTAGCTTTACAAAATGCAAGGAGCACGCATATTTTTACTAGATTCCTTTCCCATTTTTAAAAGATACTATTCAAATTGGCAAATTACTCTAATACATTATTCTATAGAATTTAGGTTCTTGTTTTTGGGAAATTATGGAAATTAATTATTTCTGGATTTCTGCGTACATAGGTTAAGTGCAACTAAAACGTGTTGAAGTTTTAGATTTTGTTATTATACTTTACTTCACGTAAGAATAGCGTTGGTTTAGTAAGGGATATATAAATTCTACCCTTTGATTGGTCAGAATATAAACCTATTTCACAGAAACGAAACAAATATCGCCTGTCAGTTGTCAAATAAAATCTACAGAATTAAGTGATGTTTAACCAAATTTTGTTGCAATTTTAGATTTTGACATTTTTACAGATAAATATATTTATTATTGACAAAGCTTGGTTTCACAAATTAAAATTATTTATTCAATGCATGTAAAAACGGTCGGCTCTTAAGTGAAGTATAGCCTACAAATTTCAATCCACTCGTGATTTATTTGTTAAATAAGTGACAGAAACGATGCGTTCGCCGCTACCTCGGCTAGGACTTACTACCATGCACTAGTTCATCTTTTCGCCGCTAGACGCCATATTGCTGTATTTCATTAGCGAATAGTGAACGCAAAGTCGCAAAGTTATAAGAGCTACCTACAAAACCGAAATGTTTACCAACCAATTTGCAAAGGAATAATCAACAAATATTTTTTAAAAATCTGTTAGGGCCAGCACAAGATCTCTCGCCATTTCTATATTAGCCTATATAAGTATTGTATTGCACTTCGCTATCGAACCGTCGTTTTATATCAAAAACATTACAAAACTTTACCCAAATGTTACTACAAAGTTTATATCTCTACCCGTTTTTGAATTATTGCCCCAAAAGTAAATATACCCCATATTTAGATAAAAACGTCAAAATTTTCAAAAATCTAATTGTTATGTATCTAGATACTTCTCAATGCGCTGATTCCAAATTTTGAAACCGCAGGTCGATATCTCGTTTCGTTCTCGAGATATTTAGATTCAAAGTTTTGGCCAAAACTGCCCATTTTTGGGTAGTAACCCAAAAATGGGCCGAGATATGAATTTGGCGATATCATCATTCGATTCTACGGGCAAAATTACATAAGTGTACCAATTTTCATTATTTTTGAACATCGCATACAATTTCTAAAGGAAAATAACTGAAAATGGCCAAAAATCGCAAAAATCGTAAGGGGTACCCCTTAGGATTTTTTCAGATTTTGGCCATTTTCGGGGGTTTTCAAACTTTTATTCATAAAAAATGAACCAGTTGGACAAAAATTATGAAAATTGGTATACTTATGTAATTTTGCCCGTAGAATCGAATGGTCGTGTCGCCAAATTCATATGTCGACCCATTTTTGGGTGATTACCCAAAACTGGGCAATTTGGAATAAAACTTTGAATGTAAATATCTCGAGAACGAAAAGAGATATCGACCTGCGGTTTCAAAATTTGGAATCAGCGCATTGAGATATATTTAGAAACATAAAAATTAGATTTTTGAAAATTTTGAAGATTTTATCTAAATATGAGGTATATTGACTTTTGGGGCAATAATTCAAAAATGGGCAGAGATATAAAGGAGTAGATATTAATTTAGAAATACTTGTGAATTTCATTAATATATACATTTCTTAATACTACTATTTTTTTCTTCTATATTTAAAAATAAATAATTTCTAGAAGTTATATTTCATTTTATAAGATTTTTTTCGGGTCTTCTGCCATTTCATTTTCACCATACTGTGAGTATTTTTTAAAGTGAAACATTGGGTTTGTCATATCTATGGTTACGACTTGATATTTGATTGACAGCAATGTATTTTCCCGTACCATTTAAAATACAACATAGGGAACGAATTTGATAGAAGTATTATATTTAAATATTGTAAGGAATTTAGCGGAGTCAGAAAACCAGTCAAGAGCACTAAACATATTTCGGGCACAAGGTTAAATTTAATTTTTAGAAAACAGGTATAATTATTTGAACATAATTAACCTCTAATGACATCTTGTCAATATGACAGATAACCGTTGAATTTTCCTATAAGTTATGATTTGACATTTGATTGACAGCAATGTATTTGTCTTTCTCATTTAAAATGACACATGGGGAATGAATTTGACAGAAGTATTATATTTACATATTGCAAGAAATTTAGCCGAGTCAGAAAACCACTCGGGCACAAGGTGCACACTATATTTTTTCTACAACTAATTTTAATTTAGAATACAGGTATAATTATTTAAACAAAACTAACCTCTATTGACGTCTTATCAAATGTCAAATTCGTTCCCTATGTTTCACTTTAAATGGAACGGGCAAATACATTGCTGTCCATCAAATGTCAAGTCGTAACTATGGATATGACAAACCCAATGTTTCACGTTAAAAAATACTCACGGTATAATGATTGTGAGTAAAATTGATTCTGAAATGTTTTATAAAATCTACCCTATTCTTGTTGTATAAGAAATGAAATATCGCTCATATTCATTACTTCCATTCATTACAAAAGTCTCAATGAATGCTGCTTCATTTAAATAGCGCAATATTCTTCCAACCCGTTAACGAAGGTCTGTTTTAATTTAACTAGGCATTTATTATTATTCACGTCATTTCCATGGCGTGGAAAATAATTAACTGTCATTGCACGTGAAAGGAATTTTCAGCGACAATGTTCACCGATACATCACACGCCGTCTACTTCGACAGGCGATGTAGATAGAACCAACAAGTTGTAAAGGGATGATTAGTGGACATCATCTCGACATATTATGACAAATTTTATAGTGCCAATAGCGATATAAATTTATAGACCTGTAAATGAAATAGTCACAGGATTATTTATTGAATGCAGTATAGTTGAAATTAATTATTTGGGACCCTACCTGAAGTTTTTAAAGAAAGAAATGGCTTTAAGGATTTGGAGAATTTTAAATAAACGACGAAAGAAACTATGAAAAATTCAATCGGGCTTATGCACGTGTACCTTGTTATGCGATCTATATTGCTGCGTAACGACTTATTGCTATTTTAAAGATAATTGTTAAAATTCGTATTCACGTGTCAACAAGCTGTCGTTATTTTAACAATAATTGTTATCAGTCAGGCAAGAGCTCCTGACCACTTGCCGAGGTGTCAACAATTATTGTTAAGAGTAAATTAAAATGGCAAATTCTCATAAATATTCATCAAAGGTAACTTTAGTGTATTTAAACTAAAATTCGGGCACAAATATATAATTCGTATCGTTTCTTTATTTGATATTAGTGCGCAGTCGTGTCTTTAAAGGGCAGACTGTCTTCTCGAATAACTTCTGTTTCAAATAAGTGATATACATAATATGTAAATTAGGTAGATAATTTTTAGCTCATTTATTGTCTACCCCATTAGGCATGTATTAGGAATAAATATGCCACAATTAAAGGATATGGAAGTGAACCGCTTTTTTATCTGAAAAGAAAATATATTTTTTGGAATACATATTTCGTATGTCATGACAGAGTACAATTGCTGAAGTAACACCATTCCTTTAGGATTAGACAACACGCTGATAGTATTTCCTATTAATTGAAGATATATAAATCACTAAACGAAGTAATAAACAATAAAAAGTACTTGTCATGGAAAATACTTTTAGATTCAAGCTGCAATTTTTTTTTTTTCATATTTCTGGCAGGTATTTGCTGTTCTTTTCGCCATATTTACTGTGAATTTGAAGTAAATTAGTCGTAAATGATGAAACAACTCTATTTGTCACACTTGTCATTCATAAACAAAGTAAACAAATCTTAAAACATTTCTACCACCCTTACAATACCAATGCGAACATTAATAGTTAGAGATTCATTAGTTAAAAATGTTTTCGTCAGTTTTAAATATTATACTATAATAAACGTATCTTTAATAACCCAAATGAATTTAAAAAATCATTATTTTAAATAAGAAATTTTTTAATTTTAATATCCTAATGGTTGCAACACTGCAATTTTAAATAATGACAGCTGTACTGAATACAACTTCATGTTAAATGATAACAAGATTGTTACTAAACAATAATTGTTATAGCTCATCTAACAACGAGACACGTGAATACGAAATTTTAACAATATTGTTATCAATTCTTGTTAAGTAACAATTTCTTGTTTAATAACAATGTACACGTGAATAAGCCCAAATGACTCTGCAGGGATTTGAACCCCGGACCAGAAATGAAACTGAAGCAATTAAATAGGAAATGAAGATAAAAGAAGAAATATGGGGATAAGTAAAAACTAAGAAACAGAGTAGAAAAATTTGTTTCTCAGATCGTGTTTAAAGACAACGGACACAAATATTGGAGCTGATGCCGTTCTGGTTACAAATCGCCGATATGAACTACTCGTGAAATTCACCACCCTTCCGCTGCTCATTTGTTTACGCCATTGACTGTCTGGATTAATGATGTGCTTTTGTTTACCACCAACACCTACTTTATTACAACACAACACACCAGCCTACACTAAATAATAGTTTCTTACAATACAACCAAGACGAGGAAATAATTAATTCAATTATAAAGAGAAATTAAAGGCTGTTTTCATGGCTTGTGCTACACGCTAACAAAAATAGGGTATTTTTTTATAGTTATAAGATTTATAAATAAGAGCTTTTTCTACCACTATGATTTGTAACGCCGTTTTAATTAAATGCAGTGTTACAAAGTTCAATATTGTTTCTATGGATCTTTACTTAAGGGTTTTTTTATCCAACTTCATGTTTGTGCTTAAAAATAAGATAAGAAATCATTATAGTAGGAACAAAAATCATTTTTAGCTTTCGCTAAGAGAGGTATTGGATTCATGCTAAAATTAGCATATCCAGATTTTATTGAATAAGCACGATTAAAGGTCCCTAGAATCCGATTATTACATTTTTAAAATGATGTCTGTGTGTCCGTGTGTGTGTGTGTGTGTGTGTGTGTGTGTGTGTGTGTGTGTGTGTGTGTGTGTGTGTGTGTGGATGTGTGTATATGTGTGTGTGTGTGTGTGTATGTATGGATGTTGGAGGAACGATTCCTCAAAAACCATAAGACTTAAAAAATATTTAACTGCAGTGTCTTCAATCTGACATTCCTGAGAAAAGCTGAAAAGGTTTTGGTAACAATTGAACAACCGGAAGTAGTAGTTTCTTAAAAAACATTCTTCTAAATATAATTTTTTTTTATTAAATATTGAAGAATATAAAATTCTCCATCTAATACACTTAAACTTTTAATTATATCTTGTATAGATTTAGAAATAAAGACACTATAATTTATAGAATTAACTAATCGCAGAGGCTAAGGCACTAAGGAAACCAGTTGACAAATTCCAATGTTTATAACATAGTTTGTAAATGACACATGTCATTGTCAAATATCAACAGTTTTAGTGACATTCTGATAGCTTCTTCTGGGAAGAATATTTAATCTTTCTTATTGTTTTATTAATTAACAAAATAATTTCCAATAAAGTTTTCGGTACAGTCTTATCATTAAAAACAAATTAATAACTAAGTAAATTACATCGATCGAGTTTGTTTATCGCTTCGCTTTTGTCTATCTTAGATGTACCTACTATTTGTAAATACTTGAACCGGTGTTTTCCTTGTAAAAATGTTATTAAAATAAATTGAAAAACAAAAAAAAACAAACATACTGTTGTAAAGAGAAAAAACACTCTATCGAATGGTAGAGTAAAATTAATAGGTTCCCATTTAAAAAAATTACGCGGACAAGCGTAACTCGAAAACAATTGAAGAAAAAAAATTCAAGTATTCTCAAATGTAGATCCAATACTCTCCATACTTTTAACTAACCCTAATATGGAAATGGCGAGAGGTTTTGTGCTGACCATAACAGGTTTAAAGTATTTAGCTTTAGGCATGAATCCAATACCTCTCTCAGCGAGAGGTAAAAAGAAAAACGTGAATCCCATATTACAAGCACGTAGCTTCGACTCCATTATTGACATAATTATCTATCCCTCTCTTAATTGAAAACATCTATTATTGCTGCAGTTTCTTGAAGCAAGCATTACTATATCTTGTATTGTTTCTTAATAAATTATTTAACAAGTATACTTCCAAATATCCAAGGCGCTACTCTCAAAAAGCAAATTCAAAAAGTCCATCATTAAAAATTCAATTATATCGCCTGTATTCTCCGTAAATAAATTCTTGCTTAAATCTGAATACCATACGTAAAGCAAAATATATTTATTTCAGTAATTATCTCCAGATCTTTACCACTATTTTATTTATTTAAATTGTCCTGTCTTACATTTAAGATTGGAAGCAACTGACGCTGGTAGAAACTTGTCTTCTCTTAGATTTACTCACTCGGTTTGCTACTGTTTATGTCTCTGGGAGATTTATTCGATATCTCGTTTATTTCTCCACTTTAATTACTCGAAGGAAACATCCCCCCCCACATCTTGCTATTGTTTCATGCTACCCCCGCCAATGTTTCCGGTGGTGGTGGGTTTCCTGAGCTTTTTATAACAGCGACGTGGTAATCCATTATGCATAGTTCATCCTCTAGCATGTTTGATTTATTTATGAAGGGATTTATTAATTAAACTGAAATTAATTAACTTTTAATTAATTCTGGAACTATCGCTGTATATAATTACAACGGAATACCATGTGTAAATTCGTTGTTGTAATAAAAGGTGATTAATTTTGTCAGGCAATTAAAATATGAACGTTCGCCAATATTTGCACAACTTTTTTTCTATTCCATCCAGAAACTTTGTTTCAGTACATAACTTAACACACGCATTGACTTACACGAACCGTGGCCGTCTATGTTCAAAACAATAAACTACGAAATAAACTTAAGTACCTACAGAGTGAACATCGAAAAGGGGACCATAGGCGCTTAACATGGGAAATCATATAATGTAAAAAAATCTGTTGTGGCCAGCACAAAACCTTCCGTCAATTCGATGTATTTTGTATATATCCCATACCAAAAGTTCCTTGAAAAATATTCTGTATATCCTATAAAATTGTAACACGAACACACTATTTTTTTTACAAATTCTATACCGAAAGTTCCTTTCCCTATTTTATTAGGGGTCGCTGGTTTTTACTCTTCTCTTTTAATTATTCCTGTCCAACGCATCTTCTTCACACAATTCTTCCTCTCTCAAATCTTCTGCTACACAGTCCTTCCATCTTCTTCTCTTTGGAGGGACACTCTATCACATTCACACATAACTTTTTGATCCTATACTTTCAACTTTGGTTTTGCATTTGACACTGACATCTGTCAATTAAATTTTTCTGAATATATCTGTTGTTTCCATAATTTTAACAAAGCTGACTAATTTTTGAAAGTTAATCTCTCTTAATGTCTCTATAACTCTATATCTATTGAATATGAACGAAACTGTATAATCAAATCGTATAGAGAATAAGATATTCTTTCATACTGATAATTACAAAATGTCGAAAAATAATATTTAACTGCGTTTTTTCAAGAAAAACTGTTAAAAACTTCAAATAAGGGTACTTCCGGTGGATCAATTATAACCAAAATCTAAGCAGCTCTTCATATGGATGTAAAGAAGAGGAATACGAAAGAATTATAATTTTTCGAATTGTAGTATTGGAGTTATCGTCGGAGAAAAATTTGTCACACACGGACGCACACACACACACACACACACACACACGGACATACACACACACACACACACACATACATACAGACATCATCTTAAAAATAGTAAATTCGTATTGTAGGGACCCTAAAACGTGCTTATTCATTAAAAACTCACCACCGAATTTTTTGACCAAAGACAATACCTTCCTTACCTAAAGGTGACGGAAGGTAAAAATGATATTTAACTGCGTTTTTTCAATAAAAACTTACGAACTTCAAATAAACGTGCTGCCATTAGTTCAATTACAATCAAAATATAATCAGCTCTTCATACGGATGTAAAGAAAAGAAATATGAAAGAATTATAATTTTTACATCTCGCTAAGAGAGGTATTGGATTCATGCTAAAAATCAGATATCGAGATTTAAGTGAATAAGCACGATTTAAGGTCCATATAAACCGATTTTAACATTTTTACGATGATGTCTGTGTGTATGTGTGTGTGTGTATGTGTATGTGTGTGTGTGTGTGTGTGTGTGTGTGCGTGTGTGGATTTGTGTATGTATGTGTGGATGTTGGAGGGACGATTACTCAAAATCTATAAGACATAAGATCAGTTTAACTATGAATTCCTCAATCTGACATTCATGGGAAGAGTTGAAAAGGTTTTGGTAACAATTGCACCACCGGAAGTAGTAGTTTCCAAAAAAATTCTTCTAAATATTTTTTGAAAATTTTTAATAAAATATTTAAGAACGTAAAATTCTACATCTGATACATTTAAAATTTTTATTATATCTTCTATAAATTTAGAGATAAAGACGCTATAATATATAGAATATCGGTATGTAGTAAGTCGAGTAGGCCAAAATACACTAAGGAAATCAGTTGACAAATTCAAGTGTTTATAACATAATTTGTAAATGACAAACGTCAGCGTCAAAAATCAAAAGTTTTAGTTACGTTTTTGGGAAGTACATTTAATCTTTCTTATTGTTTTATTAATTAATTTTTTTAAACTATAGGTAACATGCATATATCCATTAGAAATACCGCCAATCTTGTTAATGAATTGGAAGAATCTCTGACATTTAGAAACTTCCTCATACAATAAAATAATTAGAATTGTTTGTGTGCAGAAGACATGTTAAATACAAAAAAAACAATATTTGGGTAAAGTTCTGTAACTTTTTTGTTATAAAACGACGGTTCGATAGCGAAGTGCAATACAATATTTTTATAACAAAAAATAGAAATGGCAAGAGGTCTTGTGCTGGCCATAACAGATTTTTAGAATTGTAGTATTGGAGTTATCGTCGGAGAAATTTTTATCGCACACAAACGCACACACACATACAGACATCATCGTAAACTGTGTTTGAAATATTGAAAATATTTTCAAAGCTAATTGGGGCGTGATTTAGAAGTCAGTTGCACACCAAAACATTTTCATTGTTTAAAAAGAAGTGCAAATTGCGCAAAACTGTAAGAAAATAAAAAAAAGAACGATAATACAACAACAAATAACGCACAGCAACTACCAAGAATGAAATCATAATTGATATAATATTTGAATTGATTCACAAAAATTTCAATACACAATTTTAGCACGATCTCATAGAGGAATTTATCAGCTCGCACAGACGATAAGCACAATGTAAATACGATGAAATGAATACATAGATTATGTGCTTACGCTTACGATATTGGATTTAAAGTTTTGATGTGATGTTTATCATGCGAGAATCATCTGAGTAATTAGTACCTCTTCAATCATGTACATGTCATGTAATGTGTGTAGCTACGTCATTACACATTTCACGGTTGCTAGTCATATCATTAGCAAATGAAAAATGTCCATTCTCATTTCATCATTAAATACACGCTTTGTCTTTTATATATTTTGTATGATTGAGGGGTCCCGTGGCCGCATGTCTGAGTGTCTGATCGCGAACCTGGGGGAACCGGGTTCGATCCCGACAGACGCTAAATATTTCCAATTTTAAAATGGCACAAAAGTGACCCCTGTGGTGCACTCTCCACACCAGCTATGAGTGCCCGTGAGGTGACGCCCGGTAAGCGCCCACACGGTAAAATATATCGTTGGCGTGTAAAACTTAAAAATTAATGTCTACATTTCAATGTTTCAATTCTTCATTTTAACATTTGACGGTGAGTGTCATAATACACAATTTCCACTAAAGTCTCTGATTTTGATTGTTACGATTACTTACTAATTTAAAACTTAACCTATAAATCTAAACTTAACCACAACCATATGTGTCTACTTTTTCATTTTGTAATTTTATCATAAATGTAGTTCATATGTACCTTACTTATTTATATATATATGTCTATACAAATGTATTTTTCAGCTGTTGCCTGATGATGAATATTTATTCGAAATCGATCGCACATAGTATTTAATAAATAAACATATTAAAACTCAGTCTGCTCAAGAACCATTATTTTTAACCCTAATACAAAGCAAACTGACATGGAGTCATTCATTCATAATATCGTCATCATTACCGATGTCTACACGTGTTGTAGATACTGGCACACCCAGAAGTGGATAATATGCCGTGATGATATATTTATTTATTTATATTAAACTGATTTGATTAAGGGAAATTTGTATGTGTAATGTTGTTGGTAACATTTTGTCTGTGTAGTCTTCCCAAAATTTTATTTTACGCCCAGAGCCAATTTTAAAAATAATGTATTTCTAAAGTGAATTATAAATTCTTTTGACATCACATGAAACCCTTTATGGTATTATTAAACGACTCTAGCAATCTCTGAAAAACGAAAAGTCTTACTGAAGCGTATATTGCTTTTAAAGGATGTCACTTTTAAAATATAAAGTATAAAAATTATCTATACTTTTTACCTTCCGTCAAAAGGAAGGTATTGTTTTTGGTCAAAAAATTCGGTTGTGAGTTTTCAATGAATAAGCACGTTTTAAGATCCTTAGAATACGATTTTACTAATTTTACATTGATGTCTGTATGTGTGTGTGTGTCTGTGTGTGTGTCTGTGTGTGTGTGTCTGTCTGTGTGTGTGTCTGTGTGTCCGTGTGTGTGTGTGTGACAAATTTTTCTCCGACGATAACTCCAAAACTACAATTCTAAAAATTATGATTCTTTCATATTCCTCTTCTTTACAACCATATGAAGAGCTGATTAGATTTTGGTTATAATTGGTCAACCGGAAGTACCCTTATTTGAAGATCTTAACAGTTTTTCTGGAAAAAACCCAGTTAAATATCATTTTTCAACATTTTATGATCATTAATATGAAAGAAAATTTTATTCTCTGTAAGATTTGATTAAACATTTTCCTTCATATTCAATAAATATAAAGTTATAGAGAGATTAAGAGAGGTTAACTTTCAAAAATCAGTCTGCTTTGAAAAAATTATGGAAACAGCAGATATGTATATTCAAAAAATTCTAATTGACAGATGTCAGTGTCAAGTGCAAAACCAAAGTGGAAAGTATCTGAAAGTGATATGTGACAGAGTGTCCCTCGCCAGTGACTTGCATGTGCAGCCTCGCCTCAAGATAGGAACTTATAATGCCAGAAGTACGAGAAAGGCAAAAGAGAAGATGGAAGGACTGTATAGCAGAAGATTTGAGAGAGAAAGACCTATGTCACGAAGGTGCTTTGGACATGAATGAGTAGAAAAGAAGAGTAAGAAACAGGGACTTCTAATAAAATAGGGAAAAGTCGAAGCAGGAGGAAGTGTTAAGTGCAATACATAATGTACGTTCGTATTCGTATTAAAATTTTATTAGATTTTAGAATCTTTTCAAAGGAACTTTCAGTATGGTTATGTAAAAAATAGTGTGTTCTTGTTACAATGATACAGGATATATAGAATCTTTTTCAAGGAACTTTTGGTATAGGATATGTACAAAATACATCGAATTGACGGAAGGTTTTGTGCTGGCCACAACAGATTTTTTTCTGTATCTCTCACAATAAGCGAAATATGAGGTATTTTCAAAATAAGCGAAAACAAGTTTTAGCCTGTAGCTCAAAAACAAAAGACGTTCGAAAATTCCTGTGGTGCCTATTAAAGTTGTCTCAAAAAGTTAATCCATAAAGACCTACATCAATTTTCTGTAGCGTGCATAATAAGTAAGTTTTTCATATAAGGAACTCGAATTTGTTTCAGCCTGTACAGAATAAAGGCATTAGTGTGGTTGACGTTACCGACAGCGGAAACTGCAAAGGTTATGATAGATCTCAGATATCCATATCACATGTTGACATGAGTAAAGGATTTCTTTATTAATTATCCAGCATGTATGTGTTAAATGAAACCATAAGTTTCCAGTCTAAAAACTAGGTTAAACCACAAATAATATTCATTTTAAAACTGCAAATTTTTCTATATTCTTCACTCCAACTCCATCTCAAATACATTTCAATCAATTCCTTATCTCTCGAACTCTATCTCGATTTTTTGTCAACTGTAAAATTAATTTGAAGTTTGCCAGTGACCGTTGAAAAAAGTTTCGGAGTGAATCTGAAGTCTGAAACGTCACCGTTTCGTGTCCTGGGAATATTAAAAACACTCGCGGCCAGCTGTTACCTTTCATCAGCCGATGTGCTGTTGTTTTCCTCAAGGACGACGTGATTTCAGATAAAGTTGAGTGGACAGTGCACTTGACAACAGAGACTTTGAGTTTAGAGAATATGAAAATAGTTTAATCGATAGAAGAGATAGGTAGCCAAAGAGATTGACTGATTAAGTTGAATTGCAGTATTCGTTTTAACATGTATTATCTTTGTATTAATTGATCTATAAAAAAATAGCAGACGGGCTATGAAGCGTGCCCTGATATAAAGTGGTGGTCAAAAGTATTCGCGAGTGAAGAAAAGGAGGAGCTTAGCGCGTGACGTAGCAATATGGCCAGATGCTTCGTTTCCCGAAGCTGTATTCTTATACACTGCGGCGTTTGAAATACAAAGTAATATTAATATTACAGTTAATATTAAATAAAAATAATGTTTCTAGTATGAATAACATTTTGAAATTTGCGAACTAGTCCGTTTCATATAAAAATCATGTTCAGCATTCTCTCGAATTTTGAATTTACATGATTCGAGTCTATGTTTTCTTCAATCTACATAGTACTGCATTATTACAGTCTTTGGTAGATTAATGGAGAGATAAGTATTATTATTTTATTGTCATCTTTGTGCAGGTAGGTCTACAAGTTTAGCTTTCATTACGAAATATTTTAATAAAGACACTAAGTAATTATTATCTTGTAGTTATACCCGGCAAAATATAATCTAGCTTTACAAAATGCAAGGAGAACGCATATTTTTACTCGGTTCCTTTTCCATTTTTAAAAGATGAATGCATAACTTTCGTCTACCAACTATTTCAAATAAATTTTTCTATAGAATTTAGGTTCTTGTTTTCGGGAAATTATGGAAATTAATTATTTCTGGATTTCTGTGTGCTAATGACGTACATAAGTTAAACGCAACTAAAACGTGTTGAAGTTTTAGATTTTGTTATTATACTTTATTTCACGTAAGAATAGCGTTGGTTTAGTTAGGAATATATAAATTCTACCCTTTGATTGGTCAGAATATAAACCTATTTCACGGAAACGAAACAAATATCGCCTGTCAGTTGTCAAATAAAATCTACAGAATTAAGTGATGTTTAACCATATTTTGTAGCAATTTTAGATTTTGACATTTTTACAAATAAATATATTTATTATTGACAAAGCTTGGTTTCACAAATTTAAATTATTTATTCAATGCATGTAAAAACAGTCGGCTCTTAAGAGTAATCTACTATTTTCTTATGTAAAATGAAGTACAGCCTACAAATTTCACTCCACTCGTGATTTATTTGTTAAATAAGTGACAGAAACGATGCGTTCGCCTCTACCTCAGCTAGGACTTACTACCATGTACTAGTTCATATTTTCGCAGCTAGACGTCATATTGCTCTATTTCACTAGCGAATTGTGTCGATCTTATTTTATCTCTTATAAAAAAATCTGTTGTGGCCAGCACAAGACCTCTCGCCACTTCCATATTAGGCTATATAAGTATTGTATTGCACTTTGCTATCGAACCGTCGTTTTATAACAAAATATTACAGGACTTTACCCAAATATTGTTTTTTATTGTATTTAACATGTCTTCTGCACACATATAATTCTAATTTTATCTATTTTTCATTGTTTGAGGGAGTTTTTAATGTCACAGATTCTTCCAATTCATTAACCAGATTGGCGGTATTTCTGATGGATATATGCATATTACCTATAATTTCAAATATTTAATTAATATAACAATAAGAAAGATTAAATGTACTTCCCAGAAAAAGCTATCAAAATGTATACTAAAACTGTTGATTTTTGACACTGAAATCTGTCATTTACAAATTATATCATAAACATTTGACTTTGTCAACTGGTTTCCTTAGTGTAGTTTCGCCTACTCGACTTGTTATATCCCGATATTCTATATATTATAGCCTCTTTATCTCTAAATTTATAGAAGATATAATAAAAAATCTGATGTGGTCAACACAAAACCTCCCGCTATTTAATTTTTATTAATTTAAATACATACGTACCTACGTATTGACTAACGCTGCAAACTGTTCCATTGCAGAAAACTATTGCTTTATTTACTATTTTCTTTTTAAAATGTCACTATTATTAATTTGAAGTGATAAGTTTTCTGACAGTGACATTTACTGTCAGTTACATTCATTTAAAAAATGAACTGTGTAACAAAGAAATAGTTTTTCTTAGGCTTCGCGACTAATAAAAAAAAATATTTTTAAATTTATCTGTAAAATATATAGAAAAAGTATTAATATATTCCTGTAGAAAATTCAATAATATTTTATTTTCCCGACCGACGCCAAATATTACGAATTTTAAATGGCACAAAAGTGACCCCTGTGGTGCACTCTCCACGCCAGCAATGAGTGCCCGTGAGGTGACGCCTGGTAAGCGCCCGCACGGTACAAATATGTCATCATCATTACCGATATCTGCCATAAAGCAGATTGGCACACCCAGAAATGGGTAATATGCCGTGATGATATATTTATTTATTTTTATTTATTTAATTTTCATAAGACATAAAATTCGAAAAAATGACATTTAATGGTATTTTTTGAAGAAAAACCATTATGAGCTTCAAGTAAAGGTTTCAGAATTTTCTGAATGATAGTATTTGAGTTAGAGTGCAAACAAAATTCGTACACATACACACATACACACATACACACACACACACACACACACACACACACACACACACACACACACACACAGACACACACATACAGACATCATCGTGAAAATGTTAAAAATGGATTCTAAGGACCTTAAAACGTGGTCATTTACTAAAATCTCGATATGAGATTTTTAGCACGATCCCTATACCTCCCTTACCAAGGGTAGCGGGAGGTAAAAATTTAAATGTATCAGGTCTAGAATTTTGTTCTTCAAAATTAGTAATATCAAAAATTTTAAAAATTAATATTTGGAAGAATTTCTTTTAAAAGCTACTAATTCCGGTTGTTCAATTGTTACCAAAACCTTTTCAGCTCTTCCCAGAAATGTCAGATTAAGGAATCCATAGTTAAACAGTTCTTAACTCTTATAGTTTTTGAGGAATCGTCCCTACAACATCCAGACATACACACATACACACATCCACACACACGCATACACAGACATTATTTTAAAAATGTTATAAACGGATTATAGGGACCTTAAATCGTGCTTATTCACTAAAATCTGGGTATGCGAATTTTAGCATGAATCCAATACCTCTCTTAGCGAGAGGTAAAAATATAATTTTTCTTCAAACGTCACAGGTCAGATACCTACCTTCACCAAATAAAAGTAACTCTTGTGGCGGTTTTCCAAACGGTGTGAAACCATAATCACTTTTCCAACCACAGTTGGCTTTGGCTTTTAGTTTCAGTGAATTACTTATAGCGTTGGCAGAGTGCATGGCATTGGAATGCAAGTAGTGGGTCAGCTCAACTCGCCCGAGTGCAGCTGCAGTTTCACAAAGTTGGAATGCGGCGTAATAGCAAGAGCAGGACTAAGATAGTTCAAACATTGCGGTCGCAGGAATCCAAAGTGTTTCCACGGCAAAGCAGGAATAATTGTCGTACAATGAAAGTTATGTTGACGGCGTTGTTTAAATTGTTTTAATTATTAAGATTTATGGATACAATCTTGTCTTTTAATTCTTTACATGGTCGGGATAAATAGGCTATTTCACAGTAATCAAAAATAGTAAAAATTTATTGAAAATAAGAATGACAATAGTTAAAGGACAAGGAAAACCATATTTCTTTTATTATAAATTATTCCGTCTAGAAGACACGGGGAGGTTTGCTTTTGATGATGCAGGACATGTGCACGAATGTTTGAGCAAAAAGGATCCAAGTATGACCTCCGATTTTGAGAAGCCCCGCCCTAACTAGGAATATACTTCTTCGGGTGTGTCGGATCTGTTCGGTTGCTGTTCGGGTGACGTTCTAATTTCTTTATTTTTATAAAATAAGAAAAAAAGTGAAATAATTTATTTTATTTCTCTAATAGTGAATTATAATATTACAATTTAAATATACATAATTTTGTAATTTGTTTAAGAATTTTTCGTGGTTTGTGAACCACTGTTTGTTTACTTCTGGTATATCCACATTATCTACGTCACAAAGCAGTTTTAAAATTCGGACCTTAATATCTCGCTTATTTGGAGGAATTTTTAACTCGGACTTTCACATGTGGTCTTATATTTCTATGTATTTCAAGAAAAAAAATTTTAAAAAATGTCGTGGAATAGCCTATTCGTGCATTTTGAAAGTATGTAATATATTTTAGCATTTATAAAAAATCTGTTGTGTAATGTTATTTAAGTATTGTATTGCACTTCGCTATCGAACCCTCGTTTTATAACAAAAAAATTGTTGTGGCCAGCACAAGACCTCTCGTCATTTCCATATTAGGCTATATAAGTATTGTATTGCACTTCGCTTTCGAACCGCGCCGTTTTATAAAAAAAAACATTACAGAACTTTACCCAAATATTGTTTTTTATTGTATTTAACATGCGCACATATAATTCTAATTATATCTATTTTTCATTGTATGTATGTATGTTTTTAAATGTCAGAGATTCTTCCAATTCATTAACCAGATTGGCGGTATTTCTGATGGATATAAATATTTAATTAATAAAACAATAAGAAATATTAAATATACTTCCCAGAAAAAACTATCAGAATGTCACTAAAACTGTTGATTTGAAATGTGTCATTTACAAACTATGTTATAAACATTGAAATTTGTCAACTGGTTTTCTTAGTGCCTTAGCCTCTAAATAAATTATAGTGTTTTTATCTCTAAATCTATACAAGACATAATAAAAATTTTAAGTGTATTAGATGGAGAATTTTATGTTCTTCAATATGTGTTATAACAAAAATTTCAAAAAATTATATTTAGAAGATTCTTTTAAAGGAACTATTACTTCCGGTTATCCAATTGTTAACAAAATCTAATCAGTTTTTCCCAGGAATGTCAGATTGAGGAAACTGCAGTTAAATATTTATTAAGTCTTATAGTATTTGAGAAACCGTGGCTCCAACATCCACACACACACAAACACACACACACACATACATACACACACACACACACACACACACACACACACACACACACACACACACAAGAAAAACTATTGAGAACTTCAATTACAACCAAAATCTAATCAGCTGTTCATATCGATGATGAGGAGGAATACGAAAGAATTATAATTTTTAGAATTGTAGTATTGGGGTTGTTGTTGAAGAAATTTTTGTCACACCCACACACACACACACACACACACACACACACACACACGGACGTCATCGTAAAAATGTTATAATCGGATTACAGGGACCTTAAAACGTGCTTATCCATTAAAACCTCTCTTAGCGAAAGGTAAAAAGTGATAAAACATATAAAAAAGAAATTTTCGTCAATAACACAATTATATGGGAAGAAATAATTATGTACAGTAAAATTTTTGAAAGAAGTCCGATCAAGGCCATCTACGAATTGCATCTATGAATTAAGATTTTATGCTGTCAAATTTAGTAGTGTCATTTACATATTTTTTATGAGGTACACAAGATATTATGTACCCTCATAAAAACTAAGTAAAAGACACTACTAAATTTGACAGCACAAAATCTTAATTCATAGATACAATTCGTAGATGGCCTTGATCGGACTTCTTTCAAAAATTTTCCTGTACATAATTTACATAAAAATTTGTTAAGAGGGAAATCCCCTATTGCGAATTTCAAGTTTTATAATCTCTTTTAAAGCTTTCACTGGTAATTTTAATATAGTATATTACAAAACAACTATCGTGAGACCTACATTAGTATTTATTTTGTAATAAAATTTGTCGCTAAAATTTTCTCAAACCTTTTGTTACATACGTTATTATCACACCACTGTAAAAGAGTTCCATATATGTATAAACATAAATTATAAAAATTAATTCAATTCTCCTCCTTATCTGCTATAAAGTGACACATTTGTGGTACCTTGGCCGTCGTCGTTATGTCGTTGACGTTATTTATTCCGTGTGGTTTATCTTGGCGTCGTTGTGTGTCGCCTGTCGCTTGTAGAGCGCCCATACAACTGTCAAATGTTCCCTGACGCCCGGATGTGCACAACACACCGGAAATTAAATTTGTTTAATGTGAGGGGGAAGAGGGACTCACGTTCTAATGCCAACAGGGAGAACAAGTATTGATAGATTTGTGTCAAGTTGTTGGGGGATTGAAAATCGGTTCTTCGCTGCAGGTGCAGATTCGATGGTTAGTTAGGTATCTCCCGCTATTCATTCATTTAAATAAATACATATTTAACAATACTGGCAAACGTATAAGGAATGTTTTGTTAAAGATAAGGCTGGTGCACAGAATACATTTATACAGAAGCGACACTCCTTGCCGGCACCATTGTTGTTGAGATTTTACGTTTTGACCTTGAACTTTGAAAATTAGAACATAAAAGTGCTAAATTTTAATTTTATTAACGAATTAAAATGAGATCAGATAAAATAATCACATAATTATATTTTTATTAAACAAATACCTGAATTTTACAAATTTATTACAATGCAGAATTTTCTATATCTTTGATGTGGGAAACAAACGTCAGACTCGATGAATATGTCCCATATATCCTTCTCCATCAAATCTTCTCTTCCACAGGCCTTGAGCCACATTTTACACCTATATTTATTAAATGAATATACATTTTACTTGATATGGTAGTCGTTTTACACAACTTACATTTCTGGATCTTTCGGATACGAAAAAAAACTTACATTTCCTTTTGTCCATTTTTAAAATTTATTTATACAGTCATGAAAAAACAAGTCCTCCCGATTCTACTTTCTTCATTTTATTCATTTAATTAGAAACTAACACCACTTCTAAAATTCACAAAATGACATATGTCAAAAGTGAGAAGATGTGTTTGGTTTGCTTGAATTAGCCATAACCCTAAAATACATGGGCGTGACAAGCTGAGACAACTGCTCTTTCAGAATACGTGAAATATAATGATTTTCCTTATGATAACGATTTTTCCTATCGTTTGTTGAAAAAATAACATATTTGTTTTTATTAGAAATCAATTTATGTTTCTCAATATACTTTTATTATTGACCCCTAAAGGAAAATATTCACGTCAAGATCATGAAAAGAACAAAGAATCGTAAGATACGAAGATATGCCGAAACAATCCGATTTTATCCGATTAGACCTTTAAATTTGTTGGCATACTCTTTCTCTCTCTAATTTTCGTTTCTCTCTCTGACTGTCGCTTCTGTATAGATGTTTATTCTGTGGCTGGCGTTTGAATCGCTGAAATAGTTTGAGTGTTTCGAACGCCATATACTGACGAAAATTTATCATTCTATTATTTTTAGTACTTTTAAGTAACACGATGATATTACTTTAATATATTTCATTACCGGTACCTGTTTTTAACAAACGGTTTTTAAATTCTTGGCCCCAAAGTAAAACACTTATTTACTTAATGCAATACTTAAATGATCAAACGTGGCGCTGCCACCATTATTCGTGTTTTTAGAATCTGCGTATAGAAAGACTCAGTGCAGAAATTGTGATACACAAACGGTTTATCAATCGACAAAATAAAACAATATTATGATAATGTTTTGTATATAAATAATATATATACAGTGTGGGATTAAAGTACGGAATATTAAAAAAAAAACGAACTCAGTCGTCTTTTTACCTCTCATGCTAAAATTCGCATATCCAGATTTTATTGAATAAGCACGATTCAAGGTCCCTAGAATCCGATAATAACATTTTTAAAATGATGTCTGTGTGTGGGTGTGTGTGTGGATGTGTGTGTGTGGATGTATGTATGTATGTGTGTGTGTATGTATGTATGGTTGTTGGAGGGACGATTCCTCAAAAACTATAAGACTTAAAAAATATTTAACTGCAGTTTCTTCAATCTGACATTGCTGGCAAGAGCTGAAAAGGTTTTGGTAACAATTGAACAACCGGAAGTAGTAGTTTCTTAGAAAAATTCTTCCAAATATAATTTTTTGGGAGTTCTCCATCTAATACACTTAAAATTTTTATTATATCTTGTATAGATTTAGAGATAAAGTAACTATAATTTATAGAGTAAACTAATCGCAAAAGCTAAGGCACTAAGGAAACCAGTTGACAAATTCCAATGTTTATAACATAGTTTGTAAAAGATACATGTCATTGTCATTAGTGACATTCTGATAGCTTTTTCTGGGAAGTATATTTAATCTTTCTTATTGTTTTAATTAAATATTTGAAATTATATGTAGACATCGGTAATGATGACGATATATTTTACCGTGTGGGCGTTTAACAGGCAAAAAGAAAAAAAAAAACAATATTTGGGTAAAGTTCAGTAATTTTTTTGCTATAAAACGACGGTTCCATAGCGAAGTGCAATACAATACTTATATAGCCTAATATGAAAATGGCGAGAGATCTTGTGCTGGCCATAGCAAAAATTTTTAGTAATGGAATCCGATAGTGATTTTTCTTCCTTTTATGATCATGCAATTACAATTTTGATAATTAATTTTGTAATTCAAGTTACATAGGGCAAACAGGTCGTAAATTTAGTACAAGATTCCATGAACATCACAAATAAATAGAATTGTGAAACTTAAGCAAGTGTGTTTTAATTACTTCATTATTTTAACAAAATGTTTCACCAAGAACCGACAGCTTCATCAATTCAAATTAATATTTGACACTTTGAAACACATTCTTCTAGATAACTGTTTGATTTACAGTGCTGCTAACAAAGGAAACTCATATTAGATCTCCCATTACATTAACTTGAGAATAAGAAATAAAATTTTAACTACAAGATCCGTAGCCAATTTTATCATCTCTTCTAATTTTGTATATATCATTTTATTTACATACGTCTTAAATTCAAAATGACTCCTTCTCAGAGCTGGGCAGTAACTAGTTACTTTAGGAACTTAATTACTAACTAGTTACTTTTACGTAACTTGTAACGTAACTTAGTTACTTTTTAAAATATGGTAACTGTAACTGTAACTTAACTTGCTGCGGAAAAGTAGTTGGTAACTTTACGGTTTTTAGTTACTAGTTACTTGAGTAACTTAAGTTACTTAAAGTAACTCAGAAATTAGAATGTAACTTAAGTTAGTCAAAGTAACTTAAAAAGTGGAATGTAACTTAGTCATAAAAAGTAACGGGGGGGATTAAAATTTCTAAGAAATATTTTGTTGAGGCTGATGCCTTTTTTAGAAACACTAACTAAAACTGTTTTGTTTTAAATAAATGACTGTTCAGAGTGGGAGTGTTGAGCGCAGCATCGCGCATACCCTCTGTAATGTGTAACTTTTATTTTAATACATAATTAAATTCAATATTATTGTTGATTGATTTCAAGCCGTAATAGATATTAAAATAAGTAATTATATTCATTAATAATAGAGTTTTTGACTTATAAAATATATTATTTTCAAATGTTTTCCTCGCTTACAAATGATACGTTTTAATAAATTATAATTAAACTGCCACTAAATTATCAAAATTATTTCAATTTTCAGGTTATACAAAAAATAGTGTGTTTTGTTCGTTGTTCCAAGTGTTGCAAGACTTGAAATGTCACTTTTAATTTTTATATTATAATGTAGGTCCGCAGGGCCTTTTTATCAGATTTTTGGGCCCTAGGCCAAATTTTTTTTCGGACCCCCCTCCCTCTTTGTAGTAAAAAACAAGTATGTATAAATATTTGTATAATTATAATGTAAGTTTATTTATTAAAGAAAAAAATAAAATTGCCTGCTGAGAGAAAAGCTGATCAATTATACAGTACCGCGTGCTCGATACTAGTTTGAGGTGAAATTTTAGCGAAATATTTTGTTACTCCTCTCTAGGGCCGGTTGGCGATTTTGCCGGGTCTCGGGAATATGTTATTAGCGTAGCAGGGTCCCAAATATTTTTAAAAAGATACTTTTTCATCAAATTTTCTTAGATATTTGAATGTGCGGGACCCATGTGAGCGCGGGGCCTCAGATTGAAAATCGACGTCTGATCCGAGGTTTCCAATAAATTAATCATCCACTAATAAGTCTAGGAAATAATGTCTGCATGTTTCATACATTATAATGGTCATGTCATGTTAGAAAGAAAGTAGATTCTTTATATCTTGGTATAAGAAATCAAAATTGAAAAACAAATTAATAAATTTTTAAAAAATCACAGCAACCGGGCCCTGCGGCCCCTTGTCAAAGCGGGCCCTAGGCCATGGCCTAGGCGGTAATGAGGCCCTGTAGATCCGTTAACATTAACAATAATAATCTGATTGGGTGTTGCCAAGCAATAACGTTAAAATTTAGGTTAACGTAGTTAGTGCACTCCCTGATATGTATACTACACAATAACTAAGTCAACAGTCTAAGTCTACACTTCACGCCATTAAAAGTAGTTAGAAAGTAACTCAAGGTAACTAAGTTACTTTTAATGAGTAAGTAGTAAATAACTTAGTCCTTTCCCCAAAGTACCTGGAACTTAAGTAACTTAGTTACTTTTTTTGGAGGTAACTGTAACTGTAACTAGTTACATTTTAAAAGTAACTTGCCCAGCTCTCCTTCTTAAGTAGGTACCTAGACCGAACACCACATCTTCCACATCCCTCTTCTCCATCAAATTCACACCACCTCTTCCACTATCCTCTCCCCTTTCCTCTAGTTCCCTGTTCGTCTCTGTCGTAGTAATTCCGTCACTTGCAATTCAGCTCACGCAGGACAACAAGGACAAGCACGAGGACGAGGTAAAGTGATAAGGACATGAGCCAGTCAAGTCAAGCCACACTACCTGTTACTCCGACGTAAGAACTGGAGCTATAGGAGCCTAGCTCGCTTCGATATTGATCTACGAAGCCGGTCTGGCCAGAAAGGATAGCACACGGCATTACTTACAAGAAAAACACTGTGGTGGAGGAGATAGTGTCTGTTTATCACAGTGTAGTGATAGAGGGTTAGTGGGAATCTGTTATTGTTGTCAGGGGTAAATAATGGGAACTTAAAGGCGAAATATCAATGGAATGTTGACATTAGAATTTACATCATAGATTTTTACCTCTCGCTAAGAGAGGTATTGGATTCATGCTAAAATTCGCATATCCAGATTTTATTGAATATGCACGATTTAAGGTTAGTGGGAATCTGTTATTGTTGTCAGGGGTAAATAATGGGAACTTAAAGGCGAAATATCAATGGAATGTTGACATTAGAATTATTGAAAATAAAGCGTGGATTTTATTTATTTATTAATAAGAAGAAGGCCAAACAATAGGACAAGTCCCAATAACTGTGCAGCACTAATAACATACAAAAATGACTACATCATTGTCAAAACAAAGACACAAAATCTGTTGTGGCCTGCACAAGACCTCTCGCCATTTTCATATTAGGCTATATAAGTATTGTATTGCACTTCACTTTCGAACCGTCGTTTTATAACAAAATATTATACAACATTACCCAAATATTGTTTTTTATTATATTTAACATGTCTTCTGCACACATATAATTCCAATTATATCTATTTTTCATTGTATGAGGAAGTTTCTAAATATCAAAGATTGTTCCAATTCATTAACCAGATTGGCGGTATTTCTGATGGATATATGCATTTTACCACAATTTTACCTATAATTTCAAATATTTAAATAATAACACAATAAAAAAAATTAAATATACAGGGTGTCTCAGGACGAGCTTACGCTATCTATATTTTAAATACTATTTAATATAATTTAACGAAATTTGGTATCTACGGGTTATCCAACATGCCCGTTTTTACTAAAATATTTTCAAAGCAGTAGCACTTCCGGTTTAACCGGAAATTGATCTCAACTTTCTTATTTTAAATAGAATATGCTATATTTTATTTTACCATTGAATGCAGCGGAAAATTTTACATATGAAGCAATAAAAACATTTTACTCGTGATCAACTACTTCCGGCGTTATTCAACTTTTTTTGATTTTTTGTCTGAAATCCGGCACATTTTCAAAACTGTGTATATCGGGAACGAGATCGAATTTTTATAATCTGAAAAAAGCCTTTTATAAAGGAGACTTTAAGCTACATTATCAATAGAAGAATCCTCGATTATTTATAAAAATGTGACGGGTACGTTACACCAAAATTACAGTTGACAAACTTCAAAAAAGACAATTTTTTTAAATGGAACCCCCCTTTTTTACTACACCCCACAATAGCCATAGAATAAATACTTTTATAATTGTACCCAGATTACATGTTTTTCTAATTTACTGAAATTCTATCAACTTTCAACATAGGACATGTTACATAAAGTACCCTTATTTTTTGCCGTAGAACACATTTATGTAATAAAAAAGGGGGGGTTCCATTTAAAAAAATTGTCTTTTTTGAAGTTTGTCAACTGTAATTTTGGTGTAACGTACCCGTCACATTTTTATAAATAATCGAGGATTCTTCCATGGATAATGTAGCTTAAAGTCTCCTTTATAAAAGGCTTTTTTCAGATTATAAAAATTCGATCTCGTTCCCGATATACAGAGTTTTGAAAATGTGTCGGATTTCAGACAAAAAATCAAAAAAAGTTGAATAACGCCGGAATTAGTTGATCATGAGGAAAATGTTTTTATTGCTTCATATGTAAAATTTTCCACTGCATTCAATGGTAAAATAAAATATAGCGTATTCCATTTGAAATAAGAAAGTTGAGGTCAATTTCCGGTCAAACCGGAAGTGCTACTGCTTTGAAAATATTTTAGTTAAGACGGGCATGTTGGATAACCCCTAGATACCAAATTTCGTTAAATTATATTAAATAGTATTTAAAATGTAGATAGCGTAAGCTCGTCCTGAGACACCCTGTACTTCCCAGTAAAAGCTATCAGAATGTCACTAAAACTGTTGATTTTTGACACTGACATGTGTCATTTACAAATTATGTTATAAACATTGGAATTTGTCAACTGGTTTCCTTAGTGCCGCAGCCTCTGCGATTAGTTCACTCTATAAATTATAGTATCTATATCTCTAAATCTATACAAGATATAATAAAATTTTTAAGTGTATTAGATGGAGAATTTTATGTTCTTCAATATTAATAAAAAAAACCTCCCAAAAAATTATATTTAGAAGAATTTTTCTAGGAAACTACTACTTCCGGTTGTTCAGTTGTTACCAAAACCTTTTCAGCTCTTCCCAGGAATATATGATTGAGGAAACTGCAGTTAAATATTTTTTAATTCTTACAGTTTTTGAGGAATCGTGTCTACAACATCCAGACATACATACACACATACACACATACACACATACACACACACACAGACATCATTTTAAAAATGTTATAATCAGATTCTAGGGACTTTAAATCGTTCTTATTCAATAAAATCTGGATATGCGAATTTTAGCATGAATCCCATACCTCTCTTAGCGAGAGGTAAAAATTACAGAACTTTATCCAAATATTGTTTTGTATTGTATTTAACATGTCTTCTGCACACATATAATTCTAATTATATATATTTTTTTTATTGAATGAGGAAGTTCCTAAATGTGAGAGATTCTTCTAATTCATTAACCAGATTGGCGGTATTTCTGATGGATATATGCATTTTATCTATAATTTCAAATATTTAATTAATAAAACAATAAGAAAGATTAAATATACTTCCCAGAAAAAGCTATCAGAATGTCACTAAAAATATTAATGTTTGACACTGACATCTATCATTCCAGGTATTATTTACAAATGGCTGCAAGAATTTGTTGACAGGAAAGGTGACGAAGTAAAGAAAATTACTGGATTTCAGTCAATTATTAAATATATTTTCCGCCTCTACCGGTTTCGACACCTCATGAAGAAGACACATGAGGTGTCGAAACCGGTAGAGGCGGAAAATATATTTAATAATTGACTGAAATCCAGTAATTTTCTTTCCTTCATTATTTACAAACTATGTTACAAACATTTGAATTTGTCAACTGGTTTCCTTAGAGTATTTTAGCCTACTCGACTTGTTACATTCTGACATTTTTCATATAGCGTCTTTATCTCTAAATTTACAGAAGATATAATAAAAATTTTAAATGTATTAGATGGAGAATTTTGTGGCCAGCACAGAACCGTCGTTTTATAATAAAATAACATACAGAACTTTATCCAAATATTGTTTTTTATTGTATTTAACAGGTCTTCTGCTCATATGTAATTCTATTTATCTATTTTTCATTGTATGAGGAAGTTTCTAAATATCAGAGATTCTTCCAATTCATTAGCAAGATTGACGGTATTTCTGATGGATATATGCATTTTACTTATAATTTCAAATATTTAATTAATAAAACAATAAGAAAGATCAAATGTGCTTCCCAGAAAAAGCTATCAGAATGTCACTAAAACTGTTGATTTTTGACACTGACATTGATATCTATCATTTATGAACTATGTTATAGACATTTGAATTTGTCAAGTGGTTTCCTTAGTGCCTTAGCCTCTGCGATTAGATTATTCTATATATTATAGTGTCTGTATCTCTAAATCTGTACAAGATATAATAAAAAATATAATTGTATTTGAAGGAGAATTTTATGTTCTTCGATAATTGTAATAACAAAAATTTCCAAAAAAATATATTTAGAAGATTTTATCTAATCAGCTCTTCCCAGGAATGTCAAATTGAGGAAACTGCAGTTAAATATTTTTTAAGTCTTATAGTATTTGAGGAACCGTGGCTCCAACATCCACACACACACACACATACACACACACACACACACACTTACGGACAACATCGTAAAAATATTATAATCGGATTATAGGGACCTTAAAACGTGCTTATCCACTAAAATCAGGATTTTTACCATGATTCCAATACCTCTCTTAGCGAGAGGTAAAAAATACCACTTTTAATATTTGAATTGTTTGCACCATTATTCTTTACATCTTAATAAAACTTTAACGAGAAA
Organism: Ophonus ardosiacus; assembly: GCA_943142095.1. NCBI lineage: Eukaryota > Metazoa > Arthropoda > Insecta > Coleoptera > Carabidae > Ophonus > Ophonus ardosiacus. The sequence goes on from OW964835.1 coordinate 41,783,034, forward strand.
CACGAGGAAATGCAATTAACAATTAAATTAGCCACAAAAAGTGACGGAAAAGTCATAGCATGCTATAATCACATCAAGGGAGGCAAAAAATTCATACCCGTCAAGCACACTCACCCGAATGTAGTTACAGAGCAGTGGTAATCCATGTTTTCATTCTTCCTCATAAGCAGTCTCATTTATAAAATAATGCTAGTCATTTATATTGGTTTCATGCGGTAATTATGTTTTTATAAAAAGAATGGAGAGTTGGAAGAATGCGAAATGGAAAAATAAGAAAAACTAATATTATTCTAGCTTAGACTGTGTTCGATGTTGCACTTTTATCACCATAATATCTAAATCATAAATTTATATGCCCTAAATCTAGTGATTATTTAGGATTTGAGGAATTAGATTTTAGGGTTTTGCATGAGAACACTATGCCTTGAAGTTGACGCGCACTAATTAAACAAATCATGTTCGTTGCTATAATTTGTACAAAACGTCAAATTTACTGTCAAATAATAGCTTCTTAGCTTTTATTTTATGAAATATAATATTAACATTTACTCTCAAGCGTTAAATTGAATCGAATTGTATAATTCATTTTTGTTGTTCTAAAGTGTTGCCACGCAAACTAATGGATATCACTAGTGTACCATTCGGAGTTGTATTTATGTGAAGAAGACCTAAATCCTAAATTTTAAATTCCAAAATGCGACATCGGACACAGCCTAAAAATTAGAATATTGGACAATAAAAATTTGCCATTAACATGTGATTGCCCTCATTAATACACTTATAGATTAATAGTTCTTTGTGTATCTCGACCGGAAACTGATATTTTGTCGCTTAAGAAAGAAATTGTTAATCTTTTGAGTTTCGAAGACAACAAATACACTTTTTGCTCGCGACACAAACACTATTAATAATACAGCTTTTTACGTCTCGCTAAAAGAGGTATTGGATTCATACTAAAGATCTCACATTCAGATTTAAGTGAATAAGCACTTTCTAAGGTGACTAGAATCTGATTTTAACATTTTTACAAATTCTCTATCCAATATATTGTTGTAAATTGTTATTCTTTGTGTTTTGAAATTATTTTGTGACAATTTGGCTGATGTAATGAAAATGTCATACAAGCGTGCAATATTTATGCCACGAAATATCCAAACAAACCGCATCCAGGGAGGTCAGTAATCAGGCGATTAGCACGAAATTTAAAAACTATGAATCATTTTCACAAAAACGTGAAAGGCAACATCCCGTGAGAAACAATAAAGAATTTGAAATCGCAGTTTTAGTTTCTATTGCGCGTAATCCCAATTCATCCACACGCGAAATTGCTCAAGAACATTTTATTTCTAATATGTCCGTATGGCGCATTTTGAAAAAGCATAATTTAAAATCATATTCATACAAACTATTACATGCTATACATAATAATGACAATGAACGCAGAATAGTGTTTTGCGAATGGTTTTTGGTGCAGTATCAGGACGATAATAATATTCTTAGAAAAATTCTGTGGACAGATGAATCTAAATTTTCAAATAATGGATTATTTAATAGAAATAATGAGCACATTTGGGCTGAAGAACATCCTCGTGAATTTAGAGAAAAAAATAATCAACACAGATGGAGCTTTAATGTATGGCTTGGAATGTTTGGGAATAAAATTATTGGACTACATTTTTATGAAGACAATTTAAACGCTGCACATTATTTATGTTTCTTGGAAAATGAATTATTAAATTAATTAGAGAGATTTAAACTTGAATGAAAGACAAAATATGTGGTTCCAACAAGATGGAGCGCCGGCTCACAATACTCGTCGAGTGTATGAACGGCTCGACGAAATGTTTCAAGGTCGGTGGATAGCAACAAATGGGCCATACGAATGGCCCGCTCGTTCCCCGGACTTGACACCCCTTGATTTTTTTTATGGGGATATCTTAAAGATAGAGTATATGCCCCCTTTGGTCCCCTACAACTTTGTTCTTAAGTATTTTTTTGTAACTATAATAATAAAGGTAATAATGGCGGTGGTCGGTGTACGTGTTACACCCTGTATATCCAAGGTAATTTTATGTTATACGTCTTTACTATCACCATCAAATATTTCATTAATAAACCATTTCGCTCAAAGTTAAATAAAACATAAATTCCCAACATAAATGCGGGCAGCAAAACATTTATTTACCCCTCGGAAACTTTTCTTTGCGGGCCATGGGAAATACTTGAACACCAAGTCGCCTTCATCTTTTTGGACCTACTTTTCAAACGAAACCAACGGAGCTATTTATTCTTCGGAATCTCTTTACTCCATACCAGATTTAATTGAGCGTGAAATTTCAAGGATTTAAAGAACGCAGATGTAGAAGAAGTAGACGTAATGATGGTGTGGGAAGACCAATTGATTAGAAAAAGATATTGATGGTCGATTATTACTGATTTTGTTAGAAGTTTCTTTGATGTTATTGTGGCTTTGACGATTTTGTAGTCTTTGTTACTTTGAGAGTTCAAAGAGGTAGTTGTAAAATTGGTGGTAAAGTATCTTTTAAAAATAATAACAAATCAGTGGTACTGAACTTTTTAAATAAATAAAAATTGAACACAGTCATTCGAAAGAGAGTAAAAAGTGCACAAATAAAATATTAAATGTACTTCCCACAAAAAGCCTGGATTTTTAGCACCGATATTTTTCTGTAAATTACAATTTTCAATTTTTCAAATCTTCTAATTTTTTTTTGAAATTTGTATAATTATAAATATTAAATATTATAAGATTCTCTATCCAATACAATAAATATTTTTATTATATCTTCTATACATTTACAGCCCGATTCTCAAAAGAGTTTAAGCTTATCCTCATTTTTGGATTAGTGAATTCTATTCTATTCCGGTATTTAAAATTTAATTTTTATATATATATATATATATATATATATATATTATCAATAAAGGTAGATTCGAGGAATAGATTAGACTATATTTTAAGATATAGACTGTCAAAATTAGAATAGAATTCGCTAATCCAAAAATGAGGATTAGCTGTCGAAACGTTGTATTTTTCAATAAATAATACAGAACTTATACCCAAATATTGTGTTATCTTATTAAAATGAGTTCTGAAAACATCTTTCAATAGATTAGTTTAAACTTTTTTGTGAATCAGGCTGTTAGAGACAGAGACTCATGAATATAAAACAATCCGTTACAATCATATAATGTTACTACCAAGTTTATATCTCTATCTACTTTTGAATTATTGCCCCAAAAGTCAATATACCTTATATTTAGATAAAAACTTCAAAATTTTCAAAAATCTAATTTGTATATATCTAGATACTTCTTAATGCGCTGATTCCAGATTTTGAAACCGCATGTGGATATCTCTTTTCGTTCTCGAGATATTTACTTTCAAAGTTTTGCTCAAAACTGCCCATTTTTGGGTAGTAACCCAAAAATGGGTCGAGATATGAATTTGGCGATAACACCATTCGATTCTACGGGCAAAGTTACATAAGTGCACCAATTTTTATAATTTTTGAACACCGCATACAATCTCTAAAGCAAAATAACTGAAAATGGCCAAAAATCGTAAAAATCATAAGGGGTACCCCTTAGGATTTTTTCAAATTTTGATCATTTTTGGGGGGTTTTCAAACTTTTACTCATAAAAAATTAACCGGTTGGACAAATATAATGAATATTGGTACACTTATGTAATTTTTCCCGTAGAATCGAATGGTCGTGTCGCCAAATACATATCTCGACCCATTTTTGGGTTACTACCCAAAAATGGGCAGTTTTGAGAAAAACTTTGAATCTAAATATCTCGAGAACGAAAAGAGATATCGATCTGCGGTTTCAAAATTTGGAATCAGAGCATTAAGAAGTATCTAGATACATAAAAGTTTTTATCTAAATATAGGGTATATTGATTTTTGGGGTAATAATTCATAAATGGGTAGATACATAGTAGATACTAGTAATATTATTTGTTTGTAAAGACAATGTTACGTAAGTGTACTCATTTTTAGAGTAATGTATCTAGTAGACCAAATAACTCCATGGAAACCAGTTGAAAAATTAAAATGTTTGTAATTGACAGAAAAATGTGAGTTGTCATTTACATTACTGAAGGCTTTTTCTGGGAAGTACATTTAATATTCTTTAATTTATTATTAATAAAATATTTAAAATTATAGGTACATATATACACATAAACGTCATACCGCCAAACTCGGCAATATATTTGAAGAATCTCGAACATTTAGAAGAGTAGGAGGAAACTTATTATAGAATGATTTAAAAAATACAAAAATATATTAATAATTAGAATTTTTGTGAATGTACCAGAAATGTTAAATACAATATGTACTTATATAGCCTAATATGGAAATGGAAAAAGATCTTGTATTAGCCACAACAGAATGTTTTTATATATTTTGCTGTTGCCAACACTAACTACTTAATATGATAAATAAAATTTCCAAGCTGTGACAACATAATACCAACACCTATCGTTGATTACGTGACAACATATTCCTTTTTCTTATAGCCTGCAGCAAAAAAAAAAAAAAAATACTAGGACGAGTTCACATACAATTCACGACAATTTATTCATATGTTTTCTTTCAACACCAAATTAAATAAACAGATAAAGCTATCTGGGTTAGGAAAATTGACAAGCAGAAACGTCGCGGGAAAACATTCTGATATCGTGGAATAAATTTATAAAGAATAAAGATAGCTCTGCGTCTGGCAAAACAATCGTAAATGTTTCATTTTTGTTTTCTTTACGAGCAAATATCTAGAGAATCAGAGATTTTTAATTATGGTGTGCTGCGTTTAACAAAAAAATCTAATTAATTTTGTCGTGGAAAAATTAATTACCACATGTTTATTTTATTCATGCAATATTATGTTCTATATTATAAGCTGTTTTTACACAGTTATTTCTGTAACAATTATTACTTGCATACCGAAGATTTTTATGATTTGTTTTATTATGTACTTGCGCAGTACAACTTACGAAACTGTATTCTTATTCTTACTTCCGTTTTTTTATGTATTTTCCGCGCAGATCCGAAGAAAAGAAGAAAAAGGATTGTAAATTGCAGAATAAAAGTTTGGAGCCCTACTCTGAAAGCTCAATATAAATTTTAAACTATTTCATAATCGTTAGTCCAGCTCTAGAAATTTCAGCTAAATTGTACACCTATCACAATTAAACTCAAAATTAAATTTGAATAATATAAATAAATATATTATCGCGGCATATTATCTATTTCTAGGTGCGCCAATTTGCTTTATCAGAGATATCGTAATTGATGAATACATATTTGTACCGTTCGGACGTTTACCAGGCGTCATCTCACGAGCATTCTTTGCTGGCGTGAAGAGTGCACTACAGGGGTCACTTTAGTGCCATTTAAAGCCGCGTACAGACCAAGTTCGCGAATAGCTCGCGAACAGCTCGCGAACCTCTGCAGAAGTCGGTGTGTACCAGAGATCGCGAGCAGTTCGTGTTCGGGTTCGAGTTCGGCCAAAGTTCGCTACATGAGTGGTAACTTCAAAGAAAGTGTTGGCAAACAGCAGTTCTAGTGTGGACGTTCATGGGTGATGATCGATCTTAAAAGTGTAGTTAGCTCTTTTAACAATGGAGTGGAGTGAAGAGAAAATTATTAATTTAATCGAACAATATGAAGTGCATCCTATTTTATGGAATCAAAAAAATCCCCATCACAAAAAGCGGAATATGAAGAAAGACTCACTTCAAGAAATTAGTACGGCTCTAAATATGCCACAGTTTGCAAATAATTTTTTTCTCCACCACCTTCTTTATAGCGAACTTTTGACGAACTGCCTTCAAACTAAATGACGAACTCGAGTCTCGATTCGAAAACAGTGGTGTGGACGGTTGAGCTCTCGAACAGTTCGCGAGCAGATCGCGAACAGGTCGCGAACTGTTCGTGAAAGCTAATATTGGTCTGTACGCGGCTTAAAATACGAAATATTTGGCGTCGGTCGTGATCGAACCCGGTTCCCCAGATTCGCGATCAGACACTCAGGCACGCGGTTACGGGACCACATTGAATAATTTAATTCCATAATACTACCATCCGTAATGTTTGTATTGATTTGTAATTATTTTAAATGAATGTAAGTTATTTTTAATTATGAAATAATAGTTAGTACATAAACTTCTAAACCCTACTTTTATTTGATAATTTGCAACGTCCATTTTAGCTTCAATTTGGCCAGGTATTATCAAATTACTTTAATTTCTGTATCTGCGTCATAGAAAAAAATATTACGGCTTAACGAATAACAACAAAAGTTTCATAAATAAAAATCTGTTGTGGCCAGCACAAGACCTCTCGCCATTACCATATTAGGCTATATAAGTATTGTATTGCACATTGCTATCGAACCGTCGTTTCATAACAAAAAATTACAGAGCTTTACCCAAATATTGTTTTTTATTGTATTTAACATGTCTTCTGCACACATGTAATTCTATTTATCTATTTTTCATTGTATGAGGAAGTTTCTAAATATCAGAGATTCTTCCAATTCATTAACCAGATTGGCGGTATTTCTGATGGATATATGCATTTTACCTATAATTTCAAATATTTAATTAATAAAACAATATGAAAGATTAAATAATGTACTTCCCACAAAAAGCTATCAGAATGTCACTAAAACTGTTAATTTTTGACACTGACATTGATATCTGTCATTTACAAACTATGTTATAGACATTTGAATTTGTCAAGTGGTTTCCTTAGTGCCTTAGCCTCTGCGATTAGATTACTCTATATATTATAATGTCTTTATCTCTAAATCTATACAAGATATAATAAAAATTTAAAGTGTATTAGATGGAGGATTTTATGTTCTTCAAAATTTAATAATAAAAATTTCCAAAATAATATATTTAGAAGAATTTTTTAAGAAAATACTACTTTCGGTTCTTCAATTGTTACCAAAACCTTTTCAGCTCTTCCCAGGAATGTCAGATTGAGGAATTCATAGTTAAACAGTTCTTAAGTCTTATAGTTTTTGAGGAATCACACACACACACACACACACACACACACACACACACATACACACCATACCAGATTTAATTGAGTGTGAAATTACGAGGATTTAAAGAACTCAAATGTAGAAGAAGTAGACGTAATATTAGTAGTAACAAAAATTTTCAAAAAATAATATTTAGAAGAATTTTTTTAAGATACTACAATTTTCGGTTGTCCAATTGTTACCAAAACCTTTTCAGCGCTTCCCAGGAATGTCAGATTGAGGAATTCATAGTTAAACAGGTCTTAAGTCTTATAGTTTTTGAGGAATCGTTCTTCCAACATCCAGACATACACACACACACACACACACACATCCACACATACACACAGACATAATTTTAAAAATGTTATAATCGGATTCTAGGGAACTTAAATCGTGCTTATTCACTAAAATCTAGATATGCGAATTTTAGCATGAATCCAATAGCTCTCTTAGCAAGAGGTAAAAACAAAAACAGTGGTGGATCCCATTACTGTTTACTGTATCTTGCTGCATCTTTCAAATCGTCATCCGAAAACAATCGCTGAACGACAAGATTTTTCTCCAATTCCAGAATCAGGTAGAAGAACAGAACCTGTTTTGGTGATGCCATTTGTGGCGTTGAACAGAACTCACTGTATATTTTTTTATAGATCAATATAAGTCTTGTCTTATCCCATATAAGTTAATTATTATTCATTCCTTACCCAACTAATTAACATTCTAACAACAACTTCTTTATAGTACAACAAACATGATGAACAACAACAAGTAGAGCAAAACAGGAGCATAAAATTAGGTTTTATTTTCCTCTTCTATCACTACTTGTGGCTGGGTACAATGGCTGCATGTAAATCGTCATAAACAACGGCAATTTGTTCGCCACGTCGCAGCAAGCCTTGATGACGAGCCAGATGGCGCCCTAAGTAACATACGTGACAACAGATGAGCAAGAATAAGCAGCCATCAGTGTTATTTTAAACGGAATTGCTTGGAGTTGGGGTAATTAATATTTATGAGAAAATTTTGAACATCCTTCTAGATAATTGCCGATAATTGTATAGGTAATAATGTGCTGAGGGAATGAGGTATTTTAATGTAGTAAAATTTTAAGTATAACATTCAAAAGTACAGTGTGTCTGATGTAAGCGGGCCACCATTGCTAACTTTCTTATTTGAAGAGATAGAAAGACGATTAAATGGACAAAGTTGGGCGATATTATACGACAAATTTAACGGTGGAAAATACAAAACAATTCAACATCAAATACGTAACTTATTCAACAAAATAACATTTTTTTAAATGGAATGCCATATTGAAAATGGTACCATTTTTTTTTTTTTTTAATTGGGTTCGGCCTCGTACTTTCGTACATTGGCCCGGAGCTATTCTGTAAGGAAACTATTTTTGGGACACACACAACATCCAAGCCCCTGGTGGGAATCGAACCCACGACCCCAGAGCAGAGCGGTGAAGGTCGCTTGAGTGCTGCCTTAACGCGCTCGACCACCGAGGCGGCTTGGTACCATTTAAAAGATTTTTATTATCTGAATATCATTGTTGTTGTTGCTATGGAAACAACAGAAACTAACATTAAACAAAGAACAATTGACATTTTATTGATAGATGCTGTCAACAAAATGGAAAAATATACTAATGATGAATTAGTTGATATGCTTTTTGTTTATGCAAAATGCAATAAAAATTCTGTAGCCAGTGCGCAAAAGTATTTAGAACTATTTCCTAATAGACCTCAATCCAATAGAACATATTTTAGGAAAATTGAAATCCGCTTAAGAGAAACCGCTAAATTACGTGAAGAAAAAAGAAAACGTGATCAAGTGACAGAAAACGAAGAAAATGTAGAAAATGTTTTGGCGTATACTTACCACAAAATGGAAAATACTGCAGAAGTTTCATTACGAGAAATTTAAACTAATACTAACGTTAATAAAGATTCGGTAAGAAAAAATAAATTCAAACCATATAAATGTCGTAAAATTCATCATTTACAAGATCGTGATTTTGAAAGAAGGCTTGATTTTTGTCAGTGGATATTAAACGAGCATCGACGGGATTATAGAATTAGCCATCAAATATTATGGTCCGATGAATCTTATTTTTCGCAAAATAAAAAGAGCACACATTTGTCTTGAAAGAAATGGTCAACATTTTGAACAATTTTTTTAAGTTTACTAGTTAATAATTAATTTCGTTATTTGTTTTTGTTCTTTCCATAGCAACAATATTGTATTTGTATCATAATATGAAATAAAATATTTAAATTTCAACTTGAAACAACTCTTTTGTTTGTAATTTTAGAGGCATAGTGATAATGAACTTTTATATTCAGATAATAAAAATCTTTTAAATGGTACCATTTTCAATATGGCATTCCATTTAAAAAAATGTTATTTTGTTGAATAAGTCGCGTATTTGATGTTCAATTGTTTTGTATTTTCCACCGTTAAATTTGTCGTATAATATCGCTCAACTTTGTTTATTTAATCGTCTTTCTATCTCTTCAAATAAGAAAGTTAGCAATGGTGGCCCGCTTACAGCAGACACACTGTACAATAGCGAACTCTAGGTGAAACAGTATCTAATAAAAAAATGGAAAAACTCGGCATGTTTTACCAGATTTCAGTATCTGACTCAACCTTTCGGTCATCATCAGATGCTAACCGTGCCCAACTAGTAACCACAGATGCGTTTCGCTGTCATTGGAGCTCATCAGTGTGGTGTGGATTCGGGGAGAAGAGTACATTGAATGTGGCAATATTTGTTTTGTGTAATATCCGGTAAAAATTAAAATTTTCAAGTCGTATTTAAAAATTAATATTTTGCTCAAATAAATAAATAGGTTAAAGAAGAAGTTAGAAGTTTAGACTTATAATACAAATACTTAAGTGAAAGTTTCAGAAAATAAAATAAACTATAAATTTCAAAATGTTTCAATTGCTTGAAATGAAAACAAGTCAATTCTATTAAATATTTATGGAATCTTACCCTGAATCAATATATTTGACGGGAAAATTATACAGCACAAAATAATTGGTCTCAACTCACAATCAAGTTGGTTTACATTATGAAATATTAGTGGAGGATACTAAATAAATATTTGTTCTCTAGAAATATAAATGCAGGACCGGTAGTAATAATAGTCCATGAGCTTCTAAAATAATAGGCTGGGTCTCTAGGTTACGAATAAACACTTACTTTCAAGATACAAGTAGTTTGGGTTTGTCTGTGCAGATAACCACGAGTAATAGGGTCTTCCTTCACTGATATAGTGAAATTCATATACCAGGTGTCTACTTGAAATCCGTACTATAGGGAATATAATGTTATTTTTTTCATTTTTCTTTAGTTACTGACGTATTAAATTTTTAAAAAACTACGCAATATGAGACTAAAATTAATCACAATTTCATTTTATTTTACAAAAACGAACGCAAATTAATATTAGTAATTTACAGAAAATTTCAGAGTGCCATTGAATTACTGATGTTTAATTTTTTTATTTGACAAATCTCATAGTTCTACTCTTGTCAATAAATAATTTTATATACAACCGGTAAATATTGTTAACTTTATTCTTATCAAAATCATAACTTAATGTGCTTCATTATTTATGGAGGGAAATAAAGTACTCCCTAGGGAAATAAAGTAATTCAAATCCTTTGTTAATTGATATTGATTAACAAGTAAAGAACATTATCAATTATATTTATTTTGGAAAAAAATATAATCAATTTTGTAAAACTAAATTTGAAATAAATAGTTTTTTTTTTTCGTTTATATAAATATACTCTATTCTTACCAATTTCACATACAAATATTGTATATAACACGGAAGTAAAGTGTTATTATTTGCACTCTGAAATATGCTGTAAATTGCGAATTTTATTTGCGTTTTTTACCTTCCGTCAAAAGGAAGGTATTGTTTTTGGTCAAAAAATTCGGTGGTGAGTTTTTAATGTATAAGCACGTTTTAGGGTCCCTACAATACGAATGTACTATTTTTAAGATGATGTCTGTATGTGTGTATGTGTGTCCGTGTGTGTGTCTGTGTGTGTGTCTGTGTGTGTGTCTGTGTGTGTGTCTGTGTGTGTGTCTGTGTGTCCGTGTGTGTGTGTGTGACAAATTTTTCTCCAACGATAACTCCAAAACTACAATTCTAAAAATTATGATTCTTTCATATTCCTCTTCTTTACAACCATATGAAGAGCTGATTAGATTTTAGTTATAATTGGTCAACCGGAAGTACCCTTATTTGAAGTTTTTAACAGTTTTTCTTAAAAAAATGCAGTTAAATATTATTTTTTGACATTTTCTTATTATATTTATTAAAGAAAATACTCTTCTCTATATGGTTTGATTATTCATTTTCCTTCATATTCAATAGATGTAGAGTTAAAGCATTATAAAAAATTAATTTTCAAAAATTAGTCAGCTTTGTTATTTATCATGGAAACAGCTGACATAATTATTCAAAAAAATTTAATTGACAGATGTCAGTTGCAAGTGCAAAACCAAATATGGAAAAAAGTATAGGATCTAAAATTGGTATGTCATAGTGTTGCTCGCAAGTGACACGCAGAGAAAGGCCAAAGAGAAGATGGAAGGACATTACTTAGTGTAGTTTATGTTATAATTTTATTGGATTTATAGAACCTTTTCAAATGAACTTTTGGTATGGGATTTGTAAAAAATAGTATTGTGTTCGTGTTCGATTTTATATGATAGTATATAGAATCTGTTCCAAGGACCTTTTGGTATGGGATTTGTACAAAATACATGGAATTGACGGAAGGTCTTGTGCTGGCCACAACAGATTTTTTTTCATAAAATAAAAAGAAATTGTGATTAATTTTAGTCCCATAATTACCTGTCAATTACATATATTTTAATTTTTCAACTGGTTTATGGGCTATGAGATTCATTACAGCATATTATTTTACATATTTATATTTCTCTGTCTCTAAGTCTATAGAAGATATAATATATTTTTTAAATATTTCGGATAGACATTTTTATATTCTTTAATATTTGTAATACCATAAACTAATACTTCCGGTTGTTAAATTTTTACCAAAATCTAATCAGCTCTCCCCAGTAAAGTCAGATTGAGGAAACCGCAGTTAAACATGTAGTACTTGAAAAACCCTACCCACTAAAATCTGGATATGCAATTTTTAGCTTAATTCCAATACCTCTCTCTAGGAAGTGGTAAAAATTGGAATATTGAAGTAATTTGTTACCCAATACATATTTTTCTCACATCTTCATAGCCCCGTTGGCAAAAGGAAATATATTTATATCCATAAAAATACATAAATAAATATTTAAAACCGACAAGTAATGATTCAAAACGCAAAATTTTCGTTTATATTTCAAAGATGAAACGGTAATTGCATAAAAATATCATCCTAAACCTCTTTGATGTACTGAGCAACTGAGTAAATATTGTAAAGTTTGAATTTGCACAACGATATTTTCTTTCCAAGACAAATATGCGTCAAAATTACGCGACCTAAAAATCCAGCAGTGCAGTCTCTATGGCTTAAATTAGCTTAAACGGCACTAATTACCTCAACCAATTAAGTTTAGGGGATTAATTAACCTAAAAAACACAAGAATAAAATCGTGAAGACTGAAAACACGTTTAATAAGCTATTACACTGTATCGCTCACTAATCAATTATAGTTTTTTGCTCTTAATTTAATTAAAAACATTGGACGAGGCGAAAATACCTCGGGTGTTTTCCTGGGATGTGATTGGGCAGCGTAATTCGTTGCCGTAATACGTGGAAGATGACGGGTTTATTTTTTTCATTTTACTTGTTTTTTACTTTCAGGGAAAATGTAATTTCTTATCCTTTACTTTAAAAACTATAAATACAGATGTAAAGTGTAAATCTTTTTAAGGCTATATAGTACTGACTAAATTGAGTAAAAAAAAAGCTTAATCAACATGGGTCCGATCTTCAATGGTTTCTGAAATATGAGGCAGTGAAAAATGAGTTGTTACGGGGTTTACCTTTGCTATCTTGAAAACTATAAGAGTTACGGGTTTTAATTAAATAAGACTTTTTGTTTACCTTTCAGAGGTCATCTTAGATGTGCTTTTGTTTTCTTAAAAATCAAATAATAGGCTATTCCACTATATTTTTTTTACCTTCCGTCACCTTTAGGTAAAGAAGGTATTGTCTTTGGTCAAAAAATTCGGTGGTGAGTTTTTAATGAATAAGCACGTTTTAGGGTCCCTACAATACGAATTTACTATTTTTAAGATAATGTCTATATGTATATGTGTGTGTGTGTGTGTCCGTGTGTGTGTGTGTGTCCGTGTGTGTGTGTGTGTATGTGTGTGTGACAAATTTTTCTCCGACGATAACTCCAATACTATAATTCTAAAAATTATAATTCTTTTGTATTCTTCTTCTGTACATCCATATGAAGAGTTGATTTGATTTTGGTTATAATTGATCCACCGGAAGTACCCTTATTTGAAATTTTTAACAGTTTTTCTTAAAAAAGCGCAGTTAAAAATTATTTTTTGACATTTTGTTATTATATTTATTAAAGAAAATACTCTTCTATATATATATGGTTTGATTATTCATTTTCTTTCATATTCAATAAATGTAGAATTAAAGCATTATAAAGAAATTAATTTACAAAAATTAGTAGCTTTGCTATTTATCATGGAAACAGCTGATACATTCAAAATTCTAATTGACAGTTGTTGCAAGTGCAAAACCAAATATGGAAGTATGGGATGAAAAATTAGTATTTCATAGTGGTCCTCTCAAGTGACATACAGTGAAAGGCTAAAAATAAGATGGAAGGACTGTATCGCAGAAGACTTGAGAAAAGAAGGACTGTGTGAAGAAGATACGTTGGACATTTTTCTTAGTATATGTTTATGTCATAATTTTATTGGATTTATAGAACCTTTTCAAATGAATTTTTGGTATGAAATTTGTAAAAAATAGTATGTGTTCGTGTTCGATTTTACATGATATTATATAGAAACTGTTCCACAGTCCTTTTGGTATGGGATTTGTGCAAAATACATCGAATTGACGGAAAGTCTTGTGCTGGCCACAACAGATTTTTATTTTTTTATCTTGAACTATATAAGTATGTAAGACAATATGTGAAAGTCCGAGTTTAAAATTCCTCCAAATAAGCGAGATATTAAGTTTTGAATTTTAAATTTCATTTGTGACGTAGGTAATGTGGGTATACCAGAAGTAAACAAACAGTGGTTCACTCGCCAATCTCGTCAATGAATTTGAAGAACCTCGAATATTTAGAAGAGTAGGAGGAAATTTATTTATAGAATTTTCTTGTATGTGCCAGAAATGTTAAATACAATATGTACTTTTATACCGCTGGTTTGCACTCTTCGCGCCAGAAATGAGTGCCCGTGAGGTGACGCCTGGTAAATGCCCACACGGTAGAAATGTGTCATCATCATTACCGAAATCTGTGTACAACACAGATTGGCACACCCAAAAATGCGTAATATGCCGTGATAATATATTTATTTATTGCCTGATATGGAAATGGCGAGAGGTCTTGTGCTGGCTACAACAAATTTTTTTTAAATTAATCAATACATTCATTTTATATTTAAATATAAACTTTAATTCGAATTGATGAAACAATCTTGTCATTTTTCTCTCTTTCGGTTGTCACTTTTCAGAGTGGATACGAAATTAATCCCGTCGTTCGGGATCGATTTGTCGGCATCTGTCAGACCAGTCGAAGCGTGTTGGTGCGAGTTCCATCCAGTGTCTTGCGATTGCGAATCGGTTAAATTGGTGACTGGAGCTGTGAACGGAACTGATCCGGAAGTAATCGGAGAACCAGTAGCAGGAAATTATGCTCTGGTGCCTTTGATCTTTCGGCCCGACGCTTATGAGCTATTGTTAAGGTGTAGCTATATATTGCTGATTACTCGCTTACTTGATTTGTAATGAATGATAACATTATTGTACTACCTACTTAGCTTGTTTAGTAAATAAAAATCATTATACACTTGCACTTATAAAATTAACTGAAACAGTAATAGTTATTTACATTCGAGTGCATCTAAGTTGTATTTTACAGCGCGACAGCTTTGTTTAAGGCACGAGCCCTTAAGGCGAGTGTCTTATTAGCTGGAGCACGAAACTTGTATCAAATTTTTTGGCCGACGATAATGAAAATCACTCTTTTTAATGAGATAGGTTGTACTTCTGAAAAGGGTTAGTTTAAAATACTGGGGTTAAGTCAATTTCCAAATTTGATTTTACTTACCTTCATTAGAGTACTTCTAGCAAAAATTTATCTGTAATAATAGACGTTGTTTATGACTGATAATATATTTATTTGCTCATGTTTTTTTCGTAATAAATAATAGGTAGGTGTCGATATTTGACATTTCAGCAATACTCGCGTATTTGACAGGTATATCGATCGGTGACTATGTCGGTAACGGCGGATTTTTACAATAATGACCGTGAGTTTGGTTTATACCGTGAGTATTTTTTAACGTGAAACATTGGGTTTGTAATATCCATGGTTACGACAGCAATGTATTTGCCCGTTCCATTTAAAATGAAACATAGGGAACGAATCTGACAGAAGTATTATATTTAAATATTGTAAGAAATTTATCGAAGTTAGAAAAGCACTAAACATATTTCGGGCAAAAGGTGCACACAGTATTTTTTCTACATCTAAATTTAATTTTTAGAAAACATACAGGTATAATTATTTAAACAAAATTAACCTATAATGACATCTTGTCAATATGACAGATAACCGTTGAATTTTCCTATAAGTTCTGATTTGACATTTGATTAACAGCAATGTATTTGTCTGTCTCATTTAAAATGACACATAAGGAATGAATTTGACAGAAGTATTATATTTAAATATTGTAAGAAATTTAGCCGAGTCAGAAAACCACTCGGACACAAGGTGCACACTATATTTTTCTACAACTAATTTTAATTTAGAATACAGGTATAATTATTTAAACAAAATTAACCTCTATTGACGCCTTATCAAATGTCAAATTCGTTCCCTATGTTTCATTTTAAATGGAACGGGCAAAGACATTGCTGTCAATCAAATGTCAAGTCGTAACCATGGATATGACAACCCCCATGTTTCACGTTAAAAAATACTCACGATATAAATTAATTTTAAATATAGGAAATGTTAAAGTAAAAAAATAACTTAAGTAGGTAGTACTTTTTTACATGAACTTTATTATAGTAAAGATGATTTCTTTTGTAATGTCCATAAACGTCCAGTGTATTTTGATTATTTTACCGCAAAGTTAGACAAGTTACAACACAGTAAGCGTAAAATGTAGGTTACACTTGCTGTGTATACAATTGTAATGTTCCCATTACACTTCAGGAGGGCAAAAAATAATTTTAAACAGTTATTTTGTCTGTCAGTTGAAATACGTAGCGAAAGTTAAATTAGTTAAAGTAGAACTTATTTTTCAAAGTATCGCTTTGGTAAAATATGGCCCTTATACATATATTATAACCCTTCTAGAATTTAAAATTTATGCTATATTTAATCATCGTCATCTTAATTACAACCAAATTATATTATTAAGCTAAATTTTCCATTCCATGGTTTATTTTATTGATGTCGAACTTGTGTGTTCCCGTAGTTCATTACAATGTAATTATGTGTATTAATATTGATCTCACATAATTTTCATTCCTCGCTGGAGAATATGAACAGAATTTACATTTCGCTGTTAATATTAGTTTGCAAATTAGACTTTCAAATTAGTTGTAGTTGTTTCATATATAATAAGCTGAAGATATTTAAATTATGTTTTTACTTCCAACTAAATTTCCCTGATGGTAGTGCTCACGGAAATACAAACATTTCCTAGAATTCATTCCAAATGTATGCCTATTTTCCCTCTCTGTTAATTGCTAATTTTAATAATAAATGTACCACAATTTACACTGGAAAAGTTAGTATGTAGGTTTCGTTTTAGCATATACAGGATGTCTCAAATTATAAGAACATATAGTACTGATCAAAATGAGTAAAAAAAGTTTAATCAACATGGGTTCGATCTTCAACTGTTTTCGAGAAAGAGGCCATTTTGTATTAGAATAGAAGAAAAACAGACTAAGATAGTGGTCGAACAAAATTTTGTCTATACCAGTAAATAGACTATAAAAAAAACAATAACATATTATATGAAACATTTTTTTTCACTTTCTAATAGTTATGAAGTTATTTGAAAACTAAATAATAGCTAAGGGCACCACAACTTTT
This sequence comes from Ophonus ardosiacus, assembly GCA_943142095.1. Classification (NCBI taxonomy): domain Eukaryota; kingdom Metazoa; phylum Arthropoda; class Insecta; order Coleoptera; family Carabidae; genus Ophonus; species Ophonus ardosiacus. Next base: position 41,800,417 of record OW964835.1, read on the forward strand.
GTCTTAGTACTTAGTATTCCGACATTTTTAAAAAATATTTTTTTACATTAGCACAGACCAGTAGGACTCTGAATATTTAACTTTGAGTAAGAAAATGTATGCATCACATGAGATATGAATTTTAAAAAATTTCATCGCAATTCAAATTTTCTTATCATGGCGCGTTTATGACGTCAACTCGATGGTGACATCTGCAACGAACTTCAGCGCCTAAATCCAAATGTCATGACAGCCATTTGCTTGTTTACATATGATTTTAGTAGCAGCGTGTATTTCGATGTTTGTCCTGTGTTTGTTTATGGTAAAAATAGGAGTAATAATTATAAAGTGGACGAAATGTCGAACAAGAAATATACCCGCGCGTGTTAACTACTGGCACCATCTGTGTTTTTAAACGAAAATATTTATTTTGAAATGAGCAACAGATTAATAACTTGACATCACAAATTTCAAAGACGTTTCTAGAGCTGTAAAAATTCCAATTTTGTAACATTAAATTATGAATTAAAACTTTTTATTAAACATGTTTTATTATATTTTTCTACTATATGAAGATGGAAACTAGAGAAAAAAGTTATTATTTTCCATTAATTCCATATCACCGGAATACCCCATTATTCGATTTTTTGTGAAAAACAAAAACACATCTAATATGATCTCTGAAAGGTAAACAAAATGTCTCATTTAATCAAAGTCGTAACTCTTACAGTTTTCAAGATGGCAGAGGTAAATACCGAAAAAAATCATTTTTCATTGCCTTTTATCTCGAAAACAGTTAAAGATCGGACCCATGTTGATTAAACTTTTTTTACTCATTTTGGTCAGTACTATATGCCTTCATAATTTGGGACACTTATTTTTTAACAATATAATATTATATTATTACGTTTTGAAACAAATAAATATCTTTTCAATTTTTTGATCAAACCTCATATTGTTACTTACGTGAAATATTTTTTTTAATAACGCTAATAAATATAAGAACATCAATTTAAAAATATTACACTCTATGAGACTACGAGTAGTTGTTTACATTGAAACTATATTTACGATATTCCCGCGTAGTTTGACGCATGCATGGATTTTACTGCAAATATATGTAGAAAGTAAAACGACAAAATAGGAAATATTGATTGCAATCGAGTGAAGTGCAGTTTTCAGGAATCGGCTGAAAGTTTCTCCGAAGATTAAATAATAAATTGCCAAAAAGGAAAAATATTCTGAATATTTATTGCATCTGATCGAGATTTGTGGATGTTGAATATTTTATTTTTTGATGTCTAATAATTTATGATCCGTGTGGATATAAATTATTTTATACAACTTTCGTTTAATATAATTTCTAATAACATATAAATATAGGGTATCCAGCCAGTCAAGCTGTTTACGTCATCGTTTAGGGATTTTTCAAATTCAGCTTGTAGCTCGCCTCAAGTAAACCTTCGATCAAAGTACGAGTGAAGAAACAAGTAGCGACTATGAAACGAAATCTGGTACTCAAGACATACCTACTCAAGAATGAGTCGAGGCGAAATACTGACTGGCTCGTAATATGATCACGGTTTTAACTAAAACACTGTTTTTCGAAACGTCGTGTTCAAATTTAAGTATTTAATTTCACCCATATTTTTATAGATCGATTTTTTACCTCCCGCTACCCTAGGTAAGGGAGGTATAGGGATCGTGCTAAAAACCACATATAGAGATTTTATATAATAAGCACGTTTTGATGTCCCCAGAATCCGATTTTAACATTTTTACAATAATGTCTGTAGGTATGAATGTGTGTCTGCGTGTCTGTGTGTGTGGATCTTGTGGACACGATTACTCAAATACTATCAATTAGAAAAATTTGAAATTTTGTATGTCCATTCTATACTAATGTGGGAAGAGCTCATTAGTTTTTAGTGTGTATCGGATAACCGGAAGTATCATTTATAAAAGCTTTTGAAAGCTTTTCTTGTAAAAAAATCATTGAATATAATTTTTTAGCAACTTTTTCTAAATAAAATTGAATATAATGGTACAATCTTCAACTCTACGATAATAACATTAATAAATAACTTTAAATATGAATATATAATATAATTTATTTTCATGTATCACCAGGGAATACCTGTACCACCTAGCCTATGCGTCAAACAAAAACATAATTTTAATGACAGTTTTGACATATTTAAACAAATGTCACTGACAGGAAGCAATTATATTAAAATTAATAACGAAACCGTGTTAAAGAGAATATAATAGTAAAATATTTAATTAAGGTTTGTAAAAATAATATATTTTCCATCATACATAAATGTTAGATATACAGGGTGATCTGTTTTAAATTTGCTAATTGTTAATTTTGCAGCACTATAAATTAATATTAATTTACAACTCCACATTTACGAAATGGATCATGTACGGCGAAGAATTAACAAAGATTGCGGTTTAGGGCACCTAGAAGATGATGCTGATTTTTATAAGATTGTGTGTGTGTGACGATTTTTCTTTGAAGCCTATTAAAATATGATCCAAAACTTCTCAAATTTGGTATTTAAAATTCATATATAATTTGAAACAAAATATTAGATTTTAACCATATATGATAAATCGGATGTAGTACTTAATTTGGAGCTCTAACAGATTTTTGAGGAAAAACAATAAAACAATCCAAAATTTCGTATTACAGACTTTTCTATTTATTGGACAACAAATTAGATTTTATTTACAAACGATTAACCGGAAATGATACTTTACTTAAAACTCACTGCTATTTTAACCTGGAATTAGCGGGTGGTCATGTGCTGGCCACATCAGATTTTTTTAAATATTTGTTTGAATACAAACTATGTTCTGCTTTAAAATCTTATTTAGATATATTTGATATTATTTATTATTGTTATTAAATAATGAAATTTGACATTTTTTAAAACTGCGTTTTAGTTAAAACCGTGATCATATATACGAGCCAATGTGGATACGGGCATTATTATCAATAATTCCAGTATAATGTTTCTGATAATTGAATTAACTAATTAAAATATTAATAAATTTCACAAATTTTGATGAATGCTAGAATCGAATAATTTCTCATCAGGCCTCGGTATTCTACAGGCTGTGCTGTAGATCTGTAAAAGACATCAATCACCAGGAAAACAATCCCCTTGACGCGCTCATTCTGGAAACATCTGGAATTCCGTATATTAATTCCATATAACGGTCGGCACGTATGAATTTCAAATATGCTTGTGTTGGCGTTGGCGTCGTAAGACACATGGCCCTGAATAACCAACGTGGCCTGCGCACGTCACGAGATATTACGGCGAGCACAAAATGCTGCATTGTGGGAAGGCGTCCTACATTGTTTTAATTATTGTTTTACATCGGAGAGATGGCTGATCCGGATATTAAAGGTGGAGATAACATTAGGCATTTCCGAAAATTATACCGGGGAACTGTTACCGGTATACCAAGAGTTTTTTTTTTTTTTATCAGTGAACATGGGCGTATGTCATTACCATTGTTACATTTAAAATTATTGACAGCAATGTATTATCGCGTTTTTTTTTTTTTAAACTGGACATAGGACGTGACATTTAGTATATCTGTCAATGTCATCAAATTGTCATATTTCAAAATGTATACAGTTGAAGAAAAAGTTCAAATTGTATGGTATAATTCTATACTCTGACATAAGCCTAAGGCAACAAATAATTAATATAAATTATATTTTATCCCTATTTTTTAATTGATCAATATTTATTTTGTCACCATTGTAAATACAATTTTTTAAATGGCCCCAAAGAAGAAAAATCGTTTGGTGCAAGATCTGGTGGCATTGCAGGCCACTCCATTTCTCCACCACGTCCTATCCAGCGTTGTGGGAATACCTGGTGCAGATATAAGTGAAAATTTTGACGACTCCAATACCTGCAATTTTGTGAATTTACTTCCCGATTAATATAAAATGTCGCTTCATCCGTAAATAAAATTCGATCCCGTAATATTTCTCCACTATTAATTTTGTTCATCATATCGTCGCAAAAGATATTTCTTCGTTCTATATCGTTGTGTAATAACTCTTGGTGATTTTGATATTTAAAACTCTTAAAATGTTCTTGTCTTAAAACCTTGTATACTAGTATTCTTAATTTCAGAAAAAAAATTGTTGACAGGGTGTTGTCACTTTCAATTAATTGCATAATTTCTTGTTTCTTTCTATTAACTACAGTACTTGGTCTGATTTTCTTCTTGTGCTGTTTATTGACGCATCCTTTAGTTCTGTAGTCATTGTAAATTTTTCTTATAGTTGTTGGACTGGGTCGCTTATTAAAAGTTAATGCACATAAGTCAGAAACTTGTTGTAGACTCGTTATAATTACTCCAATTTACAATTTGAACTTTTCTTTAACTGCATACATTTTGAAGTGCATTGCTGTCAATCATTTTAAATGTAACTATGGTAATGACATACGCCCATGTTCACTGATAAAGAAAACTCTCGGTATATACAGGTGTTCATCAAGCTACAGCTACCGGGATAGATACTTTAAGAACGCAAGTGATAAACAGGGTAGATTTATAACCTATGAAAAGCAGTTGAAAGATGAAACAGATTTGAAATTTGATGTAGTTAAAAGTTATCTCGTCTCGTCTTCTGTATTATCATAATTAACTTCTGAAACCTACTTCCGATTACAACTTCGCTTGACATCTCTATCATTTTTTGAGGCTAGATTCTTCATTTACCGCATTTACCGGCTGAATTACTCGATCCACAAATCATGGATCCGGTAAATGGATCTGGTAGGTATGGTACAATTTTCGAACACGGTAACTATACCCAAATCATTCAAGCAGCCAATTCACGTCATCACTTAGTGTAAAAACCTTAATGCATTAAAATCACTAATAGCGAAAAATGAAATAAAATTTCAATCATTTTTAACCGTCAAAAAGTGTATAGCCTTATATAATTATTATTAAGATGAATAGTAGAGTTCATTACTTATCGTATATGACATGAATAATATATAAATAATGTACATCAACGTCATATTATTCGTTTAATTGTTGCTGTAGTTGGCAACATAGATAATTTGTATGTTCATACTGTCAAAGTTATTATTTGAAAAATATTTGTATCGTGTTTGAAACATTTTTGTGCGTTGTAAAGGTCTATTTATAATAAAGTAATGTTAAACGCAATGCAACGACGCAACTTGACCGTTAAAGCAAACACAAAATCTGTGAATCTGCCAATGATAGCACTTCTAATCAATCAGAAGAATTTGGTATATTTCTTTGAAATTCGGCTCACTTTTATTTATTGCGTTTATATGGCATACATAAGTATAAATAAGGTTAGTATTATAATATAATTTAAATAGAAATGGACAGTGACGAAAATATAGTATTTATTTTGTAGATGCGACAGTTCATGAACATGTCGATAATATGGATTGCAATCTGTATAACTCTTTTCATAAACATTCTAAAACCTCTGCAAACGTACCAGTACATGACGTCATACATATAGTTACTAAAATTCAATTTTTATTAATGATGTGCATTGGCTGCTTGAATGATTTGGGTATATTAACCATATTTTCGAACGCAGTCGGTACGTGCGGTATCTACCGGTAGAATTTTCGTAAATGCCTATTATGATTCATGTTCGAATCCCGGTTGGGTATGAATGTTGGTGTTTGTTTTCATAGGGTATCCAGCCAATCAAGCGGCAAAAAATGCACTGATTCCAAATCATGAAAACGCAGGTCGATATCTCTTTTAGTTTTGGAGATATTCAACCTCAAATATTTTTTCAAAATTACCCATTTCTCGTCTAGATCTCTACCTTGTTTTGAATTATTGCCCCAAAAGTCAATATACCCATTATTCAGATAAAAACTTCAAAATTTTCAATAATCTAATTTGCATGTATCTAGATACTTCTCAATGCGCTGATTCTAAATTTTGAAACCGCAGGTCGATGTCTCTTTTCGTTCTCGAGATATTTAGATTCAAAGTTTTGCATGAAACTGCCCAGTTTTGGGTAGTAACCCAAAAATGGGTCGAGATACGAATTTGACGACACAACCATTCGATTCTACGGATGAAAATAAGTAAGTATACTAATTTTCATAATTTTTTACTAACCGGTTCATTTTTTATGAATAAAAGTTTGAAAACCCCTGAAAACGGCCAAAATCTGAAAAAATCCTAAGGGGTACCCCTTACGATTTTTTCGATTTTTGGCCATTTTCAGTTATTTTGCTTTTGAAACTGTATGCGGTATTCGAAAATTATGAAATTTGATGTACTTATGTAACTTTGCCCGTAGAATCGATTGATGATATCTTCAAATTCATATCTCGACCCATTTTTGGGTTACCACCCAAAAATGGGCATTTTTGATCAAAACTTTGAATCTAAATATCTCGAGAACTAAAAGAGATATCGACCTGCGGTTTCAAAGTTTGGAATCAGGGCACTGAGAAGTATCTAGATACATGAAAATTAGATTTTTGGAAATTTTGAAGTTTTTATGTGAATATGAGGTATATTGACTTTTGGGACATTAATTCAAAAATGGATAGAGATATAAACTTGCCAGTAATATTATTTGATTATAAAGACAAGGTTACGTAAGTGTGCACATATTTATAGCATTTGAACAACTGAGTGAATTTTTAGAAATTAAAGTCTTAAAAGAAAATTGGTATCGCGTTATTCTTGTATGAGAAAACTACAAGTAATTGAAAGTTTGTGTAACATGGCATGTAATTTTATAAATTATCGCAAAAATTCTAGGGTCTTTATGACGATGCTTCTTCACTAAAATCAGGATATGCGATTTTTAGTATGAATCCAATACTTCTCGAGAAGTAAAAATATATCGTTTTATTCTGGTGGTGCACTCTCCATGCCAACAATAAGTGTCCTCGGCAAATGTTATGATGTTAGTAAAGTTCCCTAGTAAAATATTACAAACATTGTTCTATAAGCCGCCTGTACACTATCCAAGACGAAAATTCCTGTAATAAATTTCTCTCAAACTGAAGATGCATCTCAAGCTGCTCGTTATCTTTGTGAAAAACTTGCAGATTATTATGTTCTTAAATGACTTGTCTCGGATGATGTACGTCATTATAATTTATTTTTCAAACTACATATACTCGGTCTGGCCCGGTTCGAATACATACCTAAACACGCTGTATTCCTTCAGTCTACTCGTAATTACAGAATGATAACTTCCCTTCACTAATCCTATCAAAAAGTCTCCTAAATTTTTTTATTTGGTGCAGAACTGAAAGTATCTCTGTTATCTCTATTGACACGAAGCTAGAAGCTAGTTAGTGTGAGCTGAGAAATAGTCGCAATAATTGTCTTTTCCTGTTCTGTAATCCGGCGTCCAGTTTCCACTTCTTTTTGAAATGCAGTGTGCAGAAAAATTCTGTTGATTTTTCCTCTTTGCAAAAAGCGAGTTCTTTACACTTGTTATTACGACAAAAACTGCTGCTGGTCGCTCTAAATAGCATGTTATACGTTACAGTTCATGTTTCAAGCTATAAGACAGTTACTAGGATAGGTTAAGGATAAAGGAGTATTCTATCAAGAATAAATACGAAGGTGAATTGGGACGTTCACGGTCTAACACAGAGAGAGCAGCACTAGACACACAATTGTTTTTGTGAGATTTTGTGAACTGAAAAAAAAATATATCACGGCATATTGGGCCATTATTGGGTGTACCAGTATCTACAACACATGTAGACAGCGGTAATGAAGACGATATACAGGTGTCTCTTAAATAGGGGGACATGGCTTAACCACAGATTCCTGAGGCTAAAATAAGACGATTTAACCAAACTTGCTTCTATCGGAAAGTGCACCATTTAGCAAGAAATCTGTTTCAAAGTTTGAAAAAAATTAATTTTGCTTATAATCGGACGCTTTATTCGATTTGGATGAAATTTGGTATGACAGTTTATATGGTTATAAGTCATTTTTTAAGGTGATACTTGTTATTATTATTGAACCACTAGTGTATGAAACTTAGGTGTCCCAACATTGATTTGACCGTAACTTTTTAATGGCGACGCTGATAACGTAAAATTATTTTTTTTTTCAGAAAAATACATTCAATAATAAACTTGTGTCTCTCTATGTAATTTGTGATATCTGTTACGGTTCACACAGAAAAAAATAAAATCTGAGTGTCTGCACTGCTAAATTTTTAAAATAAATTTAATCTAGCAGTCTATCCAAATGTCAAACAAGTAATTTTTAATGACAGTAACAATTGTTTTACGGGTTGTCAAAAATTTTCTTCGCAATATTCTAAAATTAGTAACATCCGTTTGTTCGGCCTAATAGTATTTTACTACCATTATTATAAATAAGACGATTACATATCTCAGCTAACTCCTAAACAAGTTGTGAAGATTGACAACTCGTTACGTTAAGTTCTCCATCTAATACACTTAAAATTTTTATTATACCTTGTATAGATTTAGAGATAAAGACATTATAATATATATATATATATATATATATATATATATATATATATATATATATATATATATATAATATTCTAATCGCAGAGGCTAAGGCACTAAGGAAACCACTTGACAAGTTCAAATGTTTATAACATAGTTTATAAATGACATCAGTGTCAAAAATCAACAGTTGTGACATTCTGATAGTTTTTTCTGGGAAGTATATTTAATCTTTCTTATTGTTTTAATAATTAAATATTTGAATTATAGGTAAAATGCATATATCTATCAGAAATACCGCCAATTTGATTAATGAATTGGAAGAATCTCTGAAATTTTGGAATTTCCTCATTCAATGAAAAATAGATATAATTAGAATTATATATGTGTGCAGAAGACATATTAAATATAATCAAAAACAATATTTGGGTAAAGTTCTGTAATTTTTTATTATAAAACGACGGTTCGATAGCGAAGTGCAATACAATACTTATATAGCCTAATATGGAAATGGCGAGAGGTCTTGTGTCAGCCACAACAGATTTTTTTGATAATAATAATATGTTGAATCTGTACTGAACATAAACTATCTCTTGAATTATCTCTTTTATTAATTTATGTTGATTATATTTGTAATATATAATTCTCCTTTATTAGGCCGCGAACTTTTTGATCCGTCTTCGTATATCGTCAAGTCATTACTGTAATGTGTAGCTTCAGATAAATCATACAAGTTTATAACTGCAAACAGAGTTCCTAAAGAAAAACGTATAATAGAATTGTAACATTTTCGTTTAAACTCTCTGTCTGGCAAAGGAATCTAAAACAGTTTGTTGTTAAACTTGTTACCTACATGTAATTTAATAAAAATTAAAGATTACAACGAACAAATATTACCCGAGGAAATTAATTTCATTTCGTGAAAGTTTTCCTTTCATGTTATCTCGCACACGTACACAGAGAAAATGTACATGTACATGAAATAAATTAAATTTTGTAAATCTTTTTTTGGATGCTGTATCATAAGAGGAAGAAGCATGTTTACAATTAGTTGAAAAACACGCAGAGGCGAAATAGGACTTTTATTTTTATCGCCGTTTTTACCTCCCGCTACCCTAGGTAAGGGAGGTATAGGGATCGTGCTAAAAATCACATATAGAGATTTTAGTGAATGAGCACGTTTTGATGTCCCCAGAATACGATTTTAACATTTTTACAATGATGTCTGTAGGTATGTATGTGTGTGTGTCTGTGTGTGTGTGTGTCTGTGTGTGTGTGTGTGTGTCTGTGTGTGTGTGTGTGTGTGTGTGTGGATCATGTGGACACGATTACTCAAATACTATCAATCAGAAAAATTTGAAATTTTGTATACCCATTCTACACGAATGTGGGAAGAGCTCATTAGTTTTTAGTGTATATCGGATAACCGGAAGTATCATTTATACAAGCTTTTAACAGTTTTTCTTGTATAAAATTCATTGAATAAATTTTTTAGCAACTTTTACCAATACAAATTAAATATAATGGCACAATCTTCAATTCTACGATAAGCATTTAGTAAATAACTTGAAATAACTTTAAATATTGAATTATAAAATAATTTATTTTTGTACATCACTTTGCCTCTGTGTCAAACGAAAACAATATTTTAATAACAAATTTGACATATTTCAACAAATGTCACTGTCACGAAGAAATAACATTCAAATTAGTAATGAAACCGTGTTAAGAAGAATTTAGTAGTTTAAATATGATTGTAATGTAATTAAGGTTTGTAAAAATAATATATTTTCCAACATACATAAATATTAGATATACAGGATAATTCGATTTTAGTTTGATGTTTGCAGCTCTCAAATATGAACGTGATTTCAAAGTGTTAAATAATAGTTTGCAAATACACATTTACGAAATGGATAATGTACGGCGAAGAATTTACACAGATTGCGTTTTAGAGCATAAGGAAGTTAGGTATTTGGTGATGATTTTGACAATAATGTATGTGTGACGATTTTTCCTTAAAATATATTAAGATCCGAAACTTCGCAAAGTTGGTATTTAATACTCTTATATAATTTGATTGCGTTTTAGAGCATAAGGAAGTTGGTGCTGATTTTGACAATAATGTGTGTGTTACGATTTTTTCTTAAAATATATTAATGATCCAAAACTTCGCAAAGTTGGTATTTGCTAACATATTTTTCAGGAAAAACATAACAAAATATAATCCAAAATTTCGTATTACAAACTTTTCTATTTATTGGAACAACAAAGTAGATTTTGTTTACAAACGATCAATGGAAGTGATACTTTACTTAAAGCTCACTGCTATTTTAAACATGGAATTGGCGGGAGGTCATGTGCTGGCCACAACAGATTTTTTTTTTGTCTTTCTGAAGTGTAATGCGAACTTTACAATTGTAGACATAGCAAGTGTAACTTACTTTTTACGCTTATTGTGTTGTAATTAAAACTAGCTTATATAAACCAAAATTACGGCAGCGACATCTGTCATTATTGTAAAAATCCACCGCCGACATAGTCACCGATCGATATACCTGTCAAATACGCAAGGCGAACACTGCTCAAATGTTAAATATCGACACCTACCTATTATTTATTATGAAGAAAACAGGAGCAAATAAATATATTATCAGTCATAGACAACGTCTATTATTACAAATATATTTTCGCTAGAAGAAGAACTCTAATGAAGGTAAGTAAAATTAGATTTGGAAATTGACTTAACCCCAGTATTTTAAACTATCACTTTTTCAGAAGTACAACCTATCTCATTAAAAAAAAGTGATTTTCATTATCGCCGGCTAATAGTAATAAGGCACGAGCCCTTAAGGCGAATGCCTTAAACAAAGCTGTCGCGCTGTAAAATACAACTTAAAGCTGTCGAATGTAAATAACTATTTCTACAGTCTATATACAAAGCAAGTATTTGCGCTCGCTTTTGTCAACGTAAAATGTCATTTTACCGCTCATGTGCGACAAAGTAGACAAACAATGTCCGAATTTCTAACTATGAAATGTTGAGAAAAATATTTCACTTGTGTACATTCTTAATGGGAACGTTTACAAGTCAATCTGACGTATGACTGCTCTGTCGATATATTACATAACCAAAACCAAACAGAACGCCACACTGAAAATTGAATATTTTATTGCTAATACAAATATTGAAGAACATAAAATTTTCCATCTAATACACTCAAAAATTGTATTAGGTATATCTTTTATAAATTTAGGGATAAAGAATATGTATATATAGGATGTCTCAATAAGCTTGCTCACTATTGGTAACTTTTTTATTTGAAGAGATACGAGGTTGGTTAAATTAGCAAAATTGTGCCATTTTATATTAGAAAATTGGTCATGTAGACAAAATAAAAATTGTGTCAGCGGTTCTCAAAATTTGGGGCAAAATATATATTTTTTAAATAGAACCATATATTTTTTATTATCTTATTGGAAAGAGTATTTTTTTTCTTTCCAATAAGATAATGTTGTTTATGTACATTTTTTTCAAATAAACGAGTTATTTACGGTTAAAAATAAAAAATTTGTAAACTGTTTTATCAGTTTATTTAGCCAAGTAAGCCATGGAAACAATTGATTCTTTGTTTGTTTGACGTTCAATAATTTCTCCCGTAAAGTTCTCTGCAGTCAATAACTTTACAAATGAAGAAAAGTTAGATATAATCTTGCTATATGGAAAGTTATATCTAGACACCAGTTACGTAGTCTTTCCATTAAGATAATAAAAAATATATGGTTCCATTTAAAAAATATATATATTGTCCCAAATTTTGAGAACCGCTGACACAATTTTTATTTTGTCTACAAGACCAATTTTCTAATAGAAAATGGCACAATTTTGCTCATTTAACCAACCTCGTATCTCTTCAAATAAAAAAGTTACCAATAGTGAGCCAGCTTATTGAGACACCCTGTATATATATACAAATAATAATAATAATAATAATAATAATAATAATAATAATCTGTTGCAATAAATCGCACAGTCCAGACTACACCAAGGGAATCAGTTGTCAAATTCAAATGTTTGTAATTGACAGATAAATGTCAGAATCAAAAATCAATAGTTTTACTGACATTACTACAAGCTTTTCTTGGGAAGTACCTACATTTAATATTTTTTATTGAATTATTAGTTAAATATTTAAAATTGTACATAGGTATGTATATTAATAATAACCGTATATGTATCCTTAAGAAATACAGTCAATCCCGTCAATGAATTGGAACCATCTTGAACATTTTAGAAGAGTAGGACAAGATTCCTTACAGAAAGAAAGAATAGATATAATTAGAATTATTTGTGTGTACAAGAAATAATAAATTCAATACTTATGTAACAAAACGGAAATGGCGAGAGGTATTGTGCTAGCCACAACAGATTTTATTTTGTTAACACGCAAGCTACTTATCGGATTATATAAAACATAAAAAGTCGGAAACTGAAATGTTGTCCCAGATATAAATTCGAAGAAAAAAGTTTTTATATTTACAAAATTCATACAGCAAATTATTATTTATTGTATCAATATCCTTCAAGACAATCAATTTTCCTCAAATGTAAACAAACAAACGTTTACAGAGCAAAACTTTAAAACCAAAATAAATTCTCGCAGAAAAACAGGTCTCGTTGATTAGGAAATAAAACGACGCGGGAGAAAAACACGGCTGATTCCCTCTCTTCTAGGGCGCAAATTGAATTCGGCGTTGGAGAAAGAAGCGTGAAACTCGATACTCACAAGTGGAAATATTTATTTTCCTCCATGTGGATGTGTATCTGTCTCCGCCTACGTTGTCACATACGAAAGTCTGTCACCTGCGAAAGTCTTTACAAGTTAAAAGCCTACTCATTGTGTTTATTGTTTCCAAAATAAACAATGTGTCCATTATAACGCGCAGGAAATATTTTTTCTGCTGATGGAAAGTGAAAGATCTTTGATGGATAGGTTTAATTGAATTACAAACAAAGTAATATTATTTCTAAACAATGTAAATTTTTACCTCTCACTAATGCCCAGTTTTATAAAAGATGGATAAGTAAATTACTAGCAAAGTAAAATTTATTCTCGAAGTAAAATAGTTTATTCCAGAGATTTTCGTTTTATAAAGCAAGAATAAAAATACTAGCTAAGTAAATCTATGGAATAAATTACTCCAGTGATTTCCGAGGAAGTAAATTTTATTCTGTAGAATAAATTTGACACATGTCAAAATTAATTATTTTATAGAGAACGCTGAAATTGATAGAAACCGAAAAGGATGGTTTTCTGTGAATTTGCCAAATGGTATGTTCAGCAAATCTAAAAATAACGGATGTTGTTGCTAGATGGCCTGGTTCCGCACACGACAGCAACATATTTAACAATTCATTAATAAGAGCTAGGCTTGAAAACGGAGAATTTGGTAATTGCTACTTGTTAAGGGATAGTGGATACCCTTGTACAAAACCCAACTATTCCAAGCCAACATAAATACAATGTGTCATATAACAGTTTCATTTGAACACTATTCCGGGGACCTATTTGTGAAACTGCATTAAATTCTTTACAAATCTCATCCCATGCACTATTTTTGCTTTTGACGCTTGCGACGTCTGTTTGCTTGTTTTCAATAATACTAATATATTTTTTTATCTCTAACATGTTCGTTTTATCTATTTGAGTATAATTCTTTCACCATTCTCTCTTTTTACCTTCCGTCAAAAGGGAGGTATTGTTTTTGGTCAAAAAATTCGGTTCTGAGTTTTCAATGAATAAGCACGTTTTAAGATCCTTAGAATACGATTTTACTAATTTTACATTGATGTCTGTATGTGTGTGTGTGTGTCCGTGTGTGTGTCTGTGTGTGTGTCTGTGTGTGTGTCTGTGTGTGTGTCTGTGTGTTTGTCTGTGTGTATGTCTGTGTGTCCGTGTGTGTGTGTGTGTGTGACAAATTTTTCTCCGACGATAACTCCAAAACTACAATTCTAAAAATTATGATTCTTTCATATTCCTCTTCTTTACAACCATATGAAGAGCTGATTAGATTTTGGTTATAATTGGTCAACCGGAAGTACCCTTATTTGAAGATCTTAACAGTTTTTCTGGAAAAAAACCAGTTAAATATCATTTTTCAACATTTTATGATCATTAATATGAAAGAAAATTTTATTCTCTGGAAGATTTGATTATACATTTTCCTTCATATTCAATAAATATAAAGTTATAGAGAGATTAATAGAGGTTAACTTTCAAAAATCAGTCTGCTTTGAAAAAATTATGGAAACAGCAGATATGTATATTCAAAAAATTCTAATTGACAGATGTCAGTGTCAAGTGCAAAACCAAAGTGTATGATCTGAAAGTGATGTAAGTGACAGAGTGTCCCTCGCCAGTGACTTGCATTTGCGGCCTCGCCTCAAGATAGGAACTTATAATGCCAGAAGTACGAGAAAGGCAAAAGAGAAGATGGAAGGACTGTATAGCAGAAGATTTGAGAGAGAAAGACCTATGTTACGAAGGTGCTTTGGACAGGAATGAGTAGAAAAGAAGAGTAAGAAACAGCGACTTCTAATAAAATAGGGAAAGTTGAAGTAGGAGGAAGTGTTAAGTGCAATACATAATGTACGTTCGTATTCGTATTAAAATTTTATTAGATTTTAGAATCTTTTCAAAGGAACTTTCAGTATGGTTATGTAAAAAATAGTGTGTTCTTGTTACAATGATACAGGATATATAGAATCTTTTTCAAGGAACTTTTGGTATAGGATATGTACAAAATACATCGAATTGACGGAAGGTTTTGTGCTGGCCACAACAGATTTTTTTCCATTTTTAATGAGAACTGACACTTTATTTTGACGTTTGAATAAGAATAAACGATGTCTCTGTCGGTAAATCACTAGAATAAAATATTTACTCTGCAAGTACTTATTTTACTCTGCAACTTATTTTATAAAACAGACATTTTTATTTACTCATCGATTAAATTTACTTTAAAAGTAATAACTCAGCAAGTTATTCGATGTTTATAAAACTGGGCATAAAAGAGATATTGGATTCATGCTAAAAATCACATCTCCAGATTTTAGTGAATAAGCACGATTTAAAGTCCCTATAAACCGATTTTTACAATGATGTAGAAGACATAAGACCAGTTTAACAATCTGACATTCATGCGAAGAGCTGAAAAGGTTTTGGTAACAATGACAACCGGAAGTAGTAGTTTCTTAAAAACCTACAATCTACAATCCGATTATAACATTTTTAAAACATTAACGTGGTCTATTTAGAAGGTTTTTTTTTTCTGTGTACCTGCCAGTATAGATTTTTTT
Source organism: Ophonus ardosiacus (assembly GCA_943142095.1). Lineage (NCBI taxonomy): Eukaryota > Metazoa > Arthropoda > Insecta > Coleoptera > Carabidae > Ophonus > Ophonus ardosiacus. Next base: position 41,816,269 of record OW964835.1, read on the forward strand.
AAACCACACCCCTCTGTCGGTTCCGTATGTAACTTTTATATCTGAGAAGTTTCTTCTTTCAATCTTTCAATAACACAATCGGTTAATCGCTTGAGAAGTTCAGTTCAGTTCCCTCTGCTCTGCAGGACGAGGAAGGCTCAATTATAGCGCTCAGTGAGTCGGAGCTAACTTATTATATCTTGGCATCGCAGGCTTTTTTTCCTTGGCCTTGGTACCATGGCCTACTCAAGAAAGAACATTGATCTTCGACTTTAATCAAATTGTAAAGAAATACCTGCTTATTATATTTTAATAATGGCTGCATTGAAAAAAGAAATTATTGATATTAACGAAAATTGTTAATGGTTTTTACCTTTCGCTAAGAGAGGTATTGGAATCATGCTAAAATTCGTATATCCAGATTTTAGTGGATAAGCACGTTTTAAGGTCCCTATAATCCGATTATAACATTTTTACGATGATGTCCGTGTGTGTGTATGTATGTGTGGATGTTGGAACTACGATTTCTCAAATACTATAAGACTTAAAAAATATTTAACTGCAGTTTCCTCAATCTGACAATCCTGGGAAAAGCTGATTAGATTTTGGTAACAATTGGACAACCGGAAGTAATAGTTTCTTTAAAAAAATATTCTAAATATTATTTTTTGAAAATTTCTATTATTACTACTGTTGAAGAACATAAAATTCTACATCGGATACATTTAAGAATTTTATTATATCTTGTATAGATTTAGAGATAAAGGCACTGTAATATGTAGAATAATCTAATCATAGAGGCCAAGGCACTAAGGAAACCAGTCGACAAATTCAAATATTTATAACAGTTTTTAAATGACAGATGTCAGTGTCAAAAGTCATCATTCATTTTTCTTATTGTTTTATCAATTAAATATTTAAAATTGTAGGTAAAATGCATATATCCATAAGAAATACCGCCAATCTTGCTAATGAATTGGAAGAATCTCTGACATTTAGAAACTTCCTCATACAATGAAAAATAGATATAATTAGAATTTATTTGTGCAGAAGACATTTTAAATACAATAAAAACAATATTTGGGTAAAGTTCTGTAATGTTTTTGTTATAAAACGACGGTTCGATAGCGAAGTGCAATACAATACTTATATAACATAAAATGGAAATGGCGAGAGGTATTGTGCTGGCCACAACAGATAAACGCATAAGCATAAAACAGAAGTAAATAATAATCTAAAAAATCAGAACGATATCTTCAATAACTACTAAGATGTGAGCAGTTAAATTTAAAAAATTGTAAAGACATTTAATTAAGATGACTTTTTCAAGAAATGTGAATTTCCGAATTCAGAACTCAATATTTGCAAAGTCGTTATGGTCTTTATGGTTGTTATGTACTGTACAGATTGTTAAAATCAAATTTGGTATTCTCAGTACTGAAGGTGGTTACCGTCAACAATTGTTACGTGTTTTGACAGTCTTTATCATAACGACTGTTAAAACTATGTATTTATGGATGTTATCACCTTGTTATTTCTAATATTTGACATGTGACAGATTATTACATCAATCATATATTATTAGTAATGCCCTTTCTGCTAAATACTAGCAGGATGCAGTTGATTATTCGCATGGATCCTGCTTCGACTTAAATAATGATAATATGAACGATAAAAACCCTTACTTTTAACGTAAATACATATTTTATTGAAAATATTATATTCTGTAGTAGATATTCGTGAAAACCTAGTTATTTATTCTAGTGCTAATGCGAATGTGTGCTTTTTCTTGAATCAAAATTAAAAAAAAATCTTTTCATAACTTTTCAGTCACGTTGGGATCAGTGGTAGGAATTAACATACCCGTTCTAAATGATTTAGAAGTTTTCAAATATGACACAAATGTCATATTCTTCTTTAGTTGTTTTGGCAGAATGTTTGCATTTTAAATATAACTGGCAACACATTATTAAAAGAATATAGCTATTGTTAAATAATCTGGTTCATTCACAAGTATTATTTTCTAAAGATTGTCAATAATACCAACGTAGGTTCTGAATTGACAAATTCATAAAGATTGTTACAAATGCTTTATGATAACAATCTTTATATCCGTAACAACCTTTATGACTGTGTTTCTCTGAATAGGCCACTATGTGTCTGAATGTTTCAATTATTGTAATATTATTATTTTATCGAAAGAAAACTTAGATTCGTTTACTGCAATCTTAAACAAGATGCAGTATAGAAGCAAATTTATTCTGCCCTTTATAAAACCGGGGTTTAAACTCCAATGGTGTTAGACGCTAATCCACGGGAACCAATAAACAAGGTATGATACTGGTTGCTTAAATGTTTATTAAAACATAACTTACAATAGGTACACCTATAATATAAACAAAAGTCATCTATCCATTTAGAAAACATTTTATTATTTATCTCCACCAGAATCTGGTGGGTTCTTTTCTGGAAATTGAGACACTGCATCAAAATATACACTTACAGATTCATCAGATGCATCTGTTACATTATTTGAAACATACTGTGTTGTAATATTAGCGTCTGGGACAAATATTATTTCAGAATATGATATACTTGGACTGCACATAGTATCTTCACTCTGAATTCTTCCTAATCCACAGTTATTGTCACGAGTTTCAATATTTTGTATTATTTCTTCAATGAAGAAAACTGCATTTTCTGTTTGTTCTGAATCTGGCTTTGGACATTGATTTTCACATTTTTGTGAACATTCTCCCATTGTTGATTGATCGTTACTGTTCTCTTCTTTTGATTTTTCTTCTTCGTTGTTATTAACTTGTTCTTCACGTTTCTTCGGGATTCGTCTAGGAATTTTGCTTGGTGGTTTATCCATTAGAAATATTAGTTAAATTTATGTCAAAATCATTTTAAGATAGTTGTTTTATTCAATGATTATATCTTTAACCCATTTATTATAATGATTAGAGAATTAAGATATTGCAGACAGAATGTCAAAATTGTGACATCTGTCAAAATTTAATGAAACAAAAAGCAATTGAACCCGCAAAACATAATGGGATGAATCAAGGTAGGCCTAGAAAATGAGTACACAACTTTCGACATATTGTCAAATATTAGTCAAGTAAACATCAAATTATTTATTTTTTACCTTCCGTCAATTTTAGGTACGGAAGGTATTGTCTTTGGTCAAAAAATTCGTAGGTGATTTTTTTAGGAAATAAGCACGTTTGATGGTCCCTAGAATACGAATTTACTAGTTTTAAAATGATGTCTGTAGGTGTGTGTGTATGTGTGTATGTATATATGTGTGTATGTTGTGTGTATGTGTGACAACAATTCTAAAAATTATGATTCTTTCGTATTCCTCTTTTTTATAACCATATGAAGAGCTAATTAGATTTTGGTTATAATTGGTCAATCGGAAGTATCCTTATTTAAAGTTTTTAACAGTTTTTCTTGAAAAAACACAAAAATGAAAGAATATCTTATTCTCTATACGGTTTGATTATACATTTTGCAAAACCAAAGTGGAAAGTATAAGATCAGAAACTGATATAAGTGACAGAGGGTCCCTCGCAAGTGACATGCAGTTGTAGCCTCGCCTCAAGATTGGAACTTTTAATGCTGGGAGTACGAGGAAGTCCAAAGAGAAGATGGAAGGACTGTGTAGCAGAAGATTTGAGAGAGGAAGAACTGTGCGAAGAAGATGCGTTGGACAGGAATGAGTAGAAGAGAAGAGTAAGAAACAGCGACCCCTAATACAATAGGGAATAGCTGAAGAAGGAGGAAGTGTTAAGTACAATTTACATAATGTACGTTCGTGTTATAATTTTAGTGGATTTATAAATATTTTCAAATGAACTTGCGGTATGGAATTTGTAAACGATAACTCCAATACTACAGTTCTAAAAATTATAATTCTTTCGTATTCCTCTTCGTTACATCCATATGAAGAGTTGATTAGATTTTGGTTATAATTGATCCATCAGAAGTACCCTTATTTGAAGTTTTTAACAGATTTTCTTAAAAAAAACGCCGTGGAATATTATTTTTTGACATTTTCTTATTATATATATTAAAGAAAATGTTCTTCTCTATATGGTTTGATGATACATTTTCCTTCAATAGATGTAGATTTAAAGCATTATAAAGAAATTAATTTTCAAAAATTAGTCAGCTTTGCTATTTATCATGGACACAGCTGATATATTCAAAAAATATGAAAAGTATAGGATCAAAAATTGGTATGTCATAGTGTTCCTCGCAAGTGACATGCAGAGAAAGGCCAAAGAGAAGATGGAAGGATTGTATCGCAGAAGACTTGAAAAAGGAAGGACTGTGTGAAGAAGATGCTTTGGACAGGAATGAGTGGAAGAGAAGAGGAAACAGCGACCCCTAATAAAATAGGGGACAGCTGAAGAAGAAAGAAGGAAGTGTCAAGTGCATTTTACTTATTGTATGTTTATGTCAAATTTTATTGGATTTATAGAACTTTTTCAAATGAACTTTTGGTATAGAATTTGTAAAACATAGTATATGTTCGTGTTACAATTTTACTGGATATATAGAATTTTTTCCAAGGAACTTTTGATATGGGATTTGTACAAAATTCATCGAATTGACGGAAGGTTTTGTGCTGGCCACAACAGATTTTAACTTAGCATTTTCAACACGACCAATAGAATTAGCAACAGTGCAGAAATCTCCAGCCCATATTTATTTGACGGAAAATCATCCCTTATCTTTCTGTTCCAAACTGTACCGTCACTATCCCCGAACAGCTGGCTGTGACACACATGGATTTACATGCATGGAACGTTGGTCTCCAGTGTTTCTTGCAGCCATGCACAATCAATACGACTGGAACATTGACTGTGAGTGCGAATGAGTCTAATGGCGCATATCCACGGATATTTCAGCCAAATTGTTTTCTACAGGCACGCTGTGCCGCTACTATTTCATTTATATTTCACGTCCACCATTGGGGGAAGTTAGCGATAGACTTTATCGAGGAAGTAACTGTATGAGATTGTAAAAGTTTATCGGAAACAGATAGACTTGTTTTGTGTTCTTTACTGGCAAGCTCAAGGTAGAGGAGTAATGCTGTATGTAAGAGTTTTTTTTTATTTTCACTAAAATAAAATATGATCTGGCTTGCATAAAACCTCTCGCTGGGTCCCTGACAGTGACATTTGTTTAAATATGTCAAAATTGTTATTAATGTTTTTGTTTGACGCATAGGCAAGATGAAATTATTTTATAAATTTATATTTTTAGTTTAAGATATCTAGAGAATTGAATGTTGAACTATCCGGATCTCGGATCCAAATCTCAGTATCGGATTTTGGATCCGTATCTGAGTATCGGATTTTTGATCCGGATCTGAATATCGGGTTTTGGATCCAAATCTGAGTATTGGATTTTGGATTCGGAACCGAATATGAGTATTGGATTTTAGATATGGAATTTCAGTATGCGCATCTGTTCTCGGATTCGAGTACCTATTCTCAGTATTGAACCAGATGATAATATTTGAATGTATATTATCATGGAGTCACAAAACCAAATAAATTTGATTATAAAATAATCCACTATACATTTTTGTTTGATGTAGTTAATAGTCGGTATATTTTCGATGTTAAACTTTTAGCATCCGCTAAGAAGGAAATTCCTCGATTCCACAGAACTATAAGTAGGTAACAAAAACAATCCCTTTTATGTTATATTTCGTTTTCTTTGAAGTATTTTTTATATTGAATGTTAAAATTTTAGAACTACAGAATTTTCAATATTCTAAAAAAAATTAGCACCAACTACCTGGCTATTTTAGAGGGGTATTATAAAATTTATTGCTGATTACAGACCGCTGTCTCTACAACCGTCTACATTCAAATGTTTGCCTTTACATTCAAAATGATGAAACGGATCCAGAATTAAAATTCGGATCCGGATCCGTGAACAACACATCGAATCCGGACCCGAATGGGATATGGTACCCAAACCAGGATCCGGATCTAAATCAGGATCCGGATCCAAATCCGAATTAAATTTACGGATATCCGCTTCAATATCTGAACATCGGATATCCGAGGAACCGGATATTTTAAAATCCGGGTACTCGGATCTATGTTTTGTCGGATCTTCACAGCACTAGTCTTAACAATCATTTGTGTTTGTTTATTTAACGAGATTTGACATTTGATATTTTTGTAAATCTTAGCAACCAACCTTATAAAAATAAATTATACTAGTCTATTACAGCACTTAAATGAGCCATTAATGAACCCATTTGGGGACTGTAACAACTTTGTTATAAATGCAAAATAGAAAAAACATACTGATAAACTCTTTCTATTGTATTTAAAAACATCGATGAAAAAAGAAAATTGAACCACCAACATTTTGTTAAACCCTTCCATAATAAAATGTATTTAACCAGTCCATTCTTTTCCATCTTCTATCTACTTAAATACAATCTACCACCGCTACACTAGACTTCACCAGTACTACATCATAATGAATCCTTGTTTTGCCCCTAGACGGAGTCTAGAATCAAGCTACACAGCACCAGGCTAGCCATTGGGTCTCCCACTAATTCTCTCATTAACTCCCGCTGCGGCTAGCTCAACCCTGCAGGATAATTGAAATAGGAAACAGGACAGCATGTACGCAAGAAACAGGGGCAGATATAAGAGAAAAGATATGGGAAGACAGGAAATACTTAGTAGGGCAATAATTGTATCGGGGTGATGAGATATTGAATTGATAGGAGATTGAAGTTTGTTCGAACTTACAATTCTAAATAGTTTAATATAAAGATGTTTTTTATTTTTAAACTTACATGAATATGGAATAATGTTGTCAAGGACCAAAACCTGAAATCAAAAAACATAATTACTAATCTATTAATACGGTGTTTATGTCAAATTTATTGAAAAGAAGACAAATGGTTCATATTTTATTTGATTTTTATTTTAAGCAGGTTTAACAATGACACAATTCATCATTCCTTCCTTCCATTTCTTAAAAACTCGGAACCAATGTTCTTTTGCTATGCTTTTAAAATAATCATGAATTCCAACATCAGTTTGGTTTTAAGCAGGGATGGTAACAGAAACCGGAACCGAAACCATTAACCGAAAAATACCGGAAAAATATGAGAACCGAAACCGAAACCTGTACCGAAATTCGAAACAGATACAAAACCGGAACCGAAAGCAAAACCCTTTTTTATTTATCGGTTAACCGCATTATATACAGTTCTCTTGTTAGTTGTTTAATATTGTAAATTTTTATTATTAAACGTAGTACCTCAATCAGGTGGCGCTCGAAATCCGTTACATGTTTCATTTACATAGGCATTTAACATGGGAAATTAGAATATTTTGAATATTTGCTTCCCATTAAAATTGATTGTTATAAAACTTTGTACACGTGTTTGTGGACACTTTTTGCATCATTATAATAATTAATTGTTCAATCAAAATCAATAATATTATTATTCTCGTAAATTACTTTGCAAAACCGAAACCGTTTTAGAAAAACCGGTATACCAAAACCAATTGCTGTATAAAAACCGAAACCCAAATCAAAACAGAACTTTTATTTTCACGATGACCGAAACCGTAACCCAAACCGATATTTTTTATAGTTACCATCCCTGGTTTTAAGACTAATGCCTGGTTGCAGAAACGTTCATCAATGGGATCATTTCAAAAAAAATAATTATCGATTTTTTTATAAAATCATGAAATTCATGTCATTTAATAAATATAGCAATAGAAAATAATTTGAAATATGCGACTTTTCATTCTTAAATTTGCTAATAAACTTTCGCGCTTTTAAACACGGACTAAATTTGTGACGAGACAAATTCATACTCACACAAAGACAATTCTCTCTCACACACACACGCTTTACAACATGAAATAGTAACCTAACCTAAAAGTGTGACAGCTGACAGCAAAATATACAAGGGAGAAGATTATTATTACTTTCTACTTCTTTAAAAGTACTAGTGCAGTATAAGGTACGTAAATAAACCATTTATTTAAATAAATACCAAACCAAATAAGCATAGTTCTAAATTAAACCGGTAGAGCTCGACTGTCGTATCCGTGAATATGTGTCGTCAGCCGTTGAAATATTTAAAATTAAACGCAACTTTTAAAAAATCATATCTCCGATTCTAAAGACTTATAAGATGTAAAACATACACATACATGTTTAATTTGACCTATTTTTTCAAGAAAAAAATAAATCAGAAAATGTGAAATGACCCCATTCCTTGATCGATCAACGGTTCATCAAAACACACAAATGCAATGCGATTTTTTGACAGTAATGATTTGTTTATTTTGATGGACCGTTAACGGAACAAGGAATTGATGCACGTTTTTGCAACTGGGCATAAACCTTCTACCCCGAAAATATTTTGAGACTAAAAAATAGCCAAAAGTTGCACATATTCCTCAATTTGACATTCATGGAAGAGCTGGTAACTATTGGAAAACCAGAAGTAGTAGTTTTTTTTTAATAAAATCTTATTTTGTTGAAATAAATTGATATCTGCACCAATTAAATAACTTTATGTTGAAAATTATTAGCTATAATATTCCGAGGACATTGATAATTACAAATAATTTTGTGAGTCAGAATTAGCCATATGTTCAGCGTGAAGTGTGTAACGATAATAATATTAACATTGGCACAACGAGAAGACGAGAGATGTTTAGTTTTACTATAAAAACGTTTAATAGTTATAGCAATAGAATCATATTTTCTAATTTTTAATTTATAATAGTGTTTTTTTGTGAGTGTGAGTGTGTATTTTTTTAATTGAAACGTTATTTTCATTGTTATATCGTGAAAACGCAATTTTAAAATTAAAACAATCTTTAATTATCTATCAAAAATTGTTTGTTACTTAGCAACTTAATGACATAAGTGATAATTGTCTTTGTATATCAGCTATAATATCCCGAAGACATTGATAATTACGAAATAATTTTATGACAGTTACCTAAAAGCAACGGGCTCGAGGAAGTGTGATAAAATTATAAGTATTTATCAATGATCGAGGGGAATTCGGTGAGAATTTTTTTGCAGTTTTAACATTAAATTTGCCTAAAATTTGTATATGACAGAATTTTTGTGTCTAGCATAGCCCAGTAGATGTCACTAGTAGCTATGAACGTGAATGTGGCTATGAATATGTTCAGTGTGAAGTGTGCAATGAGAATGAGACCTCTTTGAGTGAGACCAAAGAGAAGAAGATAAGACATACAAAAGTCCATAAATATTCTTCTCATTTAGTTTTTTATTCAGTACAGTATTTTTGATGTGTTTTCTTCTATAATTTTGTTGAATAAATCATCATTTTCATTGACAGCGTGAAAATGACATTTTTAAATTAAAACAATTAATCTTTAATTATATGTCAAAAACTGTTTGTTACTTAGCAACTTAGTGACATAAGTGATAATTGTCTTAGGATAATTATCAGTGTAAGTTTGTTTTGATTGGTTACTTCCGCACACGTGGTCAGCAATAAAAGGATTCAATTGGATAAATTTTTAACCAAAAAATTTTCATCTTAATTTCTGGAAGAAATATATAAAACACCTTTCTAGTAGCTAGAGTGTTAAAATTAATATACATTGCACAAAGCCTATATATTAATAATAGCTGATGCAAGAGTTAACCTTATGACCTACATTTTCCTAACCCCTCTAAACTCTTGCATCAAAATAATAAATTCTTAATAATGTTGATCCCAATCTTCATGCAAGTTCCTGCATCGCAGGAGTCGGCCGCCATCTTCGAATATTAATTAATAATTAATGGGTACGCGTCAGATGCCTGACGCCTCCAGCTGATGGAAATCACTGATTAATTGCAGCCCGCGTGCGATTGAAAGCAACAGCAAGAAGCCAAGATCAGATTCATAAATTATTCCACTGTGGTAGTTCTTATTTACGCATATTATAAATTTTAATTAACTACACAAACATTTCATTGCTTTACCGCTAAGATTCTAATTAGCTGTAGAATACAAAATAATATATTGATTTTTATTTCTATCTCCGGCCTGCCCTAAGGCAGGGAGGTAGGGGAGGTGTAGGAAATTAAAAATACATACAATTTGTTTTTGAAGAAAGTTTGACAAATATTTAGTAACAGATATATTTGCCCTAAAGCAACAATCTTGTTAATGGGAAAAAAATATTTTGTGAAAAATTTATGGACCCAATAGGAATTTAAACCCTTGTCATATCTAACAAAACACTCTAACCAACTGTGTCACAAGATGCATTCCCATTAAAATTATCGTAGTTTCTTAAAAAAAATTCTTCTAAATATTTTTTTTTAAATTTATGTTATTACAAATATTAAAGAGTATAAAATTGTCTATCCGCACTAATTACACAAGTGAGAAAAAGATGCTCACGTGATTTTTCCACAATCTTGAAATACAATTTTTCTAAAAAAGGAAACATTGTACTTTTTTACGATGATGTGTGTGTGTGTGTGTATACGTGTGGATGTTGGAAGAACGATTCTTCAAAAACAATAAGACTCAAGACCTGTTCAACTATGAATTTCTTAATCTGACATTCCTGAGAAAAGCTGAAAAGGTTTTGTTAACAATTGAACAGTCGGAAGTAGTAGTCTCTCAGAAAAAATCTTCTAAATATAATTTTTTGGAAATTTTTGTTATTACAAATATTGAAGGACATAAAATTCTCCATCTAATACATTTAAATTTTTTAGGTATAAATAGACACTATAATATATAGAATAATCGGATATAATAAGTCGCAGAGGATAAACTACACTACGGAAATCAGTTGACAAATTCAAATGTTTATAACATAGTATTGTTTACAATATAGTTTGTAAATGACAGATGTTAGTGTCAAAAATCAACAGTTTTAGTGACATTCTGATAGCTTTTTCTGGGAAGTACATTAAAACTTTCTTATTGTGTTTTTTAATTATGTATTTAAAATTGTAGGTAAAATGCATATATCCATCAGAAATACCGTTAATCTTGTTCGCATATCCAGATTTTATTGAATAAGCACGATTTAAGGTTCCTAGAATCTGATTATAACATTTTTAAAATTATGTCTGTGTGTGTGTGTGGATGTGTGTATGTGTGTGTGTATGTATGGATGTTGGAGGGACGATTCCTCAAAAACTATAAGACTTAAAAATATTTAACTGCAGTTTCCCCAATCTGACATTCCTGGGAAGAGCTGAAAAGGTTTTGGAAGTAATAGTTTCTTAGAAAAATTCTTCTAAATATAATTTTTTGGGAGTTTTTTTTTTTTATTATATATTGAAGAACATAAAATTCTCCATCTAATACACTTAAAAATTTTATTATATCTTGTATAGATTTAGAGATAAAGACACTATAATTTATAGAGTAAACTAATCGCAGAGGCCAAGGCACTGAGGAAACCAGTTGACAAATTCCAATGTTTATAACATGACACATGTCATTCTCAAATATCAACAGTTTTAGTGACATTCTGATAGCTTTTTCTGGGAAGTATATTTAATTTTTCTTATTGTTTTATTAATTAAATATTTGAAATTATAGGCAAATTGTGGTAAAATGCATATATCCATCAGAAATACCGCCAATCTGGTTCATGAATTAGAACAATCTCTGATATTTAGAAACTTCCTCATACAGTGAAAAATAGGTATAATTAGAATTATATGTGTGCAGAAGACATGTTAGATACAATAAAAAACAATATTTGAGTAAAGTTCTGTAATATTTTGTTATAAAACGACGGTTCGATAGGAAAGTGCAATACAATACTTATATAGCCTAATATGGAAATGGCGAGAGGTCTTGTGCTGGCCACAACACATTTTTTATGTCTCTTGAACCGTTTTCTTACAATTAACCCTTCAAATCAGAGAGGTCATTCTGCCCCACCCTGTATTATACTCGCGATAAAAATAAATGTTTAACTCGCGGAATTAAGTCGCTCATTAAACCATCTTTTAACCCGCATGTATAATAAACAACTATTATTATTTCATCAGTTTCATTTCTTTCAATTTTCCCCACAATTCATCAACCCCTTCAGTGGTCTGTCCTGTCTACCGCGAGACATCTCATTCTGTTTAATCCTTCGGTAAATCACCGCCTGGTCATAAATATCGTTTGGGCGCGGAAGTTTGGCGGATAAATTCCCTCTCACAATGCGGCAGTCATGGTGGGTGTTTTTGCATCACTCGCGGCTATAAATCTAGGACGGGGAGTCGTCCATCACACGCGGCCGATACGTCGGACCCGGAAGATTCACGCTGTCATACTACCAGGCTTTAAAGCGCTGAACCGTTACTGAAAAGGGGAGGTTTTCGAAAGTTAAAGATTTGTTAAACTGGGAGAGTTACAATAGAATTTGGATGGAGATTTGAAAAATTATCCTAAACAAAATAGCTTTATATTTATTTATTTATTTATTTATTTATTTATTTATTTATTCGTGCCAGAAGCAATACAACATAATTTAATCATGCTTTACTAAGATAAGTCCCTTAGACTTCCTGTCTGGGTACCAACTCTATGGCAATCTTGACAAAGATCCTTTTTACCTTCCGTCACCTTTAGGTAAGGAAGGTATTGTCTTTGGTCAAAAAATTCGGTGGTGAGTTTTTAATGAATAAGCACGTTTTAGGGTCCCTACTATACGAATTTACTATTTTTAAGATGATGTCTGTATGTATGTATATATGTGTGTGTGTGTGTGTCCGTGTGTGTGTGCGTGTGTGACAAATTTTTCACCGACGATAACTCCAATACTATAATTCTAAAAATTATAATTCTTTCGTATTCCTCTTCTGTAAATCCATATGAAGAGTTGATTAGATTCCGGTTACAATTGATCCACCGGAAGTACCCTTATTTGAAGTTTTTAACAGTTTTTCTTAAAAAAACGCAGTTAAATATTATTTTTTGACATTTTGTTATTATATTTATTAAAGAAAATACTCTTCTCTATATGGTTTGATTATTCATTTTCCTTCATATTCAATAGATGTAGAGTTAAAGCATTATAAAGAAATTAATTTTCAAAAATTAGTCAGCTTTGCTATTTATCATGGAAACAGCTGCTATAATTATTCAAAAAAAATTAATTGACAGATGTCAGTTGCAAGTGCAAAACCAAATATGGCAAAAAGTATAGGATCTAAAATTGGTACGTCATAGTGTTGCTCGCAAGTGACACGCAGAGAAAGGCCAAAGAGAAAATGGAAGGGCATTACTTAGTGTAGTTTATTTTATAATTTTATTGGATTTATAGAACCTTTTTTTTTGTAAAAAATAGTATGTGTTCGTGTTCGATTTCACATGATATTATATAGAATCTGTTCCAAGGACATTTTGGTATGGGATTTGTACAAAATACATGGAATTGACGGAAGGTCTTGTGCTGGCCACAACAGATTTTTGCTTTATATGATTGTATGAGAATGTATACAGGGTGTCTCTTAAATAGGGGGACATGGCTTAACCACCGATTCCTGAGGCTAAAATAAGACTATTTTACCAAACTTGCTTCTACCGGAAACTGTACCATTTAGCCAGAATTCTGCTTCAAAGTTCTTCGAAAAAAAATTAATTTTGCTTATAATAACAAAACGCTTTATACGATTTGAATGAAATTTGACATGACACTTCATATGGTTCTAAGTCATCTTTTAAAATGATACTTGTTATTATTAGTGAAACATTAGTCATTAAAATTTACTTGTTTGACATTTGGATAGACCGCTAGATTAAATTTATTTTAAAAATTTAGCAGTGCAGACACTCAGATTTTATTTTTTTCTGTGTGAACCGTAACAGATATCACAAATCACATAGAGAAAGAATAGTTTACTATTGAATGTATCTTTCTGAAGAAAAATAATTTCACGTTTTCGGCATTGCCATTAAAAAGTTACGGTCTAATTAATGTTGGGAGACCTAAGTTTCATACACTAGTGGTTCACTAATAATAAGTATCACCTTAAAAGATGACTTATAACTATATAAACTGTCATACCAAATTTCATCCAAATCGAATAAAGCGTCCCATTATTATAAGCAAAATTATTGTGTGAACCTTAACAGATATCACAAATTACACAGAGAGAAAGAAGTTTTTCTATTGAATGTATCTTCTACGTTATCGGCGTAGTCATTAAAATGTTACAGTCTAATCAATGTTGGGACACCTAAGTTTCATACACTAGTGGTTCACTAATAACAAGTATCATCTTAAAGGTGACTAATAACCATATGAACTGTCATACCAAATTTCATCAAAATCGAATAGAGCGTTCTGCTATTATAAGCAAAATTATTTTTTTTTAAAGAACTTTGAAGCAGATTTCTGGCTAAATGGTACACTTTCTGGTAGAAGCAAGTTTGGTTAAATCGTCTCATTTTAGCCTCAGGAATCTGTGGTTAAGCCATGTCTCCCTATTTAAGAGACACCCTGTATTATTGTTGAAGGGAATTATTTTGCACATATTTAAAATAAAATACTAAATAATATAAACTATGTGGTTCATTTTCAATATTTCTAATCTAGCGTGACTCTTTAGAATCAAAACTGCCATTACCCAACAAAATCCGTAAGATTAATATGTGTGTAATATTTTATATTACTGTTAGATTCATCAAAATAAGAAAAATGCACAGAGCAAGATGATCAAGTAATTATAAAACTCCAACACGTGTAACTACTGTTGTAGATAAAACAATATCAGTTAGGGCATAACTGAATAGCGAATTGAAGCGTTTATTACATAATTACAGGTTGCATTACATTGTTTACATGCTCTCTATGCCGTGCCTCCGGGCATCATTACTAAAATTGATGACGTCGCTCAGTACACAACACAATGCACTATCTCTGTAAACATACAATGTACATAGGTAGCTATAACCAAATTGCGATTAAGTTCACAGTTGGTACAATCAAAGCAGGTCACTACAATTTTGGTTATGCGAGCCGCGTAGTCTTTCAAAGTTTGTAGTTGGCGAGAATGTTGCATTGTGAACTGTCAAAATCTAGGTATGCCTATAGCTGTATTCTGTTCAGTATTGTAATGGCTGATTTCATCACCAAATCGTAAAATTTAAGTAAAGCACACAATATGCACCTAAATTTCAAAGTTCATTTGCATTCATGCTTGTGATATCATTTTATTTTAACCTTTCTTTGTTCTAAGGGTGAGAACACCTTTTATTTGAATTTTATAATTCTAAGAATTGTTTTTCACTATTCTTTCAGACGTAATTCAGCACTTTACACTCCTTAAGTTCTTAGTTCATGCTCAATCTGCCTTCGCTACATCCGTTCTTAGAATTGTTTATTTCAAATGACTTTCAGGGGACTTTCCTTGTTCACTTGCTTAAAACCCTAAATCATCACTTGTACCCTACCACGCCTAGGTGGTATGGACGTGCGGGTAAGCGACGGCAGACGGACAGAACTGTGCTCTATGTTTGAATACAGTATGTTAGGCAGTTCTAATGACATCGTCAACTCGTAAAGATGCTCTAAGATCGTCAACTCATAAAGTTGTATTAGACGTTAAAATTAGCACTCCACTCTATAATAAATGTAGATCTTCAAAAATATATAATAAACCAACACTGTTTAATAATAACAAATCTTTGCTTGTTCGAACCTACAATTTCAGCTAGAGAATCGAAGAAGCCAAGAGACGCATTATTGAACAAACTAAATCCTAAAGATACCAATGCACCTTTAGGCCTAAATACTCGCGTTACGCAGAACGCGAGCTAAAACTAACACTCCACTTCATGACTTTCCTTCATGAATCTTAACTTTAGACTCTTAAGGCTCATTCACAGTGACGAAATTAAGTGAAATTATACTTAGTACTTATACTTATAAATTATACTTAAAAATACCCGTCTTAAAACAGTATTAAATGCACGTTGAAATTATATTTATAATTAAAATTTTCACTTAGTACTGTAGTGACATCTATGCATATTTTTGAGAACTTGAAAGAAAGAGAAACAAGAGATCAAATTGACATACGTCTAATCGTGTATATTCAAAAAAAGATACTTCATCTGTTAATCTCATTTCCCTAATTAAATTATTCCAATCTCCTTGTTCGGGTCGACGTTTATTTATAGGACGAACCCACCATCGACGTTTTTGCTTCTTTTTGTTTAAAATATACGCCATAGCAAGAAGACATCTTCTTCTTTGCACGACTCGCATTACTACTTCTTTCATTTTTATATAAACAAAACAGATAATTAATGAAACGAACTGTCAAACCATAACCCAAACGTCAAAATGCAAAATAACGCCGAGAGAGAAACAATAATATCGCTATTTCATTTCTCACGCGTTGCGATTGGTGCACTTAAGATTCTAAGTATAATTATAAGTGAAAAGTTTGGAGTTTGCAAACATTTCTTAAGTGCTGTGTATAAGTATAAGTATAAGTACTAATTTGAGCGGTGTGAACACTTCCATTCGAGAAGCCATATGCAAACTTATATTTAGAACGTTAAGTATAAGTACTAAGTATAATTTCGTTTAATTTCGTCACTGTGAATGAGCCTTTAATGTCCCTAAAACCTTATCTACCGAGAAGACTAAACTGTAACCCATTTGCAGGTTCATTTTGCGAAGGTTGTGGTCGTCAAGTGTCTGTCATCCATCCAAAATATGTTCACCAATCATCAAGTGTTAAGTGTTAGTGTGTGATCATCCTCAAGAAGTGATCATCCAAGTCATCTTCGGTACCCAGAAGCTTATTTCAATATGTCAGCTGTTTCCATGGTTATAGCAAAGCTGATTCATGGATGAAAGTTAATCTCTTTATAATTCTTTAACTATATATCTCTTGAATATGAAGGAAAATGTATAATCACACCATAATATAGACAATATATTTTCTTTTATTTTTCAAGAAAATCTGTTAAAAATTTCAAACACTTCGTGACAGTGAAAGAATTAAGAACTAATTTTTACCTCTCGCTAAGAGAGGTATTAGAATCATGCTAAAAGTCACATATCCACATTTTAATGAATAAGCACATATCAAGGTCACTAGAATCCGATTTTAACATGTTTACAATGATGTGTGTGTGTGGGTGTGTGTATGTGTGTGTGTGTGTGTGTGTGTATGTTGGAGGGACGATTACTCAAAAAGTATAAGTCATAAGACCTGTTTAACTATAAATTCCTCCATCTGACATTCCTGGGAAGAGCTGAAAAGGTTTTCGTAACAATTGAACAATTGAAAGTAGTAGTTTTTGAAAAAAATCTTTTAAATATTATTTTTTGAAACTTTTTGATATTACTAATTTTGAAGAACAAAATTCTACATCTGATACATTTAATTTTTTTATTATGTCTTCTATAAATTTAGATATAAAGACGCTATAATATATGTATAGAATATCGGGATATAATAAGTCGAGTAGGCGAAACTACACTAAGGAAACCAGTTGACAAATTCAAATGTCTATAACATAGTTTGTAAATGACAGATATCAATGTCAGTGTCAAAAATCAACAGTTTTAGTGACATTCTGATAGCTTTTTCTGGGAAGTACATTTAACCTTTCTTATTGTTTTATTAACTAATTATTTGAAATTGTAGGTAAAATAAGAAAAACGTGTGCTGTGAAACAAACAAGACTGGTTCCTGTCAGCTTCTGGTTTCAGCGGCCGTTTTTATATTACCGAAGCCTATTTAATTGTTAATTTTGGTCTTCACGCCGTCAGCAACTACCAAGTTTTTAAGATAAGTGTTATCTTTCTTATACATTTCATATTAAGTTAAATTTTTAATATTATATATATTTGAATTTTCAAAAATTTGATTTTGTTTATTAGTTACGGTTTTAGCATAACTAGATTATAATTTATTATATTTTTGACAGTTTGACAGCTGTCAAATACAGAATTATATACATACATAAATTCATTTTATAGTTTTTTATTTTTAAAATAAGGATAAAGAAATAAATAAACAAAAAAGTAATTAATTCCAAATTTTATAGGAAACTATTGTTTAAATGAAAGGCTAACTTAAATACTTTTCTTATACTTCAGTCAAAGACGAGTCTGGTAAACTGCTTTGACTTCTACTCTTACCGAAAAAACCCGTTTTCTGTCTACTCTGTCCTTCTTATCTTTTATGTATAGTAAAATGAAGAATAAATGGAGAATGTATGATGAGTGTAAATTCGGGACATGGAATGTCAGAAGTGTGAATGGCAAAGAGAATGAGTTGATGAATGCAATGCGAATGTACAGTGTAGATGTTTTGTGTGTAACTGAAACAATGAGGAAAGGTTGTTGTGAGGAAGAAGTGGATGGCATTTTTTGTTTGTGGTCGGGAGTTCGAGAGATTGAGCATGCTAAGCATGGTGTAGGTATACTTGTGAGTGAAAGAATGAAGCCGTTTATACGAAATTATGGTTGTATTTCTTCGAGAATTTCTTGGATGAGATTCAAGGTAGGCTATATACGAATCTTCGTTGTGTCTGCTTACGGTCCAACAGAATCTGAAAATGACCTTGAAAAAGATCAGTTTTGGATGTCGATAAATAATGTAATTGATTTGTGTGATCCGGGTGAGAGGGTGATAGTATGTGGCGATTTGAATGGATGGGTGGGTGTAAAACGAAGTGAATCAGAGAATGTGTTGGGACGTTTCGGTGATTGTCGAGTGAATGACAATGGTAAGAGAATTGTTTCATTTTGTTTGGAAAGAAATCTCTTCATTTCAAATACCATTTTTAAACATAAGTTAGCTCACATATACACCTGGGAAAATGTGGTTCAGAATAAACGTAGTGTAATTGACTTTGTAATCTATGATGAGCGTTTGAGGAGTATGATTGTAGATACGCGTGTGAAAAGAGGCGCTGAATTGGGTACGAATGATCATTATTTGGTTGTGTCGCGAATGCGGTTAAATAAATTTTGGCGAATGAAGGAGAAAGGTTCTGGGCAAATGTTTCGTGTGAAATCCTGTGCCCTTTTAAATGAAGATGTTAGGATAAAATTTGTTGATAGGTTGAATGAATCCATGCCTGAATGTGAGCCTAATTATGAATGTAATATAAATGAAGTTTGGAAGAAATTTAAGGATTCCCTCCTTAAATGTGCAAAAGAAGTTTGTGGTGAAAGCAGATTAGGCTGTTGTCCGAAAAATGCGTGGTGGAATGAACAGGTGAAAGAAGCGATTGCTGAGAAAAAGAGGGCGTATTTAAAGTTTTTAAATGTTAAGGATTCGCCTGGGAGGTTGCGCGAAGAATGTTTGATAGAGTATAGAAGGAAGAATAAATGGGTGAAGCAAGTGGTGAGAGAAAGTAAAAAACAATTTGATGATTTGTTGAGTGAAAGGTTGACAAATGATTTTAGTACAAATAAACGGTTGTTTTGGTTGAGTGTGAAGAGACTGCGGGGTGGAAGTGGTCGAGTTGTGAAAGCTGTGAAGAGTGCGAATGGAGAGTTATTGTGGAATGAATCAGATGTAAGGAATAGATGGTGTGAGTATTTTAAGGGTTTGTACGGAGGTGAGATTGAGAGGGATGATAGTAGCGAAGCTGCAAGTGAAAATGATAGTGAAGATGATTATGATATAGATGAAAGTGAAGTATGTGATGCATTAGCGCGTGTAAGGAATGGTAAGGCTGCGGGTTTGGATGGGATTACAAATGAGATGTTGAAGTATGGGGGAGAGAAAGTATTTGATTGGTTAGTGTATTTATTTAGATTTTGTCTAAAACGTTGTGTAGTTCCTGATGATTGGAAAAAAGCTGTTATTTGTCCTTTATTCAAAGGCAAAGGCAGTTCGAGTGAATGTACAAATTTTCGTGCAATAAGTCTGTTGAGTGTGGTAGGGAAACTCTTTGGTAAGGTTTTAATTCATAAGGTGCGAACCTTAACAATTTCAAAAATTAGTGACGTTCAGGGTGGTTTTTTGCCTGAGAGGGGATGTGTCGATCAATTGTTTGCTCTTCGTATGATTGTAGAGAAGTCACTTGACAAGAACAAGAAGGTGTTCTGTGGCTTTCTAGATTTAAAGAAGGCGTATGATAGTGTTCTTCGAGATACTTTGTGGGGTGTACTAAGAAAGTACGGCGTGAATGGAAACTGGTTGGGAGCGATTCGAGCGTTGTATGAGGGTAGTGAAGCTGCTGTGAGAATAGATGGTAGGTTGAGTAGTTGGTTTCGTATAAATGTAGGTGTTAAACAGGGTTGTGGTATGTCTCCGTGGTTGTTTAATTTGTATATGGATGTGTTGTTGCGGAAGGCGTTGAGTGGATTGGATGGTGTACATATTGGTGAAAGTATTGTGCCTGCGTTAGCGTATGCGGATGATGTAGTTGTCTTAAGTGAAAATGAAGAGCAACTGAGAAGAATGATAGAGAGAATAAACGAAGTTGGAAGAAGTATGAATTTAATGTTGAATGTTGATAAATCTAAGGTGTTAGTATTTGAAAGGAGTGAATTGGTAACTGAGTGCAATGTGTTGGTGAATGGAGTAAAACTGGAGCAGGTGAATGAGTTTGTATATTTGGGTAGCATGATGTCGAGGGATGGACGAATTGACCGTGAAATTGATAGGAGGGTGAGTGCGGGATGTAAGGTAATGGGTGCTCTGGGCACGTTTGCTCGTAACGTAAACGTATCTAGAGAAGCTCGGTTAAGTGTTTATAATGGAGTGCTGGTGCCTGCTTTGATGTATGGAAGTGAATGTTGGGCATGGACGAGAAAGCATAAAAGGAAAGTGACTGCTGTGGAAATGCGGTATTTACGTGGTGTTTGTGGGTATACAAGACGGGATCGCGTGAGGAATAATTTGGTGTATGAAGAATGTATGGTTAGGAAGAATGTAGTTAAGAGAGTTGGAGTGAGTCAGTTGAGATGGTTTGGTCATGTGGAGAGAATGATAAGTGAACGACTTGTAAAACGCATATATGTTGGTAAAGTTGAGGGTGTTCGATTGCGTGGCCGTCCAGTGTGTAAGTGGATGGATGTGATTGGTAGTGTTTTGAAGGAGCGTAAGTTTCCGAGTGGAAAGAGAAGAAGAGCATGTATGAATACGATTATGAATGTGGCTGAGGCGAAAGAAGTTTGCCAGGATAGGAATGTGTGGCGTAGGATGATTGTTTTGTAATTATTGTGGTGTAAAGATGAATGGTTAGTAAGAATGTTTTGTGAGAATGGAGAGACAGCTGAACTTTTATGTGGACGAGAAGAATGAAGTATGTTTGTACAGGAGTGTGTAGCGAACGATGATTTTTGTGTAACTATTATTGTGGTCCGGATGCGGTTATTCGCTACCGAAAATCGGTCACTTTAATATGTTATTATGTATGAATACGTTTATGAATGTGGCTGTGGTGAAAGAAGTATGCATGGATAGGAATGTGTTGCGAAGGATGATTGTTTCGTAATTATTGTGGTGTAAAGATAAATGGTTAGTAAGAATGTTTTGTGAGAATGAAGAGACAGCTGAACTTTTATGTGGACGAGAAGAATGAAGTATGTTTGTACAGGAGTGTGTAGCGAAAGATGATTGTTGCGTAACTATTATTGTGGTCCGGATGCGGTTATTCGCTACCGAAAATCGGTCACAATAATATGTTCTTGAATGAATGTTATGATGATTTTGGGCAAGGCGGAAGAAGAATGTTTTTAAAGAGTTAAGTGATTCTGTGGAGCTCTTGCTTTCATCCCTTTTCTTATTATTTTCGGGTTTTTGCTAACCCACTAAGTGGGAAATGCGTGATTTTATGTATGTATGTATGTATGTAGGTAAAATGTATATATCCATCAGAAATACCGCCAATCTCTGAAATTTAGAAACTGCCTCATACTTTGAAAAATAGATATAATTAGAATTATTTGTATGCAGAAGACATGTTAAATGCAATAAAAAACAATATATGGGTAAAGTTCTGTCCCTATACCTCCCTTGGTAAGGGAGGTATAGGGATCGTGCTAAAAATCTCATATCGAGATTTTAGTAAATGACCACATTTTAAGGTCCTTAGAATCAATTTTTAACATTTTCACGATGATGTCTGTATGTATGTGTGTGTGTGTATGTGTATGTGTGTGTGTGTGTGTATGTGTGTATGTGTACGAATTTTGTTTGCACTCTAACTCAAATACTATCATTCAGAAAATTCTGAAACCTTGTATTTTTACCCTATTCTAATAGGAATAGAAGCCATTAGATTTTGGTGTAAATCGGATAAACGGAAATCGTACTTTACATGAAGCTCATAATGGTTTTTCTTCAAAAAATACCATTAAATGTCATTTTTTCGAATTTTATGTCTTATGAAAATTAAAGATTATTGAATTTTCTACAGGAATACATTAATACTTTTTCTATATATTTTACTGATAAATTTAAAAATAATTTTTTTTTATTAGTCGCGAAGCCTAAGATAAAAACTATTTCTTTGTTACACAGTTCATTTTTTAAATGAATGTAACTGACAGTAAATGTCACTGTCAGAAAACTTATCACTTCAAATTAATAATAGTGACATTTTAAAAAGAAAATAGTAAATAAAGCAATAGTTATATGCAATGGAACAGTTTGCAGCGTTAGTCAATACGTAGGTAGGTATGTATTTAAATTAATAAAAATTAAATAGCGGGAGGTTTTGTGTTGGCCACATCAGATTTTTTTGTTATAAAACGACGTTTCGATAGCAAAGTGCAATACATTACTTATATTGCCTAATATGGAATGGCGAAAGGTCTTGTGCTAGCCACAACAGATTTTTAAACTGAGAGAAGTTAGTCTATTGGTCAAACGTGGATAATATTAGAACCAAACCAATAGAATGACTTTTCTTTGTTCAAGAATTAGTTCCTAATTCTCCCGTTATCGTAAACGGAGTATAATGGATAGTTGGTAATATTTTCAAACATGGGGTTATTTAAAGAATACATTATTTAATAAAAAAAATCTTGCAACAACCCTGTTGTACATTGCGCAGTTAGTTAGACCATGTCTGACAAATATCAGGGCTCGTATAAGGCCATATTTTAATAATTATTACCATTATGACCTCAAATGATATAAATACGTATTTACCCTGACACTATTCTTTTATTTATTATTCTTGTTGAAAAAGATATCATCAACACATTAAATTTGTTTTGAATTAAAATGTTAGGAACAATTATTGTATTGTAAATAAAAGCATAGCAATTTATATTTAAGTGATACTTAGAGTAATATGTAGTATTGTTTGGCCTATTATTATTATTTATTATAGTAAACAAATATCAAAGCAATCTCATAATGATACGCATTATTAAACATAAAAATAATATCCTGTTTAGTTATAAAAATAATTTCAAATAGTAAATCTCCGTATTTTATTACCGACTTCAAAACATGTTTTGTTATATGAAACTTTTATCACAAAAGTGTTTTATTCTCATCATTTGTTTTGTAATTTTTACTAATGCTGTAAGTATTTTAATTTACTTTTGACAATATGGAATTCAAATTTTATTTAGATATGCTATAAAATGATATGCAGTGTCTCTAAAATAGGGGGACATGGCTTAACCACAGATTCCTGAGGCTAAAATAAGACGATTTAACTAAACTTGCTTCTACCGGAAAGTGTACCATTTAGCCAGAAATCTGCTTCAAAGTTCTTTAAAAAAAATTATTTTGCTTATAATAGCAGAACGCTTTATTCGATTTGGATGAAATTTGGTATGACACTTCATATGGTTATTAGTCATTTTTAAGATGATACTTGTTATTATTAGTGAACCACTAGTATATGAAACTTAGATGTCTCAACATTGATTAGACTGTAACGTTTTAATGACTACGCCGATAACGTAAAATTTTTAGAAAGATACATTCAATAGTAAACTTTTCTCTCTCTGGTTAATTTGTGATATCTGTTACGGTTCAGACAGAAAAAGAATAAAACCTAAGTGACTGCACCGTTCGATTTTTAAAATAAATTTTATCTAGCAGTCTGTCCAAATGCCAAACATCTAATTTTTAATGACAGTAACGAGTTGTCAATCTTCTCAACTTGTTTAGGAGTAAGCTAACATATTTAGTCGTCTTATTATAATAATGATAGTAAAATACTATTAGGCCGAACAAACGGATATATTGCGAATGATATTTTTGACAACTCATAAACAATTGTTACTGTCATTAAAAATTAGGTATTTGAGATTTGGATAGACTGCTAGATTAAATTTATTTTAAAAAATTCACGGTGCAGTCACTCAGGTTTTATTTTTACATCTCGCTAAGAGAGGTATTGGATTCATGCTAAAATTCGCATATCCAGATTTTATTGAATAAGCACAATTTAAGGTTCCTAGAATCCGATGTCTGTGCGTGTGTGTGGATGTGTGTATGTGTGTATGTATGTGTGTCTGGATGTTGGAGAGACGATTCCTCAAAAACTATAAGACTTAAAAAATATTTAACTGCAGTTTCCTCAATCTGACATTCCTGGGAAGAGCTGAAAAGGTTTTGGTAACAATTGGACAACCGGAAGTAGTAGTTTCTTAGAAAAGTTCTTCTAATTAGATTTTTTGGAAATTTTTTGTTATGACAAATATTGAAGATCAAAATTCTCCATCTAATACACTTAAAATTTTTATTATATCTTGTATAGATTTAGAGATAAAGGCACTAAAGAAACCACTTGACAAATTCAAATGTTTATAACATAGTTTGTAAATGACATATGTCTGTCAAAAATCAAAAGTTTTAGTGACATTCTGATAGTTTTTCTTGGGAAGTATATTTAATCTTCCTTATTGTTTTAATAATTAAATATTTGAATTATAGGTAAAATGCATATATCCATCAGAAATACCGCCAATCTGATTAATGAATTGGAAGAATCTCTGAAATTTAGGAATTTCCTCATTCAGTGAAAAATAGATATAATTAGAATTATATATGTGTGCAGAAGACATGTTAAATATAATCAAAAACAATATTTGGGTAAAGTTCTGTAATATTTTGTTATAAAACGACGGTTCGAAAGGAAAGTGCAATACAATACTTATATAGCCTAATATGGAAATGGCGAGAGGTCTTGTGCTGGCAACAACAGATTTTTTTCTGTGTGAACCGTAACATATATCACAAATTACACACAGGGATAAAATTTACTATTGAATGTATCTTTCCGAAAAAAATTAATTTCACGTTATGGGCGTGACCATTAAAAAGTTTTGGTCTAACCAATGTTGGGACACCTAAAATTCGTACACTATTAATAACAAGTATCGTCTTAAAAGATGATTTATAACTATATAAACTGTCATACCCAATTTAATCCGAATCGAATAAAGTGTTCTGTTATTACAAAGAATTTATTTTAAAATGCCACATTATAGTTCATCACTTCCATGGTTACTCACTATTGTCAAAAATGACAGCAATGTAAAATTTGTCCATTTTAAAATGGAACATTATAAATAGTATTGCAGCACAGGAGATACCTCCAAAACACATCACAAATGGTGTCAATTCTTATTACGACCGACTAGAATATTGCCTCAGAGTGATTGGGGGTATTTTTTAACAGTTATTACATGAAAGTTATGAATTTTTGTAAGATAAAGTTTTTATAAGATGTACAACATTCATGTTTTGATTATTTGTTAGTCGTATGTAGGCTAATTTATAGGAAATTAGTTTTGATAATACAAAACTACAAATTTTGTATGTTGCATTTTAAAATGGACAAATATTACATTGCTGTCATTTTTTGACAATAGTAAGTAACCATGGAAGTGATTCGCCTTATGTTGCATGTTAAAATAAATTCCCTGTTTAAGCAAAATTTTGAAGCAGAATACTGGCTAAATGGTACACTTTCCGGTAGAAGCAAGTTTGGTTAAATCGTCTTATTTTAGCCTCAGGAATCTGTGGTTAAGCCATGTCCCCCTATTTTAGACACATGTGTTTTGTTTTAGTCCAATAATTATGTAATGAAAATGGATCGTATAGAGACAGAGACATATGACAATCCTTACGTAAACTTCGAATATGTTCCATTCAAGTACAACAGAACAACAAGATCAATGAATTGCACTTGGACATATTACAAAGATTTACCATTAAATACGGAGGTAGCCATTTGTAATTGATCTAGTTTACAGCATTATCTTAGGGCCGGTTTTTCAATGTACTGGCAAGTGTCTGTTAAGTCTCTGTAAAATTTATCCTCTTGGTAAACACCTATTTCAGTTTTTCCATGTCATGTTAGCGTTACCAACAGGATAAGTCCTAGGTAAACAAGAGGATAACGTAACAGGCACTTTGACCTACCGATAAAATTTACCAGTAGGATGAATTCAGCTGTTCCGACATATTGACATTGACAGTTAAATAATATCAATAGAAAATTGTAGAAATATGTATATAATAGACTGTAAATGTGTTTTTCGATAATAAACACAAGGACAAGGAGAAAGATTTCGTTTGTTAATATAAAGGTAGTGAATCGAAGACCACATAATGAAAGACGTCGACCAGAACTCGTTGACTTCTAGTGACGATAAATATTTAAAAAAATTCAAATTTAGCAAAGAATACTGAGAATACTGATATTTCCAATGGTATAAACATTTTTTCTAAAAATGTCTTGTATACCAATGACTGTGGCAGAGTACTTTTCACGGTTTATTTAAAAATGTATAAATTTCATTAAATTATAATACATTATACAATGACAATTATTTCCACTTTATAATAATTTATTTCGATTACAAGAATGAGAAGAATTAATAACAAGCAAAACGTTGATGACAACAATGTTGCGTCAATATACAGCAAAGTATTGTTTAATGTTAATAAAAAATGTTTAATAATTATAAATATATTGTGTAGTGTTAAAAATAGAATGTATAACGAAATGTTATACTGATCACTTCGAAATTTAGAATTTCTAAGACATGAACCAAACCTGCTCTTAAAAAATACTTAAATTCGCTACCTTTCCTAATTAATGATCAATGAGATAGTATATTTTTAAGAAACAGAACATATATATTTGTAGGTAAAATCCCAGTACAAATTTACAGCTGCTTAATGCTTGAAGCCCGAAAGATGCATAAATATGTAATAAAATAAAACCCATAATGTTATGACAGTCAGTAATAAAATAGTTTTTTCCATTCTTCAGTTCACGTATTCTTACCACATACATATTGCTACAAACTAAAGCAAACTTTAAATTTGCTTAAATGTCACAGATTCAGTACTGTCAACAACTGCAACTGGCAATCACATTCGAAACGAAATGTATGGAAATAAACTTACCTAATAGATAAATTCGTATTGAAAAACGCATTTTCATTACCAAGGAGTTTATCTGATGGATAAATTTAATCTGCTAGGTAGTTAACAAACACTTTAACAAGCTATTGAAAAACCGGCCCTTAGTGTGTTTATTTGTGCGTCTTATAATGTGAATAACTATTTTTAGATGCGTTTAAAAACATACGAATTCTTGAATAACGAGTATCGTCCATTTGCAATTGATTTAAATAGATTGATATGTGATTACATGTCCAAAGAATACAAACATATGATTTATCCAGATTTGAATAATGGTATTTCCAATCCACCACCACCATCTTGTCCTGTTAGAAAGGTATTTATTTTTATATTCATTTCATTATCATAAGATTGGCAACACTGCTATTGCATAAAATGGATTATTTCAGTACCGATTTTTGTGCAGTGGTCGGCACAATGCTTTTTGACAGTTGCGCACAAATAATTATTGATATTGTAATGAATGAATTAATGAATATAAATTAACTTATTTCAGGGTGTATATTATATACTAAATTATTCGCCGAATGCCAAAAATTTTCCAGTTTCTCTGCCTTTCAAAAAGATGATGGCAGAATTTTTGTATCACATCAAGAACAGGAACATCTTAAGACTTAAAATATTTATGGATTTTGATCGCGATATGCAATACAGAAATACACATAAATAATAATCGTGTTCAAAAATATTTACTACTATGTAATGACTAATATGTATATTAAAACATTTTTTAAATATGTAGGTAATGATGTTCAATAAATATCTTTAAACATAATGGCATAATAAATAAATATATCCTGGAAACTTCAGAAATCTGTTGTGGCCAGTAAAATACCTCTCGCCAATTTCATATTAGGCTATAAACGAGTAAGTATTGTATTTAACATTTCTGGTACACACAAAAAATTTTAATTACATCTATTCTTTATTTTTCAATTCATTCTATGAACAAGTTTCCTCCTATTCTTCTAAATGTTCTAGATTCTTCCAATTCATTGACGAGATTGGCGGGATTTCTTAAGGGAATATGATGAATTATATGTATAATATATATATATATATATATAGATGTGGAAAGTACTTGCGACTGTGTCGAATAATTAAGAAAACAAATAGCGGGAATGCAGTCTAGGAGTATATTGGGCTTTAGTAAATAATTGTCACTCTTTACAATTAACCAAGCTTTCGGTTATTTATTTTAACCATCCTCAGGGTTCTAAAATATGTTTAAATTGTTACAAATAAATTACAATTAGTGATTTAACATATTTGTTTACTTACGTTGTGTGAGATTAAGTATTAAAATTATATCTACGTCGTACATCGTTTTCTGGAGAAAGAATTTTGGAAAATTTTAGTTTTGTTCTTGTAACATTTTTAATAACATATTTTAGAATCCTGAGGATGGTTAAAATAAATAACCGAAAGTTTGGTTAATTGCAAAGAGTGACAATTATTTACTAAAGCCCAATATACTCCTAGACTGCATTCCCGCTATTTGTTTTCTTATATATATATATATTATAAAATTGGTATAAAAAGAAAGGGGATTCATTTATAAGTCAAAGTATGTACAGTAATAATGTCAACTAAACACGCGCTTGCTATATATTTCATCATATACCCTTCAGAAATACCGCCAATCTTGTCAATGAATTGGAAGAATATCGAACATTTAGAAGACCAGGAGGAAACTTGTTCATAGAATGAATTGAAAAATAAAGAAATAAATAAATATATCATCACGGCATATTACCCATTTCTGGATGTGCTAGTCTGTTTTCACAGATATCGGTAATGATGATGACATATTTGTACCGTGCGGGCGCTTACTAGGCGTCACCTCACGGGCACTCATTGCTGGCGTAGAGAGTGCACCACAGGGGTCACTTTTGTGCCATTTAAAATTCGAAATATTTGGCGTCGGTCGGAATCGAACCCGGTTCTCCAGGTTCGCGACCAGACACATAGGCACGCGGCCACGGAACCCCATAAAAAAAAGAAAAATAAAGAGTAGATGTGATTCTTGATATTCCATACATTAATCCCACACTGTATAGCCTAATATGAAATTGGCGTGAGGTCTTGTGCTGGCCACAACAGATTTTTACTCTAGCTGTTAACAAATTCATTCTTATTTACTCTTACACCTTTATATATACCATCAATCCCCGCCATATTTAAAATTCTTAGCATGTAGCGGAATCTACAATCGCAATATCATTTGCTAACAGAGTATAGTGGTCTTATTTTTCATCCAAATCCTCGGAGATAGCTCCGGACACATGTGGCGCAGTTGAGAAGGAATTCATAAAGATAAAGCTGGGGAAAGAAGTTTCAGAAAGAATAAGTAACCAGCCACAGCGGCAGTCAGAGCCAGATTCGCTACGCAACAAAATCAAATTGGTGAATTATTCAAATCTGCCTGTACTTCAGAAAGAAGAAGGAATTACTACAAATGAAATGCTGATGGAACGGAAATGTTCAAAAAGTTTAATATGAGGAAATTATTATTTTTTTTTTTTATGTACTTTGGAAATATACATATAAGCGAACAAAGGGAGATGAAATTCGTTACAGAGCATGCCCTGGAAGAATTCCACCAAATAAAATTTGAAGAAACAAGAATTATTGCAAGACCAACGCAACTTAACAACAGATTAATTAATTAATTAATAATAATAATAATAATAATAATAATTATTATTATTAACCAGTATAAAAGTTACATAAAATAACATACAGGCTGAGTCAGAAAAGAGCAAATGCAAAGTACAAGAAACTAAATTTATAATTAATTACAAGAGTTTAAATATTCACTAACATTGTAAAAACATTTTTATCAATAAGATATGTCTTAATTTTGGCTTTGTAAATATTTAATAATATTACATCTTTGAAATTTGCTGGTAACTTATTATACATAATAGCACACATTTAAAGAGGGTTATTACATGATAAAGATAGATTGTATTTATTTACATGGTAGTGGTTTGCTTGACGAGTAGAATATTTATGTACATCGGAATTATTAACAAATAAATTTAGTTTCTTATGAGCAAAAATAAGGCATTCATATATATACAAACATAGAAATGGAAGAATATTTAAAGTATTAAAGGAAGTTTTACATGATGTCCTGCTACTAACGTTCATAATTAATCTAATTATTCGAATTATTAAAATATCTTTCAGAACTCATATTATATATTGGAAAAATACTACCTTTTTTAGTTTATGTTCTGTTTTAATTAATTTAAACCCAACGTTTCGGCACCATAAACTGGTGCCTTCTTCAGGGGATACATTGACATTTATTTTTTAATTAACAAAAATAACAAGTAACCAAGGTAACAAGAAATATTCATAAATGTTACCTTTTTATGTATACAATTTTCTAGACAATATATGCATGCCCGGCAAAAACATGGACGGCGAACATGCATCTTCTCAGGAAAAAATCTCCTTTTGCCAGAGGAAAAACCGTCCCAAAAACTGGCAGAGAAGTGATCTGTATAACTCAGAGACGCTTTATCGGTAGCGAAATACCGCAGCCGTACTCTTTGTAAACAGATGATAGAAAAAGTTTATAAAAAATTGTATACATATTACAAATTACAACATATTTAATATTGGAAGCCATGCGCGACTAAGTTCTAATCCGTCACAATGATTGAGATTGATATTTCTTGTTTTATAAATCTCAATGGCTTCTCTTATTAATCTGTTGTTAAGTCGAGAAGGTCTTGCAATAATTTTCGTATCTTCAAACTTTATTTGGTGGAATTCTTCCAAGGCATGTTCTGCAACGGATGATTTCTCAGGCTGGTTCAATCTGATCGATCGATGATGTTCGCTCAATCTTGTAGAGACAGTTCTACCAGTCTGGCCGATGTAAACTCTCCCGCAGACACATGGAATTCTGTAAATCCCTGATGATTGAAGAGGGATGACGTCTTTCACTTGTTTCAACATATGTCGAAGTTTAACATATGGTGAAAACGAAATCTTCATGTTCTTCTTACGAAGAATTCTACCAATCTTGTCCGTTACGTTTTTAACATAAGGAGGCGATGCATGTAATACGTTCCTTTCTTTTTCATTGTTTGATGTTCTATTTGCTTTAAGACATTTTTCAATAGAAGACACAGAATAACCATTCTTCATAAAAATATTTTTAATTTCACTCATCTCTTCTTTTAATTTATCTGGATGGCATATATCTGTAGCTCTTCTTATTAGACATTTTATAGTGCCAAATTTCTGTGAAGGATGGTGGTGTGAATTAGCATTAATATATAGATTTGTGTGCGTTGGCTTCCTGTAGACTGAATAAAGTAAGGAACCATCTTCTCTTCTTTCCTGTAAAACATCCAGGAAAGGAATAATGCCTTTTTTTTCCAATATCTAATTATTCGCTTTTGTAAAACAAACAATCTATTTGCTGATGGCGAATTACCCCACAAGGTAATGGCATAGGAAATGACAGATTGAAACTTTTCAAAATATAACATAGTAAGTGTTTCAACTGATACACATGTTCTTAGTTTATAAACAAGGTAACATAAAGATTTTAGTTTTAATATTGTAAAATCAATATGGGTGGACCAATCCATATCTTCTTTTAAAAAAACTCCAAGTATTTTCGTGTTATCAGATATTTGAATACTTTTGTTATTATGAATTAATAAACGTGAGTTTTGTTTATTTAATTGAGTGTGAAAATGCATTATGATAGTTTTTTCACAATTTATTAATAGTTTATTGACGTCACACCAGTTAAAGACACACTCTACGAAATTTTGAACTGTTTCACGAACAATATCCACTTTATTTGTTCTAATTATCTGACAAATGTCATCTGCATACACAAATGTTTCACATTGGAATTTATCTTTGTTTTTGATTTGTTTCGAAGATGCATTAAAAAAGTCATTCACAAATATAATAAATAAAAGAGGACCCAGTTTTGAGCCCTGTGGTACACCAATATTATTAAGTTTACGTTCAGAAAGAATTGTTTTAGTAATGTTGTCTTTTTTACGTATTATTGACACAGCCTGGTCACGATGTGTTAGGTAACTTCTTATTAATTTATTTGCAACATCACGAATACCAACATTGTTAAGTTTTTGTAACAAATCTTGATGAGTAACTCAATGTTTCACGTTAAAAAATACTCATGGTATAATAATAAAATATTTAATTCTAATGAAATTAAGGTTTGTAAAAAATAATATATTTTCCATCACACATACATGAATATTACATTATTTATATTAGCTGTTTTCGCAGCACTAAATTAAATTAATTTATAACTACACATTTACGAAATGGATCATGTACTGCGAAGAATTTACACAGTTTGCGTTTTAGAGCATCTGCAGTTGATGCTGATTTTTAGAAGAATGTGTGTGTGACGATTTTTCTTAAAGTCTATTAAAATATGATCCAAAACTCAAATTTGGTATTTAAAACTCATATATAATTTGAAACAACATATTATATTTTGACTATATATGATAAATCGGATGTAGTACTTAATTTGGAGCTCTAACAGATTTTTCAGGAAAAACAATAAAACGTAATCCAAACTTTCGTATTACAGACTTTTCTATTTATTGGACAACAAATTAGATTTTATTTACAAACGATCAACCGGACGTGATACTTTACTTAAAACTCACTGCCATTTTAAACATGAAATAAATAATAAATTCACCCACCCCCGTAGAACATATTTTAGCAATTTATTTTATAATTTTCGTGTTAACTCATTACTTCACAATCCCTTGGCACTCGGGTAAACACATGCGAAAGTAAATATCCGTGTATCACAACCCTTCAAAATTGGAGCGAAATTATCAAGTGCGTCCCTTGTTAAGAGCCTTGCCACAAGATCAATAAGGATATTCGACCTTATTTAAATTTGTTGATAAAATTGAAAACAACTAAAGGCTTCTGAACGATGAATATTAACGAGTTTCTCTACCGTTAATTTAATCGGGAACTTTAAGATAATATTCAGCAGTTCATATACATAAATATTCATTAGCGAAAAATTATGTAAAAGTTTTATTAGCACGTGCCTAGTGCAAATGTTTAAAGAGCGATGAGCAATTGTTCGCAGAATTTTCATACGGAAAAAATTCATAAGTACAATTAACAACAAATATGTTGTAAATATTGGCCCAAAAGTGGGGTATCCCACATTTAGATAAAAACTTCAAAATTATCAAAAATCTAATTTTTATTTATCTAGATACTTCTCAATGCGCTGATTCCAAATTTTGAAACCGCAGGTCGATATCTCTTTTCGTTCTCGAGATATTTAGATTCAAAGTTTTGCTCAAAACTGCCCATTTTTGGGTAATAACCCAAAAATGGGTCGAGATATGAATTTGGCAACAGCACCATTCGATTCTACGGGCAAAATTACATAGGTACACCAATTTTCATAATTTTTGAACACCGCATACAATCTCTAAAGCAAAATAACTGAAAATGGTCAAAAATCGCAAAAAATTTTTCAGATTTTGGCTATTTTCAGGGGTTTTCAAACTTTTATTCATAAAAATTGAACCGGTTGGATAAAAATTATGAAAATTGGTATACTTATGTAATTTTAGTCGTAGAATCAAATGGTCGTGTCGCCAAATTCATATCGCGACCCATTTTTGGGTTGATACCCAAAAATGGGCAGTTTTCAACAAAACTTTAAACCTAAATATCTCGAGAACGAAACGAGATATCGAACTGCGGTTTCAAAATTTGGAATCAGCGTCTTAAGAAGTATCTAGACACATACAAATTCGATTTTTAAAAATTTTGAAGTTTTTATCTAAATGTGGGGTATATTGACTTTGGGGCAATAATTTAAAAACTTGGTAGTAATATTATTTGATTATAAAGAGAATGTTTCGTATGTGTACGCATTTTTAGAGTATTTGAATTTTTAGAAATAAAAGTATTGAAATAAAAATGGATAAATGCTGTAAAAATGTTCCTTGGGAAATAAAATTATAACACGAACATACATTATGTAAATTGCATTTGACACTAACATCTGTCAATTGGAATTTTTTGAATATATCAGCTGTTTCTATGATTAAAGCAAAGCTGACTGGTTTTTAAAAGTTAATCTCCTTATTCTTCTTTAATTTTATATCTATTGAATATGAAGGAAAATATATAATCAAACCGTATAGAAAATGAGATATTCTTTCATTGATTGATAATCAAATGTCAAAAAGTGATATTTAATAGGGTTTTTTCAAAAAAACTGTGAAGAACTTCAAATAAGGGAACTTCCGGTTGATCAATTATAACCAAAATCTAATCAGCCCTTCATATGGATGTAAAGAAGAGGTATACGAAAGAATTATTATTTTTTAGAATTGTAGTACTGGAGTTATCGTCGGACAAAATTTTATCACACACACACGGACACATACAAACACACATACAGACATCATCGTAAAACTAGTAAAATCGTATTCTAGGGATCCACAAAAAGTGCTTATTCATCAATCTTTTTAACCAGACATTCGGCCCTATTCTGTAACTCAATCGATAATAGTTATCGATCGATAATAATTTTTCACAAATAGAAACAAATGTATCATCTGCCAGTTTCATTTTTTTATTCACTGTCTACTATAATTATTGGCTACAATTTATTATCGATCGAAAAAAGTTATCGATTGAGTTACAGAATAGGGGTGAATACCTTCTTTAGCTGAAGGTGACGAAAGGTAAGTACTACAGTTTGAAAAGGATTTTAAATTTTCAAACAAATTTTTTGCGTTTTATGAATCTTACTTACAACTGGAATGTATTCAAAACAAGTTATTTTCATTTCTTTCGCAGCTTTCATGATAAATTAATTGAAACAAAAAAGAAGTACAATCCGAAGGGGAATCAAAAGGAATTATTAATCAAAATCACAATTACTTATTCATCTTCTCAAGGCGGTTAAGAGACTCTAACAAGATTCATTTCAATACGATAACAATACAAACAATTTAAATAATAAGAGTAACATTCATCTCGGAGTAATAATTAAAGTTATACTAATTTAATTCGGTTTTCGTATTATCTCCAGAAAGATTATGGAGAAAAGGATTTTAACGGCCTCTTGTAAATAAAATAAATTATATTGAATTGTAGGTACAAATGTATCAAAAGAGGGAATTCCTGGTTCTGATAAATATGACGAATGACGATTACAATTTGATGAAAGTTGTTAGAATAATGCTTCCACTAATTATATGTTTAATTTTTACCTCTCGCTAAGAGCGGTATTGGATTCATTCTAAAAATCGCATATCCAGATTTTAGTGAATAATCAGGTTTTAAGGTCCTTATAGGTGTATTCTAAACACAATCCGTTACACGTAAACGGACCGTTAAAAAAATTAGTGAATCAAGTAGACTAACATATAACAAAAACTAGCTATTTGCTAATTTTTTTTTAACGGTCCGTTTACATGTAACGGATTGTTTAGAATACACCCACTTGAATCGATTATAATATTTTTACGATGATGTCTGTATGTGTGGATGTATATACGTGTGTGTGTGTATGTGTGTGTGTATGTGTGTGTGTGTGTGTGGGTGTGTGTGTGTGTGCCTAGATGTTGGAAAGACGATTTGTCAAAAACTATAATACTTAAGACCTGCTTAACTACCTGAAAAGGTTTTGATACCAATTGAACAACCGATATTAGTTTTTTGAAAAAAACTGTTCTAAATATTATTTTTTTAAAATCATAAAACTCTCCATCTAATACACTTAAAATTTTTATTACATCTTCTATAGATTTAGAGATAAAAAATATAATATATAAAAAAATATGTTGCAATAAATGGCACAGTCCAGCTCCAGACTACACCAATGAAACCAGTTGACCAGGGTCAAAAATTAACAGTTTTTCTAACATTATTGAAAGCTTTTTTTCTGAAAAGTACATTTAATATTTTTTATTGAATTATCAATGGTCCCGTGGCCGCGTGCCTGAGTGTCTGGTTGCAAATCTAGAGAACCGAGGTCGATCCCGACCGACGCCAAATATTTCGAATTTTAAATGGCACAGAAGTGACCCCTGTGGTGCACTCTGCACGCCAGAAATAAGTGCCCGAGAGGTCACGCCTGGTCACGGTACAAATATATTATCATCATTACCAATATCTGTGTTAAAGCAGATTCAGGTTTTTTTTTTTTTTTTCTGTGTCATTTGTAACAGATATCACAAACTAC
Organism: Ophonus ardosiacus; assembly: GCA_943142095.1. NCBI lineage: Eukaryota > Metazoa > Arthropoda > Insecta > Coleoptera > Carabidae > Ophonus > Ophonus ardosiacus. The sequence goes on from OW964835.1 coordinate 41,852,915, forward strand.
ACAGAGAGAGAAAAATTTACTATTGAATGTATCTTTCTGAAAAAAAATAATTTCATGTTATCGGCGTGACCATCAAAAAATTACGGTTTAATCAATGTTGGGACACCTAAGTTTCATACACTAATGGTTCGCTAATAATAACAAGTATCATCTTAAAAGATGACTTATAACCATATGAACTGTCGTACCAAATTTCATGAAAATCGAATAAAGCGTTCTGTTATTATAAGCAATTTTTTTTTTCGAAGAACTTTGCAGCAGAATACTGGCTACATGGTACACTTTCCGGTGGAAGCAAGTTTAGTTAAATCGTCTTATTTTAGCCTCAGGAATCTGTGGTTAAGCCATGTATCCTATTTAAGAGACACCTGTATTTCCATTTCTTGAAGTGTTAATACTATTAAATATTTTCCAAATAGATAAACCACACTAAAGGAATAGAATCATTTAAATACAAAATGCATTATCATCTGTAAGACTGTTGCACAGAGCACTGAACAAAAAAGGAACAGCTTTATGATGTATGAATAAATAGCTCGAGAATAATATTAAACTACTTTGCGAAAGCTTTTACAGTAAAATTGTATTCTATCCTGACAACGACTTCAAACGCTCATCCATTTTGCGCGTAGTCAAAGGCAAATGCTTGGGAAATGTTTTTACATTTTAAATATTTTTCCTTGTAAGGTAGATATTAGCTGCAACTTTGTGGAATCATATTTACGACTATGCGAATGCAAAGAGAGAAAAGGATGACTTTACTAAAACATGCACACAATGTCGCTGGAATTCGTGTAGTTTTCAGAATGAGAGGATATTTTTAAATACACTAGCATAAATAAAAACAATGGAAAATGGAATGTTTTGTGTTTATGAGTAAAGAACTTTTCATAAAATTGTTGTTTTTTAATAAAGAAGTATAAAGTGGAGTAATAATGAATATTTAAATAGTTTTCAGAAAATGAGTGTCACAGTAGCGAATGTAACAAAAAGTTAGATCTCTTCATTCTACAGAAAGAATTTTTTTATTGAAACTTTGGCATAAGGGTTTGTTCCTATAAATTAAGGACTAGTTTATGATGAATTTAATTTATAAATTTACATTTAGAAATTTAGATTTAAAATTTATAATTTTCTCTGGTTTATGTTCGATTTTGAAATTTCGGATCTGACCAATCAGCATCTATCATGTGAGCTTGCCATTGCTTGTCATTTGACTTTTACTACATTAGTTCAGATTTTAGGTCATAATTTTATTTTCTTAGCCATGATTTTTTTAGACGAACAAGGTGATTTTTTTATAATATCCGGTGTGTGTATGCGTGTGTGTTTGTGTGTGTATGTGTGTATGTGTGTGTGTGTGTGTGTGTGTGTGTGTGTGTGTGTGTGGATGTGTGTGTGTATGTGTGGAGGTTGGAGAGACAATTACTGAAGAACTATAAGTTATAGGATCAGTTTACCTACGAATTTCTCAATCTGACATTCCTGGGAAGAGCTGAAAAGGTTTTGGTAATAATTGGACATCCGGAAGTAGTAGTTTCCTAGAAAAATTCTTCTAAATATAATTTTTAGGAAATTTTTGTTATTGCCAAATATTTCCAATTTTAAATGGCACAAAAGTGACCCCTGTGGTGCACTCTCCACACCAGCTATGAGTGCCCGTGAGGTGACGCCTGGTAAGCGCCCACACGGTAAAATATATCGTCATCATTACCGATGTCTACATGTGTTGTAGATACTGGCACACCCAGAAATGGGTAATATGCCGTGATGATATATTTATTTATTTTATTTACAAATATTGAAGAACATAAAATTCTCCATCTAATACTCATAAGTTTTATTATATCATGTATAGATTTAGAGATAAAGACATATAATATATAGAATAATCGGATGTAATACATTGCAGAAGCTAAACTACACTAAGGAAACCAGCTGATAAATTCAAATGTTTATAACATAGTTTGTAAATAGCAGATGTCAGAGTCAAAAATCAACAGTTTTAGTGACATTCTGATAGCTTTTTCTGGGAAGTATATTTAATCTTTCTTATTGTTTTATTAATTAAATATTTAAAATTATAGGTAAAATGCATATATCCATCAGAAATACCGCCAATCTGGTTAATGAATTGGAATAATCTCTGGCAATTATATGTGTGCAGTAGACATGTTAAATACAATAAAAAACATATTTGGGTAAAGTTCTGTAATTTTTTTGTTATAAAACGACGTTTCGACAGTGAAGTACATTACAATAATTGTACCTAAACATAAAATGGAAATGGCGAGTGGTATTGTCCATCACTGTACATTATTTCTTTTTCAAAATTATTTCCTACCAAAGTTCTGGTAACAATCACCTTTGGTCTAAATTGTCAGAAGTAATATCACAAGACCTCCTGATTTTATCGATAAATTTTTATTTTGCACGAATTTTTTTTGCTTAGCAACAAACACGAAAGCAAACTGCATGGTAAATCCCAACTCCAAAGGAGGAGGGATTTTACCTAATGTCAGTTTGTTTGCGTGATTTTGCTTAAAAAAAAATAGTGCTTAAAAATAAAATGATAGAAAAAGTTCCTTGACTGGATATATTGATGAGGTAATAAAAATTTCTGGATTGCAGTCTCCTGAGGAAGGCTCATGTGGAGCTCGAAACCGGTCGACCCGAGAATTTAAAATAAAATTTTGTGACTGCAATCCAGAAATTTTTATTACCTCATTAAAAATAAAAGTTTATCTGGGAGAATCTGAGAGGTCGTGTGGTATTTGGTGAGATAAATTCCAAAGACAACGCAAAATGAAACTTGACACTTTAATTGTCACACAGACAGTTATAAACAATAACAACTGTTTATTTACTTGGTAGCGGAAAATTATCGGGATAACGAGGTTTCATCAGTATAATACTGTTCCCATTAGTTGAATTTTCAAGTGTTTTGCATCATGATTGGTTAAAAACTAGTCGTTGGAATTTATCGAGTTAATTTTCGCGATAACATTCTAATTTTATCTTGTGCAATTTGAAAGTTCAGGTCGCCATTTTTTGGTAAATTAATACAAAATACATCTTCTTGACATTCCCGTATAGTTCGGTAAATAGTCAGCTGTCCAATATTTTGAACCCTAAAAACGTAAATAATTTTACGTTTTGGCGGCTAAAATTGTACTGCAGTAGAATAAAGCAGCTGCGTGAAGACCTTGACTAACAAGAGCTCCAACGTTGTAAATAAAAATATTTTTATCCTCTTAGCATAAACGTTCTTGACACACGCTCCAGTATTGCTATATATGAAGTTGTTAACCACTTGTTATAAATATATCTCGGAGTATGATCTGCATAATAATGAGCTAGCACGTTCCTAACCCAAAGTTTCAAAGCGGTTGCTACTTATATTGGAAGTATGTACTTCAGTCCCCTCTGATGCGTAGACCAAGATTAGGTTGAAGTAGTATGATAAAAATTAATAAGGGTCGTTTGAATAATAAACTTTAGCTTCTCTTGATATAAGCGGAAAATTTATATAAGTACACAGTTAAACAACGTAAACAACCTTGTCAACAACTGGAATTTGATATTTTTGTAATTTTTCGCGAACTACTTTATGGTTTAAAATTTTTATACCGTGAGTATTTTTTAACGTGAAACATTGGGTTTGCCAGATCCATGGCTACGACTAGACATTTGATTGACAGCAATGTATTTGCCCGTTCCATTTAAAATGAAACATAGGGAATGAATTTTGACAGAAGTATTATATTTAAATATTGTAAGAAATTTAGCCGAGTCAGAAAACCACTCGAGAGCACTAAACATATTTCGGGCACAAGGTGCACACAATATTTTTTCTACAACTAAATTTAATTTTTAGAAAAATTAACCTCTAATGACATATAATGTAAAATAAGATTTAGTAGAAAAAATTACATTATATATAATTAAAGTCTGAAAATGGAGTCATTTATACGAATCACTCTAATGACATCTTGTCAATATGACAGATAACCGTTGAATTTTCCTATAAGTTATGAGTTGACATTTGATTGAAAGTAATGTTTTTGCCTGTCTCATTTAAAATGAAACATAGAGAATGAATTTGACAGAATTATTGTATATAAATATTGTAAGAAATATAACCAAGTCAGAAAATCACTCGGGCACAAGGTGCACACTATATTTTTTCTACAACTAAATTTAATTTAGAAAACAGGTATAATTATTTAAACAAAATTAACCTCTATTGACGTCTTGTCATATGTCAAATTCGTTCCCTATGTTTCATTTTAAATGGAACGGGCAAATACATTGCTGTCAATCAAATGTCAAGTAACCATGGATATGACAAATCCAATGTTTCACCTTAAAAAATACTCACGGTATGTATGGACCACGATTTAAAATATACTGGTTGTGCCACTCTGCACAAATTTCCGCTAGAGGCGCAACGTGAGAACGACCCAACTGACACCTGTCATTTGCATGTCATTTTGAAAATATTGCGTTATATCTTACAGAAAGGTAAATAAAATAGGTTTTGAAGTACATATTCGTATTATATATATTGTAATATAAATATTTTGTTGAAAGATATTGCAATTAATGCAAAATGAAAAGAAAATTAAATAGAAAATGTTTCAATCCTGGATGTGAAACCGATTACAAAAAATCCACTGAAAAAGAATTTTTGTTTGCTGCTCCACTCGATATTATCACTTTTAAAAAATGGTAATGTGCAATTAGTAGAGATGATCGCGAATTAAGATTGAATGATGTTTGCCGAAAACATTTTCGGGAAGAAGATATTATTACCGAATGGAAATCTGGAAGCGTACGGTTCTATCAATTTATTTAGTTTTCCAATTTTAAATTCTAACAATGTATTGATTCAGGTTTCCATTAAATATATAAATTTCTATTAAAAATAAATTCATTATGCATTTCATTATTTATATTTTATGTAAAAATAGTTTGCTGTGGTAGGGTCGTTCTCAAGTAGCGCATCTAGCGGATTATTCAAGGAAACACGTATCAAGCGGACCATCAGAAACAATGAAAAACATGACAAGTGGCATAACCAGTATATTTTAAATCGTGAATAACGATCAGACATACGTTTCTCTCTTCATAGCCTACTCCGAATTGCGGGTTTTTTAACACGCTGTACTTCTTTTAGACTCACATTGTATTTACTTCGGAAATAAATTTAAGTGACCATTTACAATACCGGCCTTTAACCAAATAAGCTTAATACTTCCCATATTTCAGGTTGGTGTTTTAAGCTATTATAAGTATTGAGAACCTGTAACTTGTGAGTTCCATTAACGCCGTAGCTATACTAGGCCACTGTTGTTTCCCGCACGTGTAGTTAGAGTTAGTTTCTAGTCGTTATAGGATATTTCTCCGCTAATGAACGAGTAATTAGTTTAGTCGGAACAGAAACAGCCCTTTATCAATTTTCTCTGCCACCAACTTTATTAGTCTGCGTTGCGTCGACAGCATCATAAGGCAAGGAAACTCACCTGCATGGAACAATTTATTTTTATTAAATTACGAATTTATTACTTAACGCGCCTTAATCACACCTAAATTAGTTTTGAAAAATAGCTGCTCATAATGACGGGTAAGCTTGCAAATTGGAGGAAATTTGTAAATTATATTTTACTTAATATCAAGAAATATATCACTGTACTGTCTGCTTTTTTATAAGCGTAGCTGTAGAGATTTGGTTCTAAACATACAGAGAGTTTATTTTCAAATACAACATTATAGTTCATCACTTCCTTTGGTTACTCACTATTGTCAAAAATGACAGCAATGTAATATTTGTCCATTTTAAAATGCAACATTATACATAGTATTGCAGCACAGGAGATACCTCCAAAATACATCACAAGTGGTGTCAATTTTTATTACGACCGACTAGAATATTGCCTCAGAGTGATTGGGGGTATTTTTTTAACATTTATTACATGAAAATTATGATTTTTGTAAGCTAAAGTTTGTTAAGATGTACAACATCCATGTTTTGATTATTTGTTAATCGCATGTAGGCTAATTTATTGGAAATTAGTTTTGATAATACAAAACTACAAATTATGTATGTTGCATTTTAAAATGGACAAATATTACATTGCTGTCATGTTTTTACAATAGTGAGTAACCATGGAAGTGATTCGCCATATGTTGCATGTTAAAATAAATTCCTTGTAGGTACAAATGTAATAATTAACGGAGTATTTTTACCTCTCGCTCCTTGTTAAACTTTTCGTTTTATACTTATAAAGATTGGTATAGTTACATATCTAATATTGTGTGTAAAATTGACTAATATTACAACCAAGTTCATAACTGTTCTCATTTTTAAGTTTTTACCCAAAAAGTCATAAATACCTGCATTTGGTCAGACGCCAAATATTTCCAATTTTAAATGGCACAAAAGTGACCCCTGTGGTGCACTCTCTACACAAGCTATGAGTGCCCGTGAGGTGACGCCTGGTAAGCGCCCACACGGTGAAATATATCGTCATCATTACCGATGTCTACATGTGTTGTAGATACTGGCACACCCAAAAATGGGTAATATGCCGTGATGATATATTTATATTTATTTTATTTGGTTAAAAAACATGAAAACCTAGGTTGATATCTATCTCTTATAGTTTTTGAAATATTCAGCCTCAAATATTTTCTCAAAATTACCCATTTCTGGGCTAAATCTCTACCTAGTTTTGTATTGTTGCCCCAAAAGTCAATATACCCCATATTTAGATAAAAACTTCAAAATTTTTAAAAATCTAATTTTCATGTATCTAGATACTTCTCAATGCGCTGATTCCAAATTTTGAAACCGCAGGCCGATATCTCTTTTCGTTCTCGAGATATTTAGATTCAAAGTTTTTCTCAAAACTGCCCATTTTTGAGTAATAACCCAAAAATGGGTCGAGATACGAATTTGGCGACACCACCATTCGATTCTACGGATAAAAATATATAAGTATACTAATTTTCATAATTTTTGTCTAACCGGTTCATTTTTTATGAATAAAAGTTTGAAAACCCCCAAAAATGGCCAAAATCTGAAAAAATCGTAAGGGGTACACCTTAGATTTTTGCGATTTTTGGCCATTTTCAGTTACTTTGCTTTAGAGACTGTATGCTGTGTTCAAAAATTCTGAAAATTGGTTTACTTATGTAATTTTGCCCGTAGAATCGAATGGTGTTGTCGCCAAATTCATAACTCGACCCATTTTTGGGTTATTACCCAAAAATGGGCAGTTTTGAGCAAAACTTTAAATCTAAATATCTCGAGAACGAAAAGAGATATCAACCTGCGGTTTCAAAATTTGGAATCAGCGCATTGAGAAGTATCTAGATACATACATATTAGATTTTTGAAAAATTTGAAGTTTTTATTTAAATGTAGGATACCCCACTTTTGGGGCACTAATTCAAAAATTGTCATTAATTATAATAAATTTACAACATATTTGTTGTTAATTGTACTTACGAATTTTTCCGTGTGTCTTTAAATAATTCACATGAAAATTCTGCGAACAATTGCTCATCGCTCTTTAAACATTTGCACTATACACGAGCCAATGAAACTTTTATATAATTTTTCGCCAATGAATATTTATGTATATGAACTGCTGAATATTATCTTAAAGTTCCCGATTAAATTAACGGTATTTAGATACATAAAAATTAGATTTTTGATAATTTTGAAGTTTTTATCTAAATATGGGGTATATTGACTTTTATGGCAATAATTTAAAAGTAGGTAGAGATATAAACTTGGTAGTAACATTATTTGATTGTAACGGATTAAAAATGGGTAGCAAGTTTTTATCTGCTCTTCAAAAATATTAAATAAAATAAGGTACGCAAGTAACCCATTGCAGGGAGGTAATGTGCTGGCCACATCAGATTTTTTATTATGTCAAACACAAAACAAAAACGTCGACTACGTCCACTGTCAGTATGAATTTATAAAAAATGTCAATTAGAGTTTTCCCTAAAGAAATATTATAAGAATGGGAACCGAAGTGCTTATCTCGGCTTCTCTCTGTCTAAAAGCTACTCAACTTGTACGTATACTCAAATATACATTTAAAAGAGTGTGAATTATAGTAATGTAAATTATTTTTATGTCTTACTAGTATGTTATTGTTTTATAACAACCTCAACATTAGGTCCGTTATTGAGTAAATAATACCCTAGGGCGTATTAAGTTGCTATGGTAATGTTGACAACAAACTGAGGTTAATAATACTGATACTAACATGAAGTGCAGTTAAGGTTAAGAAGCATTGTGAATTGTAGTCGTTTATAATCATATTTGTTTCATCACAAATACAAACCAGCATACTTCTTATTCTTAGCAATAACATTGCTCGTCCATATTGACAGAAAAATACCACAAGAAATATATTGTTTGTTTGAAAAATGCTTTGCTTACAGAAACAAAATATTACCTAGAAACCGCATTCACAGGCTATTTTGTAAGTTGTATTAAAATTTTGTGATTTATTATTTTTGTTTGATAAATTCTAGTCAGACAAAATGTTTATTAAGAATTTCTAGTAAGACATAAAACGTTGAAGGCACCACGAGTGTTAAACGACAATAATGCCTTCGGTCAAAGTACTCGCCTCGGGCCAGAGGCCCTCGACAGTACACTGTTGACCTCAGGCATTATTGTCCTTATAACAACCCTTGGTACCTTAATTACTATTTCGTAATACCATACTGTTACTATGATATAACAGGAGTAAAAACAAAAGTAAGATAAAAATAATGCACGCCGGCCTTTATTTTTTATAACAGTCTCCTACAATTAAAAATCAAGTGTTCCTAGGAAAATAACCATCTTGATGGACCATTGTCAAGGAAATTTATAAATCAACAATTGTTCAATATGACAGAAAGATAACAATTTTATTAATCCTAAATATTTAAATTTTATGTTATTACGAAAAATCTTGAACGCCACACGGCCGATATGCAAATAACGAACTTGACTGATTATAAACCTCAGACGCGTCTGTTATTTGCCTCATAACGACCTAATGACGTTAGTAACTATTTTAATCAAGGATTACTTAGGTCCAGTTTTACAATCTCTGCTAGTTAAATAAACAAAATTGAAGCGAAATGAAATGTCAAATACCAAACTGATCATTGCTTCAATAATCTAGTTCAATATTGTTTATTTAACTTACAGTTAAAATTCTGACCAGATATCGTAAAACTGACCTTTAAAATCTAGTGCGTATTTCATTATATCCTTTAAAAAGAAATGTGTACTTAAGGCCGCTTGTCCGAATGGCTGACGTTTCAAGATAATCCATTTTAAATTTGGCGCCTAAGCTAGACACAATATGGCGGCCAATTGCGATACTTTATATATCTGTCATTTATGTCTTACTAGTATGTTTATAACAACCTCAACTTTAGGTCCGTTATTGAGTAAATAATACGCTAGGGCGTATTAAGTTGCTATGGTAATGTTGACAACAAACTGAGGTTAATAATACTGATACTAACATAAAGTACAGTTAAGGTTAAGAAGCATTGTGAATTGTAGTCGTTTATAATCAGATTTGTTTCATCACAAATACAAGCCAGCATACTTCTTATTCTTAGCAACATTGCTTGTCCATATTGACAGAAAAATACCACAAGAAATATATTTTTTGTTTGAAAAAATGCTTTGTTTACAGAAACAAAATATTACCTAGATACCACATTCACAGGCTACTTTGTAAGTTGTATTAAAATTTTGTGATTTATTATTTTTGTTTGATAAATTCTAGTCAGACAAAATTTTTATTAAGAATTTCTAGTAAGAGTTGAAACGTTGAAGGCACCACGGGTGTTAAACGACAATAATGCCTTCGGTTGTTCTTATAACAACCCTTGGTACCTTAATTACTATTATAGCCATTTAAAATATCAATTTGGCAGTTGTAATGTAACCACGTTGTAACAATGTAAATACTGTTTTACAAAATGGGGCATAACACAGGGTCTCACCAATAAACTGGTACCTTCCATATTTGATACCTAACATAACTTTTCTATTCCACAGATAATATGCTTCTGCGGCACTTTATTCTACACTTTCTTGCGACCCAACGACTTATTAAATTTAGACCGTTCGACAACGATGGTCCTTACATTATGCCAATGTAATTGCCTCATCACAGTAAGCGTTCTTGTTGTCCTTCTGGTCCTAGGCAGAGAAAGTAAATTATTGGAGCTGTGCCTTATTGGTGCTTCGGGTATCATTAATATCAGCGTATCCACGCTTTTATTCTGTCACCTTGGTTCTAACTCTCACAATTGGTATATGGTCATGGCAATAGTGTGTGCATTTGCTGGTGTTTTTATGATTATTGATGCCATTCGAGTAACCAAGAAGAAATGAATAAAAATAAACAATTTTGTAAAAGATGATGTGTTTTATTCTTATAAGATCTGACAATAAAATAATGAGTTAGAGAATGTAATCAATTTGAAACAAAACAGTACCCTTAGCCCCAATTCGCAATGAGCTAAGCGTAAGAAATACGAGGGTCAGTCAATAAGTAAAGAGACAAATTCTATAATTTTAAAACTATTCAATGAATGTGTACAATCTTTTCAGGGGTGTTAGTTGGCAACCTTGGGATATGCTCTGATCAGCTGTTTCGTCATTTTATGTCAACATAACCTCAAAATTTTCAATTCACCATGGCAAGTCCACTAGAAGATTGCACCTTAGAAGAGCAGCGCTCAGTTATTAGATTTTTAGTCGCAGAAGGTGTAAAACCAAGTGAAATTTTTTCTAGAATGTTGATACAGTACGGTAAAAGTTGTATGAACCGTGCGAATTTTTACAAGTGGGTTGATCGGTTTAAAAGTGGCCGAACAAGTGTAGGTGATGAACCCCGATGTGGACGTCCAGTGCAAGTTTCTGGTCCCTCGGTGGAATCGAGGATTGACGGACTTATTCGTGATAACAGAAGAATTACTGTTGAAATGATAGCTGAGGAAGTTCAAGTAAGTGCTGGAACTGTTCACAATGTCATTCAGAACAATTTACAGTACAGAAAAACGTGTGCCAGATGGGTTCCCAGACAGCTTACTGACGCTAATAAAGAATCAAGGCTTTCCATTAGTCAAGACTTAAAGCAACGAAGTTTGATTGAAGGAGACGCTTTTTTTGAAAGAATAGTGACCAGCGACGAGGTCTGGATCCATCACTACGACCCTGAGACCAAAAGGCAGAGTATGGAATGGAAACACACTAGCTCTCCAGTTCGCAAAAAATTCAAGGTTCAACCTTCCGCCGGTAAAGTGATGTTGACCATCTTTTGGGACTCACAGGGTCCAGTCTATTGCGATTTCCTTGAAGATCAGCGAACTATCAATAGCCAATACTACTCTAAGATGCTAGAACACAAAGTTAGACCAGCTATCAGGAGCAAACGCCGTGGACTCTTGTCAAAAGGAGTCATTTTTCAGCACGATAACGCCCGCCCTCATACAGCCCAGCTGACCCGAGATAAGCTTCAAGAATTGGGTTGGGAGGTCTTACCTCATCCTGCCTACAGTCCCGACCTCGCCCCATCTGATTTTTACCTGTTTGGACCACTCAAAGACGCCCTACGTGGAAAAAGATTTGCTAACAATGAGGAAGTTAAGGAAGCGGTGCAAAAGTGGCTTCGGGGTAAATCGGAAGAATTCTTCGCCAAGGGAATTAGGAAGCTGCAAGAAAGATGGGACAAGTGCATAACTGTGGGGGGTGATTATGTTGAAAAATAGCCTTAATTTTGAAAGATTGAAATAAACCGTTTTTGAGCTATAGCCATTTGTCTCTTTACTTATTGAATGACCCTCGTATGTAAGAAAATACATAAATCTAAGTTAAACCAATGGTTTTTAATTGAATTAGCAAGGTCCTCTATAGCGTCTCTTGGCTTCTTCGATTCTCTAGCTGAAATTGTACGTTCGAACAAGCAGATAGCTCTGGTTTATTATATATTTACGAAGATCTACATTTATTATAGAGTGGAGCCCTAGTTCTAACGTCTAATACAACCTTATGAGTTGATGATCTTAGAGCAACTTTACGAGTTGACGCTGTTATTGCAACTGCCTAACATACTGTTTTCAAACATAGAGCACAGTTCTGTCCGTCTGCCGTCGCTTACCCGCACGTCCATACCACCAAGGCGTGGCAGGGTAAAAATGATTATTTAGGGTTTTTGAGCGAGGGAACAAAGAAAGTCGCCTGAAAGTCATCTAAAATAAACAATTCTAAGAACGGATGTAGCGCATGCAGATTGGGCATGAACTAAGAACTTAAGGAGTGTAAAATGCGGAATTACGTCTGAAAGAATAGTGAAAAACAATTCTAAGAATTATAAAAGTCAACAAGTGGAACAAAGAAAAGTTAAAATATAATATCATAAGCATGAGTGCAAATGAGCGCTGAAAGCCATTTATTTATTTTAAAATATTTGAGTAACTTTTGTATGGCTTATAAAATTAAAACTGATGAGATTGGAAAACAACGATTCAATATTTTATTTTAGATGCACGCAGTGGCGTATTATCGCAGAAGCCTGAGAAGCCCGGGCTTCTGGCGCAAAATTATAGGGGGCGCAAAATTATGTCAGGAATTGAAAAAAACAATTTTTTTATAAAATGTAAATTAGTAAACGGATTGCTGAAATTTCTGAAACTATTAAAAGACAAGAACATTGATAATATTTTTTCTAACGTAATTTTATTACGGGTGTTTGTTTGACTAACTATACTGGCTAGAGACCCTTTTCAGCTCTGAAGAGAGTGAAGGACTACCGCAGGTTTACACCCACTCAAAATTAAAGGTTTTGGTTATTATGTGCGTTTCAATAATTTTAATTAAAAATAAAAGTTTAGTTTGATTGTATACTGAATTTTACTAAAAAAAAACCTCCCATCTACCCGCGTAGAATAGTCATTTTTCGAATAATTGGTTATTATTCTTTTAATGTCAGTTGTTATATTTAATTACTTGTTATAATTATTGGTTTCTTACTAAAAAATTTAAAAAAATTGTTTTTTCGTTTATGTTAACCAAAAAAAAAAAAGGGGGGGGGGCGCAAAGGGCTTCTGGCGCCAAAATACCTTAATACGCCACTGGATGCACGTTAAATTAAATTCAATGAGCATTAATGTAGGTATGCACTAAAATTAGAAACGAATTTGTGCAATTGTAGTACTATAATTATAATCGTTATTAAATTGTATTAACATGTAACGATATCGAAATTTCCATTAATATTTTCCTGCACCATGTTAGATAATGAAATTTGTTAATCGTTTATTAAATTTCTAAACAAATTATTTGTACAACCTGTTGATTGTTGATATATTCATGTAATTATTATTTAAAATATTATAGCAACATATGTAAATTTTCATTAATCTATATCATTATATTTTTAATTGAAATTTATTAAAAATAACAATTTTTACCTACCGCTGCCCTTGGTAAAGGAGGTATAGAGATCGTGATAAAAAACGCATGTGCAAATTTTGGTAAAATACTACGTGTTAAAGTTCCTAAATTCCGATTTTAATATTTTCACGATGATGTCTGTATGGATTTTGAGAACGTTTATTCTGTTATGGAAAGAAACCTTTATATTTTGGTGGAAATTAGGTAACCGGAAATGACACTTTACTTGAAATTCAAAATAGTTTTTTTTTTTCAAAAAATACCTTTAAATGTAATATTCTTGCAATTTATATTATTATAAGAATTAAAGATTATTAAATTTTCTACAATTTCATTTCTCATTATTTATTTAATTCTTCAAATGCACATTTTTAGTGCCACTGGCTCATATGAAATTATTATAAAAATAATTACAAATTAATTTATCTAATTTCGTTTTAAAAAGTTAAAATTTTCCTAATATTTTGACGACATGAAATGTCACTTTTTACATAATTGTCACGAAATGAGTTTTGTAAATATCTTTATTTTATTTTGACGTTTTAAACTGTCATTAATAACTCAATAACAACAACTACTAGTAACATTTTATTCACAAGTGAATTAGAAAATTTAAAATCACTCTCACAAAATTTTAATTCACTCTGCAACAAAAAATGAATTTAAAAATAACATCAAGAACGAAAATAATAATCACTACATTATTTATCAGACATTATCAGCCATTATCATTATTTTTGACGACATAAATGACAGACAATAAAGCTTTTTAAATAGATGACTTGCCGTCTATCATCGACGATTGTCATGCTGTCTACTAACTGATTAGTTTTTTATTTTGTTAAAATTAAATATAGTAATAGGTTTTATTATTATTTTTTTATTGATAATAACAATCATTTTGACATGAATAATTACGTTACTTATTTGTTACTATTTACAAAAACAAAGTAGGCTGCATTTGTTTTTATCTGACGTTTCGCTCATTTCGCTGGTTTGATAACCTCACTTATGGGCCTTGATTTGTATTTGATTTAATTATTTAATAAAAATACTTTGTGCTGTTACAGTCAGCAGCCTTATTAGTTTATTATCATTTTTAAAGAAATCTATTTACCTACAAATAGTGCTTTATTCATTTCTACATCTACATGTTTCACATTTTCACCAAAACAGCACAGTGGTCAGGCGAGGCGGCAGCGTAGGACAATTTAAAATTAAGCGGCAAATTTAAATTATATACTTAACACCTTTCTTGAGTTTAATGAGTTAAATAATATTCGGATTTGAAGGCTTGAGTTTTATTGAAATGAAAGTTTGCATTATAGACCTAGGTTAATAATAAATTATTATTGACCTAGGTTACCATGGTTACAAGCAAGCGGTAGTGAGAAACAATTTCTCATGTCAAATAAAGGTAAATAATAGTGGGTTCCTAGGCTAGTAGTGAAAAAAAAATTTATAAATCACGTGAGCTAAGAATGTTTATTCACTCAAAGAATTTAATTCACTCGCCGTTACGAGCTCGTGCGCTAAACTTTCTTGTCATGAATAAACATTATCTTAGCGTATTTGGTGTGTAAATGTCTATTAAAAAACGTAAAATGTCCGATTGACAAAAGGATCCGGATTACTGGAGTGTCCAAGTTAGCGCGTGTCCGAAATATCGAAGTTATACTGTATTTAAAAAAAATAATTCTGAATTAATTTATTTGCTATTTAACATAATTTATGTACTTAATTAAATAACTCATTCATCACCACCTTTTACAAATTCATTTTTTAATATTAAAATTTGATCGTTCCCATCTCTATCATACATGTATTTCACATCGCAGATATAATCCCAAAAATTTATGTTTTAATAAGCATTCCTCCTCTTCTCTTCCACGTTTATAATGAAATCCTGTGAAATAATTAGAACCGGTTAATTAAGTTACTACGCGGTCCCACAAACAGACAAAACCGACCGAAATGATAATGATTCCCTCTTGGCTTTTGTTGAAATACGTAATGCTACCCATTTCCGCTCCGAACAGAGCAAATATTGACACGGAAAGAATACCCCTTTAGGAGTAGATATTAGGGGATGTAGATACGCTTGTCTTAAAATAATTATTTGCTCCTTTTGATAATATTTGAAACTGTTTGATTGGAGAGAATTAATTAATTTTCTGTGGGTGATAAATAAATGATACCAAAGAACAAATGTTGAAATTTGGATGATATGAGAACTGTAGTGTAGATTAACACGTAATTTGTATGTACAGGGTGTAAATCGAAAAACGAGACATAGGCGTTTAAAAATGTAAAAATGCTTCAAGTAAATGTTATAGTGATTTATATTCTGCATCTAAATCATGTAGAACGATTATTCTAACTCTTCTATGGGGTCCCGTGGCCGCGTGCCTGAGTGTCTGGTCGCGAACCTGGGGGAACCGGGTTCGATCCCGACTGACGCCACATATTTCCAATTTTAAATGGCACAAAAGTGACCCCTGTGGTGCACTCTCCACGCCAGCTATGAGTGCCCGTGAGGTGACGCCTGGTAAGCGCCCACACGGTAAAATATATCGTCATCATTACCGATGTCTACATGTGTTGTAGATACTGGCACACCCAGAAATGGGTAATATGCCGTGATGATATTTTTTTTTTTTTCAAATAAACGTAAAAATTAATTATAAAGTTACAGTTTTTATGAGTTTTTAGTCTAGGCAGCCATGGATTTATAACAAAAAGTAAACAAATGCATTGTTTTTAACTGTCATTTAAAACTTAAACATTTTACCTTTTCGTTGCTTGTGTTAATTTACTACTCTAATCCAAATTTAGTTTTAAATGACAGTTAAAAACAATGCATTTGTTTATTTTTTGTCTCAAATCCATGGCTGCCTAGACTAAAAACTCATAAAAACTGTAACTTTATAATTAATTTTTACGTTTATTTGAAGAGCTAGAATAATCGTTCTACATTAATTAGATGCAGAATTTAAATCTCTATAACTTATACTTGAAGCATTTTAGCATAAAATAATTAGATAACGTTTGCGTAAAGAAAAACTGAATTCCCATGTTAAACGCCTATGTCTCGTTTTTCGATTTACACCCTGTACAAAAGTGGGTTAAAAGTTGCAAAATAAAGGTTTTTTTTATTTATTTTTCTAATGCCCAGTCACGCTGCAACACTTTTTGTTAAATTGATAACTTATCGAAACGAATTGGTAAAAAGATGTGACAATTTGCAACGCGATTGTCAGTTGTTTTTACTAAGAGAGGTAAGTATTGCATTTATGTTAAAAATCGCATTACCAGATGTTAGTGGATAAGCACGTTTTAAGATCCCTAGAATCCAATTATAACATTTTTACGATAATGTCCGTGTGTGTGCGTGCGTGTGTGTGTGTGCGTGTGTGTGTGCGTGCGTGTGTTGGAACCACGTTTTCTCAAATACTAGAAGACAAAGACTTAAGATATGTTTAACTGCGGTTTCCTCAATCTGACATTAATGTGTAGAGCTTATTAGATTTTGGTAACAATTGGACAGCCGGAAGTACTATAAAAATTCTAAATATTATTTTTTGAAAATTTCTGCTATTACCAATATTAAAGAATATAAAAATCTCTATCCGATACATATAAAAATTTTATTATATCTTCTATAGATTTGGAGATAGAGCATTATAAATATGTAAAATATTATATTATAATGAATCTCACAGCCAATGGAAAACAAGTGGAAAAATTAAAATGATTATAATTGACAGATAAATGTTAGAGTCAGAAAACCAGAGACATTATTGGAGTCTTTTTCTGGAAAGTACATTTTATATTTTATTATTCATTAAATACCGCCAATCTCATCAATGAATTGAAAGAATTTTAAACATTAGAAGAATAAGAGTGAATAGAATGAATTAAAAAATATAAAAAGAAATGTGTTTTTGTGTGTACCTGCCAAAAATGTTAAATATGTACAATAATTATATAACCTAATATGAAAATGACGAGAGGTCTTGTGCTGGTCATAACACAGAATTGCAGTATTGGGGGTAACGTGGGAGAAATTTTTGTCACACACACACAGACACATACACACATACATACAGAGATCATCGTAAAACTAGTAAAATCTTAGTCTAGAAATCCTAAAACGTGCTTATTCATTAAAAACTTGCCATCGATTTTTTTAACCAAAGACAATACTTTCCTTATCTAAAGGTGACGAATGGTAAAAAGGTGATTTTCTTAAAAATACGCACCTTAGATTGTAATTAAACAAAAATTGAATGGTACCTTGTTAACTTGTTTTTAGCTTTTGTCACATTTTATGCCGCAATTCTGACCAAATCTGTAAGTCTTACAGATCTGTAAATCTGTAAAAAACTGACAATAACGCATCTATTTTTGTTGATAAATATAAAGTTATACATAAGAGTTGCAGCTTTCGTTGCGATTTTGTTCATTTTTTACAAATTTACAAATCTGTAAGACTTACAGATTTGTTCAGAATTGCGGCATTATTTGTGATTTTTCCCTAAAGAATACACCAGTTTATGATGTCGAAACCTTGGTATTAAATAAAAATAGAGAATACGAACTAAAAAGATGGTATTAATATAAAAATTGAATTATTTCGACTCATATGTATAACTAAACTTCATTATTAATAATGCTAAAAACCATGACCTGCATAGGGGTCAAAACTTTTCATCAGAGTACATTTTCCCGTATACACATTTAATTATAAAAAAATCTGTTGTGGCCAGCACAAGACCTTCCGTCAATTCCATGTATTTTGTACAAATCCCATACCAAAAGGTCCTTGGAACAGATTCTATATAATATCATGTAAAATCGAACACGAACACATACTATTTTTTACAAATTCCATACCAAAAGTTCATTTGAAAAGGTTCTATAAATCCAATAAAATTACAACATAAACTACACTAAGTAATGTCCTTCCATCTTCTCTTTGGCCTTTCTCTGCGTGTCACTTGCGAACAACACTATGACATACCAATTTTACATCCTATACTTTTTTCCATATTTAATTTTGCACTTGCAACTGACATCTGTCAATTAAATTTTTTTGAATAATTATGTCAGTTGTTTCCATGATAAATAACAAAGCTAACTAATTTTTGAAAATTAATTTCTTTGTAGTGCTTTAAATTTACATCTATTGAATATGAAGGAAAATGTATAATTAAACCGTATAGAGAAGAGTATTTTCTTTTTATATACATAATAACAAAATGTCAAAAAATAACATTTAACTGCGTTTTTTTTAAGAAAAACTGTTAAAAACTTCAAATAAGGGTACTTCCGGTGGATCAATTATAACCAAAATCTAATCAACTCTTCATATGGTTGTACAGAAGAGGAATACGAAAGAATTATAATTTTTAGAATTGTAGTATTGGAGTTATCGTCGGAGAAAAATTTGTCACACACGGACACACATACACACACACGCACACACGGACACACGCACACACGCACACACACACACACACACACACACACATACATACATACAGACATCATCTTAAAAATAGTAAATTTGTATTGTAGGGACCCTAAAACGTGCTTAGTCATTAAAATCTCACCACCGAATTTTTTGACCAAAGACAATACCTTCCTTACCTAAAGGTGACGGAAGGTAAAAAACGACAAGCTTAAAATGTTGAACTTTACAGTCATCCTACACAGAGAAAGCTCCAATAGCGCTCACTCAAACCTGAATCAACACCACGCATTACAACCCCACACCCACACTACGTGGGCGAGTCCGTCAATGAACGCCGAGAGCATATTTTGGCGCGAACATCCTCGCATGCGCTTCCGATCTCTCCCGAAGCTTATTCCTGCTGCCGAGTACACCCGAACGGCTTTCAGTTGCGCGGAGAGTTCGCAGGAATCGAACGTGCGTCTTTAACCTGAACTTTGACAGTTGATGATTTACGTGATTTTATTGTTTATTTGCAAAGGTGACTAGATAAAGATTTTGCTAAAGGTGCGATATATACAAGGGGAAAGTTTGTGTGGACGGATTGTGGAGTTTGGACTCAGCAGCAGGATAGCGGTCAACAGGTATGTTCCTGCTAGCGACGGAGAATGAATGAAGACGGGGAATTATACTGCTGTAGCAAATCATAAATAATGGATTTCTTTGTGATGTATTCCTGCTTTGGATATTATTCTTTTGTATGGGATTTATTTCCTTCTTTTATTTTCCCGGAAATGTTTTCATAAAAAGATATTTCCTTCGGAGGGAAAATATTTGGAATATATACATCGAAAAATGGATTTCAGCAGGAAATATTCAGCTAATTTCGACGGTGTATAACATTTTTAACTCATATGTATAACTAAACTTCATTTTTACCTCCCGCTAAGAGAGGTATTGGAATCATGCTAAAAATCATATATCTAGATTTTAACGAATATGCACGTTTCAAGGTCACTAGAATCCGATTTTAACATTTTTACAATGATGTCTGTGTGTGTGTATGTGTGTGTGTGTGTGTGTATGTGTGTGTGTGTGTGTATGTATGGCTGGATGTTGGACGGGCGATTCCTCAAAAACTATAAGATATAAGACCTGTTTAACTATGAATTCCTCAATCTGACATTCCTGGGAAGAGCTGAAAAAGTTTTGGTAACAATTGAACAACCGGAAGAAAAGAAAAGATATTCTTCCAAATATTATTTTTTGAAAATTTTTGATATTACGCATTTTGAAGAACAAAATTCTACACATTTAAATTTTTTATTATATCTTCTATAAATTTAGAGATAAAGATGCTATAATATATAGAATATCGGGATATAACAAGTCGAGTAGGCGAAACTACACTAAGGAAACCAAATTCAAATGTTTATAACATAATTTGTAAATGACATATTTCAGTGTCAAAAATCAACAGTTTTAGTAACATTTTGTTAGCTTTTTCTGGGAAGTACATTTAATCTTTCTTAGTGTTTTATTAATTAAATATTTCAAATTATAGGTAATATGCATACATATATCCATCAGAAATACCGCCAATCTAGTTAATGAATTGGAAGAATCTCTGACATTTAGAAACTTCCTCATACAATGAAAAATAGATATAATTAGAATTATATGTGTGCAGAAGACGTTAAACATAATAAAAAACAATATTTGGGTAAAGTTCTGTAATATTTTGTTATAAAACGACGGTTCGATAGCAAAATACAATACAATACTTATATAGCCTAATATGGAAGTGGCGAGAGGTCTTGTGCTGACCACAACAGATTCTTTTGTGATGCGTTTCTGCCTTTGATATTATTCTTTTGTATGGGATTTATTTCTTTCTTTTATTTACATATTTATATATACATCGAAAAATGGATTTCAGCAGGAAATATTCAGCTAATTTCGATGGTGTATAACAGTTTTTGTTACTAGATAATGTAGCATGAACTTTTGAAAAGTTTTGATGTAAAATTATGTTCCTCCCGTACCTATAGGAAGCATTAAAAATGTGATGTGGCCAGCACATTACCTATCGTCAATCTTATGTAATCTTGTACAAATACCATAAGAAAAGTTCTTTGGATTTATTTTTTCTATGTATCCAGTAAAATTGTAACACAAACATTGTATTTTAATATTTAAAATAGGATTCATCATATATCCAGATTTTAGTAAATAAGCACGTTTTAAGGTCACTAGAACCCGATTTAAACATTATTATAATATCTGCGGGTGTGTGTGTGTGTGTGTGTGTGGATGTTGGAAAGACGATTTCTCAAATTCTATAAGACTAGAGAATAATTTAACCACGTATTCCTTAATCTGACATTAATGGGAAGAGCTGAAAAGGTTTTAGTAACAACGGAAGTAGTAGTTTCTTAAAAAAAAATCTAAATTTATGTTACTAAAAATATTAAAGACTATAAAATTCTCTATCAGATGCTTTAAATATTTTTATCTTTTATCTTCTATAGATTTAGAGATAGAGAATTATAAATATATAAAATAATCCGTTGTATTGAATCTCACAGTCCAAATAACTCTATGGAAACCAGTTAAAAAATGAATGTAAAGAACCTCTCCCTCCCACCTCGGATGTAATGTACTATATCCACTTTTGGCATTATTTATTATTTATTTTCTAAAGTTGCTGTTTCTTGTTTCTTAAAAAAAAATCTATGTACATTATATTCAGTATATAAGTTGTTCTACATCTCTAAAAATGAAACTAGAGCTTTTATCTGTAGTCAGTCAGAACAAATTGGCGTTGGGGAAAATAAAAAGAAGTCTGCAATTAATGAATCTTTTACGTTCGAAATGCAACTGAAAAACTATTTTTAAAGAAAGTTAGCCAACAGGAAAGACTGAATGGGGGATTACGGCTCAATCGAATTAAAGGAAAATAGTAAAAAAATACGAATGTATATGCTGAGTAACGAATATTAATAAAAAAATGAAATGGTATAATTGAGATATTTCGGAAATAAAGGGTTTTTTGTTATAACGCTTCGACACTAATATGAAAATATTTTGATTGGCGACCGAGAAACCGCCTATACATGCATTACAAATAGCGTGTTAGGAGGTGGGATTACTACCAATGGAAGTTAAAAAATTCAAATTCGAAAGGAGGGGCTAACATTCCTGTACTACAGTTTCCAAACAGTTTTATTTTAACATAAATTTCTTGCATTAAACTTAATAATTTAAATACACCTGTAATTATAAAGTATGTATACTTATACAGTGTTATAATATTAATTTATTTTTATGTAAATATAACTTAAAATAGCATATATTTCAAGAACATTTAGGTCCATGATGAAAACAGTTTGATATAAAAACACATAAATGTGGCGTCACGTCAATTTTTTCAAAATTCGGGAGACCATAACTCGCTTATTAATAGGAATTTTTTCACCGGATTTTCATCAATAGTCTTAGTTTTCCTAATATTTTCAGATGAAATTATAAAAAAAAAATGGTGTAATCCCCCATTGTCAATTGTGTAATACCTCTACGTAACTCTTTTCTTCATTATACTTTTGTTCTAAAATTAATAGATAAAGAGATACTGCCAAATCAAAATGTTAACATTTAATTTCCTATGTTCGGGAAAAAAGTACAAATACTGACATTTGCGAATAAGTTTCTATCGTAGCCATGTTAACGTACAAAATTCATAGAATCCGTAACTATCGTACTGTACTCTAATTACTACCCTCGTTCGCGCCCTATTCTGGATAAAAAATTAAAGGGACTAACGATATGATGAATAATTTAAACTATGTTTTATTCATTAATTGTAAATTGCCATTAACATGTATAAATTAGTGATAGGTACTCTTTGGTTCAACTTATGATTGAATTCAAATAAATAAGTAAAAGACCTCCCGCTATTTAATTTTCATTAATTTAAATACATACCTACGTATTTAGTAATGTTGCAATAGTTATTTACATTCGAGTGCGTGTAAGTTGTATTTTACAGCGCGACAGCTTTGTTTAAGGCACGAGCCCTTAAGGCGAGTGCCTTATTAGCTGGAGCGCTGTAAAATACTTCACGCACGAGAATTGTATCAAACTTTTTGGCCGACGATAATGAAAATCACTTTTTTGAATGAGATAGGTTGTAGTTATGAAAAGGGTTAGTTTAAAATACTGGGGGTTAAGTCAATTTCCAAATTTAATTTTACTTACCTTCATTAGAGTATTTCTTCTAGCGAAAATTTATTTGTAATAATATACGTTGTTTATGACTGATAATATATTTATTTGCTCATGTTTGCTTCTTAATAAATAATAGGTAGGTGTCGATATTTGACATTTCAGCAATGTTCGCCTCGCGTATTTAACAGGTATATCGATCGGTGACTATGTCGATAACGGCGGATTTTACAATAATGACAGATGTTGTTGCTGTGATTTTGGTTTATATAAATTAATTTTAAATATAGGAAATGTTAAAGTAAAAAAATAACTTTTGTAGGTATTACTTTTTTACATGAACTTTATTATAGTAAAGATGATTTATTTTCTAAATGCCCATAAACGTCCAGTGTATTTTGATTATTTTACCGCATAGTTAGGCAAGTTACAACACAGTAAGCGTAAAATGTAGGTTACACTTGCTGTGCATACAATTGTAAAGTTTCCATTACACTTCAGGAGGGCAAAAACTATATTATGTTCCATTGCATATAACTTTTGCTTTATTTACGATTTTCTTTATTATTTAATATGTTATATTATTAATTTGAAGTGATTAGTTTTTTGACAATGACGTTTACTTGTTAGTTACATTCATTTGAAAAATGAACTGTTTAATAAAGGAATTTTATCTTAGGCTACGGGATTAAAAATAAAAATGATTTTTAAATTTATCTGTAAAATATATAGACAAAGTATTAATGTATGCCTGTAGGAAATTCTATATTCTTTAATTATCATAATGACATAAAATGCTAAAAAATTATACAGTGGATTATTTTATACATTTAGAATTCTCTATCTCTAAATCTATAGAAGATATAATAAAAGTATTCCATGTATTGGATAGAAAATTTTATATTCTTTAATATTTGTAATAACATAAATTTCCAAAATATAATATTTAGAAGATTATTTTTGTTTTATAGAATTTGAGAAATGGTCTCTCCAACATCTAGCCACACATACACACACATCCTCAAACACACACACACACACACACACACACTCACTGAGCTTAAAACGTGTTTATTCACTAAAATCTCGATAAGCGATTTTTAGCATGATTCCAATACCTCTCTTAGCGAGAGGTAAAAATTATGTTAAATATTAATTTACTATTGATTTTTTCGCTTGTTATAATATTAACTATAAATATCTTAATTGTGAATTATACGACTATATATTTTCTGTTCCCATATATTATTAATATCCGAGAAAAGTTCTAGAACTATACTGAATCTGTACATGTGATCGTGAATCTATAAATACCATAAGTAAGGGTAGTTGTACTGTACGCAAGTTCAAGTAGGAATTTTCACTTTTTGTTAAGAAAGTTATGACGTTATATATTTATAAAGAATAGAAACTTTATTATCACAAATTGAAGCTGTTTGACGATATACATATTTCATTACATTCGTGTACGTGTTCTGAGAAACTGAAAAGGATATATTTTATAAATTGAAAGCATTAAATTTTCAATTCGTAGCATTAAGGTGATATTGTACTTTAAAAGTTTATTCAAACATTGTTTTCTAGACATAAATGTTGTGATGTTTATACGGTTGTTGTTTACATTCTTAATGGGAACATTGTCGATAACAAAAAACAAAAAAATGTTCAATTTATATTTAAAGTACTAGTCACTAAATAACATTTTTTAAATAAATTCTTTGAGAGATATTTGAATTTGTTTTCAGTGCCACAATGACGTCAAAGTATTGCTATCTTTCTCGCGCAGTCTACTATAAAAACTGGTGCGACAAAGATAACACTGGTTTCGCTAAAAATCACATGCAGTTAAGATAAAAAAATCTGTTGTGGCCAGCACAATACTTCTTGCCATTTTCATTTTATGTTATATAAGTATTGTATTGCACTTCGCTATCGAACCGTCGTTTTATAACAAAAATATTATAGAGCTTTACCCAAATATAGTTTTTATTGTATTTAACATGTCTTCTGCACACATAATTCTAATTATATCTATTTTTCATTGTATGAGGAAGTTTCTAAATGTCAGAGATTCTTCTAATTCATTAGCAAGATTGACGGTATTTCTTATGGATATATGCATTTTACCTACAATTTTAAATATTTAATTAATAAAACAATAAGAAAAATTAAATGTACTTCCCAGAGAAAGCTTTCAGAATGTCACTAAAATTATTGATTTTTGACACTGACATTTGTCATTTGGTTTCCTTATAGTTCCATAGCCTCTGCGATTAGAATATTCTATATACGAGGGGAGTTTTTTATGTTATCTACCTAGCTATGAAAACAATATGCTATCGCGACAATTTTCTTATGTTAAGTTACTGTGACCTTTTCATGTCTACAAAGACACAATTAAGAACTTGAAACCGGCTATACGCGAAAATAAGACCCCACAATTATGCTCAGAAAATGCTGCTTCTGCACAACAACTGCAGTGTGCATAAAGCACGAATTGTTCAAGCAGTAGTCAGTGAATGCGGCTTTGACAAATTACAACATCCACCTTACAGTCCTGACCACGTCCGATTATTATTTCTTTCCAAACTCAAAAAACATTTGAGAAAGAGTCGCTTTTTATCGAATGATGACTTGGAAAACGCAGAGGAGTCGTATTTTGCAGAATTACCAAAAGATTTTTTTTTTGCAGGCGTAGCTTTATTAGACAAACGTTGGAATAAGTGTGTTAGTGGTAACGGTTCTTACGTTGAAAAGTAAAATTTTATTTGTTCTCTAACTCGGTGTTTTCATAACTAGGTAGATAACATAAAAAACTCCCCTCGTATTACAGTGCCTTTATCTCTAAATCTGTACAAGGTATAATAACTTTTTAAATGTATCAGATGTAGAATTTCATGTTCTTTGATAATAGTAATAACAGAAATTTTTTAAAAAATAAGATTTTTTTAAAGAAACTATTACTTCCGGTTGTCCAATTGTTCCCAAAATCTAATCAGCTCTTCCCAGGAATGTCAGATTTGGGAAACTGCAGTTAAATATTTTTTAAGTCTTATAGTATTTGAGAAACCATGGCTCCAACAAACCCACACACGGACATCATCGTAAAAATGTTATAATCGGATTATAGGGACCTTAAAACGTGCTTACGAGAGGTAAAAACAATTATGATTTTTTAATACCACATATTACTTCAAAATTAAATGAACTTCTATTTAAAATAATAAAAAAATAAGAGTGTAGGATCACATTAGAAAAACACTCGCCATGTTTCACAAGATTTCAGCATCGGTCATTTTTCAGATACACGGTCCAGCTAGTAACCACAGACGCGTTTCGCACTTATTGGAGCTCATCGGTGTGGTGTAACTGACGCCTCTTTGCAGAGACTATTCACAAATAGATGGCTTAAGTTACATACCAGCACTAGAAAAATATTTAGAATTAACTGTTTGCGGTTAATTAAAAATATACCTACTCATATACTCAACTACAGCAAACTAAATTTGATAATTGTTTAAATCATTTATCATTATCCACGCCATTAGCCAAACGATATTTAACAAACTCATAAAAAAATTACCCTACAAATATATCAGATAATATCATCAGATTAATATGAGTAATATAATTACATTTCCTCACTTAACTGACTGAGTATATGTGTGTGAGAGAACGATGCGCCATTAATATTATTTGTAAATGTATTATGTATAACTGCAAACAGTCCGTAGGAAGAGCCAATGTTAATTACCTCCATTTAAAGGGTACCAGGTCAGCCGACGCTGTTGCTTCGTGATCGTGACATTTCGTTTTATCAACTTACTCAATTTGTAGACTACTTTTTCTTCATTACACGCTAACTTCAACGACGAAAACTGCGTATTTTGTTACAGATTATTAATTGAGCCTTATGTTTACAAATTGGGAATAAATATTGTATATAGTTGTTTAAAAAATTACCGATTTACTTTAAAAAAATCTGTTGTGGCCAGCACAAAACCTTCCGTCAATTCTATATATTTTGTATAAATCACATACCAAAAGTTCCTTGGAAAAGATTCTATACAGAATGTCTCTTAAATAGAGGGACATGGCTTAACCACAGATTCCTGAGGCTAAAATAAGACGATTTAACTAAATTTGCTTATACCGGAAAGTGTACCATGTAGCCAGAATTCTGCTTCAAAGTTCGAAAAAAAAATTAATTTTGCTTATAATAATCGGACGCTTTATTCGATTTGGATGAAATTTGGTACGACAGTTTATATGGTTATAAGTCATCTTTTAAGGTGATACTTGTTATTTTTAGTGAACCACTAGTGTATGAAACTTAGGTGTCCCAACATTAATTAGACCGTAACTTTTTAATGGCAACGCCGAAAACGTGAAATATACATTCAATAGTAAACTTGTCTCTCTCTGTGTAATTTATGATAATCTGTTACGGTTCACACAGAAAAAATAAAATCTGAGTGTCTGTACTGCTAAATTTTTAAAATAAATTTAATCTAGCGGTCTATCCAAATGTCAAACAAGTAATTTTTAATGACAGTAACGAGTTGTCAATCATCACAACTTGTTTAGGAGTAAGCTGAGATATGTAATCGTCTTATTTATAATAATGATAGTGAAATATTATTAGGCCGAACAAACGGATGTTACTAATTTTAGAATATTGCGAAGAAAATTTTTGACAACCCGTAAAACAATTGTTACTGTCATTAAAATTACTTGTTTGACATTTGGATAGACTGCTAGATTAAATTTATTTCAAAAATTTAGCAGTGCAGACACTCAGATTTTATTTTTTTCTGTGTGAACCGTAACAGATATCACAAATTACACAGAGAAAGAATAGTTTACTATTGAATG
The DNA here is from genome assembly GCA_943142095.1 of Ophonus ardosiacus. Taxonomy (NCBI): domain Eukaryota; kingdom Metazoa; phylum Arthropoda; class Insecta; order Coleoptera; family Carabidae; genus Ophonus; species Ophonus ardosiacus. Next base: position 41,880,967 of record OW964835.1, read on the forward strand.
TATCACCTTAAAAGATGACATAACCATATAAACTGTCATACCAAATTTCATCTAAATCAAATAAAGCGTCCGATTATTATAAGCAAAATTAATTTTTTTTCGAAGAACTTTGAAGCTGAATTCTGGCTAAATGGTACACTTTCCGGTAGAAGCAAGTTTGGTTAAATCGTCTTATTATAGCCTCAGGAATCTGTGGTTAAGTCATGTCCCCCTATTTAAGAGACACATGTATATGCAGTAAAATTGTATCACGGACATATATTATTTTCTACAATTCCATACCAAGAGATCATAAATCAATATAAGAAAGTCTGTATAGCTTAAAACTTATTTGGACAACTGTTATATGTTATATTAGGTATGCGAAAAGTAAATTAATTGTATTTCGTGTGGATTTAAACGTAGTGCATATATTAGACAGTGATTTGTGCTAAGATATTTTCCATAGTTCATCTTTCGTGTTTCGGACTATAGTATGTATGCAGTTCATTTATAGAATGCATTTTACTAGATTAAATAATGGTAATTGTACTCACCGGGCAATGGAAAATCTTCAATCCTGACGCCTTCGTTCAAGGAGACACATTTACACAAATTTTTGTATTGCACTTTCAATGTTAGTTTTTACATTATCAGTTAATACACAAAACACAGAAATATACATCCGAACACTTCGAGATACCACAATAGACTAAGTACAGTGCGATTTTTAACTTGTTTTATTTGGAACACGACAGAACTGATCGTAGTGTAAAATGAAATTTTTTTATAAAAATTGATATGAACAGTGCAAGATTTTTATGAATTATATTATTTAATATTGTATATACAATTTTTATATTTTATTTTTTGCAAATTTTACAAAATTTAGTATTGTTTTTTACACAAGTATATTTTACCGTTGATGACATCAATTTTACACGGCTAAAATTTCTTAAAATTTGCACTGTAGACTGTAGGTGTCAGTTTTTGTGCATTTTCTTTTTAACAAAACTCAATAATGAATAAATAAATAAAATTGTAAATGAAGAACCAATTAAAATATTTATTCCTCTAGATTAATATGTTGTGTATTTAATTAGATATATGTATTTATATGATATAAAAATCTGTTGTGACCAGCACAAAACCTTCCGTCAATTCGATGTATTTTGTACAAATCCGATACCAAAAGTTCCTTGGAAAAGATTCTATATATCCTGTAAAATTGTAACACGAACACACTATTTTCTACAAATTCCATATTGCAAGTTCCTTCGGTCTGCGACTCAATCTAATATATACTATTGACATGTACCTATAACAATTTTGTCTGTGTGTGTGTGTATGCGTGTCCGTGTGTGTATGTGTATGTGTGTCCGTATGTGACAATTTTTTCTCCGACGATAACTCCAATACTACAATTCTAAAAATTATAATTCTTTCGTATACCTCTTCTGTACAACCATATGAAGAGTTGATTAGATTTTGGTTATAATTGATCCACCGGAAGTACCCTTATTTGAAGTTTTTAACAGTTTTTCTTAAAAAAACGCAGTTAAATATTATTTTTTGACTTTTTGTTATTATACATATTAAAGAAAATACTCCTCTCTATACGGTTTGATTATACATATTCCTTCAATTCAATAGATGTAGATTTAAAGCATTATAAAGGAATTAATTTTCAAAAATTAGTCAGCTTTGCTATTTATCATGTAAACAGCTGATAGGTATATTCAAAAAAATTTAATTGACAGATGTCAGTTGCAAGTGCTAAACTAAATATAGAAAGTATAGGATCTAAAATTGGTATGTCATAGCGTTCCTCGCAAGTGACATCCAGAGAAAGGCCAAAGAGAAGATGGAAGAACTGTATCGCAGAAGACTTGAGAAAGAAAGGACTGTCTGAAGAAGATGCGTTGGACAGGAATGAGTGGAAAAGAAGAGGAAACAACGACCCCTAATAAAATAGGGGAAAGCTGAAGAAGTAATGAAGGAAGTGTTAAGTGCATTTTACTTAGTGTGTGTTTATGTGATAATTTTATTGGATTTGTAGAACCTTTTCAAATGAACTTTTGGTATGGAATTTGTAAAAAATAGTATGTGTTCGTGTTCGATTTTACATGATATTATATAGAATCTGTTCGAAGGACCTTTTGGTATGGTATTTGTACAAAATACATCGAATTGACGGAAGGTTTTGTACTGGCCACAACAGATTTTTTGATATATTTTTTTAAAATGACATTTAATGGAATTTTTTGATAAAAAAATTATTATGAGCTTTACGTAAAGTGCTATTTCCGGTTATCCGATTTACACTCAAATGGAATGGTGTCTTTCCATATTAGAATAGGGTCGAAATACAAGGTTTCAGAATTTTCTGAATGATAGTATTTGAGTTAGAGCGTAGACAAACTCCATACACACACATACACACACACACACACATACACACACACACTCACACATGCACACACATACAGACATCATCGTGAAAATGTTAAAATAGGATTCCTTAAAACGTGGTCATTTACTATATCAAGTACTTTACGCTTTGAAATTCTATTGTTCATTATTTTTTAAAAAATACATATACTTTGTTTCAAAAATTATATTTTATTTAAAAATATTGTACAATGTACATATCGAGGTATAACCTCATCATCAGGTAGAAAAATAAATGATATAAATATAAATAAATATAAATATAAACAAATAACAAAAGAGTGAAACAAATTAAAAATTAATAAAGATAATAAAATTGAAAATTTATTAATATAAAATTATTAATATAAAATTACTAAAATTTTGAAAAAATATTAGGATCTAATAGGGGTGAATTGTTTAAATCCAAAATTTCATTCATTAGATTATCTTTTTTGTGTAAAGAATTTTTTATTTCGAATGCTTCTAAACAATTTAGTTTTTTACTTTTGTTTTCAATATGGAGTATTTTTAAATTTTGAATTGTACAAAAATGTTCATTGTTAAATAAATGTTTTGCCAAATTTGAATTTTCTATTTTTTCGTATTTAAATTGTCTTAAATGTTCATTAAATCTTAACTTGAAATTTCGCCCCGTTTGACCAATATATTTATAATTACAATTGTTACAAGAAATTTCGTAAACCCCAGATTTATCTAATTTGTCGAAATTTTCACTTTTATTATTAACAAACTCTTTTGTTATTTGTTTATATTTATATTTATTTATATTTATATCATTTATTTTTCTACCTGATGATGAGGTTATACCTCGATATGTAGGTACATTGTACAATATTTTTAAATAAAATATAATTTTTGAAACAAAGTATATATATTTTTTAAAAAATAACATAATGTTTCAAATGTATCCAACATATAAAACTATTGTTCATTATTTATTTACAAACATCATAATTCATAATAAATAAAACCCTATTCTGATCTCATAAGAAACATTTTCATTACCCTTTCCCTGATTCCTGCTATCATTTTTCAAGCGTTGTGGAGTAGACTTACCGGTCAACCGGGCCCGCAGGAGTGCGAGAAGCCTTAGCAGGAAGCAGCAGTAGACATGGCTGCATTGAAATGAAAAATAACAGGCGATGACAAGCCTGTAAGCTGCGGTGACATATGAGGACGATGCTAATAAATCTTACCACGTACGCAGGGCAGGGAACATGTTGCAACATGCAGAAGCAGGATTCAAGATGGAGGATGAATGTGAAGGGGAATAATAGGCAGCTATATAAAAATATAAATAAATGTACGATAGCATTCTAAGACTTTGTTGGATGCAGTTTACTCATAGATAATTTTTACCTCTCGCTAAGAGAGGTATTGGATTCATGCTAAAAACAGCATATCCAGATTTTAGTCTCTATGTGTGTGTGTGTGTGTGTGTGTGTGTGTGTGTGTGTGTGTGTGTGTGTGTGTGTATGTATGTATTGGATACCACTCGCCATTTTCATATTAGGTTATATAATGCCCGGTTTCACCAGCATCAAATAAATCTTTGAATAGCTTATTCGTCGAATAAGAGAAAAATATCGCATCGAAACCATAACGCAAATGACGGTATTTATTCTAGCTGTCATATTCTGATGCGATATTTTTCACTTATTTGACGAATAAGTTATTCAAAGATTTGTTTGATGTTGGTGAAAAAATTTCTAATTACATCAATTCTTTATTTTTCAATTCATTCTATGAACAAGTTTCCGCCTACTCTTCTATATGTTCGAGATTCTTCCAATTCATTGATACCATTTCTAAATGGTATATGATGAATTGTATGTTAGTAAGCGCGTGTTTAGTTGACACTGATACTGTACCGTGAGTATTTTTTAACGTGAAACATTAGGGTTTGTCATATCCATGGTGACGACTCATCATTTGATTGACAGCAATGTATTTGCCCGTTCCATTTAAAATTAAACATAGGGAACGAATCTGACAGAAGTATTATATTTAAATATTGTAAGAAATTTAGCCGAATCAGAAAGCCACTCGAGAGCACTAAACATATTTCGGGCACAAGGTGCACGCAGTATTTTTTCTACAATTAATTTTAATGTAGAATGCAGGTATTCTTATCAAATGTTATATTCGTTCCCTACGTTTCATTTTAAATGGAACGGGCAAATACATTGCTGTGAATCAAATGTCAAGTCGTAACCATGGATATGACAAACTCAATGTTTCACGTTAAAAAATACTCACGGTATATACTTTATCTTATTATTAAATTTCCAAAAAAATATTATTTAGAAGATCTTACTATTAATGTCAGATTAAGGAATACGTTATTAAATTAGCCCTATACACACATACATACACACATCCACACACACACAGACATCATTGTAAAAATGTTAAAATCGGATTCTAGGTACCTTAAAACGTACTTATTCACTAAAATCTGGATATGCGATTCCAATAAGTACTTCTTTTAACGAGAGGTAAAAGTTTGAAAATATATTCGCTATTTAAAATATAGGGAGTATTTTATATTGGCTCTTACAGAGTCGCTCAATTTGTGTCCTATACTGTATATGTAGGTCTGAATTAATAGTAATACAAACCTATTAACAATTCATATGGTACTGTATTCATTTTATCGTATTGATCCGTTCAATAATTGTAATTCAGTAAAGGATTAAAATTTAATAATCACAAATGTATAGATGTTGGAATGAACAAATTTCTAAGAAATTAAAGTCCCTACAAACTTTAAGCTATAATCCTTGTTTTATGTTCCTTAAATGCTACAAGTAATACGAAAATTCTTGTTATGTTAAGAAGTATTTAACTATTACGAAACAGTTTTATTTGCTTTTTTTCAAACATGTTTACTTTACTTATTAAATTATTATTGCATTATGAACTAAATTACAGTTTTAAAAACTGAAATAACTTTCTATAGAATTCTACATATCGTAGTTATATCATACAGAAGGTAATTTGTTTTGTGCTCTTTTTGATAATAAAATACTGCGAGTGGAAAGTGTAGAATTTATTTACATTTTCCATATGTCAGTTTTCAAAACATATTTATTGATTTATAAACAATATATGGTGGTATATTGCGGTAAATCTACAATCACAATAAATATTTTCGCTGTACAGCACGGAAACATGAAACAGCCATAATTTTTATAATAATTACTATAGAAGTATGTAAACAAAAACAAAATATATATAAACAAAATATTGAGGTTGATTATATGTGATACGTGATTTGAGTAACAAATTTTTATTGTTATACAGGATGTTATGTAAGTAAGTGCACAACGCTTAACCCATGGTAGAACTGAACCTATAGATAGTAAATCTGGCAATAATTTTTGTTTAACATGCTTTCTACAAGAACCAGAGGCCTTTAAAACTGACCAAATACCTCATAAATAGTTCTAAATTTTGTAAAAAAAGAAAAAATCAATGTGTTCTGTGGAAAAAAAAATGTCACATCTGTCACATGATATGAAAAATCTGTTGTGGCCAGCACAAGACCTCTCGCCATTTCCATATTAGGCTATAAATAAGTGATTAAAGGTGATTAGCTAGAAGATGACTAGCAGGGTTTTAGCGCTGTGAATCGGTTATGGATTATTTTAAAGAAAAATACAAATTAATTATTCGCAACTTTTATTTGGTGTATTTTTGTCTAAAATAATCCATAACCAATTGACAATGCTAAAACACTGCTAGTCATCTCCAATCTAATCATCCTTAATTACTTGTTCATCCTACCACCCATAGTGTTCTTTAGAAGAATATTTTGAATTATTTTGTATCCAGATTTTATTGAATAAGCAAGATTTAAGATTCCTAGAATCCGATTATAACATTTTTAAAATAATGTCTCTGTGTGTGTGTGTGTGTGTGTGTGTGTGTGTGTGTGTGTGTGTGTGTGTGTGTGTGTGTGTGTGTGTGTGGGTGGGTGGATTGTGTGTATGTGTGTGGATGTGTGTATGTATGTGTGTTTGGATGTTGGAGGGATGATTCCTCAAAAACTATAAGACTTAAAAAATATTTAACTATGGATTCCTCAATCTAACATTCCTGGGAAGAACTGAAAAGGTTTTGGTAACAATTGGACAACCGGAAGTAGTAGTTTCTTAGAAAAATTCTTCTAAATATATTTTTTTGGAAATTTTTGTTTTGACAAATATTGGAGATCAAAATTCTCCATTCTCCGTAATAAAGACATTATAATATATATAATATTCTAATCGCGAGGCTAAGGCACTAAGGAAACCACTTGACAAATTCAAATGTTTAACACATAGTTTGTAAATGACATATGTCAGTGTCAAAAATCAACAGTTTTAGTGACATTCTGATAGTTTTTTCTGGGAAGCATATTTAATCTTCCTTATTTTAATAATTAAATATTTGAATTATAGGTAAAATGCATATATCCATCAGAAATACCGCCAATCTGATTAATGAATTGGAAGAATCTCTGAAATTTAGGAATTTCCTCATTCAATGAAAAATAGATATAATTAAAATTATATTATGTGGGCAGAAGACATGTTAAATATAATCAAAAACAATATTTGGGTAAAGTTTTGTAATATTTTTGATATAAAACGACGGTTCGATAGCCAAGTGCAATACAATACTTATATAGCTTAATATGGAAATGGCGAGAGGTCTTGTGCTGGCTACAACAGATTTTTCATTATGAAAACCTGAAATATGCTGCGACGCCAATAATCTTATATATCATGTGACAGGTGTGACATTTTTTTTCCACAGAACACATTGATTTTTACTTTTTTACAAAACTTTGAACTATGACGTGATTGGTCAGTTTTAAAGGCCTCTAGTTCTTGTAAACAGCATGTTAAATAAAAATAAATAAATAAATATATCATCACGGCATATTACCCATTTCTGAGTGTGCCACAAACTATTTTATCGCAGATATCGGTAATGATGATGACATATTTGTACCATGCGGGTGTTTACCAGGCGTCATCCCACGAGTAATCATTGCTGGCGTGGAGAGTGCACCACACTTTTGTGCCATTTAAAATTCGAAATATTTGGCGTCGGTCGGGATCGATCCCGGATCCCCAAGGTTCGCGACCAGACACTCAGGCACGCGGCCACGGGATCCCATAAATAAATAAAAATTATTGCCAGATTTACTATCTATGGGGTCAGCTCTACCACGGGTTAAGCGTTGTACACTTATTTACATAGTGTGCTCTGCAAAACCATAAAATATAATTCCTAAAAACCTAAATAATTACTAAATTTAGGGCATATAAATTTAGGATTTAGGTATTAGGGTGATAAAAGTGCAACATCGGACACAGCATATGCCTTGAAGTTGACGCGCACTAATTAAACAAATCATATTCGTTGCTATAATTTGTACAAAACGTCAAATTTGCTGTGAAAGAATAGCTTCTTAGCTTCTATTTTATGAAATATAATATTAATATTTAATCTGAAGCATCAAATTAAATCGAAGTGTATAATTAATTTTTGTTATTCTAAAGTGTTACCTTATGAACCAATTAGTGTCATTAGTGTGCCATTCGGAGTTGTATTTATGTGAAGAAAACCTAAATCCTAAAATCTAAATGTCAAAACGCGACATCGGACACAGCCTCAGGAACGTAACCCAGTGTTCAAGACATTTCAATATGCAGCTTTGTGTTTCTTTGGTCCCGTAATCAATCGCACCTGCTGACTTAGGGTAAAGTAATTGAAATGTAAGACAACCCATCGTAAATAAATCGCATTAAAAGTTAAACTCGCTGGCTGGTATTTTTTTTTATCTTCCAACTCCGTCATAAAACTCAAACTCACCCTATCAAATTAGTGTCAAGGTAGAAATGGTCCATGAATCCCACCCCTGCCAAAATCAAATAAAACATAACCGTAAAATAAACCCTACCTGAACAAGTTTAGCCCTGTCTAATAAACTAGAGGGTAGGGCAGGGGGCCAATAGCAGGATTAGAGGTCAAAGAGAGTGGTTTAGTATATAGAGTGATAAACATAAGAAATAATTAATTAATTAAATTATTTTTAAAAATGATAAATTCCAACGACTAGTTTTTAACCAATCATGATGCAAAACACTTGAAAATTTAACCAATGGGAACAGTATTATACCGATAAAACCCCGTTATCCCGATAATTTTCCGCTACCAAATAAATAAACAGTTGTTCTGGATTCTGGATTTGAGGTGGAGGGTGAAGAAAGAAACTGCACGCGCACTTAGGCCTCACAAATGTACTACCTCCTATAGCACAGCTTCCGACCTACCGATCTTGAAGCCATTCTACGCTCAGGAAGAAGGCTAACAAGTTAGCGGGGGAAGTTGAGCTAAGTGCGGCCATGGAAGGCCAGAATTCCCCTAACATGGATCCTCTCTTTAACGCTAGAGCGGGACACTCGACAAGAATGTGTTCCACTGTTTCGTCATCCATCTCACAGCCTCTACAAAGAGGACTGTCGGAGATTTTTTTGCGGTACATGTGTTTGTTGAACCGACCATGTCCCGTAAGGACCTCAACAAGAAATTTAAGGTTGTTCCTCGAAAGTCTGATGAGATAATTGGCTAACTTATAAGTTGGTTTAGAAATAAGGTTTCTCGTTTGTTTACAGGTGGATATATTTCTTCAACCAGCTGAAAATTTTTCATGGGTAATGTTTCGAGTAATATTTGGCTAGGGGTAGCATGGGCTCTGGGCCCCAGGGTACACCAGACGAACCCTGTTTAGCTAGATTATCGGCACAGATGTTACCTTCAATACCATTGTGTCCCTTTACCCAAGCGAGTTCCACGACATTGTTTTTGGATATATCCGACAGTGCAAGATGACAAAGTTCAACCAGACCTGAAATGAATTTAAATCCACTAAGGCTTTTAAGAACTGCTTTGCTGTCTGAGGCTATCCTGATGTTCTTGTTCTGAACTTTATGTTCTTTAATTAGTAGTGCACTATGCAAGATACAGATAACAGTTGTTATTGTTTATAACTGTCAGTGTGACAATTAATGTGTCAAGTTTCATTTTGCGTTGTCTTTGGAATTTATCTCACCAAATACCACACGACCTCTCAGATTTTCTCAGATAAACTTTTATTTGTAAGCACTCATTCTTTTTGCTTTTAAGCAAAATCGCTCAAGCAAACTGACATTAGGTAAAACCCCTCCTCTTTCTGAGTCGGGATTTACCATGCAGTTTGCTTTCGTGTTTGTTGCTAAGCAAAAAAAATTCGTGCAACATAAAAATTTATCGATAAAATCAGGAGGTCTTGTGATATTACTTCTGATAATTTATTATAGTAACGAGCACAAATAAAGCCCCTAATTTTTTTTAAATTCCTTTTATGTAGTTTCATCTACATTGAAAACGATTTCAGTCCTAAAAATCTGCTGTGGCCAGCACAAGACCTCTCCCCATTTCCATATAAGGCTATATAAGTACATATTGTATTAAAAAATTTTGGTACACACACAAAAATACTAATTTCTATTTCTAATATATTTTTTAATTCATTCTATAAATAAGATTCCTAGTATTCTTCTAAATGTTTGAGATTCTTCAAAGCCATTGGCGAAATTGGCGGTATTTCTGATGCGTATATGAAATATATGTATCTATAATTTTAAATATTTAAGTAATAATAAAATAAGATATATTAAATATACTTCCTCGAAAATGCCTTCAGTAATTTATTTGGTTTTTTGACATTGACATTTTTTTAGTCAATTACAAATAATTTTATTTTTCAACTGGTTTCCATGGAGTTTTTTGGGATGTGAGATTCATTACAGTGAATTATTTTATCTATATTTATAATTCTCTATCTCTAAATTCATAGAAGATATAATAAAAATGTTCATTGTATCGGATAGAAAATTTTATAATCTTTAATATTTGTTATAATATAAATTTTCAAAAAGTAATATTTAGAAGATTGAAGATGACTTATAACCATTTAATGTGCCACTTTTTTTTCGAAGAACTTTGAAGCAGAATACCGGTTAAACGGTACACTTTCCGGTAAAAGTAAGTTTAGTTAAATCGTCTTATTTTAGCCTCAGCAATCTTTTAGAGACACCCGTAAGTACTTAATGTTAGAACTTTTCTCGGTCTAGTCCCACCGTATCAATATTTGTAATTACCGTTTACAAGGTAGAGGCATGACATCCCCCATTACGCCTCCCGTGCATCCGCCACTGATTTAGTCTTATAACAAATAAATTCTTTTGTATTAATGAGTCTATAACTAAGTGCAGTCCATTTAGCGTGAGATTAAATTTAATTAGTTCACATGATTTAGCGAACTAATCAAACATATAACTGATTTACCTTTCGGAGCGAATCACTTGAAAACTGATTTCTATCTATCTGTAACTTTCAACTTGAAGGAAAAGTAATCAAGACAAATTGAGCAGCAAAGTATGTGATCATTTCCGAACAGCTAGTTACGGCAATAAATTATATATTAGCCATTCGATAACGTTCTTGTAAATTATGGTCCTTTTTGCAAATAAATGATGTCGTCAAATGATTATAATTATTATTCAATGAATATAATAAATAGGACTTCAGTGTTGATTAAGCGTTATATTAATTTTTGTAAGTAGTTTAAGTTTTATTATTGTATTTGATTATTGTATTTTTGTATAGTTATTATAGTTGTCCTGAAGAAAAAAATCTGTTGTAGACAGCACAAGCCTCTCGCCATTTCCATATAAGGCTATATAAGTATTGTATTGTACTTCTCTATCGAACCGTCGATTTATAACAAAAAATTACAGAACTTTAACCAAATATTGTTTTTTATTATATTTAACATGTGTTCTGCACACATATAATTCTAATTATATCTATTTTTCATTGTATGAGAAAGTTCCTATATGTCTTCCAATTCATTAACCAGATTGGCGGTATATCTGATGGATATATGCATTTTTCCTATAACTTCAAATATTTCATTAATAAAATAATAAGAAAGATTAAATATACTTCCCAGAAAAAGCTATCAGAAATCCACTAAAACTGTTGATTTTTAACACTGACATATGTCATTTTCAAACTATGTTATAAACATTTGAATTTGAAAAGTCGTTTACTTAGTGCCTTAGCCTCTGCGATTAGAATCTGCTATATATTACAGTGTCTTTATCTCTAAATCTATACAAGATATAATGAAAAATTTAAGTGTATTAGATGGAAAATTTTGTTCTTCAATATTTGTAATAACAAAAATTTCCAAAAAATTATATTTAGAAGAAATTTTCTAAGAAACTACTACTTCCGGTTGTTCAATTGTTACCAAAACCTTTTCAGCTCTTCGAAGGAATATCAGATTGAGGAAACTGCAGTTAAATATTTTTTAAGTCTTACAGTTTTTGAGGAATCGTGTCTACAACATCCAGACATACATACACACATACATACATACACACATACACACCTACACACATCACACAGACATCATTTTAAAAATGTTATAATCGGATTCTAGGAACCTTAAATCGTGCTTATTCAATAAAATCTGAACATGCGAATTTTAGCATGAATCCAATACCTCTCTTAGCGAGAGGTAATAAAGTCCTCTTATTATATGTATGTATTATACAGGTGTCTCACAACACGCGCCCCAGAGCGAATGAGGAAACACGAGACTGCACTCGGATGTGTAATCTCGAAGAAAAAAAATCTAGCTTAAAAGATATTAGAGAAAAGACGTCTTAAAATTGACCAATCAGAGATCTACACCTTTAACGTGTGTTTGCCGTAATTTTACGTTACTAGGGTTTTATACAAATCAAATCTTCTTTAAAATGTGTGAGCGACTGTAGTTTTCTAAAAATGTCAGTGTCAAATTAAATATGACAAGGTGAATAAAAAAAGGCAAATTCCTACCATTTATTCAGCCGCTGATTACTTAGAAATGATTATAATTTTCGGAGAATGTGGACAATAATATTTTCGTTTAACACATTTTACACAGCTGCTACAACACGTTGCACTGTACGATATAAATGATGATCTCGGATGACACCTTCGCTAACCTAAATTTGTTGACAGTGAAAAGTCAACTTAAAGTGTCAAAATTGCAGTAAGTCAAACAAATTTTGTAACTCACTAGTAGTATTTTTAAAACCTAGCAACCAGTTTTATTTTGTAATAATATCATCACACCTCAAGATATCCTTCCGGGATTGGTGGATTAAAAAGTCTTGTAACTCCGTTATGCAAGCAGCTGCAAATTATTTTCTTCTATTTGTTGGCAACCTATTGTCGTCGGCAAGTATCAGTTTCGTCTGGGGCGCGAGTTGTCAGACACCCTGTATAATTTCTACACTCGTTTATACAATCTTATTATACTTATTATTCTAGTGGATTTTGAAAAAGGGATTTTAAATGTAATATTTTAACTACAGTAAGATAAAAAATCAGATGTGGCCAGCACAAGACCTTCCGTCAGTTCTATGTACTGTGTACAAATCCCATACCAAAAGTTCCTTGGAAAAGATTTTAATATATCCAGTAAAATTGTAGCACGAACATAACTGTTTTCTACAAATTCCATACCGAAAATTCTTTGGAAAATATTTTATAAATCCAATAAAATTATAACGCGAACATATGTTATGTAAATTGCAATTGGCACTGACATCTGTCAATTAGAATATTTAAATGTATCACCAGTTTCAATTTTTGTCACACACACACACACACACACACACACACACATACATACACACATGCACAGACATCATCAAAGTAAGTAAATTATTAATGATTTGGTAGTTTACAAATTTCCATGTTGTTATAATTTTAAATAATTGCTTGTAATTATGAATATTTTTGTCAATTGTTTCCAATAAATTTTCATATATTAGACAACAAGACGATCGAGACTTCTCGATTATACGAAACGAGTTGCCTAAATTTATCGCTTGTACGGGAAATTTTACTTTGACAAATTTAATTTCAATAATGAAATGATCAAGCAATTAAATTTAACAAGAATTATTGTTTTGTATCATTCGGACAACACAGGGAAAAAAATTAACAACGGGAATAATTCATTCCCAATTTAGATTGAAATGCCAAAAGCGTAAAATATTGCAATTGAATATTTATTTGGGCTACTGAAAGCGATAATCGGCGATTATCAATTTTACTTTCCGTCCCCTTTAGGTAAGGAAGGTATTGTCTTTGGTCAAAAAAATCGGTGGTGAGTTTTTAATGAATAAACGCGTCTTAGGGTACCCTACTATATGATTTTACTAGTTTTACGATGATATCTGTATGTATATGTATTTGTCTGTGTGTGTAATTCTACAAATTATAATTCTTTCGTATTCCTCTTCCTTACATCCATATGAAAAGCTGATTAGATTTTGGTTATAATTGGTCAACCAGATGTTCCCTTATTTAAAGATCTTAACAGTTTTTCTTGAAAAAAAGTTAAATATCATTTTTTGACATTTCATTTGATTTTCAAGATGAAAGAATATATTCTTGTCTATACTGTTTGATTATACATTTTCCTTCATATTCAACAGATATAGGTTTAAAAATTATAAAGAGATTAATTTTCATAAATCAGCCAGTTTTGGTAAAATCATGAAAATAACTGATATATTTAAATAATCCTAACCTGCAGATGTGTTAAATGCAATTTACTATACATATATAAATACTCTAAAAATGCGTACACTTACGTAACATTATCTTTACAATCAAATAATATTACTACCAAGATCTCTACCCATTTATGAATTATTGCCCCAAAAGTCAATATACCCCACATTTAGATAAAAACTTCAAAATTTTCAAAAATCTAATTTATATGTATCTAGATACTTCTCAATGCGCTGATTCCAAATTTTGAAACAGCAGGTCGATATCTCGTTTCGTTCTCGAGATCTCAAAACTGCCCATTTTTGGGTATTAACCCAAAAATGGGTCGAGATATGAATTTGGCGACATCACCATTCGATTCTACGGACAAAAATACATAAGTATAGCAATTTTCATAATTTTTGTCCAACCGGTTCAATTTTTATGAATAAAAGCTTGAAAATCCTTGAAAATGGCGAAAATCTGAAAAAATCGTAAGGGGTACACCTTAGATTTTTGCGATTTTTGGCCATTTTTAGTTATTTTGCTTTAGAGATTGTATGCGGTGCTCAAAAATTATGAAAATTGGTGTACTTATGTAATTTTGCCCGTAGAATCGAATGGTGTTGTCCCCAAATTCATATCTCGACCCATTTTTGGGTTATTATCCAAAAATGGGCAGTTGTGAGCAAAACTTTGACTCTAAATATCTCGAGAACGAAAAGAGATATCGACCTGCGGTTGCAAAATTTAGAATCAGCGCATTAAGAAGTATCTAGATACATAAAAATTAGATTTTTGAAAATTTTGAAGTTTTCATGTAAATGTGGGGTATATTGACTTTTGGGGCAATAATTCAAAAATGAGTAGAGATATGAACTTGGTAGTAATATTATTTGATTGTAAAGAGAATGTTACGCAAGTGTACGCATTTTGAGATTATTTATATATGATTATACATAATGTATATTCATGTGATAATTTTATTGGATTTATAGAATATTTTCCAATGAACTTTTGGTATGGGATTTGTACAAAATACATCAAATTAACAGTAGGTCTTGTGCTGGCCACAACAGATTTTTTTTATTATTCTTACCACCAAAATCACCAATCTTTAATCAAGTTTTGATTCTCTGATCAACACTGATCTGTAAATCAAGTTCTGGTTTACATTGGAGATCAACAGTTTTAACAAAGCAATAGTGTCAAATTTTGTTGATTAGAGAATCAAATTTGATTCAGGGGTGGTGAATTCGGTTGTTACTGTACTATATTCAGAAGCACGTGATATAATTTTCTAATTTGATTGGCTCTAGACTTATGTTCATGTTACAGTTTTATTGGATATAATCTTTTCCACGGGACTTGTGGTATGGGATTTATTCAAAATATATAAAATTGACGCAAGGTAATTTGCTGGCAGATTTTTTTATAAGGGATTTAATTTTCACATATCGTTCAGTGTTTTTATAATGTTAACTTAAGTTACCAATAAGCGATTAACTTAAAACTTCGTAGATACAAGTAATGACAATTCACATAACCTCACAAAAATAATTAAGTCTAGTGCTACCCTCTTTGTATTAGACCACGAACTTTGCAACTCACCCTCGTATCTTTGTTGGCCAAATACACATTTAAATAAATAATTCTGATGATGGTCTAAGAAACCGAAATCGATAAAGTGTCTTAAATAAATATTTTGTGAAACACACCAAGTGTTTTCTTTAACTAATTTCTCGTTATTTAAATATGATCACCAAGTGCCTACCACTGAATCTCTCAATTCTTGATAACACCAATCATGTTGTAAAAACAAAATACAATTTCCACAGAAGTACATCATAAACTTGTCGTGTGCAAACATACGAATATCTTACACGAATGTTAAACCCCTGTAACTATAAAACAACCTTCGTGTTTACCAGCTAACCTCCATAGCTGTCATTCTGAAAATACGTTACACCCTGTGATTGCCGACGAATTCGGGCAATGGCTAAATCTAAATTCCTTTGGTCGCGGTAATCATTTAATCCGCTTGCTTGCTTTGCTAGTCACGTTTTGACCCGCATCGAGTTACCTCTGGAGTTCCAGTCGGATCCGGGAACTTGCTCCAGTGAGGAGCTACGCTCCAAAATGGAGCGGAGAGTGAATAGTAAAGTAGAGGAGTAATATAGAAGATGGGTTACTAGAAGTAAGGATGTAGGTAAAGTACAGAATGTTTAAATCTACTTGATGGTTAGTGTGTTCGCTTTTTATCTTCAGTCACCTTTAGGTAAGGAAGGTATTGTCTTTGGTCAAAAAATTCGGTGGTGGGTTTTTAATGAATAAGCATGTTTTAGGGTTCCTACAATACGAATTTACTATTTTTGGATGATGTCTGTATATATATATATATATATATATATATATATATATATATATATATATATATATGTGTGTGTGTGTGTGTATGTGTGTGTGTGTGTGTGTGTGTGTATTTCCGACGATAACTCCAATACTACAATTTTAAAAATTATAATTCTTTCGTATTCCTCTTCCGTACATCCATATGAAGAGTTGATTAGATTTTGGTTATAACTGATCCACCGGAAGTGGATAATTGATCCACCTTTATTAGAAGTTTTTAACAGTTTTTCTTAAAAAACGGAGTTAAATATTATTTTTTGACATTTTGTTATCATATATATTAAAGTAAATACTCTTATATATTCAAAAATTAGTCAGCTTTGCTATTTCTCATGGAAACAGCTGATATTTCAAAAAATTCTAATTGACAGATGTATGTTGCAAGTTGCAAGTGCAAAACCAAATTTGGAAAGTATGAGATGAAAAATTAGTATTTCATAGTGGTCCTCTCAAGTGAAAGGCTAAAAAGAAGATGGAAGGACTGTATCCCAGAAGACTTGAGAATGGAAGGACTGTGTGAAGAAGATGCGTTGGACAGGAATGAGTGGAAAAGAAGAGGAAACAGCGACCCCTAATAAAATACGGGGAAAGTTGAAGAAGGAAGTGTCAATTGCATTTTACTTAGTGTATGTTTATGTTATAATTTTATTAGATTTATAGAACCTTTTCAAATAAACTTTCGGTATGGAATTTGTAAAAATAGTATGTGTTCGTGTTCGATTTTACATGATCTTATATAGAATCTTTTCCAATGACCTTTCGGTATGGGATTTGTACAAAATACATCGAATTGACGGAAGGTCTTGTGCTGGTCACAACAGATTTTTTAAATTTGAATTTTGAATATATCATAGCTAACTAGGACGTTCATATAAAAATATTAAAACTAATTGCATTGAATTACAAATAAACTAAGGGCCAGTTGTACAATCTCCGGTTAGAATTTTAACTGTCGGTTAAATAAACAAAATTGAAACGAAATGAGCTGTCAAATGACAAATTGATCATTGATGTCAATAACCCGATTCAATATTGTTTATTTAACTTCCAGTTAAAATTCTAACCGGAGATTGTACAACTGGCCCTAAGAAGGTAGTATTATTCCAATTGCTGATAAATGAATTTCGAAATTTGTAATGAAATAAACAAATTATCTATAATTGTGATTTTGTTTGTTTCATTGTCACATACCTATTATTATTCATAATTAATACATTTTTGATATTAGAAATAAAGTAATAATTAAATATTTCTCGAATTTCTCCAATTGTCGGGATGAGATTAATCTTATTCATCTCGTCTCGATATTTCGAAATGAGACAAGAATAATGCCGTCAAGATTTGCTCGAGACGAGAGTAGAAATTCGAAATTCTGATTGTAAGATTTTTTTTATATTGTATAAATATATCTAATAAAACACGTTGTCCTAGACATTCTGTATACATTACATTAGAACATTAGATAGTGAACTAAGTTGAGAACAAGTTTGTAGACAAGATAGTTTGTAGTGGTTAAAGTCAGACCCAAATCACTCTTGTTAATTATTCTCAAAATTTCCAATTCCATGTAGTGCTATCCACATTCCAAAGTCCTTAAGATAATTGTTGGTGATTGTTGTGTTACATGTGGAATGATCCGTAGATTATTCTGCAGGTTAGATTAAATTGACAATAATGGAACTTGAAATCGTTGTTGTCACGTCAATAACAGATTAAAATATCTGTTGTGGCCAGCACAAGATTTCTCGCCATTTTCATATTAGGTTATATAAGTATTATATTGCACTTCGCTTTCGAACCGTCGTTTTATAACAAAATATTACAGAACTTTACTCAAATATTGCTTTTTATTGTATTTAACATGTCTTCTGCACACATATAATTCTAATTATATCTATTTTTCATTGTATGAGGAAGTTTCTAAATGCCAGAGATTCTTCCAATTCATTAACCAGATTGGCGGTATTTCTGATGGATATATGCATTTTACCTATAATTTCAAATATTTAATTAATAAAACAATAAGACAGATTAAATATACTTCCCAGAAAAAGCTATCAGAATGTCACGAAAACTGTTGGTTTTTGACACTGACATGTGTCATTTACAAACTATATTATAAACATTGGAATTTGTCAACTGGTTTCCTTATGGCCGTTTGCACCACCGTAACTTAAATATTAAACTCGGCTTAAATTGACAATATTGTATGGAAATGAAATATAATATATTGCTGTCAAAATATCGATTTGCACTTTTTTGTTTAAGCCTAGCTTAAAATTTATGTCTTATAGGGGTAAATGGGCATTAGTGCCTTAGCCTAATTAGATTACTCTATAAATTTATAGTGTCTTTATCTCTAAATCTATACAAGATATAATAAAATTTTTAAGTGTATCAGATGGAGAATTTTATGTTCTTCAATATTTAAAAAGACTCCCAAAAAATTATATTTAGAAGAATTTTTCTAAGAAACTACTACTTCCGGTTATTCAATTGTTACCAAAACCTTTTCTGCTCTTCCCAGGTCTTATAGTTTTTGAGGAATCGTGTCTACAACAGCTATCAGAATGTCACTAAAACTGTTGATATTTGACAATGACATGTGTCATGTTATAAACATTGGAATTTGTCAACTGGTTTCCTTAGTGCCTTAGCCTCTGCGATTAGTTTACTCTATAAATTATAGTGTCTTTATCTCTAAATCTATGCAAGATATAATAAAAAATTTAAGTGTATTAGATGGAGAATTTTATGTTCTTCAATATTTAATAAAAAAAAACTCTCAAAAATTTATATTTAGAAGATTTTTTCTAAAAAACTACAACTTCCGGTTGTTCAATTGTTACCAAAACCATTTCAGCTCTTCCCAGGAAACTCAGATTGAGAAAACTGCAGTTAAATATTTTTTAAGTCTTATAGTTTTTGAGGAATCGTGTCTACAACATCCAGACATACACACATACACACATCCACACACATCCACACACACACACACACACACACACACACACACACACACACACACAGACATTTTAAAAATGTTATAATTGGATTATAGGGACCTTAAATTGTGTTTATTTAATAAAATCTGGATATGCGGATTTTAGCATGAATCCAATACCCCTCTTAGCGAGAGGTAAAAAGTACCAGAACAGATGAATATAATGCTTAAAATTTGAGACTAACTTTGAATGTATAAATATAGATCGTGACAATATTCTGTGTTTAATTGAATGTTTGTTATTCATACCAGTAAATCAAGTTGTACACTGACAATGGCAGCTGTTGATAATGATATACAAAGCCAGAATATTGTCTAGCTAAGAGCACCAGATTGTTTATCAGCTCGGATATTCAGTACAAGAAATCCGTATTGATTGGCATTGAATATGTAATGAGTATCCGCTTGCTACAGAACTTAGGCATCGTTTACGTTATATATTTACTCCAGTTATAGTTTCAATCTTAGACGTGCCTTAAACAGTACTCGATAAAAATGTATTTTCCTACTACCGATACTAGAAAATATAATTTGAATACTTTAAAGGTAAAACAAAAGGCATAAATGCTCCATGTGTATTGTTAAATTCTTTATTACGGAAGTTTCGGGCTTATGGCATCTTCAGCTATGGTTGAATATACAAGAACTATTAAATTTATTACACGGTAAATAAAAACTTTGTTGTGATTACCAAAAATGAGTTCCAGCAGCAATTTTTTTTTGTCAATATAGGACCAGCAAATATACGAGGGGAGTTTTTACCTTCCGTCACCTTTAGGTAAGGAAGGTATTGTCTTTGGTCAAAAAATTCGGTGGTGAGTTTTTAATGAATAAGCACGTTTTAGGGTCCCTACAATACAAATTTACTATTTTTAAGATGATGTCTGTATGTATGTATGTGTGTGTGTGTGTGTGTGTGTGTGTGTCCGTGTGTGTGTGTGTGTGTATGTGTGTCCGTGTGTGACAAATTTTTCTCCGACGATAACTCCAATACTACAATTCTAAAAATTATAATTCTTTCGTAGTCCTCTTCTGTACATCCATATGAAGAGTTGATTAGATTTTGGTTATAATCGATCCACCGGAAGTTCCCTTTTTTGAAGTTTTTAACAGTTTTTCTTAAAAAAACGCAGTTAAATATTATTTTTTGACATTTTGTTATTATATATATTAAAGAAAATACTCTTCTCTATACGGTTTAATTATACATTTTCCTTCATATTCAATAGATGTAAATTTAAAGCATTATAAAGAAATTAATTTTCAAAAATTAGTCTGCTTTGCAATTTATCATGGAAACAGCTGACATAATTATTCAAAAAAATTAATTGACAGATGTCAGTTGCAAGTGCAAAACCAAATATGGAAAGTATAGAATCTAAAATTGGTATGTCATATTGTTACTCGCAAGTGACATGCAGAGAAAGGCCAAAGAGAAGATGGAAGGACATTACTTAGTGTAGTTTATGTTATAATTTTATTGGATTTAAAGAACCTTTCCAAATGAACTTTTAGTATGGAATTTGTAAAAAATAGTATGTGTTCGTGTTCGACTTTACATGATATTATATAGAATCTATTCCAAGGACCTTTTGGTATGGGATTTGTACAAAGTACATCGAATTGACGGAAGGTCTTGTGCTGGCCACAACAGATTTTTTATGTTATCTACCTAGCTATGAAAACAACGAGTTAGAGAACAAATAAAATTTTATTTTTCTACGTAAGAACCGTTCACACTAACACACTTATTCCAACGTTTTTCTAATAAAGCTACGCCGGAAAAAAAAATCTTTTAGTAATTCTGCAAAATACGACTCCACTGCGTTTCCCAAGTCATCATTCGATAAAAAGCGACTCTTTCTCAAATGTGTTTTGAGTTTTGAAAATAAATAATAGTCGGACGTGGTCAGGACTGTAAGGTGGATGTTGCAATTCGTCAAAGCCGCATTCATTGACTACTGCTTGAACAATTCTTGCTTTATGCACCCTGCAGTTGTTGTGCAGAAACAGCATTTTCTGATCATAATTGTGGGGTCTTTTTTTCGTGTATAGCCGCTTTCAAGTTTTTAATTGTGCCTTTGTAGACATGAAAATGTCACAGCAACTTGACATAAGAAAATTGTCGCGATTGCATATTGTTTTCATAGCTAGGTAGATAACATAAAAAAACTCCCCTCGTATTTGTTACAGTTACCTAGGTAAATTTGCTGGTAAAAAAGTGTTGTGGCAACAAATACAATTTTGTTATATATAACAAAAGATATTTGTTAAGCGAACAAATAAAATAAGTTACCATTAAGAAATGTAAATTTGTTATACGAACAAATAAATTAAGTTACCATTAAGAAATATAAATTTGTTATGCGAAGAAATAAATAAGTTACCACTAATAACTATGAATTTGTTTTGGAAACTAATAAATTTTTGATAGATATACAAATGCATTATGAGGTAGTAAGGTAAAAATTAAATACATGCGTATTATAATAATTTTATTTATTTATAATTATAATCTATACAGTGTGTCCCATTTAGAGGTGCCACCATTGGGATCTCGAGAACTATAAGAGATACGATGTCGGTTAAATGGAACTTTTTGTGCACCTTTGGGAGGTCATCTCAGATATGCTTTTGTTTTTCCAAAAATTCTCATAGGACACTAGATAATGACGAAAAACTGAATATTGTTGATTTTTTCTTTCTCAAATAACTTCTAAACTATTAGTAATTGAGAAAAACGTTTCAAATATAAAAGATAGATATTTTTATTAACTAACCAGTGGCGTACGAAATAAATTTTCATATCCGTAAATTTTCGAGATATAACACAAACTTATATTTTTTTAAATGGAACCCATATCTGATTTTAGTCTCAAAAAAATTTATATTTTTTTCTCTTTTCAATGGTGTAAGGGTTATTATGTTTTATATTTGTTTTGCTCCTCAAATTTATTTTTTCTCTTTATTTTCCTGAATTTTCTGATTATTTCCCAAAAAAACATTATTATTTTTATTAATCATATTGTATTTGATCAACATAATTTGTTTTATGTCTTTATTACTTAATATTTTCATTCTAGACTCATAATTACAAATTACACTATGATGTGCCAAGGGCGAGCTGATACAAAATATTATAAAAATTAATTTGATACGAATTTTGAGCAAATATTTTTAAGGAAATAAATTATTTAAATTCAAGGAGTATTTCCAAATAGAAATCTACCAATATTTTCAAAATAATTGTAAATTTAATACAAAATAAGGAAAAAATAATAATTTTTGAAGGCAAAACAAATATAAAACATAATAACCCTTACATCGTTGAAAAGAGAAAAAAATATTTATTTTTTTGAGACTAAAATCAGATATGGGTTCTATTTAAAAAAATATAAGTTTGTGTTATATCTCAAAAATTTACAGTTATAAAAATTTATTTCGTACGCCACTGGTTAGTTAATAAAAATATCTATCTTTTATATATGAAACTTTTTTCTCAATTATTAATAGTTTAGAAGTTATTTGAAAAAGAAAAAATCAACAATATTCAGTTTTTCGTCATTATCTAGTGCCCTATGAGAATTTTTGGAAAAATAAAAGCACATCTGAGATGGCTTCCCAAAGGCGCATAAAAAGTTCCATTTAACCGACATCGTATCTCTTATAGTTCTCGAGATCCCAATGGTGGCACCTCTAAATGGGACACACTGTATACATGTAACAAATATTATATAAACAAAATAACGTATGAAACAATAGTCACTTAAATTATAATAGATTTATCAATAATCGATACATACCTTCAAATTTCTTAATAAGACACTCAAATTGCCATTGTTTTAAAATATCTTTTACAAAATCATCCATTTCTATTGACGGGCACAAGAAACAAGCACTTTTAAAACACAATTTTCGACAGGCTAAACTTAACTGCGCAAGCAAATGAGACACGACGTAGTATAGTATTGTATAACACGAACAGTGAATTATGCTGTATACCAGGGAATACCCTGTCTACACAAAAGTTTTAGTTACCTGTACAAATAAGTATATGGCGGGAAGAAGAATTGGTAATCTATACAAAATATAATGTCACAGGATACAAAAAAATAAAATTTGTCCCAGTAACAGATTAAATATCTTTAATTGTTGCAAAATGATTTTGTAATCTGAACAAAGTAACAAAATGACTGCTTAGTACTACTAATAATAATTGCTACCATGACTTTTTTATAGCAAATAATGCTTTTTATATACAACAAAAATTGTTTAATTTTGGAAACTTAAAATACAAAGTTCTTCGTATACACGGCAAAAAAATATTGTTGAAATATTAAAAAATATACAGCTAACTAAATTTTGTCCAGAATATCAATGTAATTTTTTACCGTGTATTACAAAATCTTAAAATTGTATTGGATACGATAATCTATATGAACTACGTCGTTAACATTTTAAATAGAGTGTTTCACCAACTCCGGATTGATTCGGAGGTTTGCTGAAATAATGTATTTGAATTAAATATACAATTCGATTTAATTTGATGCTTAAAATTAAATATTAATATTATATTTCATAAAATAGAATTCTCTCTTTAATAAATTTTGAATTGCCACCTCTTGCTATATTATTTCTCATAAAAATTACTGAAATTACAATTTTCAGCAAAATCGTAAATTGGCATCAATTTTTTCGTATTATGTGAATGTATAAAACGCCAAAACCACCCGTGAACGCAAATATCGTGTTAAGCATATTTATTTATTTTTAATCATTATCACCGTGTTATCACTCCAGCATATAATACCCCGTAAAATAGCGCTGTTCGAGTATAAGATTATACGAAAGATTACAGCACACTTCAGTTCATCAGATTAGAGGAAAATAAGCGGTTGCTTGCGTCATGTTTTATACTGCAAGTTGAAATTTTTATCACGTAATACAAGACTGCAATTAAATTGAATGCAATTTTAATCGATTCCTTACATTTGGCGGTTGGTCTAATGCAACAAGTTCCTTACACGGATTTTTGTTCGGGGGATGTGGCGTGTATAGTGAAGTTTAACCAATGAAAAGAAAGATAATAGTATAAAAAAATATGTTGTGGCCAGCACAATACCTCTCGCCATATCCATATTTGTCTATATAAGTATTGTACTGCACTTCGCTTTCGAACCGTCGTTTTATAACAAAAATTACAGAACTTTACCCAAATATTGTTTTTTATTGTATTTCAACATGTCTTCTGCACACATATAATTCTAATTATATCTATTTTTTATTGTTTGAGAAAGTTTATTAATGTCAGAGATAGTGTTTCACAAGACAAGATTTCTTGTCTTGCTAGGCTATTTCTTGTCTTGTGTTACTCTTGCAAGCAAAAATCTTGCCTTGCTTGCAAGACTCTTGCACATTTCTTGTCTTGCAATTTCATATCAAAAGGAACAACATATTTAAATCGGAAGGGATATTTTACTTGAAGCTGTGAAGAGATTTGAAAAAATGTATTATGCTATAATTGAAAACTTTTCAAATCTTGTATTTAACACTTTTATATTAATGAGACCGACATATTAGATTCTTGTTAATATTAGTAAACCTAAAGTGGTACGTTACTTGAAGCTCTGAACTGATTTCCTTGAAAAAATATATTAAAATATGGTATAAAAAACTTCTCAAATTTGATTTTAAAACTCATACATGATTTAAAACAACATTAGATTTTGAGTATATATGATAAGTCGGATGTGGTTCTTAACTAAGAGCTCTTAACAGATTTTTTTTAAAAAAAAAACTTGATAAAATATAATACAAAATTTCTTATTAAAAACTTTTCTATTCATTGGAACAACAAATTCGATTTTGTTTACAAACGATAAAGTGATATTTAACTCCAAGCTCATTGCAATTTTAAACATCGAATTAGCGGGAGGTCATGTGCTGGCCATATCAGATTTTTTATCTCTAAATCTATAGAAGATATAATAAGAAAATTTAAATCAGATTGAGTACTTAATGCTCTTTATTATTTTGTGTACTATAAATACTACTTCCGATTGTCAATTGTTACCAAAACCTTTTTAGTTTTTCCGATTAATGTCGGCTTAGCTAGAGGTAAAACCTATAATAAAATGTTGATATATTGAATTATAATATAATATTGCAAGAGTGCAAGAATGAAAGAAAATACTAAAAAATCTTGCTATTCTTGTACTTTTCTTGCAGGGCATATTCTTGCCTTGTCTTGCAACGAACTATATAACTCTTGTCTTGCATTTTATGCAAGAACAAGAAAAATGCAAGACTCTTGTGAAACACTAGTCAGAGATTCTTCCATTTCATTAACCAGATTGGCGGTATTTCTGATGGATATACACATTTTACGACAATTTTACCTACAATTTCAATTATTTAATTAATAAAACAATAAAAAAGATTAAATATACTTCCCAGAAAAAGCTATCAGAATGTCACTAAAATTGTTGGTTTTTGACACTGACATGTGTCATTTACAAACTATGTTATAAACATTGGAATATGTCAACTGGTTTCCTTAGTGCCTTAGCCTCTGCGATTAGATTACTGTATAAATTATAGTGTCTTTATATCTAAATCTTTGCAAGATATAATAATTTTTTTTAAGTGTATTAGATGGAGAATTTTATGTTCTTCGATATTTAATAAAATAAACTCCCAAAAAATTATATTTAGAAGAATTTTTCTAAGAAACTACTAATTCTGGTTGTTCAATTGTTACCAAAACCTTTTCAGCTCTTCCCAGGAATGTCAGATTGAGGAAACTGCAGTTAAATATTTTTTAAGTCTTATAGTTTTTGAGGAATCGTGTCTACAACATCCATACATACATACATACACACACACACACACACACATCCACACACACACACACACACACACACACATACAGACATAATTTTGAAAATGTTATAATCGGATCTAGGGACCTTAAATCGTGCTTATTCAATAAAATCTGGATATGCGAATTTTAGCATGAATCCAATACCTCTCTTAGCGCCAGGTAAAAACTAAACTTTCTTTTGGATTTAATTTTCTTTATTTTATATCTAAACTACCTTTAATAAATACTTGTTATCTATATGAAATGTGACAGTTGTTGCTGAATTAAAAATTAACAATTAAGTTCAAGTTATCAGATAGAGGTTATAATGTTTTTTTTGAAATTATCTTGATGCATTTAAGTGTACGTGTTATCAAATAATGGGCAATAAAGTTTATTACCTGATACATATTTTAAAACAGTTTAACAGTTGATATATACTACCGTTTAAATTTATTGACCTACTTTACTTTTGTAATTATAAAACATAAATAATTAACTCCTACATTGAATGTTATACGAAATTTAAAAATAGTTATTTAACTATCAAGTGTGTTAATGATTGAGGCGTGAGCGTAATTGTTGAGATCATTAATTGCCAATTAACACCCGTGTTAGTTACAATATTTTTCCGTTGGCCATATTTTACCGAATTGTAAAATCTAATTTTATTCTATAACAAAAAAAATCTATTGTGACCAGTAAAAAACCTCTAGCCATTTCCATTTTATGTTACATATTATGATATTATACCTCGCTATCGATCCTTTGTTTTATAACAAAAAGTTACAAAACTTTACCCAAATATTGTTTTTTATTGTATTTAACATGTCTTTTGCACAAATAAAATTCTAATTATATCTATTTTTCATTGTATGAGGAAGTTCCTAAATATCAGAGGTTCTTCCCATTTATTAACAAGATTGGCGGTATTTCCAATGGATATTTGCAGGTTACCTATAATTTCAAATATTTAATTAATAAAACCATAAGAAAGATTAAATATACTAACCAGGAAAAGCTATCAGAATGTCACTAAAACTGTTGATTTTTGACAGTGATATTGTTATCTGTCATTTACAAACTATGTTATAGACATTTGAATTTGTCAACTGGTTTCCTTATCTCTAAATCTATACAAGATATAATTTTTTTTAAGTGTAGTAGATAAATAAATAAATAAATATATCATCACGGCATATTACCTATTTCTGGGTGTGCCAGTATCTACAACACATGTAGATATCGGTAATGATGACGATATATTTTACCGTGTGGGCGCTTACCAGGCGTCACTTCACGGGCATTCATTGCTGGCGTAGAGAGTGCACCACAGGGGTCACTTTTGTGTCAATTAAAATTTGGCGTCTGTCGGGATCGAACCCGGTTCCCCCAGGTTCGCGACCAGACACTCAGGCACGCGGCCACGGGACTCCATGTGTAGTAGATGGAGAATTTTATGTTCTTCAATTTTTGTACTAACAAAAATTTTCAAAAAATTATATTTACAAGAATTTTTCTAAGAAAATACTACTTCCGGTTGTCCAATTATTACCAAAACCTTTTCAGTTCTTCCTAATAATGTCAGATTGAGGAATTCATAGTTAAACAGGTCTTATGTCTTACAGTTTTTGAGGAATCGTCCCTCCAACATCCAGACATACACACACACACATACACACATCCCCACATACACACACATTATTTTAAAAATGTTATAATCAGATTTTAGGGACCTCAAATCGTGCTTATCACTAAAATCTAGATATGCGAATTTTAGCATGAATCCAATACCTCTCTTAGCGAGAGGTAAAAATTAAATAGCGGAAGGTATTGTGTTGGCCACATCAGATTTTTATTACTATTGTACGAGTACTGTAACAAGGTGAGAATAGTGAAATAACAAGTAAATAACTTTAATATAAACTCTTCTAAATTATAGTTTCAATATCAACATTTTAATTCTGTTATCTTTGTAAGTCAAAATTCTGTTTAGAAATAATAATCATTATTTTCTCATATATCTGTTTAGTCTAGATGTCAACCGCGTAGACATTTATTGTTTTGACAATTAACTGTATAACTTATTGGCTAGACTACGTGAAGTCTTGTTATTTTGCTATGGATGCTACACCCTCGCACCCTTCTTTAGATATACGTCTGAAGAGATAAACCTTTGTTTTAAGGCAGTCGAGATTAAGGACTCAGTGAGTTCAGACATGTAGTCTGTGTTGAGATTTTGGGCGTTTTCCGCCAGTACTATTACAATGTAACTGTAAGAGTATAGTTTTGTGTTAGTTGTTTAGTGTAATTAATAATAATGATTTAGTATTAATGTAATTATGTGTAAATAAAGTAAAGTTAAAATTAGTATAAAATATTGTGTGTGTCATCCATTTAAGATGTGTTCATCATCTATCATCAAGTGTTCAGTGATAGTGTGAGTGTAAGAGCGTGTTCCTCCTCAGGAAAGCAGTAGTCGTTCGGTGAAGTGTCCACCAGTTAGATAAAGGGCACCGTGCGGCAAAGAAATAGTGTCATCGTGGGGTACCCCCCCCCCCCCTGTTGCAGTACATCCGTCTATAAATAAACTGTTGTTGCAACAATAACCTGTCCTCTTTATTCGTGATATTCTACAAACTATATACATACATAATATCACTTAATGGTGATTGTGTAACAGAGTAACAGTGCAGAGAGTGAATCCGTTGCTTACACGCGTGCATGAGCGAAATCAAAGGCGGCGCCAGGGCCTAACAACCTGATTACATGTCAATACAGCCCGACAATCGATCTATTAGCGCACGGAGATCTGAACCAGTTAATTGCTCTTGCTGAATTAATTACCGTACACTAATGCTATTCACATACAAGAGGTAATACGTTTGGGACTAGCTAAGAAAACTTGTAGGTGGTGACAGATTGATTATCAATGAATATTGTTGTTATTATTATAACAATAATAATAATAATAAAAAAAGAAAGGGACATGGCTTAACCACAGATTCCTGGGACTCAAATGAGACCTTTACCGGAAAGTGTACCGTTTAGCCAGTATTCTGCTTCAAAGTTCTTAAAAAAAATCTGATGTGGCCACCACATGACCTCCCGTCAATTCCATGTTTAAAATAACAATGAGCTTTAAGTAAAGTTTCACTTCCGATTGATCGTTTGTAAACAAAATCTACATTGTTGTTCCAATAAATAGAAAAATTTGTAATACGAAATTTCGGATTATATTTTATTATGTTTTCCTGAAAAATCTGTTAGAGCTTCAAATTAAGTACTATATCCGGTTTATCATATATAGTCAAAATCTAATATGTTGTTTCAAATTATATAAGAGTATTAAATACCTACCAACTTTGCGAAGTTTTGGATCATTAATATATTTTAAGGAAAAATCGTCACACACACATTATGGTCAAAATCATCACCAACTTCCTTATGCTCTAAAAGGCAATCTGTGTAAATTCTTCGCCGTACATTATCAATTTCGTAAATGTGTAGTTGCAAACTAAATAATGGTAGTAAAATACTATTAGGCCGAACAAACTAATGTTACTAGTTTTAGAAAATGCGAAAGAAATTTTTGACAACCCATAAACAATTGTTACTATCATTAAAAATTAGTTGCTTGACATTTGGATAGACTGCTAAATTAAATTTATTTTAAAAAATACGATGCAGTCACTCAGGTTTTATTTATATCTGTGTGAACCGTAACAGATATCACAAATTACACACAGAGAAAACGGTTTACTGTTGAATGTATCTTTCTGAAAAAAATAATTTCTTATTATCGGCGTGATTAAAAAGTTACGGTCTAATCAATATTTGGACACCTAAGTTTCATACACTAGTGGTTCACTAATAATAACAAGTATCATTTTAAAAGATGACATAACCATATGAACTGTCATACCAAATTTCATTCAAATCGAATAAAGCGTTCTGTTATTATAAGCATTTTTTTTTTTTCGAAGAACTTTGAAGCAGAATACTGGCTAAATAGTACACTTTCTAGTAAAAGCAAGTTTAGCTAAATCGTCTTATTTTAGCCTCAGGAATCTGCGGTTAAGCCAAGTCCCCCTATTTACGAGACACCTGTATATGTGATACTTGTTAAGGAGTCACTTCCGTGACGTTGATAGTAGATTTTTGACATTTATCTGCCAATTTCAAACAGTCGATATTAACGACTAGTATCTTTCGTGTAGTCTGGGCTGTGCAATTTATTGCAACAGATTATTCTGTATATTATATATTGTTTATCTTTAAATCTATAGAAGATATACTAAAAATCAGTCTTACCAATTTTAAATATTTTTAATTTATTACCAATTGAATCAGTTATTTTTGATCATTTTGAACAAGGCAATGCAATGAAATTAAAATTCTAGCATCCGTCAATAAAATCATACTTTTAATGCCAATCGGCAAAAAAAGTATAATCTTTTGAAATCATTTCATATTTTTTTTCTTCTAAATTGCACTTAGTGTTAAAACAATCTCGCCCAACGCTTTACTGTTAGGATTAGGGGTGTTTCGCTTGAGCTTTTGAAAAAGCACAAACATCCCGGCATATCCGGTCTGTAATTCGCGTCTGAGTCGTTTCCGGCGTTGGGTTTGAACCCGGAAATAGAAGCGAACGGGAAACGGGAATTACTTCGATGTGTCGGCTTTATGGAGCGGCACGCGAAAAATCCGATTTCTTGAAAGAAACTCGCCTTGTTTTTCTACCAGTGTCATTATATTGCAATGGAATCGTTAGTACTTGCAAAAAATTTTATATGACTTCTAAGTATTAAATTTTAAAAGATATTGTTCTTTAAAGAGCCCTAAATTTGAAAATATTACGAAATAACCATAAGGTATTTTCCAATTAAATATAGAAATTTGTGTAATTTCTTTAAAAAGTCAATGTGACAATTTTTCTTCAGCTTCAGCTTCAGTGCTATACTTCGCTGAGAGGTACTGCATTTGTGCCAAAAATCGCATATCCAGATTTTAGTGAATAAGCACGTTTTAAGGTCCCTGTAATCCGATTTTAACATTTTTATGATAACGTCTGTTCTCTCTCTCTGTCTGTGTGTGTGTGTGTGTGTGTGTGTGTGTGTGTGTGTTTGTGGATGTGTGTGTGTATGTGTGTGTGTGTGTACGGATGTTGGAAGGACAATTCTTCATCATCCAGTTTAACTTCTTATTGCTCATTCTGACATTCTTGGAAAAATGCTGAAAAGGTTTTGGTAACAATTGGACTACTGGAAGTAGTAGTTTATTTAAAAAATTCTTCTAAATATTATTTTTTGAAAATTTGTTTTATTACTAATATTGAAGAACATATTAAAATTCTATGTACTTTTCATGTTACCTTAGTTACTTGTTTTTTGCTTTTGTCACATTTTATGTCATTCTTTCCTTGAAGAAGGCACCAGTTTATGGTGCCGAAACGTTGGTTTTTCAATAAAAATACAGAACATAATCTAAAAAGGTGGTATTATTCCAAATATTAATATGCATTCTGAAAGATTTTTTAATAATAAAATTCTTCATATGAGACATTTAATTTTCATCGTGCCTTAGATTTAGAGATAAAGGCAATATAATTTATAGAATAATTGGATGTAAATTCGAATATTTGTAACATTATTTATAATGACAGCTAAATGTTAATGTCAAAAATCAGCTATTTTAGTGACATTCTGAAAGCTTGTTCTGGGAAGTGTATTTAATCTTTTTTATTGTTTTATTAATTAAATATTTAAAATTACAGGTAAAATGCATATATCCATAAGAAATATCGCTAATCTAGTTAATGTATTGGAAGAATCTCTGACATTTAAGAACTTCATCATACAATTATTTTCTATAAATTACTGATTTTTATTGTAATATTTTAACTTAATCTATTATTAATCTAATATTTTCATAAATAATCGTAATCGTATTTGTAATCTGCGATTATCAAATTTGTTAATCGTAATCGTAAAAGTAAAATCATTGCTTTACTAATAAATATCTAAAATAAAGAAAAAACATGGGGTCCCGTGGCCGCGTGCCAGAGTGTCTGGTCCCGAACCTGGGGAACCGGGTTCGATCCCGACCAACGTCAAATATTTCGAATTTTAAATGGCACAAAAGTGACCCTGTGGTGCACTCTCCACGCCAGCAATGAGTGCCCGTGAGGTGACGCCTGGTAAGCGCCCGCACGGTACAAATATGTCATCATCATTACCGATATCTGCAATAAAGCAGATTGTGGCACACTCAGAAATGGGTAATATGCCGTGATGATATATTTATTAATTAATTAATTAATTTAATTTATTTAAGAAAAATCAATTTAACTCTTTCATTGTCTCTGTCTACTTTTTCATCGTTAGCCCCTATAAAACATTGCTAGCACCATCTCATACACCTTTACTTTTTCCCTTAATATGAGCGAAAACACTTATCAGACCCCTAGACAATACGTGAAAACCCAAGAACCTACGGGGTAGTTTCCCCACACGTGAAATATGATTTAGTGACAAAATGAAACGCCGAGCGAGGACTCCTTGGGAGTATTTTATTCCGGTAACTTAAGACAGATTATTTACTTCTGGGATTGCCCTAAGAACAAGAAAGAGATTACGACGTTTGGTATGAGATTAACTTTGTGTAAGCGTAAGTACCAGCGTTTTTTTCTCAAAGTGTTTTGTAAGAAAGTTAGGTTATCTTGTCAGGGTAATTTTATATCTGTGATAAAAAATTGATGGGATTGGAACAAAAAGTTTGGTGGTAGTTTTTGTCCAACGCAACAGGCAGATAATAACTTTTTGCGGTGTTTACGATCACGACTGCTTAAATTTTCATTGATTGTGGAATCCCACTGTTTTGTTATTCAACTTTTAATTAATTAAAATCTTTTTAATTATAAAATATGTATAAATAAATAAATATATCATCACGGCATATTACCCATTTCTGGGTGTGCCAGTATCTACAACACATGTAGACATCGGTAATGATGACGATATATTTTACCGTGTGGGCGCTGACTAGGCGTCACCTCACGGGCACTCATTGCTGGCGTGGAGAGTGCACCGCAGGGGTCACTTTTGTGCCATTTAAAATTGGAAATATTTGGCGTCTGTCAGGATCGAACCCGGTTCCCTCAGGTTCGCGACCAGACACTCAGGCACGCGGCCACGGGACCCCATACAAATAGTTGCAATTTTTATAAATACTTATACCTATAAGGTTTTCATTATTGGTAAGTTTAATAATAGGGGATTCCAACTCAATCGAATTAAAGGAAAATAGTAAAAAAATACGAATGTATATGCTGAATAACGAATATTAATAAAAAAATGAGGGTTTTTTTTGTTATAGCGCTTCGTCACGAATATGAAATCAATATATAATATTTTGATTGGCGATCGAAAGACCGTCTATACATGCATAACAAATAGCGTGTTAGGAGGTGGGGGTTACTACCAATGGAAGTTAAGGAATTCAAATTCGAAAGGAGGGGCTAACATTCCTGTACTTGCATTAAACTTAATAATTTAAATACACCTGTAATTATAAAGTATGTAGACTTATACAGTGTTATAATATTCATTTATTTTATGTAAATATAACTTAAAATAGCATATTTTTCAAGAACATTTAGGTCCATGATGAAAACAGTTTGATATAAAAACACATAAGCGTGACGTCACTTCAATCTTTTCAAAATTCGGGAGACCATAACTCGCTTATTAATATAAATTTTTTCACCGGATTTTCATCAATTAGTTTTCCTAATATTTTCAGATGAAATTATATATAAAAAAATGGTGGAATCTCCCATTCAATAATGAACATAATATTACTAATCATTGTTTAACAAAAATTTAAAAACACATTTCCATATAGGAGTATAATGGAACATAGAAAATTAACGGTACATTTTTATCTCCCGTTACCCTAGGTAAGGAAGGTATAGGGTTCGTGCTAAAAATCGCATATAGAGATTTTAGTGAATAAGTACATTTTGATGTCCCCAGAATCCGATTTTAACATTTTTACAATGATGTCTGAAGGTATGTGTGTGTGTGTGTTTGTGTGTGCGTGTGTGTGTGGATCCTATCCACACGATTACTCAAAACTATCAATCAGAAAATTTCGAAATTTTGTATACCCATTCTATTCTCAAAAACAATAATTTTACGTTATTGACTTTGCCATTAAAAAGTTATGGATTAACCATGGTTGTAACACTTTTTTTTTAGAAGAATTTTGAAGCAGAATACTGGCTAAATTTTCAGATAATGGTATAAGTTTAGTTAAATCGTCTTATTTTGGACCCAGAAACCTGCGGTTAAGCCATGTCCCCCTATTTCTGAGACAGCCTATATAAATATATCATCACGGCATATTATTCATTGCTTTTAATACTTCAATTAAACTAGTTTACTTGATGATAATTACTTGTTCAAATAATAATGGAAACGTGTTGGTTCAGATAATGTTCATTTATTATACATTACACGAAATTTATATTTTATTCAAGAACGGCGTTATGAATAAATTTGTAATATAATTACTCCAAGTACTTTGTATTACTAAATGTACTAAACATATTTCAATATTTGTAATATAAATATTAATTAGGTTATAATTAAATTAATTGCACATTTACAAATGAAATAACCAAACATTAAATTACACGTAGGTAGATCACAAAGTTACATTAATGTAATTGTAATAAATTCATTCTGTGACTGTTCCATTTTTTTATTGATTCACCATTTCCGAATTTACTAAATTTATTTTAGATTATTTATTACAACTGTCTCAATAATTTCTGATATTTCCGTATATTGCGAAGCTGTTCCCTTATAAATTTAATATTTGTTGTTTGTGGTTAGTAAACTTGTCATTTACAGCTGCAAAGTTTCTATAATTTATCGTTCAATTTAAACCAATGACAGTTTGCATCTTTGCATTTGCGATATTAAACATAAATAAATTTTATCTTTGGAATATCTATACATATAATTAACTATCGTACAAACATCTGAAACAGAAACAACGTTATCAAGAATATTGTTCTTTTTAATAGCAGCTGTAGTTACAGGACAGCGAACAGCTTTTTGGTGCAAAACATAATTTATTTTTTGTTCAAATTCTTTAAACCAGCTGTAATTGTAGCCAAAATAAGGCTTTAATGTAATACATACAGCTAAACATTAAATAATATGTGGATAAAACATTCTTGAATGTAATTATATTTATATTAAATATTGTAGAACGCATTTTACATACATAGATTAAATGATGATATAATACTTACCAGGTAACGGGAAATCTTCATACCTGACGCCTTCTTTTAAGAAAACACATTTACACAAATGTTTGTTTTTAACATTAACGTTACTTTGTATAATATTATTTAATGCACAAAACACAGATATATACATCCGAACACAACGAAGTAACATAACAAACTAACTAGTATGCGATTTTTAACTTGTTTCATTTGGAAAACTACAGCACTCTATAGAATATGCAATGTATTCGTATCTACTTTAAATTCATTTGTCTTCGTTGTTTCCTCTCGCTAAGAGAGGTATTGGATTTATGCCAAAATTCGCATATCCAGATTTTAGTGGATAAGCACGTTTTAAGGTCCCTATAATCCGATTATAACATTTTTACGATGATGCCAGTGTGTGTGTATGTGTGTGTGTGTGTGTGTGTGTGTGTGTGTGTGTGGATGTATGTAGACGTTTTCTCAAATACTATAATACTTAAAAAATATTTAACTATAGTTTCTTCAATCTGTCATTCCTGGGAAAAGCTGATTAGATTTTGGTAACAATTGGACAACCAGAAGTAATATTTTTTTAAAACAACATCTTCTAAATATTAGTTTTTGAAAATTTCTGTCATTGCTATTATTGAACATAACATTCTACATATGATACATTCAAATTTTTTATTATATCTTGTATACATTTAGAGATAAAGGCACTATAATATATAGAATAATCTAATCGCAGAGGTTATGGCACTAAGGAAACCAGTTGACAAATTCAAATATTTATAACATAGTTTGTACAGATGTCATGTCAAAAATCAACAGTTTTAGTGACATTCTGAAAGCTTTTTCTGGGAAATACATTTAATCATTCTTATTGTTTTATTAAATATTTAAAATTGTAGGTAAAATGCATACGAAATACCTCCAATCTTCTTTACAATTCTAAAAATTATGATTCTTTCGTATTCCTCTTCTTTACAACCATATGAAGAGCTGATTAGATTTTGGTTATAATTGGTCAACAGGTAGTACCCTTATTTGAAGTTCTTAACAGTTTTTCTGGCAAAAACTTAGTTAAATATTAATTTTCGACATTTTATGATCATTAATATGAAAGAAAATCTTATTCTTTATACGATTTGATTATACATTTCGCTTCATATTCAATAGATATAGAGTTATAGAGAGATTAAGAGAGGTTAACTTTCAAAAATCAGTCAGCTTTTAAAAAATTATGGAAACAACAGATATATTCAAAAAATTCTAATTGACAGATGTCAGTGTCAAGTGAAAAATCAGAGTGGAAAGTATAGGATCAGAAAGTAATTTAAGTGACAGAGGGTCCCTCGCAAATGTCTTGCAGTTTCAATGCCGGGAGTACAAGAAAGGCCAAAGAGAATATGGAAGGACTGTGTAGCAGAAGATTTGAGAGAGGAATAACTGTGTGAAGAAGATGCGTTGGATAGGAATGAGGAAATGTCAAGTACAATTTACATAATGGTCGTCCGTGTTATAATTACAAGATATATAAAATCTTTTTCAAGAAACTTTTGGTATCGGATTTGTACAAAATACATCGAATTAACGGAAGGTTTTGTGCTGGCCACAACAGATTTTTTTATTATAAAACGACGGTTCGATAGAGAAGTGCAATACAATACTTATATAACATAAAATGGAAATGCCGAGAGGTTTTTTTCATTATGATTTCTAAATTACATCCAAATTCTACGACTTGTAATAAATACTATTTATTTATTTGAGTCATATTTTAGTTAGTGGCCATCAACAGACGAACTACCTTAAACAAAATAACGCATCTCCCACACTTACTTCACTTACTTTATTTCTTCTCTCAATCACCACTCTTCCAACCTAACCTCCAAATGAAAATGGAATTGAAATTTATCTTCTTCATCCCCTAGTTCGTACCGTTTCCACTCCTCTCGCTAACTTACGCATTGCTAATATTTACGTGCTACGCTGTGGAAACAGCTGCAAGCGGTGCCAAAGCCTGCTGGATTCAGGATTTACTCCTGTCTGTTGCCTGTGTTTGTCTGTGCCTGTCCAATGTCGTCTGTTGCCCGGATTAAACGTGGAATTATTGGCCTGTGGGGAACGGGAGTAATTTTTAGTTGTTTCGGATTTTGAATTGTGTTTTCGAGCTTTTAATTTTGCTGGATTTATTGTTCGGTGGGGTTGTTAAAGGGAGATGAACACGAATTGATATTTTCAAATAAGGGCTCTTGGAGTATTTACCGGCAAACGCAACGATACGAAGGTCACGCGTCATTCAAAAATTAATGAGATTAATGCCCATATTCATAAACACTCGTAAAGTTTCAAAATGGTCCGTTATAACTTTTGACAAATAGAATCAAACTTGACAATAGTTATTTACATTCGAGTGCGTGTAAGTTGTATTTTACAGCGCGACTGCTTTGTTTAAGACGCGAGCCCTTAAGGCGAGTGCCTTATTAGCTGGAGCGCTGTAAAATACTTCACGCACGAGAATTGTATCAAATTTTTTGGCCGACGATAATAAAAATCACTTTTTTTAATGAGATAGGTTTGTACTTCTGAAAAGGGTTAGTTTAAAATACTGGGGTTAATTCAATTTCCAAATTTGATTTTACTTACCTTCATTAGAGTACTTCTTCTAGCAAAAATTTATCTGTAATAATAGACGTTGTTTATGACTAATAATATATTTATTTGCTCATGTTTTCTTCGTAATAAATAATAGGTAGGTGTCGATATTTGACATTTCAGCAATGTTCGCCTCGCGTATTTGACAGGTATATGTCGGTAACGGCGGATTTTTACAATAATGACAGATGTCGCTACCGTGAGTTTGGTTTATATAAATTAATTTTAAATATAGGAAATGTTAAAGTAAAAAAATAACTTAAGTAGGTAGTACTTTTTTACATGAACTTTATTATAGTAAAGATGCTTTCTTTTCTAAATGTCCATAAACGTCCAGTGTATTTTGATTATTTTACCGCATAGTTAGACAAGTTACAACACAGTAAGCGTAAAATGTAGGTTACACTTGCTGTGTATACAATTGTAAAGTTCCCATTACACTTCAGGAGGGCAAAAATAAAATTTCCATTTTTCTTTCAATGTCGACTGTTTTTATTGGACAAAAATTATAACGAACCTTAAAATTTTTACGAATAACTATTTTGACATATTTAAACAAATGTCAATGTCGGGGAGCAATTACATTAAAATTAATAATGAAACCGTGTTAAGGAGAATGTAGTAGTAATATATTTGATTCTATTTGACTCTTTTTGTCAACAATTTCTGTGAAATTCTTGAAAAAGCTTGAAAAATCTTGTTTTATGCTATGCTACTTTGTGGTCGAAATCTTGCTTTGCCTTGAAATTTCTTATAAAAATGTGAGACTTGGCGTGCGTTAAAATTTTAAGCTTTTTTTAACATCAGGCTTTAATTTTGATTAACATTTTTCTTTGTTTCAGCTCTTCGCCCCAACAATGTGATATAGTGCGCGTGTGTGTTAATCCCAGTGGCAGCGGCTGCGTTAGGTCGCTCTCTTCCGTGAACCCCGCCTCGCAATGAAGCCTGCACGCCACTGGTGCCACTCCTGCTGCCCCCTTAGAAACAGGTGGACGGACGTCACTGGAACAATGGGGTTTCTTCTGGTTCTTGTCGTCCTTATGATTACAGGTAGGTCTATCCATTTTTGTCACACTGTTTGTTTACTGTCAGTTTTCAGGAAAACGTCGCTAAAAAAATTAACACATGTTTATTTTTAATTTTAATTAATATTTTCACCAGAAAGTTCAAAGAAAATACCAGGCCTTAGTTTTTTAAGTAATCGGCCATTTGAGTAATTAATACTGTTTCAAAAA
Source organism: Ophonus ardosiacus (assembly GCA_943142095.1). Lineage (NCBI taxonomy): Eukaryota > Metazoa > Arthropoda > Insecta > Coleoptera > Carabidae > Ophonus > Ophonus ardosiacus. The sequence goes on from OW964835.1 coordinate 41,920,515, forward strand.
GTAATTTGAAAAAAATCGATTGAAATGAGATTTTCGCAATTACATGGAAGATATTAAGATTTTGAGATAATATAAATTAAAAATCTGATGTGGCCAACACAAAACCTCCCGCTATTTATTTTTTATTAATTTAAATACATACCTACCTATGTATTTACTAACGCTGCAAACTCTTCCATTGTAGAAAACTATTTCTTTGTTTACTATTTTCTTTTTAAAATGTCACTATTATTAATTTGAAATGATTAGTTTTTTGACAGTGACATTTACTGTCAGTTACATTCATTTGAAACATGAACTGTGTAACAAAGGAATTGTGTTTATCTTAGGCTTCGGGACTTTTAAAAAAAAATATTTTTAAATTTATCTGTAAAATATATAGAAAAAGGATTAATGTATTTTTGTAGAAAATTCAATAATCTTTAATGTTCATAACAACAAAAAACGAAAAAATGGCATTTAATGGTATTTTTTGAAGAAAAACCATTATAAGCTTCAGGTAAAGTGCCATTTCCGTTTACACCAGAATCTAATGGCTTCTTTTCATATTAGAATAGGGAAGAAATACAAGGTTTCCGAATTTTACGAATGATAGTATTTGAGTTAGAGCGAAGACAAAATCCCTTCACATACACACACACACATATACATATGTGATTTTTAGCACGATCCCTATACCTCCCTTGCCAAGGGTAGCGGGAGTTAAAAGGCAAACCGCAAACTTAATATTATTCCTAGAAAATACCCAAAAATCTTTTAATTAACAGTTATCGTATGTAAATGTTAATACATTATAAATCATGCAATATGCGCTTTAGGTAGATCAATCATATTAAATTTAAAATTTATGTATTGCTGTCTGCTGTTGTTAAATTAATAATTCATGTGTTATTGCTGTTTAAAACAAATAAACATAAATAATTTATGCGATATTTACTATTCTGTAGAGTGGAGTATCACTCGAGAAAGGTTTAGTTCATGAAACATTAATTTAATCTATGATAGAGAGAGATGAATATGGACAATATTATAGAATAGATAAATACGTTATATTTCAGTTGAATTTAAATAAAAATTTTGTTCTCTTACGATTGTCGTAAATCACGCGTCCGTAGATTTACCACTGAAGTGCTGCCTCCCTATAGCGGCTCTGGCTTCTTTGACTGGCAAGCTGAAATATTCGTAGGTTCGTTTAAGCGAAAGTCGGTTATTTAATTTGGTTTCATTCATTGATTATTAACAGAGCTGGGCAGTAACTAGTTACTTTAGGAACTTAGTTACTAACTAGTTACTTTTACGTAACTTGTAACGTAACTTAGTTACTTTTTAAAATATGGTAAATGTAACTGTAACTTAACTTGCTGCGGAAAAGTAGTGTGTAACTTTACGGTTTTTAGTTACTAGTTACTTGAGTAACTTAAGTTACTTAAAGTAACTCAGAAATTAGAATCTAACTTAAGTTAGTCAAAGTAACTTAAAAAGTGGAATGTAACTTAGTCATAAAAAGTAACGGGGGGGATTAAAATTTCTAAGAAATATTTTGTTGAGGCTGATGTCTTTTTTAGAAACACTAACTAAAACTGTTTTGTTTTAAATAAATGTCTGTCCAAAGTGGGAGTGTTGAGCGCAGCATCGCGCATACCCTCTGTTATGTGTAACTTTTATTTTAATACATAATTAAATTCAATATTATTGTTGATTGATTTCAAGCCATAATAGATTATAAAATAAGTAATTATATTCATTAATAATAGGATTTTTGTACGGTAAACAGAAAAACTAAAAATAACACATTATTTTAACTTTTAATTCTAGAATTAAAAAGTCACTAAATGTTAAATTTGACTTATAAAATATATTATTTTCAAATGTTTTCCTCGTTTACAAATGATACGTTTTAATAAATTATAATTAAACTGCCACTAAATCATCAAAATTATTATAATTTTCAGGTTATACAAAAAATAGTGTATTTTGTTCGTTGTTCCAAGGGTTGTAAGACTTGAATTCGTCTCATTTTTACAAATTCCCTTCTTACAAGATAAAATGTCACTTTTAATTTTTATGTTATATTATAATGTAGGTCCGCAGGGCCTTTTTATAAGATTTTTGGGCCCTAGGCCAAATTTAGCGTAATATTTTATTACTCCTCTCTAGGGACGGTTGGCGATTTTGCCAAGTCTCGGGAATATGTTATTAGCGTAGCGGAGCCCTAAATATTTATAAAAAGATACTTTTTCATCAAATTTTGTTAGATATTTGAATGTGCGGGGCCCATATGAGCGCGGGGCCTCAGATTGAAAATCGACGTCTGATCCGAGGTTTCCAATAAATTAATCTTTATCCACTAATAAGTCTAGGAAATAATGTCTGCATGTTTTATACATTATAATGGTCATGTCATGTTAGAAAGAAAGTACATTCTTTATATCTTGGTATAAGAAATCAAAATTGAAAAATAAATTAATAAATTTTTAAAAAATCACAGCAACTGGGCCCTGCGGGCCCCTTGTCAAAGCGGGTTCTGGGCCATGGCCTCGTGGGCCTAGGCGGTAATGAGGCCCTGTAGGTCCGTTAACATTAATAATAATAATCTGATTGGGTGTCGCCAAGCAATAACGTTAAAATTAAGTTAACGAAGTTAGTGCAAAAACTCCCTGATATGTATACTACACAATAACTAAGTCAACAGTCTAAGTCTACACTTCACGCGACGCCATTAAAAGTAGTTAGAAAGTAACTCAAGGTAACTAAGTTACTTTTAATGAGTAACTAGTAAATAACTTAGTTCTTTCACCAAAGTAACTGGAACTTAAGTAACTTAGTTACTTTTTTTTTTGAGGTAACTGTAACTGTAACTAGTTACATTTTAAAAGTAACTTGCCCAGCTCTGATTATTAATTAATTAATATTGATAAATTCTAATTAGAAGGACAGACTTTACGACATAATGATGGATAATGTTTTAAGTAATAGCTACCTTCTTATTCCTTTTTCTTTTATTGTGAGAATAAGTTGTTGAAACTAGAACTCTGGTTCGTCTCCGTTCACTTTGTGAATAAAATTGTTGGGAAGTCGTTGGCAATTTGTCGCGAATCTGGGAGTGCGGTCCATTAGTTTGCATTTAAATCGCGTTTGGCTGAAAGATAAAATTGTAGCCGAAGTGTACGAGATGCGAATGCATATATGCTAAATGCCACCGTATTCTCACCACAGATGCAAATTGCCGGATTCGAAGAAGCTAACAGTAGTAACAGAGCGGGGAAGAAATGCTGAATGTATTACTGGCTAAAGAGAAAACCTGATAGCTATATATCCGAGCATATTTCCAGGACTGGACATATGCGTAAGGAAACTAAGCACGTGTTTAGGGCCCCCGCCAAATAGGGTCTCCGGGAATTTCCATTAAATATTTTCTCGGCAGATGCACACATTTTTTTAACTTTGCCAGACCTTCTATATTTAAGGTCTTCTATATTCAACTAAAATCTTCTGTTTCTAAAATATAGAAGCAAAATCTTCTATATTTCGGCCTTATATTAGGAGAATAATAATAATAATAATAGCAATAATAATTGGAAAAATACTACCTTTTTTACCTTCCGTCACCTTTAAATAAGGAAGGTATTGTCTTTGGTTAAAAAATACGGTGGTGAGTTTTTAATGAATAAGCACGTTTTAGAGTCCCTACAATACGAATTTACTATTTTTAAGATGATGTCTGTATGTGTGTGTGTGTCCGTGTGTGTGTGTGTCCGTGTGTGTGTATGTATGTCTGTGTGTGACAAATTTTTCTCCGACGATAACTCCAATACTACAATTCTAAAAATTATAATTCTTTCGTATTCCTCTTCTGTACATCCATATGAAGAGTTGATTAGATTTTGGTTATAATTGATCCACCGGAAGTACCCTTATTTGAAGTTTTTAACAGTTTTTATTAAAAAAAACCCAGTTAAATATTGTTTTTTGACATTTTGTTATTATACATATTAAAGAAAATATTCTTCTCTATACAGTTTGATTATACATTTTCCTTCATATTCAATAGATGTAGATTTAAAGCATTATAAAGAAATTAATTTTCAAAAATTAGTCAGCTTTGCCATTCATCATGGAAACAGCTGATGCTGATATATTAAAAAAATTCTAATTGACAGATGTCAGTTGTAAGTGCAAAACCAAATATGGAAAGTGTAGGATCACAAAATTGGTATGTCATAGTGCTCCTCGCAAGTGACACGCAGAGAAAGGCCAAAGAGAAGATGGAAGGACTGTATCGCAGAAGACTGAAAGGAATGCCTGTGTCAAGAAGATGTGTTGGACAGGAATGAGTGCAAGAAAAGAGGAAACAGCTACCTCTAATAAAATAGGAGAAGCTGAAGAATAAGAAGAAGTGTCAAGTGCATTTTACTTAGTGTATGTTTTTATTTATGTTATTATTTTATTGGATTTATAGAATAGAAATAGTATGTATTCGTGTTTGATTTTACATGATATTATATAGAATCTGTTCCAAGGACCTTTTGATATGGGATTTGTACAAAATACATCGAATTGACGGAAGGTTTTGTGCTGGCCACAACAGATTTTTTTAGTTTGAGTTCTGTAATTTATTATTTTAACCCAACTTTTCGGCACCATAAACTGGTGTCTTCTTCAGGGGATACAATGACATATTTTTGAGATAACAAAAACAACAAGTAACCAAGGTAACAAGAAATGTACATAAATGTTACCTTTTTTATGTATACAATTTTCTAGACAATATATGCATGCCCGGCAAAAACATGGACGGCGAACATGCAACTTCTCAAGAAAAAATCTCCTTTTACCAGAGGAAAAACCGTCCCAAAAACTGGCAGAGAAGTGATCTGTATAACTCAGAGACGCTTTATCGGTAGCGAAATACCGCAGCCGTACTCTTTATTAACAGATGTTAGCAAAAGTTTAGAAAAAATTGTATACATATTATAAATTACAACATATTTAATATTGGAAGCCAAGCGCGACTAAGTTCTAATCCGTCTCAATGATTGAGATTGATATTTCTTGTTTTATAAATCTCAATGGCTTCTCTAATTAATGAGTTCTGAAAGATATTTTAATAATTTAATAGCAATAATAATAATAGCAATAATAATAAAATGTATTAACGGATTCCTCGGCGATGATTGTAAGAAATTATATTGTTGATATTCCATAAAGTAGGTAATTTTATTTAAATTTCTAATATTTCGTTCCATATTTATAAATTTAAATAAAATTAACTACTTTATGGAATATCAACAATATAATTTCTTACAATCATCGCCAACAAATCCGTTAATACTATTTATTATTATTATTATTATTATTATTATTATTATTATTATTATTATTATTGAAGTAAAACATCTTTATTACTTGTCAATGTCCTTGTCAGTGTCATACTGAATATCTGTCAATGTCAATCTGTCAATAATTATTAATCAACGTCAAGTTCATTTATAATTATATAAGATGGCTAAGTTTGGTTGTTGTTGTTAATACTGTTGTTTATATAAATGTATATGTTTTTATAATAACAAAAAAAATGTCATTGTATGTTCTGCAAATAAATATTTCCTAATTAAAGCATATTATTTACGATCGTAAACTTCAATAATTATTACTGTCCTAATATAAGGTCGAAATATAAAAGAATTTGCTTCTAAAATTACGTACACTTACGTAATATTCTCTTTACAATCAAATAATATTACTACCAAGTTTATATCTCTACCCATTTTTGAATTGTTGCCCAAAAAGTCAATATACCCCATATTTTAGATAAAAACTACAAAATTTTCAAAAATCTAATTTTTATGTATCTAGATACTTCTTAGTGCGCTGATTCCAAATTTTGAAACCGCAAGTCGATATCTCTTTTCGTTCTCGAGATATTTAGATTCAAAGTTTTGCCCAAAACTGCCCATTTTTGGGTAATAACCCAAAAATGGGCCAAGATATGAATTTGGCGACAACACCATTCGATTCTACGGACAAAATTACATAAGTACACTAATTTTCAGAATTTTTGAACACCGCATACAATCTCTAAAGCAAAATAACTGAAAATGACCAAAAATCGCAAAAATCTTAAGGGGTACCCCTTACGATTTTTTCAGATTTTGGCCATTTTCAAACTTTTATTCATAAAAAATGAACCGGTTGGACAAAATTTATGAAAATTACTATACTTATGTATTTTTGTCCGTAGAATCGAATGGTGATATCGCCAAATTCATATCTCGACCCATTTTTGGGTAAATACCCTAAAATGGGCAGTTTTGAGCAAAACTTTGAATCTAAATATCTCGAGAACGAAAAGAGATATCGACCTGCGGTTTCAAAATTTGGAATCAGCGCATTGAGATGTATCAAGATACATAAAAAATAGATTTTTGAAAATTTTGAAGTTTTTACCTAAATGTGGGGTATATTGACTTTTGGGGCAATAATTCAAAAATGAGTAGAGATATAAACTTGGTAGTAATATTATTTGATTGTATTTTCCAAGGAACTTTATTCAAGAACGGAAAGTACTATCCATTGGTTTGTATAACAACAATTTAGAACAACAAAAATGAATTATATAATTCGATTCAATTTGATGCTTGAGAATAAATGTTAATATTATATTTCATAAAATAGAAGCTAAGAAGCTATTCTTTGACAGTAAATTTGACGTTTTGTTCAAATTATAGCAACGAACATGATTTGTTTAATTAGTGCACGTCAACTTCAAGGCATAGTGTGCTCCTGCAAAACACTAGAATCTAATTCCTGCAATCCTAAATAATCACTAGATTTAGGGCATATAAATTTAGGATTTAGATATTAGGGTGATGAAACCGCAACATCTGACACAGTTTTACAAGATCAGAAGATTTCTTATGTTAGGGCCCCAATCCATTTGCAGCACACTGCAAACCAATATGACCTCTTCTTTCCCTTATACTTATCATAAGTGTTTCCCCACTTATCCTTATGTTATTCTAACCAGAAGTTGTCACTCGTCCTGTGGCTACATCAAAATTTATTCGTCTTTTGGGTCTATATTTGTTTTTCTTCCCACGTCTCCGAGATGATGATGTAGGCATTTTGATGTTACGCCACTGATGCCTCCTATCCTGCTCCTGCTTGTATACTCCGGTCATAGGCGCGAACTACTTGGAATGGGCTACTTGCGTGGTACTGAAAATCCGATTTTTGTCACTATATACGTAATGTTATATTGAAAACATACATAAAAATATAAATTTTATTTTAAAATAATTATTTGTTTTTTACTAAATTAAGAAAGAAAATTTTCTGTGACGTCTTTATATTGAACTTGGGGAGGTGAAGCATGTTAAAGAATGTTATCAATAGATGGAATGGCGTGCGAGAAAGTTTTAATTTGAATTTGACATTAGTTCATTTTTCTCTCTCTCTGGTCTCTCAAATACATTAATTACTTTATAAATAAACACATAGGTAATTACTTGTAATTTAAAATATCGATACCAAAAAGATAAACTAAAATACTAATCTCCAAACTATTATTGAAACGTCAAACAGGTGATCTACATTACCCGCACAAACATACCATTATTATGGGACGGCACCACGCTGTGACTTTACGACTATTCATTGGTGCGGCGTAATTCTACGTCATACATGGCGGGAATTCAAATAATCAAATTTCATTATTTTTTTCTGGCGAATTAATAAAAAGTTTGTCAAAAGAAAAAATATGAGTAGCAAGCTTTTACCTTCTTTTCAAAAATATTTTAAAAAAAATCTGAATTGGCCAGCACATAATCTCCCGCAAATTCCATGTTAAAAATAGTAATGAGCTTTAAGTAAAGTATCTTTTTCCGTTCCGGTTGATCGTTTGTAAACAACATATTATTTGTTGCTTTAATAAATAGAAGTCTGTAATACGAAATTAATTTCGTGCCAAAAATAATTGATTATCATGGGTCTATAGCGCTCACCAACTATAACAGTTCGACCTTCATCATTTTCGAAAAAGTAAGCTCCAATGACGCCACCTGACCATAATGCGCACCAAACAGTCTCATTTGGACATGAAATGGTACCTCGTAAATCACATGAAGATTTTCCTCTGTCCATATCTGGCAATTTTGCTTATTAACATACCCAGAGAGGTGAAAATGTGCCTCACCAAAGAAAAAGATAATCCTCAAAAAATCATCATCAATTTCCAAGTGCTCTAAAAACGCAATCTGTGTAAATTGTTTGCTGTACATGATCCATGTCGTAAATATGTAGTTGTAAACCAATATTTGACATTTTGAAAACACGTAGGTACTTATACTGACAGATTTATATTTACAAATCAAATATATCTCTTCTAAATTCTTCTTAACACGGTTTCATTATTAATGTAAATGTGACAGTGACATTTATTTAAATACGTGAAAATTTTATTAAAGTTTTTGTTTGACGCATGGGTCAGATGATGCCATTATATTATATTTTTAATAGTAAAAGTTGCTAAAAAATTATATTCAATGCAATTTTTTTTAAGAAAAACTGGTAAAAGCTTATATAAGTGATACTTCCGGTTATCTGATATACACTAAAAACTAATCAAATCTTCCCACATTAGTATAGAATGGGTATACAAAATTTCAAAATTTTGTGATTGATAGTATTTGAGTAATCGTGTCCAGAGGATCCACACATCCACACACACACATACACACAATTATGGGGACATCAAAACGTGTTTATTCACTAAAATCTCTATATGCGATTTTTAGCACGATCTCTATACCTCCCTTACCTAGGGTAGCGGGAGGTAAAAAGGTACGCAAGTAGCCCATTATTATTTATGTACGAATTTTTTGCCCCCTCGAGATTCTGAAACGTCGGCGCCTCTGACTCCTGCTGTCGAATATCGAATGCAAAATTCCTGCACATTTTTATCCTGCGGAGATCGATGTGGCTCGCGAGGACAATAACTGGCAGCAGACAAGTGTTTCTAATGTTTCTGTTCCACTCGAACTGCGTGCCGGGCAGGTAGAAACCTGTGGAATTCCTGCTGGGTTTTGTGTTTTCTCCCAACTCCGAACGGGGAAATGTAATCGAGAGGAACGTAGTAGGCCGTGGAATGTGCCTTAAATATACAACAGGAGGAATAGGAAAAATTTTCATGTTGTATTTCAAAGTGGATGGTGGAAATGAATGTAAAAGAAGAATACCAAGTATAGACGAGGGTAGTACTAGAATTATGAAGAATGTGAAAAATAGGTAGGCCGAGGAAAAAAAATTGCAATCGTTGAATATACAGTAATTATTAAAATTTATTACAAAATTTTTAAGGTCGTGCTAGACGCGAAGATCTATATGAACTACGCCGATAACAATTTTATATACATCATTTCAACATACTTCCGAATCAATAAAAGTGTAGAGTGAAATACAGTAGTGACAAAAAAATGAGAATCGTCATTCGAAAGAGCTTAAAAACGTGTTCTAAAGAAGTGCAAATCAAAATCTGGAAACATTTCCTACTTAGAAATTTTTCAAAAACAACAAAAACTACAAAATTTACATACAGGGTGTCTCTTAAATAGGAGGAAATGGCTTAACCACAGATTCCTGAGGCTAAAATAAGATGATTTAACCAAACTTGCTTCTACCGGAAAGTATACCATTTAGCCAGAATTCTGCTTCAAAAAATTAATTTTGCTTATAATAATCGGACGCTTTATTCGATTTTGATGAAATTTGGTATGACAGTTTATATGGTTATAAGTCATCTTTTAAGGTGATTAATAGTAAACCACTAGTGTATGAAACTTAGGTGTCCTAACATTAATTAGACCGTAACTTTTTAATGGCAACGCCGATAACGTAAAATTATTTTTTCTCGGTAAGATACATTCAATAGTAAACTTTTCTCTCTTTGTTTAATTTGTGATATCTGTTACGGTTCACACAGAAAAAAATAAAAACTGAGTGTCTGACTGCTAAATTTTTAAAATAAATTTAATCTAGTGGTCTATCCAAATGTCAAACAAGTAATTTTTAATGACAGTAACGAGTTTTCAATCTTCACAATTTGTTTAGGAGTAAGCTGAGATATGTAATTGTCTTATTTACAATAATGGTATAGTAATATTATTAGGCCAAACAAACGGATGTTACTAATTTTAGAATATTGCGAAAAAAAAATTTGACAACCCGTAAAACAATTGTTACTGTCATTAAAAATTACTTGTTTGACATTTGGATAGACTGCTAGATTAAATTTATTTTAAAAAAATCCACGATGCAATCACTCAGGTTTTATTTTTTTCTGTGTGAACCGTAACAGATATCACAAATTACATAGAGAGAGAAAAGTTTACTATTGGATGCATCTTTCTGAAGAAATTTCACTTTCGGTATTGCCATTAAAAAGTTACGGTCTAATTAATGCTGGGACACCTAAGTTTCATACACTAGTGGATCATTATTAATAACAAGTATCAACTTAAAAGATGACTTATAACCATATAAATTGTCATACGAAATTTCATCCAAATCGAATAAAGCGTCCGATTATTATAAACAAAATTAATTTTTTTTCGAAGAACTTTGAAGCAGAATCTGGCTAAATAGTACACTTTCCGGTAGAAGCAAGTTGGGTTAAATCATCTTATTTTAGCCTCAGGAATCTGTAGTTAAGCCATGTCCCCCTATTTGAGAGACACCCTGTATAAAACATATTTTACAAATAAATTAGAAACTTATATATTAATACTTTTTGACGTGTGGTACAATTACCACCAATGAAATTATATGACAGTTACATAACCAAAACAAAACTGTGAATCTGTTGATTATAATTACTTTGTACTGAAATCAAGTTGGTGAATTAAAACAAACGTTGATTTAAGAATCAGCTTGATTCCCTAGTCAACGGAATAATAGTGAATTCGGCCGATAATAAAACATCCTTGATCCTAGAAGACATATACTCATAGTAAACACCTAAATCCTACGTAGAACGTAATCAACTTTTAAATCTTGTAAGTTTATGGGTGTTATATAAAAGTTGAAAGGTGTTGGAACTTAGGTGTAAGTTACGAGGCGGGGTTAAGTTTAATAACGGTCGTTTTGTTCTATTGTTTGCAAATTCACAGCAGCGCGCACGGGCTGGGTGACCCATGCCTGTATCTAGTGACCCATGCATTTCTTCTGAATAAACAATACATTGCTAAAATGGCATCCTAATATAGGATAACTTTCGTCTAATTTACCGAGTTCATACCTTTTATAGTTCTCGAGATAATAACAAAAATAAACATTTAAGAAACCAAGTGTCCGATTTTTTTTTTGTCCAGCAGAATAGGATTTTGATCATAATTTATTTATAAACCAGTTAGGGGTGGAGGGGGAGCTCTGGGCTACCTTCCTCCCCTTATTCCGCCACTGCACTAGAAATTAGAATGTCTTATGTTATATATAAATGGTAGGTACAAGTTTATTGATCATCGTTTAATACCGTTCATAATTTAACAACTGATGTATTAATATGACTTTTAGGAAAATCACAATACAGTAGATAGGTGCTTCAGCATTATTTCCTGCAAATATGTCAATAAATCACCCATTATACGCTTTATAACGATATTAAAATGTCAAAGCCTTATAATTATGTCACTATCCATTATAAAATCGAAAGACTACGTTTGCAAAAGCAAATAAAACATCTGAAACTAGAAGTACTTTAGTGAAGAATAACAAATTGCTCTTTTAGAAGTAAATATCGAGAGAGCAATTGAATTATTGTTCATTTTATTTTTATTCCTATATCAAGGATGCCCTTTTGTTACGATTTTCTAAATACTTCAGTGGTATTTATCTCAATTATGCCATTACTATCCTGAAATTAGCAAATTTAAGTATTAAATTATTTTTCAGAACTCATTAATAATTGGAATAATACTACCTTTTACTTACATTTTTATGTCAATTTCCCCTGAAAAAGGCACCAGTTTATGGTGCCGAAACTTTGGGTTTTAATAAAAAATACAGAACTTAAACTAAAAATCTGATGTGGACAACACAAAACCTCCCGCTATTGAATTTTTATTAATTTAAATACATACTTACGCATTTACTACCGCTGCAAACTGTTCCATTGCAGAAAACTATTACTTTATTTACTATTTTCTTTTTAAAATGTCACTATTATTAATTTGAAGTGATTAGTTTTTTGACAGTGACATTAACTGTCAGTTACATTCATTTGAAATATGAACTGTGTAACAAACGAATTATTGTGTTTATCTTAGGCTTCGCGACTAATAAAAAAAAATATTTTTAAATTTATGTGTAAAATATATAGAAAAATATTAATGTATTCCAGTAAAAAATTCAATAATCTTTAATTTTCATAAGACATAAAATGCGAAAAAATGGCATTTAATTGTATTTTTTAAAGAAAAATCATTATGAGCTTCAGGTTATCCGATTTACACCAAAATCTAATGGCTTCTTTTCATATTAGAATGGGATGGAAATATAAGGTTTCAGAATTTTCTGAATGATAGTATTTGAGTTAGAGTGAAGACAAAATCCCTACACATACACACACACATACATACACACATACACACATACACACATACAGACATCATCGTGAAAATGTTAAAAATGGAGTCTAGGGAACTTAAAACGTGGTCATTTACTAAAATCTCGATATGAGATTTTTAGCACGATCCCTATACCTCCCTTACCAAGGGTAGCGGGAGGTAAAAAGGTAGTATTATTCCGAACCTAAATATTTATGTGGCTCCTAGTGTTGTGACTTATTTGATTTGTATGATGTAATACGTTGTATCAAACTGTACAATTATAGATCTTCTCAACGACGTGTTAACAGTGTTTTAATAGACTCATAAGAACACCGAAATAGAAATAGCCATTTATGCCTTTAGTTTCAAAATAATGTTGTTTTTTATATACTAGACGTAAATACTCCCTTCATTTATAGAGAATGTGTGAAAAACACGATTTTGTAACAAATCATTATCAAGGTTTTTTTTTTATAATTCCGTTTATATTTATCATTAGAAAAAAGAATTAGTAGAGTAAGTATATTCTTGATTTTTATTTTTTTTACATATAAATAAATAAATATATCATCACGGCATATTACCCATTTCTGGGTGTGCCAGTATCTACAACACATGTATACATCGGTAATGATGACGATATATTTTACCGTGTGGGCGCTTACCAGGCGTCACCTCACGGGCACTCATAGCTGGCGTGGAGAGTGCACCACAGAGGTCACTTTTGTGCCATTTTAAAATTGGAAATATTTGTCGTTTGTCGGGATCGAACCCGGTTCCCCCAGGTTCGCGACCAGACACTCAGGCACGCTGCCACGGGACCCCATTTTTTTACATATTGTTCTCTATATAAAACAAAATCTGTTGTGGCCAGTACAAGACCCCTCGCCATTTCCATATTAGGCTATATAGATATTATACATATTTGACATTTGACATATTAGGCTATATAGGTATTATACATATTTGACATTTCTGATACACACAAAAACACATATCTTCTTTATATATTTTTTAATTCATTTTATTCACTCTTATTCTTCTAATGTTCGAGATTCTTCCAATTCATTGATGAGATTGGCGGTATTTTTGAAGGGTGTATGTAATATATGTATCTATAATTATACATATTTAATTAACAATAAAATAGGAAATATTAAATGTACTTCCCAGAAAAAGTCTTCGGTAATGTCTGTGGCATTTTGACACTCACATTTATCTGTCAATTACAGACATTTTAATTTTTCCACTTGTTTTCCATGGGCTGCGACTGCGAGATTCATTTACAACTTATTATATTATATATTTATGTCTTTTATCTTTAACTCTATTGAAGATATAATAAAAATTTTAAATGTATCGGATATAGATTTTTATATTCTTTAATTATAGTAATAACAGAAATTTTCAAAAACTAATATTTAGAATTTTATTTTCAAGAAACTATTACTTTCGGTTCTCCAATTGTTAACAAAATCTAATCAGCTCTTCCCAGGAATGTCAGATTGAGGAAACTGCAGTTAAACATTTTTTAAGTCTTGTAGTATTTAAGAAACCGTGGTTCCAACATCCACACATCCACACACACATACACACACACATATACACACACACACACTCACACACACACACTCGCACACACACACACGCGCAGAAATTGAAATACTGAAAATATCAACCTGATTATAAATTGAATTCAAAAGCGTGCACATAGAAAATAGCGGAGATTTCAAAAGCATATTTGTAGAAGCTCTAGACAGGCAAAAACATTTATTGTTTCTAGTTGTGTTTGAAGGAGCATGGAAGGAAAGGAGAGAAAGGGTTTCAGGATCATCAACCAAATTATGAATAATTTTACATAGATAAATTAAGTAAGTAAGTACATTGCCGATGTTTTTTAAAGTACAAAAATTTTAAAAATTTACGTTGCACTGATTCAATTATATTATCATATTTGTCGTAAAACGGGTTCCAAATAGTACTACAATATTCAAGTTTGGACCTGACAAAAGCATTATAAAGAGTGATAATTGAATCAAGGTTAGTGAAGGATCTAGTATTTATTTTTATGAAACCTAGCATTTTTAAAGAAGAAGAGACAACATTAGTGATATGTGGAGAAAATGATAATTTTACATCGAATGTTACACCTAAATCTTTAATAGTAGTTATAATCGTAATATAGGAACCTTAAAACGTGCTTATCCACTAAAATCAGGATATGCGATTTTTAGCATGATTCCAATACCTACCTCTCTTAGCGAGAGGTAAAAAGTACTCAAATTATATAAAGAATAAAATTCTTTAATATTTATGATAACGTAAAATGTCAGAAAATTAACCAATTCTTCATACACGCTTAAGAAATTTGGTAAGTAGTAAAACCCCTAAATTTTGTAAAATTTGCCAATTACACATAATAAATTGTAGTAAAAATTACAGTATTTATAATATATAAAAATTTTACACTATTTATAGTAATAATTTAAAGAAATTTCATTCTACTCTCTGAACAGTTCTGTCGTGTTCCTCATGAAACAAGTTAAAAATCGCTCAGTAGTTAGTATCTCGTGATATTTCAAAGTGTTCGGATGTATATTTCTGTGTTTCGTGTATTAAATGATAATGTACAATCTAACATTTAAAGTGAAATACAAAAATTTGTGTAAATGTGTTTTCTTAAACGAAGGCATCAAGTTTGAAGATTTCCCATTACGTGGTGTGTAAGGTAAGAACTATATCATCATTTAATCTATTTAAAATACGTTCTATAAATGAGATCTTTGAACATTATTTTTATTTATTTGTAAAACATAGATTCATACATATATATTATGTTGTATGTATCTTGTAGCATCATTGCATAGTTAAAATACATTAGTTGATGCTATGTTACGAAATATTCGTATTCAATTTTGAACCACTTCAACGTATACTATTATACCAAATTTGTAAGTGGTTACATATAACAACTTTGTGTGGATCTACAAAAACCAATTTTAGTGTGTACCTATTTGAAACAGAATTTTTACCTCTCGCTAAGAGAGGTATTGGATTCATGCTAAAATTCGCATGTTCAGATTTTATTGAATAAACACGATTTAAGGTTCCTAGAATCCGATTATAACATTTTTAAAATGATGTCTGTGTGTGTGTGTGTGGATGTGTGTATGTGTGTATGTGTGTATGTATGTCTGGATGTTGTAGACACGATTCCTCAAAAACTATAAGACTTAAAAAATATTTAACTGCAGTTTCCTCAATCTGACATTCATTCGAAGAGCTGAAAAGGTTTTGGTAACAATTGAACAACCGCAAGTAGTAGTTTCTTAGAAAATTTCTTCTAAATATAATTTATTGGAAATTTTTGTTTTTACAAATATTGAAGAACAAAATTCTCCATCTAATACACTTAAAATATTTATTATATCTTGTATAGATTTAGAGATAAAGACACTGTAATATATAGCAGATTCTAATCGCAGAGGCTAAGGCACTAAGGAAACGACTTGACAAATTCAAATGTTTATAACATAGTTTGAAAATGACATATGTCAGTGTTAAAAATCAACAGTTTTAGTGGCTTTTTGATAGCTTTTTCTGGGAAGTATATTTAATCTTTCTTATTATTTTATTAATGAAATATTTGAAATTATAGGTAAAATGCATATATCCATCAGAAATACCGCCAATCTGGTTAACGAATTAGAAGACATATAGGAACTTCCTCGTATAATGAAAAATAGATATAATTAGAATTATATGTGTGCAGAAGACATGTTAAATATAATATAAAACAATATTTGGTTAAAGTTCTGTAATTTTTTGTTATAAATACAATACAATACTTATATAGCCTAATATGAAAATGGCGAGAGGTCTTGTGCTGGCCACAACAGATTTTTTTAAGTGTATTGATGTAATACGATAAATACGAAAAATTGTAGCTTATGGAATTATAGTACATATTAAAGTTATCGGACTAAAAATAATAAAATCATATTCTTGGGTTCTAAAACGTGCTTATTCATTAAAAATGTATCATTGAATTTTTTGATCCCTCCCTTCAGGCGACGGGAAATAAAATCGTTTTAATTATTTCAGTTTAAATTATTTACACTTATTCCGACGTTTACATATTATTTTTTTCAACTTCATACATATTTTATATTATTATCATGTTTTTCTTATATTATGAATGAGGTAAAATATATCAGGTATAACTATTAATATGGAAAACTTCCGTGCTAAAGTACATTAATTTAATATGAATACTTCATGTTAAGCTCTGATATGTGATTTGCATATGTGTATGTATATATCGCCGGTACTTACATTCATGCATACAAAACACGTTAATAAATTATTATTAAATCACTTTTTTACTGTAAATTATTGTGATTGATATCCATGTGTAAATAAAACAATAAATAAATAAATAAAAATTCTTCGGACTTGCAGTCAACTAATAAAATTTATTCATGCTGACGTTTTGACTATACAATAGTCTTCATCAGGGCTAGAATGGTCCAGTTGAAAAAAGAAACCACATGTGGATAACGAAACATAAAAATCTGTTGTGGCCAACACAAAACCTCCTGCTATTTAATTTTTATTAATTTAAATACATACCTACCTATTTACTAACGCTGTAAACTGTTCCATTGCATAAAACTATTGCTTTATTTACTATTTTCTTTTTAAAATGTCACTATTATTAATTTGAAGTGATTAGTTTTTTGACAGTGACATTTACTGTCAGTTACATTCATTTGAAATATGAATTGTGTAACAAAGGAATTGTGTTTATCTTAGGCCTCGGGACTAATAAAAAAATCTGTTGTGGCCAGCACAAGACCTCTCGCAATTTTCATATTAGGCTATATAAGTATTGTATTGCACTTCGCTTTCGAACCGTCGTCTTATAACAAAATATTACAGAACTTTACCCAAATATTGTTTTTTATTGTATTTAACATGTCTTCTGCAGACATATAATTCTATCTATTTTTCATTGTATGAGGAAGTTTCTAAATGCCAAAGACTGTTCCAATTCATTAACCAGATTGGCGGTATTTCTGATGGATATATGCATTTTACCACAATTTTACCTATAATTTCAAATATTTAATTAATAAAACAATAAGAAAGATTAAATGTACTTACCAGAAAAAGCTATCAGAATGTCACGAACACTGTTGATTTTTGACACTGACATGTGTCATTTATAAACTATGTTATGAATATTTGAATTTGTCAAGTGGTTTCCTCAGTGCCTTAGCCTCTGCGATTAAATTATTCTATATTTCATGGTGTTTGTATTTCTAAATCTATACAAGATATAATAAAAATTTTAAGTGTATTATATAGAGAATTTTATGTTTTTCAACAAGTGTAAAAACAAAAATTTCCCGAAAATTGTATTTAGTTTTTTTTTCTACTACTTTTCAGCTCTTCCTAGGAATGTCAGATTGAGGAATTCATAGTTAAACAGGTCTTAAGTGTTATAGTTTTTGAGGAATCGTCCCTCCAACATCCAGATATACACACATACAAACATCCACTGCATATCACTTGCGAGGAACACTATGACATGCCACATTTTCTTTCTATACTTTCCATTCCTGGATTTGCACGTGACACTGACATCTGTCAATTAGAATTTTTTGAATATATCAGTTGTTTCCATGTTCCATGATAAATAGCAAAGCTGGCTGATTTATGAAAGTTAATCTATTTATAATTGAAATAATACTACCTTTTTTTAGTTTAAGTTCTATATTTATTTATTATTAAAACCCAACGTTTCGGCACCATAAACTGGTGCCTTCTTCAGGGGAAAACATTGACATAAATATGTGAAATAACAAAAACAACAAGTAACCAAGGTAACAAGAAAAGTTCGTAAATGTTACCTTTTTTATGTATACAATTTTCCAGACAATATATGCATGCCCGGCAATAACTTGGACGGCGAACATGCATCTTCTCAGGAAAAAATCTCCTTTTGCCAGAGGAAAAACCGTCCCAAAAACTGGCAGAGAAGTGATTCTTTAACTCTATATCTATTGAATATGAAGGAAAATGTATAATCAAACCGCATAGAGAAGGAAATATTTAAAATAACATAAAATGTTAATAATATGTAACTGCGTTTAAAAGAAAACTTCAAATAAGGGTACGTCTGGTGGATCAATTATAACCAAAATCTAATCACCTCTTCATATGGATGTAAAGAAGAGGAATAAGAAAGAATTATAATTTTTAGAATTGTATTGGAGCTATCGTCGGAGAAAAATTTGTCACATACGGACACACATACAGACATCATCTTGAAAACAGTAAATTCATATAGTAGGGACTCTAAAACGTGCTTATTCATTAAAAACAACACTGATTTTTTTGACTAGAAACAATACTTTCCTTACCTAAAGGTGACGGAAGGTAAAAATGATAAATACGATTTTCTATTCCATCATAAATTTAATTTTAAAATATGATATAATAAAATTATGACCGTATCAAAGGGTTTTATACAAAAATAATTACATTTCTAGGCTTTTGTATCGCATAACAATTCCAATATTCAATTATTTATTTAATTTATTATTTATTTTAAATACAATAAATATATTGAAATCTATTATATCATCAACACATCATTGTTTTATTTTGAACGTGCCGAATTTGAAAATTGAAACTAATATTTCCAATATCAATATCATATTCAACAGATATGAAAATGTACACGTATCAGTTCTCAATTTCAATAATAATCAAGTATTAATTGATTTTATTTTACAATACGATTACATGAAACACAATTTGAAAAATAAAAAATACAACGTTGATATTGATACGGTCCGGTGTTTTCCCAATGCGATTATAATGATTGTAACAATAAATTTTTCTGTTTCTGACACATTCACTCGCAAACAAAACATTGAAAACAATTGATTAATTTGCATTCATGGCCTGTGTGATTCAGCATACGCATCTTTATTTACTGGTGGTTAATTAGGTCTGAAAGCAATGGTGGCTGAAAGCCAACGCTGAAACGTTTTTCAGTGTCAGTTCCGCTGGTGGGTTCAACGCATTGGAATTTTAATTAAAATCATTCAAGTCATCCACAAGATGACATCTATATGACATATTTTAATTAAAATTGTAAAATTGAATGGGGGGTCAATGTTATAATTGCAAGTGCAATATGAAATTTAATTGGGTTTTTATTGCAAACGGGATAGAGATGGCAAATATTGTCACATTTTGTTAATTACAATTACAATTCCGTTTTGGAATAAATTATCAACTTCAACATTGTATAAATTTAAGATTCGCTTTTAAGAAATACTGGAAAAATTCTAAGTTTAAGTAATAATTAAAATAAATAAGACTTCAGGCTTATAAAATATTTATTTCTTTTTGTCAACGTTTTGGAATACACTTATTTCTTCATCAGCACAAAAAAAAATCTGATGTGGCCAGCTCAAAACCTCCCGCTATTTAATTATTATTAATTTAAATACATACCTACGTATTTAGTAAATTATATTATGTTCCATTGCATATAACTATTGCTTTATTTACAATTTTCTTTATTATTTACCATGTCACTATTATTAATTTGAAGTGATTAGTTTTTTGACAATGACGTTTACCTGTCAGTTACATTCATTTGAAAAAAAAAAAAACTGTATAACAAAGGAATTGTGTTTATCTTAGGCTTCGGGACTGAAAAAAGAAAAATGATTTTTAAATTTATCTGTAAAATATATAGAAAAAGTATTAATGTATACCTGTACAAAATTCAATAATCTATAATATCCATAATGATAAAATGCTAAAAAATTGCATTTAATGGTATTTTTTGAAGAAAAACCATTATGAGCTTCAAGTAAAGTACCATTTCCGTTTATCCGATTTACACCAAAATCTAATGGGTTCTATTCCTATTAGAATAGGGTAGAAATACAAGGTTTCAGAATTTTCTGAGTGATAGTATCTGAGTTAGAGTGCAAACAAAATTCTTACACATGCACACATACACACACACACACACACATACACACATACACACACATACAGACATCATCGTGAAAATGTTAAAATTGGATTCTAGGGACCTATTGAACACGAACACACTATTTTCTACAAATGACATACCGAAAGTACCTTTGCAAAGATTCTAAAATCCAATAAAATTATAACACGAATATACCTATATTATGTAATTTGCACTTGCTGTTTCTTGTCAATAATAAATATATTTATCTGTAAAAATGTCAAAATCTAAAATTGCAACAAAATATGGTTAAACATCACTTAATTCTGTAGATTTTATTTGACAACTGACAGGCGATATTTGTTTCGTTTCTGTGAAATAGTTTTATATTCTGACCAATCAAAGGGTAGAATTTATATATCCCTAACTAAACCAACGCTATTCTTACGTGAAATAAAGTATAATAACAAAATCTAAAACTTCAACACGTTTTAGTTGCGTTTAATCTATGTACGTCATTAGCACGCAGAACTCCAGAAATAATTAATTTCCATAATTTCCCGAAAATAAGAACCTAAATTCTATAGAAAAATTTATTAGAGAAATTTACCAATTTGAAATAGTTGGTAGACGAAAGTTATGCATTCATCTTTTAAAAATGGGAAAGGAACCGAGTAAAAATAATGCTTGCTCTTTGCATTTTGTAAAGCAAGATTATATTTTGCCGGGTGTAACTACAAGATAATAATTACTTAGTGTCTTTATTAAAATACTTCGTAATGAAATCTAAACTTGTAGACCTGCCTGCACAAAGATGACAATAAAATAATAATACTTATCTCTCCATTAATCTACCAAAGACTGTAATAATGCAGTACTATGTAGATTCAAGAAAACAAAGACTCGAATCATGTAAATTCAAAATTCGAGAGAATGCTGGACATAATTTTTATATGAAACGGACTAGTTCGCAAAATTCAAAATGCTATTCATACTAGAAACATTATTTTCTTTAATATTAACTATAATATTAATATTACTTTGTATTTCAAACGCCGCAGTGTATAAGAATACAGTTGCGGGAAACGAAGCATCTATCTTAAACCAGCCATATTGTTACGTCACGCGCTAAGCTCCTCCTCTTCTTCACTCGCAAATAACCTATGAAAAGCAGTTGAAAAATGAAACAGATTTGAAATTTAATGTAGTTAAACATTATCTCGTCTCGTCTTCTGTATTATCATAATTAACTTTATCTATCTTTTTTTGAGGTTAGATTCTTCATTTACCGTATGAATTACTCGATCTACAAATCATGGATCCAATAGATGGATCTGGTAGATATGGCACAATTTTCGAACACGGTAGCTATTAGCCACTTGTGTTTTCGAACGCAGTAAGTAAGGTGCAGTAAAAAAATATCAGAAACCGAGAAATCTCTACTTAGAAAACTGTCACCCCTATTGAAAGACACTTTATTAAATTTGTATAGAATCGTTCGGTTGATCGGCTCACAAAGCTCCCCCGGGTGACCCTAATAGCCAATCCTTGGCCCAAAAAACAATCAAACATTTCTACCAATACCAAATCACATTAGGTATTTTATTTCATTTCATTACTACTTAACGCATGACACATACAAATGAGGAAATAATAGTTTCCATGCTACCCTCCATAGAAGTGAATATCGGCAATCGTTATTGTTCAGTGTTTGCATAGTACAGCTTTAACAACTCTATTCGCTAATGGCGTTCCACAAACAAACAACACAAACCATTTTTCAATCACATCACATCACATTTCGTGCAATTTACCCCGAGCGCATGTTAATTTGGTAATTAAAAGCAGATATGGCCTTACACGTACACACCACACGGGTATAAAATAAATCTTGCCCGTGATATCGTAGCGCTACAAATGTGTTTATAATTGAACTGTTAATAAGATTGTATCGTTATGTGCGGTGCGGTCTTTATAAATAGAATAGCCGAATCATTATTTTACTTATATAACTTAATTTTATGATAAATACAGGGTGTTTCTTAAATAGGGGGACATGGCTTAACCACAGATGGCACAGATTCCTGAGGATAAAATAAGACGATTTAACCAAACTTGCTTCTACCGGAAAGTGTACCATTTAGACGGAATTCTGCTTCAAAGTTTTTCGAAAAAAAAATTAATTTTGCTTATATTAACCGGACGCTTTATTCGATTTGGATGAAATTTGGTATGACAGTTTATATGGTTATAAGTCATCTTTTAAGGTGATACTTGTTATTATTAGTGAACCACTATTGTACGAAACTTAGGTCTCTCAACATTAATTAACTTCTTAATGGCAATAACGAAAACGTGAAATTAGTTTTCTTCAGAAAGATACATTCAATAGTAAACTTTTGTCTCTCTTTGTAATTTGTGATATCTGTTACGGTTCACACAGAACTATTGAATTATTGCCCCAAAAGTTAATATACCACAAATTTAGTTAAAAATTTCAAAATTTACAAAAATCTAATTTTTATGTATCTAGATACTTTTCAATGTGCTGATTCCAGATTTTGAAACAGCAGGTCGATATCTCTTTTCGTTCTCGAGATATTTAGATTCAAAGTTTTGCTCAAAACTACCCATTTTTGGGTAGTAACACAAAAATGGGTCGAGATATGAATTTGGCGATACGACCATTCGATTCTACGGGCAAAATTACATAAATGTACCAATTTTCATAATTTTTGTCCAACCGGTTCATTTTTTATGAATAAAAGTTTGAAAACCCCCGAAAATGGCCAAAATCTGAAAAAATCGTAAGGGGTACACCTTATATTTTTGCGATTTTTGGCCTTTTTCAGTTATTTTGCTTTAGAGATTGTATGCGATGTTCAAAAATAATGAAAATTGGTATACTTATGTATTTTTTCCTGTAGAATCGGATGGTGTTGTCGCCAAATCGGCGGATTGAGAAATATCTAGATGCATAAAAATTAGATTATTGAAAATTTTGAAGTTTTTATCTAAATATGGGGTATATTGACTTTTAGGGCAATAATTCAAAAGTAGGTAGATATATAAACTTGTTAGTAATATTGTTTGATTGTAACGGATTATTTTATATATTTATGAGTCTCTATCTCTAACAGCCTGATTCACAAAAAAAGTTTAAGCTAATCCTCATTTTTGGATTAGTGATTTCTATTCTATTTCGGTAATTAAAATTATATTTTCATGATATTATCAATAAAGATACTAGGAATAGATTAGACTATATTTTAAGTTATAAACTGTCAATATTAGAGTAGAATTCGCTAGTCCAAAAATGAGGATTAGCTTAAACTTTTTTGTGAATCGGGCTGTAAATGTATATATTATAGAAAATATAATAAAATTATTCAATGTATTGGATAGAGAATCCTATGATCTTTAATATTTGTAATTATACAAAATTCAAAAGAATTAAATTTAAAAGATTTTTTTTAAGAAACTATTATTTCCGGTTGTCCAATTGTTACCAAAACTTTTTCAGCTCTTTCCAGGAATGTCAGATTGATTGAGGAATTTATAGTTAAACAGGTCTTAAGTCTTATAGCTTTTAAGCAATCGTCCCTCCAACATCCAGCCATACTCACACACATTCACACATCCACACACTCACAGACCTCATTGTAAAAATGTTAAAACCAGATTCTAGTGACTTTGAAATGTGCTTATTCATAGAAATCTGGATATGTGATTTTTAGCATGAATCCAATACCTCTCTTAGCGAGAAGTAACAAATAAATAAATATATCATCACGCCATATTACCCATTTCTGAGTGTGCCAGTAACTACAACACATGTAGACATCGGTAATGATGACGATATATTTTACCGTGTGGGCGCTTACCAGGCCTCACCTCACGGGCATTCATAGCTGATGTGGAGAGTGCACCACAGGGGTCACTTTTGTGCCACTTAAAATTGGAATTGAATTTTCTTCTTGTTAGAAGTAACAAGAAGAAAATATATCGTCAAATGTAATATAGGTACATACTAGAAACTTAAATGTGGTTACATTACATTACAAAATAAAATTTTGTTGTAATATCCTCAGTCCCAACTCATCAACTCAACACATACCTAACCAAGATTGTCAAATTAAGTAAAACGTTATGCGTGTGCGTACCATTTGCGTTCTGCGTAATTTCTGTGTATGAGGAAATATGCCTGCCCTCCTTGGCATGTAAATGACACACATTACAAGTTTACTGGCATAATTTAATCATCATTTGTCTGTAGTCCGGATTTCGGCGATTACATCGCGCGCATAGTATGAATAATAGCCAATAATACACCTAGTTATTGCAACAATCCAACTCTAATCACTGTAAATGATTCGTAAGCTCTTTGTAATTGCGCCCTACTTTCCCGACGCAACGCTTTATTATTAACGATTTTCTTCCTGCAAGAAAATTGCGCAATGTTTACCACCGCTAGATAATTAGAAAATTGAATTTAATCAGCAAAAATTACAACGAAACTTAAATAATTAACTTTCGCGAATAGGGCTGTTGCAAGAATTTTTAAATAAATTCTAAGGTTGTGTCCAATGTTACACTTTTATCACCCTAATATCTAAATTCTAAATTTATGTGTCCCAAATAACATCTTTATTTATTTAGGATTTTAGGAATTAGATTTTAGGGTTTTGCAGGAGCACACTATGCCTTGAAGTTGACGCGCACTAATTAAACAAATCATGCATTATGATCGTTGCTATAATTTGTGTAAAATATCAAATTTACTGTTAAAGAATACCTTTTTACCTCTCGCTAAGAGAGATATTGGATTCATGCTAAAATTCGCATATCCAGATTTTATTGAATAAGCACGATTTAAGGGGCCTAGAATCCGGTTATAACATTCTTAAAATGATGTCTGTGTGGATGTGTGTATGTATGTATGTCTGGATGTTGTAGACACGATTCCTCAAAAACTATATATAAAAATATTTAAGTGCAGTTTCCTCAATCTGATATTCCTGGGAAGGGCTGAAAAGGTTTTGGTAACAATTGGACAACCGGAAGTAGTAGTTTATTAGAAAAAAATTGCTAAATATAATTTTTTGGAAATTATTGTTATAACAAATATTGGAGAACAAAATTCTCCATCTAATACACTTAAAATTTTTATTATATCTTGTATAGATAAAGAGATACAGACTCTATAATTTATAGAGTAAACTAACCGCAGAGGCTAAGGTACTAAGGAAACCACTTGACAAATTCAAATGTTTATAACATAGTTTCTAAATTACATATGTCAGTGTCAAAAATCAACAGTTTTAGTGGCATTCTGATAGTTTTTTCTGGGAAGTATATTTAATCTTTCTTATTATTTTATTAATGAAATATTTGAAATTATAGGTAAAATGCATATATCTATCAGAAATACCGCCAATCTGGTTATGAATTGGAAGAATCTCTGACATTTAGAAACTTCCTCATACAATGAAAAATAGATATAATTAGAATTATATGTGTGCAGAAGACATGTTAAATATAATAAAAAACAATATTTGGGTAAAGTTCTGTAATTTTTTGTTATAAATCGACGGTTCGATAGATAGCCTTATATTGAAATGGCGAGAAGTCTTGTGCTGGCCACAACAGATTTTTAGAATTGTAGTATTGGAATTATGGTCGGATTTTTTTTGCTCACACACATGGACACACGAACACATCGACATATTGTAAAACTAGTAAAATCGTATTCTATGTACCCTAAAACGTGCTTATTCATTAAAAACTCATTTTTTGAACAAATGACCCGTATTTTCACATCTTTTAGTAGAGCTACTTCGGACGTACCGCTATTTCGATTTTTAAATTTTATTTTATTTTTCGAGTAGATAAAAATAGGTTTCATATTTTTTTAAATGAAACCTACAATATTTGAAATAAGTGCTATTTACAATTTAATTTATTTTTATTTCTCTAATTTTTAATATTAAAGTTGACATTTGACAGTTGAAGTAGCTATTTTTCAGAAGTAGTGCTTCTTCAAAATGTTCTGACGGGCCAATTATTTTAGAGAGACCCTCGTACAACTCACTGGATTCTACCCTCGTTTTTTGGAAAATTGATGGTATAATTCCTACTTTCTCTACTGGATAAAAGCCAACGTAATACCCCTCACAAATAATTTATCTACCGATAGTGTCTTTTAAAACATGGAAATTTAATTAAATATCAATTCCTTGGAACAATTAAATTAGCCCACAATGTAAAAACGTCTTTTACTTTGAGGTTATCATCTTCTACTCTTGTTCACCTTAAGGCATCCCGCTACTGCTACTTCTAGTGCTACTGCTCCATTCGGCACAGTTTCAGTTCCATTACGTATTCGCTATCTGTTGTATGTATCCAAACTCCAACTATTAAACTAAATAAACGAAATCCCAGCCCGTGCGCGCTGCTGTGAATTTGCAAACAATAGAACAAAACGACCGTTATTAAACTTAACCCCGCCTCGTAACTTACACCTAAGTTCCAACACCTTTCAACTTTTATATAACACCCATAAACTTACAAGATTTAAAAGTTGATTACGTTCTACGTAGGATTTAGGTGTTTACTATGAGCATATGTCTTCTAGGATCAAGGATGTTTTATTATCGGCCGAATTCACTATTATTCTGTTGATTAGGAAATCAAGCTGATTCGTAACTCAACGTTTGTTTCAATTCACCAACTTGATTTAATGGGCTACTTGCGTACCTTTTTTTAATTTAATATTATTGAAGAGAAGGTAAAAACTTGCTACCCATATTTTTTCTTTTGACAAAATTTTTATTAATTAGCCAGAAAAAAATAATGAAATTTGATTATTTGAATTCCCGCCATGTATGACGTAGAATTACGCCGCACCAATGAATAGTCGCAAAGCCAAGCGTGGTGGCGTCCCGTAGTAATGGTATGTTTGTGCGGGTAATGTAGATCACCTGCTTTACGTTTCAACAATAGTTTGGAGGTTTGTATTTTAGTTTATCTTTTTGGTATCGATATTTTAAATTACAAGTAATTACCTACGTGTTTATTTATAAAGTAATTAAAGTATTTGAGAGACCACAGAGAGAGAGAGAAAAATTAACTAATGTCAAATAAGACGATTTAAATAAACTTGCTTCTACCGGAAAGTGTACCATTTAGCCAGAATTCTGCTTCAAAGTTCTTCGAAAAAAATTAATTTTGCTTATAATAACAGAACGCTTTATTCGATTTGGATGAAATTTGGTATGACAGTTCATATGGTTATAATTCATCTTTTAAAATGATACTTGTTATTATTAGTGAACCACTAACATATGAAACTTAGGTGTCCCAACATTGATTAGACCGTAACTTTTTAATGGCCACGTCGATGACGTAAATTATTTTTTTTTTTTTTTAGGAAGATACATTCAATAGGATACTCTTCTTTCTTTGTTTAATTTGTGATATCTTTTACGGTTCAGACAGAAAAAAATTTTAATTTATAACTAAGAATAAGAAGAAGAGAAGAAATAGAGTAGTAAAGTTAGAGAAAATAGAAAACATCGTACGGTGTTAAAAAAATAAGGTTAGAGTTGTCAAATGAATTTTCAAACGTCACATTAATACCACCCACTGACAAAATTCCCTAAATTTTGACACTACTATTTTCTATTTAAAAAATCTGTTGTGGCCAGCACAAAACCTTCCGTCAATTCGATGTATTTTGTATATTCTATACCGAAAGTTCCTTTCCCTATTTTATTAGGGGTCGGTGTTTCTTACTCTTCTCTTTTAATCATTCCTGTCCAACGCATCTTCTTCGCACAATTCTTCCTCTCTCAAATCTTCTGCTACACAGTCCTTCCATTTTCTTCTCTTTGGAGGGACACTCTGTCACATTCACACATAACTTTCTGACCCTATACTTTCAACTTTGGTTTTGCATTTGACACTGACATCTGTCAATTAAATTTTTCTGAATATATCTGTTGTTTCCATAATTTTAACAAAGCTGACTAATTTTTGAAAGTTAATCTCTCTTAATGTCTCTATAACTCTATATCTATTGAATATGAACGAAACTGTATAATCAAACCGTATAGAGAATAAGATATTCTTTCATATTGATAATCATAAAATGTCGAAAAATAATATTTAACTGCGTTTTTTCAAGAAAAACTGTTAAAAACTTCAAATAAGGGTACTTCCGGTGGATCAATTATAACCAAAATCTAATCAGCTCTTCATATGGATGTAAAGAAGAGGAATACGAAAGAATTATAATTTTTAGAATTGTATTATTGGAGTTATCGTCAGAGAAAAATTTGTCACACACGGACACACACACACACACACACATACATTCAGACATTATCTTAAAAATAGTAAATTCTTATTCTAGGGGCCCTAAAACGTGCTTATTCATTAAAGACTCACCAACGAATTTTTTGACCAAAGACAATACCTTCCTTATCTAAAGGTGACGGAAGGTAAAAAGGCATAGAAAGCGCAAAGTAGAAACAAATAGTATAAAAACTCATTTCATAATTATCGATGAATTTGTTCGAAGGGTTCCTTCTCACAATTATTATAACATTCGTTCTATAATATACTATATTATTTACAAAGTTTGGTTTCACAAATTTAAATTGTCTTGTGAAACGGTTGTCACATGACTGCTCGCGCCTTATAAATTAGTACCCCATGTAAACGTACTAATATGTGGCGTTGTTACTTTAGTAATATAATTTTTTCGCGATCGCCCAGAAAATGAGCTCTTTCTGATCACTATTTAGACCGGAAAGTCCTTCTTTGCTGAGCTAGCTCGGAAAGTTGTCTATAAGGGATCGGAAAGTACTTTACCGATACCGGGACCGGTAAAGCTAAATGTTTCCATGGAGATCAGTTGTTTATTTGTCTTATTTGCTCGCAGTAAAAAATAAAATAATACTTTTTATCTTCCATCACCTTTAGGTAAGGAAGGTATTGTCTTTGGTCAAAAAATTCGGTGGTGAGTTTTTAATGAATAAACACGTTTTAGGGTCCCTACAATACGAATATACCATTTTTAAGATGATGTCTGTATGTGTGTGTGTGTGTGTGTGTGTGTGTGTGTGTGTGTGTGTGTGTGTGTGTGTGTGGTGTGTCCGTGTATGACAAATTTTTCTCCGACGATAACTCCAATACTACAATTCTAAAAATTATAATTCTTTCGTATTCCTCTTCTGTACATCCATATGAAGAGTTGATTAAATTTTGGTTATAATTGATCCACCGGAAGTACCCTTATTTGAGGTTTTTAACAGTTTTTCTTAATAAAACGCAATGAAATGTTATTTTTTGACATTTTGTTATTATATATATATTAAAGAAAATACTCTTCTCTATACAGTTTGATTATACATTTTCCTTCATATTCAATAGATGTAAATTTAAAGCATTACAAAGAAATTAATTTTCAAAAATTAGTCAGCTTTGTTATTTATCATGGAAACAGCTGACATAATTATTCAAAAAAATTTAATTGACAGATGTCAGTTGCAACTGCAAAACCAAATATGGAAAAAAGTATAGGATCTAAAATTGGTATGTCATAGTGTTGCTCGCAAGTGACACGCAGAGAAAGGCCAAAGAGAAGATGGAAGGACATTACTTAGTGTAGTTTATGTTATAATTTTATTGGATGTATAGAACTTTTTCAAATGAACTTTTGGTATGGAATTTGTAAAAAATAGTATGTGTTTTTACATGATATTATATAGAATCTGTTCCAAGGACCTTTTGGTATGGGATTTGTACAAAATACATGGAATTGACGGAAGGTCTTGTGCTGGCCACAACAGATTTTTTATTCTTTTTTCAGGATCGCAAAAAGAATATTGTACCCAACATGACCTGAAAGTGTCTATACTGGGCTCACAAGCTTCCAAAGCTCGCCCACGGCTCGCTCTGGAAAATGTATCACTTTCAGGTCTTGTTACGTAAATTACTATTATGACGTAAATCTTCTGCTTTATTATTTTTCTTCCCTAGTAGTAGTGCGACATGTGCATTAATTAAAAAAAGAACCATTTTAGTATTTATTCGACACAACCTAAAACATTTTGTCAACATGAATAGTAAATACACCATCCACCAATATGAACTGCAAATACACATTATTTATTGTTGCCAGTGGTACAATTTAACGTACATAACTCATACAGTATTGATCCAACTTATAGCATACAATACACCCGAACAACTATGCCACGTAGTGATATTGGTCAGAGGTATCGTTATCTCTTTCTATGTACTCCTGGTCTATAAGGGACTCAATTCTCTTCTTCAGGTCTATTGGTCGCATAGGGAACTTAAGTTTGTCGTAGAGTTCTGTTATAAGAAGATTGTGACTTAGGGTTTTCTTCATTTTCATTATTCGAACTATGGCAGCGTCGATTTGGTACTGCCGGTCATGGAAGACTCGTTCTTCAGTGGATTTTTGTTCTTCAGGAGTTTCTTTCAGCTGGATTTGGTTGATTTTGACTCTGAAATACTTAAATATTATACAAACATAACAAAAGTTGAGACCGATTGTATTATGTCATTCCATTTAAAAAAAATTCCATCAAAAAATGATTTAAGTTTTGAAGTTCGCCTCCTACTTTGTAATTCAAACAGATATAAAATAAATAATACAGAAAAAGCCATTAGTCGTTTTTTTTAATTACCTTGTATAGATTGAAATAGGGGGACATGGCTTAACCACAGATTCCTAAAGCTAAAATAAGACGATTTAACTAAACTTGCTTCTACCGGAAAGTGTACCATTTAGCCAGTATTCTGCTTCAAAGTTCTTCGAAAAAAATTAATTTTGCTTATAATAACAGAACTCTTTATTCGATTTGGATGAAATTTGGTATGACAGTTCATATGGTTAAAAGTCATCTTTTAAGATGATACTTGTTATTATAGGTCTCTCAACATTAATTAGACCGTAACTTTTTAATGGCAATGCCGAAAACGTGAAATTATTTTTCTTCAGAAACATACATTCAATAGTAAACTTTTGTCTCTCTGTGTAATTTGTGATATCTGTTACGGTTCACACAGAAAAAAATAAAATCTGAGTGTCTGCACTGCTAAATTTTTAAAATAAATTTAATCTAGCAGTCTATCCACATGTCAAACAAGTAATTTTTAATGACAGTAAAGCCTCATTTCCACCGATTGTCTTAATGCGTAAGAGCAATAATTAATAACTAAGCGCAATGCGTAAAAATGTTTATCATATGACAACGTTTACTACCATTTCTAGCTTTGCATAAGGCTTAATGCTTAAGAACTAAGAGCAATGCGTAAAAACAAATGATCGAAAAATTCTAACCTGAACTGTCAACTCTGTCTATTTTATAATTATTAACTTTTAATTAATTTTTCGGTATCGATATAAATACAGAAAATTGTGTATAGGTATAACATATTAAAAAAAGAAGAATTGCTGCTGCAATGGCACTCTACTAAACAACAAGTAATTCGGAAAAAAGATATGACATTTCTGTTGAATTGTCACTAAACAAAATAGCTGGAAATGGTATCCTAGTAAATTGTTATAATTCATTAAGCCTTATGTATTAAGCATTAAGACATTCGGTGGAAATGAGGCTTAACAATTGTTGTCAAAAATTTTCTTCGCAATATTCTAAAATTAGTAACATTCGTTTGTTCGGCCTAATAATATTTTACTACTATTATTATAAATAAGACGATTACATATCTCAGCTTACTCCTAAACAAGTTGTGAAGATTGACAACTCGTTACTGTCATTAAAAATTACTTGTTTGACATTTGGATAGACTGCTAGATTAAATTTATTTTAAAAATTTAGCAGTGCAGACACTCAGATTTTATTTTTTTCTGTGTGAACCGTAACAGATATCACAAATTACACAGAGAGAGAGAAAAGTTTACTATGGAATGTGTCTTTCCGAAGAAAAATAATTTCACGTTTTCGGCGTGGCCATTAAAAAGTTACGGTCTAATTAATGTTGGGACACCTAAGTTTCATACACTAGTGTTTTACTAATAATAACAAGTATCACCTTAAAAGATGACATAACCATATAAACTGTCATACCAAATTTCATCCAAATCGTATAAAGCGTTCTGTTATTATAAGCAAAATTAATTTTATTCGAAGAACTTTGAAGCAGAATTCTGGCTAAATGGTACACTTTCCGGTAGAAGCAAGTTTGCTTAAATCGTTTTATTTTAGCCTCAGGAATCTGTGGTTAAGCCATGTCCCCCTATTTAAGAGACACCCTGTATATACTATTCAAAATTCATACCTGTAATATTTGTTCGTAAAGCCATGATTATATCGGAACTTATCCATCTCGTCAACATCTTTCCCTTTTGGAACTTTCTTTAACACCCTCGCTTTTCCACAAGCCAGTGACTGCAAAGTTCTCTTCAACTCTTTATTTTCCATATTAATAGCTTGTTTTATTTCTTCATATTGCAACGTATCAGAATTATTAAACAACAACAAAACTAAAGTTTGGAATAGTGATACTTGTAATTCTTTGTTGCCTTGGGGGAAGCTAGATTGAAGAACACAGTAGCCTAATTTTGGCTGCCATTGTAGTTTTCTCCCACTGTACTTCGACATGTAAAAATTGGTGAATATGGTTTGGTACTGTGCCATGGTGCCGGGTAGGGTCACTTCAAAAACGGGGTATGTTGGCCAGAATCCCATGGTTAGTATGTTGACAGTTAAATCTAGTAGTTGATCAGTTTTGACAATGTTTATTAGGTGTTGTTTGAAGGCGACGTTTATGTCTTTACTTAATTCCATGTCCTTGAACATTCCTTCAAGTTTAGACGTAAATCCTCCTCCACATTCTTGTTTTAACTTGCTCAGCAAACTTTTTTCTGAATCAACACTAGCTGATTTGCCAACTAGAAGTCGTTTGGCCAAATCTTTTTTGTAAAAAGCTTCAAATACATCTTTGCTATGAATAAATCTGAAGAAAACCATAACTTTGTCTAAAAGTTTTTCTAATTCGTCGTCGGTTGATTTTTTGTTACCGACTTTTAATTGGGAGTCAACGAATTTTGCCAATAGTTCGGCAGGTTTGTTCGGTCTGTGGTTAATAAAATATTCGAAGGCTTCTTTGACTGTGGTAATGAATTTAGCGTCGTCTTTAAAACTGATAGTGACAATATTGTCAATTTTTGTTTTGAAATCGAGAAGGTTTTGAATGATTTCAGATTCTTCTTTGGTAAGAATAGCAGAACCTTTTGATTTTACATATGAATTAAATTGAATGCATAATTCTGATGTACCATTCCTTACTCTTTTCAGCAGATCATACATCAAAGATAAATCATCTATGTTATTAGTATCCAACAAATCTTCAAACCCTTTTTTGATTATTTCAGATAAATGATCGCCTAAAAGTTGCTTCAAGATTATTTTTATCGTTTTTTGAACAGTATCTTTTTGCATATATTCCGTCATTCTTTCTTCTTCTTCTTTAAGTCTCTGGTTAATATGTTTTAAATATTCAGGTATGTCTAGTTTTATCAGCGACATATAACCTTCATCGTAATAAAAATGAACTGTTTCTACAAAATATCTTTCTTCAAATTTACATTTGTACAGGTTTAGGTGAACAAACATTTTGATCAAACTTTTGATCAAAGCTCTATCAACTTTCTCCCCACATCTTTCTTTTTTGATGAGTTGCAATATTCCGTCTTCTATCCTGCACTGAACATTGGAGTTACAAATTATGTAGCTTTGGAAAATACAAAGTCCTAGATCCCAAACAGACATTATTTGGCTTTGGCGCTGTAGTACGAAAGTTCTGTCTAGGTACAAAAAGATACTTCTAATTTTGCTCATTTGGTCACAATATTTTTGCCACCATGCGTTGAATAAAACAATATATTTGTAGCAATCATTTGAGTTGTCTATGAATGTAATTATTCCTACACTGACATAAGTGTCTATTAAGGATTTTAGTTTTTCGTATACAGAATCTCCCATTTTGTTTTCACACAAAGTTTGTACAGTTTGGTACAGTTCTTCCAATGTGTATTTCATAGTTTTACCATTTTGAATTGCGAGCACAGCATCATGTAGTTTCTTCCAAGTTAGCTTATTGTAGTTCTCCGGTAAATTTGGCACGCTTTTACAATTCTTAATAATTAATTTCCTTGATATTATAGTAGTAGAATTTCTAGGAGACAGCTGTTTTCTAAAATTTCCAATAGAAAAATTACTTTTCTTGTTTGTTATCGTCAGCTCCATTAGTACGTCGTTAAGTTTAACTCTTTTTGAGTTACTGGTCTTACTCCTTTTGACAATTAATGCCTTCTTTTTAATTTGTTTAGGCATGAAAACAATATTTATAATACTTTGGACTTGTATTCTGATCTTGACACTACTGTCATTCACTTTTGACAACAGTTTATGAACACAGGAACAAGAGAATATAGATGTTTCGCAGACTACTCTGTAAAGATTTAATTAAATTAAATTGTAATGTCAAAATTTTAACGATGATACTCATACTGAAATTTAAACGACACGACAAAAAACTGCAAGTTTTTGACAGCAAATTTAAATAAGACAAGTGAAAAATGACATTTCATTTCGATGCGATATTGTCACATATATTTTTTAAGCCTCATGAGCCTCATAAAATATCACTAGAAACAATGACGTCATATGTTAAAAAGTTTATATGAGCCTGTAAAACGGATTAAAATATGATCGGCGGGTTGCCGTCATAAATCCAAATCTTTCTTAAAAAGGTAAAACGTCTGGTATCATTTTCTCCCTGTGAAATCCAATTTTATTTGATACAGGTTGAAAAGTATAATGTAGACATATAATATTTAGTAATACACATGTTCAGAATTACCAATAATAAAAAATCTGATGTGGCCAACACAAAACCTCCCGCTATTTAATTTTTATTAATTTATATACATACCTACCTACGTATTTACTAACGCTGCAAACTGTTCCATTGCAGAAAACTATTGCTTTATTTACTATTTTTTTTTTTAAATGTCACTATTATTAATTTGAAGTGATTCTGACAGTGACATTTACTGTTAGTTACATTCGTTTGAAAAATGAACTGTGTAACAAAGGAATAGTTTTTATCTTAGACTTCGCGACTAATACAAAAAAAATATTTTTAAATTTATCTGTAAAATATATAGAAAAAGTATTATTATATTCCTGTAGAAAATTCAATAATCTTTAATTTTCATAAAAATTCGAAAAAATGGCATTTAATGGTATTTTTTGAAGAAAAACCATTATGAGCTTCAAGTAAAGTACCATTTCCGTTTATCCGATTCACACCAAAATCTAATGGCTTCTATTCCTATTAGAATAGGGTAAAAATACAAGGTTTCAGAATTTTCTGAATGATAGTATTTGAGTTAGAGTGCAAACAAAATTCGTACACATACACACATGCACACATACACACACACACACACACACACACACACACACACACACACGCACACACATACAGACATAATCGTGAAAATGTTAAAAATGGATTCTAGGGACCTTAAAACGTGGTCATTTACTAAAATCTCGATATTAGATTTTTAGCACGATCCCTATACCTCCCTTACCAAGGGTAGCGGGAGGTAAAAATATAATCAAACGTCATTTTGCAAAAATTATCTAAATTTTGTGTATTTTCAATAATACGAAAAATCATGTAAATTCAAACGGCTGTAACGCGAGATCCGATGAAGTAAAAAAATCACGCGTGACATGAAAAGAAAGAGAATTTTATACAGAATATAGACTTTTATCTTCCGTTGTTCTATCTTCAACTGTGTATGAGTGGTGCAAGAAAATATGATAAATGAATTAAATTATTTAGTTCATATCTCATATTTTGGATGTGTGTATGTGTGTATGTCTGGATGTTGTAGACACGATTCTTCAAAAACCATAAGACTTAAGAATTGTTTAAATTTGGATTCCTCAATCTGACATTCCTGGGAAGAGCTGAAAAGGTTTTGGTAACAATTGAACAACCGAAAGTAGTAGTTTCTGAGAAAAATTCTTCTAAATATAATTTTTTGGAAATTTTTGTTATTAAATATTGAAGAACATAAAATTGTCCATCTAATACATTTAAAATTTTTATTATATCTTGTATAGATTTAGAGATAAAGACACTATAATATATAGAGTAATTTAATCGCAGAGGCCAAGGCACTAAGGAAACCAGTTGACAAATTCCAATGTTTATAACATAGTTTTTTAAATGACATATGTCAGTGTCAAGAATCAACAGTTTTAGTGGCATTCTGACAGCTTTTTCTGGGAAGTATATTTAATCTTTCTTATTGTTTTATTAATTAAATATTTGAAACTATAGGTAAAATGCATATATCCATCAGAAATACCGCCAATCTGGTTAATGAATTGGAAGAATCTCTGATATATAGAAACTTCCTCATACAATGAAAAAAAAGATATAATTAGAATTATATGTGTGCAGAAGACATGTTAAATACAATAAAAAACAGTATTTGGGTAAAGTTCTGTATTTTTTTTGTTATAAAACGACGGTTTGAAAGGGAAGTGCAATTCAATACATATATAGCCTAATATGGAAATGGCGAGAGGTCTTTTGCTGGCCACAACAGATTTTTTGTGTTAGTGTTTTTTAATACATTCATTGACATGTCAGTTATATATTTTCGAACCTTTTTGATCAGTCTACATTATGCAGTTTCCAATGGGGATTTGATAGCGTAAATAAAGTGATTGATCGGACTAACCAAACAATAGAATTACATAGAGATGTTCCACAGTCGACTCTGTGTTGTGAAAGATATTTACGATTGTTTGTTGAAGCAATAAAAATAAACGTAAGTTAGTGTTCTCTCGTGCACTACTACTGGAAATTGTTTCTCCAACACATCCGATGTAAAAACTTTCCGGTAAATAAAAATGTAAAAGTTGCCAGGATAGCAAACTGTTGAACGTTATTCAAATTAGAAAAGTTTACGTCGTATTTTGATTAATTATAAGTTTATAAGGTGTGATTTAAATTAAATTATTTATTCATGTATTCAGATTTAATTATAGGATACTAGTTTTAAAACAAAGTTGCAGTATTATATTCTATTAAATGGTATTGAAAATATAAAGTTTTATATGTGTTAAATTATTTTTTTCACTACTAGCCTAGGAACCCACTATTATTTACCTTTATTTGACATGAGATATTGTTTTTCAATACCGCTTGCTTGTAACCATGGTAACCTATGTCAATAATAATTTATTATTAACCTAGGTCTATAATGCAAAATGTCACTTTTCAATCAAACTCAAACCTCCAAATCCAAATATTATTTAACTCATTTAACTCAAGAAAGGTGTTAAGTATATAATTTAAATTTGCCACTATAATTTTAAATTGACCTACGCTGCCGCCTCGCCCGACTCCGGCCACTATGCTGTTTTGGTGAAAATGTGAAATATTTGTAGATGTAGGATTGAACAAATCACTATTTTTTTTTGTATTTGTAGGTAAATACATTTCAATAGATTTATTTAAAAATAATAATAAACTAATAAGACTGCTGCATGTAACAGCACAAAGTGTTTTTATCAATAATTAAATCAAATACATATCAAGGGCCATAAGTGAGGTTATCAAACCAGTGAAATGAGCAAAACGTCAGATAAAAACAAATGCAGCCTACTTTGTTTTTGTGAATATTAACATATATCCATCTGAAATACATACCTACATATTTATTAATCCTGCAAATTATATTAAGATTCTTTGCATATATCTACTGCTTTAAATGATCCATTTCATTAATGTGTAGTTGTAAACTAATCGCAGAGGCCAAGGCACTAAGGAAACCAGTTGACAAATTCCAATGTTTATAACATGACACATGTCATTGTCAAATATCAACAGTTTTAGTGACATTCTGATAGCTTTTTGTGGGAAGTATATTTAACTTTTCTTATTGTTTTATTAATTAAATATTTGAAATTATAGGTAAAATGCATATATCCATCAGAAATACCGCCAATTTGGTTAATGAATTGGAAGAATCTCTGACATTTAGAAACTTTCTCATACAATGAAAGATAGATATAATTAGAATTATACGTGTGCCGAAGATATGTTATATACAATAAATAACAATATTTGGGATTTGGGTAAAGTTCTGTAATATTTTGTTATAAAACGACGGTTCGAAAGCGAAGTGCAATACAATACTTATATAGCCTAATATGGAAATGGCAAGAGATCTTGTGCTGGCCACAACAGATTTTTTAATTATAATATATCGTTATTTTCCATTCTTCTCGAGCTATTGCTAATCTAATCTAAGCATTTTTACTTTCGTTTTAGTAAATGAATACCCTATTTTATTTCTGTATTCCTTTACACAGCAGAACGGCATTTTGTTTGGTTATATAATATACCGACAGAGCAGTCAAATTTTAAATTGACTTGTGGAGAAGGTAAATGTGTAAGTTACTACAGCGCCATTAGTTCCTGACTAAACGTTCCCATTAAGAATGTAGACAAATGATATTTCTCAACATTTTATAGTTGAAAATTCGGAGAGCGAGCGTTTATTCTACTTAGTCGCGCATGAGCGGCAAAGTGACATTTTGTGTTGACAAAAGACAGCGCAAATGCCTACTTTGTATATATAGACTATAGATAATAGTTATTTGTGTATCAAGAGCGTAAAGTGGATCTTTATTGCTTGCGCTCGAAAATTGAAGCGCGAGCGTAGCGAGCGCTACAATCGAGCGAGAGCAATAAAGATACTTTACGCTAGAGATGCACACATAATTTTTTCTACGACTTTACTAACCAAAATAGAAAAAAAATAATAATACCTATTTAGTAAGTTCAATTCAACCTCAACCAATTTCTGTTTTGTGTTGTGTGTAACCATGACGATGTGAGTATCCAAGTAAATAAATACAAAATTCTGTCAGTAAAAGATAGTGATTTTTCCTGCACTCCTCCAGATATATTTGAAACAGCGCAAAATACTTCCTTGAATTTATTATCTGCAAAATCAAAAGCAGTATACGAAAAGAATTATAACCTCTCCATTAAATGGTGTAAGTTAAAAAAATCAAGAATTACAGAGAAAATGTCTTACTAGCTTACTTTTTGTAAAAATCTAATGATATCGTCTTCTCTTTGGTCCATTTATTCCATGCTAAAATCAACACTAGCAGTTAAGAACTGAAAACTCTAGTGAGTGTCACAGTCACAGAATCTAATTTATCTTCGTTAGCTGTTTTCAAGTTCTGGAATGAATATACAAAACTGCCAAAAGTGCACATTCAATTTCAACATTATCCGCCAATAGTTAAGAACTGAAAACTCTAGTGAGTGTCACAGTCACAGAATCTAATTTATCTTCGTTAGCTGTTTTCAAGTTCTGGAATGAATATACAAAACTGCCAAAAGTGCACAACATTATCCGCCAATAATTAAATCCAATAATTTTGTTAATTATGAAATGTGTGTTATTAAATATTTAAAGTTGTAATACAATGTACATTCACCAGTAGAGTAGTTATTATATATAATTAAATACCTAACCTAACTCTAAATTGGTAATGTAGCTAACTTCAGGTATATTGTTTGTAGCACGTTTCTAGTGTAAAAATGAACCTAACCTGTATTTTAAATTTCGTAAGTATTATTTTAATAAATTAAGATTTCAGCAAAAATATGTATTTATCTAAGCGAGCAAATTGAGCACTTTACCGCGCGTTGCTATGGGAGACGCGCGGTAAAGTATTTTTTTGCTCGTTCCTCAGTAACCATCAACTTTAAGATGACAAAATAGAGCACAAATGTCAACTTTTCATGGTGGTCGTAGAAAAAATATATTTTATTAAATAATCGTCAAAATTTCCAATTTAATTATTCTTTGTTTGTCGGATCTTTTGTTAGAGTTTCAAATAATTTTGTTAATAAAAATAGTTTGTTTTGTTAGGGCTTTATAATTAATTTATTTTGGGAACAAAATGTAAAATATTTCCATGAAAATAGTATTTTAAAATATGTAATAATTAAAAACATTGTTAGTTTGTCAAATTTTATGTTTACGATGAAAAATTTTACTCAATATTGTTGAATAAATATGATTAATTATTTAGACTGAAAATATAAATTTTATAGACAGACCTTTGATTTGATTTGATATTGTGGGCGAAAGCTGATTATAATTATTGATTTATAATTTGTTCATTATAATTATTATCACTTATTGACAGGATAAAAGATTCTTTGAATTGATTCTGACAGTAGTAAATTAATATATTAGCTAATACCGTAACAATTAGATCATATATTAATTAGATATGTATAATATATAGATAATTGTTTAGTCTGCGTTGTATCCGATAATTAATTTGCTTTATAATAATTTAATTATAATATGTTTTTGTCACAAATAATAACAACGTTATTCAATTATAAATAGTTGTAAATCTGACAATTGTTGGGACATTATCAGATGACAAATCACATAACGCAAATAATAAAACAAAAAAATATTTTATACAACTGTCAAAAAAAATCTGTTGTGGCCAGCAAAAGACCTCTCGCCATTTCCATATTAGGCTATATAAGTATTGTATTGCACTTCGCTATCGAACCGTCGTTTTATAACAAAAACATTACAGAACTTTACCCAAATATTGTTTTTTATTGTATTTAACATGTCTTCTGCACACATATAATTCTAATTATATCTATTTTATATCATTTTCATGTCAGAGATTGTTCTAATTTATTAACCAGATTGGCGGTATTTCTGATGGGTATATGCATTTTCCCACAATTTTACCTATAATTTCAAAATATTTAATTAATAAAACAATAAGAAAAATTAAATATACTTCCCAGAAAAAGCTTTTACAATGTCAATAAAAATGTTGATATTTGACAATGACATGTGTCATGTTATAAACATTGGAATTTGTCAACTGGTTTCCTTAGTGCCTTGGCCTCTGCGATTAGTTCACTCTATTAATTATAGTGTCTTTATCTCTAAATCTATACAAGATATAATAAAAATTTTAAGTGTATTAGATGGATGTGTGTGTGTGTGTATGTGTATGTGTATGGCTGGATGTTGGACGGACGATTCCTCAAAAACTATAAGACATAAGATCTGTTTAACTATGAATTCCTCAATCTGACATTCCTGGGAAGAGCTGAACTTTTTAAAAGAAATTCTTCCAAATATTAATTTTTGAAAATTTTTGATATTACTAATTTTGAAGAACAAAATTTTACATCTGATACATTTAAATTTTTTATTATACCTTCTATAAATTTAGAGATAAAGACGTTATAATATATAGAATATCGGGATATAACTAGTCGAGTAGGCGAAACTACACTAAGGAAACCAGTGACAAATTCAAATGTTTATAACATAATTTGTAAATGACACATGTCAATGTCAAAAATCAACAGTTTTAGTGTCATTCTAATAGCTTTTTCTAGGAAGTACATTTAATCTTTTTTATTGTTTTATTAATTAAATATTTGAAATTATAGGTAAAATGCATATATCCATCAGAAATACCGCCAATCTGGTTAATGAATTGGAAGAATCTGTGGCATTTAGAAAATTCATTATACAATGAAAAATAGATATAATTAGAATTATATGTGTGCAGAAGACATGTTAAATACAATAAAAAACAATATTTAGGTAAAGTTCTGTAATATTTTGTTATAAAACGACGGTTCGATAGCAAAGTGCAATACAATACTTAGCCTAATATTGAAATGGCGAGAGGTCTTGTGCTGGCCACAACAGATTTTTTAATTTTAATTTATCGTTATTTTACATTCTTCTCAAGCTATTGCTAATCTAATCTAAGCATTTTTACTTTCGTTTTAGTAAATGAATGCCCTATTTTATTTTTGTATTCCTTTACACAGCAGAACGGCATTTTGTTTGGTTATGTAATATAAGGACAGAGCAGTCATATGTCAGATTGGCTTGTGGAGATAATAAATGTGTATGTAACTACAGCGCCATTAGTTCCTGACTATACGTTCGCATTAAGAATGTAGACAAGTGACATTTCTCAACATTTTATAGTTAGAAATTCGGACAGCGGGCGTTTATTCTTTGTCGCGCATGAGCGGCAAAATGACATTTTGTGTTGACAAAAGACAGCGCAAATGCCTACTTTGTATATATAGACTATAGACAAAATAAATTTTATTAAATAATCGTTAAAATGGCCACAACAGATTTTTTTTAAATAAAATTTAT
Source organism: Ophonus ardosiacus (assembly GCA_943142095.1). NCBI lineage: Eukaryota > Metazoa > Arthropoda > Insecta > Coleoptera > Carabidae > Ophonus > Ophonus ardosiacus. The sequence goes on from OW964835.1 coordinate 41,963,473, forward strand.
ATTTTTATACATGTTTTCAACATTTCCACGCAAGTAACCCATTATAAAATCTACACAAATATTTAAAACTTTCATGTGTACTTGATATTTTAATTACTATAAAAAATGCCTGCTGTGATTTTGGTTTTATTTTCTTTTAAAGTTTATTAACTAAAGTAATTGATAATTTTGACCATAGTTTACGTTCTAATTTTTCCTTTTTTTGTAATACAATTCTCAATAATTGACTATTATACTCTATTACTCTTTATTTCAACTTTATCAATAACCCCTCAAGTTTTTTTTTTTACCTATCCTCCATCCGGTTCATGTATCCAACTTCACAAGGTAAGCAGATCACGTCTTTCGCGCACGAGTGGCCCGAAGTTTGTCACAGGCCTGCCTGTGTCACTTTGTATATAAGGACATTGTAATACAGGCTTTGTGAGCCATCCCATGCCTTCATACACAGCACACAGACACATTTACACTGGGCCACTACATGCATTATGCATTCAACGTGTGGAACAGACACTAGGGGCGCATAATGTTAATTGAGTTTTATAGTAGGACATGCTATAAAAATATTATTAAATATGAAATGTTAAGAGTTATGGTGATGTGGTTACGCCTTTGAGGTTAGATTTTAATGTAATAATACGAGTGTTAAATATTTCTTAAGAAAAAAAACAACACAATACCTCCTGCTATTTAATTTTTATTAATTTATATACATACCTATATATTTACTAATCCTGCAAACTATATTGAGTTCCTAAAATGTTTTTTGTTTTTCGAAGAACTTTGTAGCAGAATTTGGTACACTTTCCGGTAAAGGTAAATTTAGTTAAATCGTCTTATTTTAGCCTCAGGAATCTGTGGTTAAGCCATGTACCCCTTTTTTAAAGACACCTGTATAATATTTTAATCATTAATAAGGTAATTATATACATTGATTATTAATTAATTAATATTTATTAATATGGGGTCCCGTGGCCGCGTGCCTGAGTGTCTGGTCGCGAACCTGGGGGAAAAATGGCTCAAAAGTGACCCCTGTGGTGCACCCTCCACGTCAGCAATGAGTGCCCGTGAGGTGATGCCTGGTAAGCCCCCGCACGGTACGAATATGTCATCATTACCGATATGTGCGATAAAGCAGATTGTGGCACACTCAGAAATGGGTAATATGCCGTGATGATATATATATTTGTTAATCAAGAAAAGGATGGACTTTACTATAATGGAGTATTCCACTCAATTTTTTTTTTATTTTAAATAAAACTTCATTCAGTTTTGAAGCAATTCATAGTATTAAAAAATCTTAATTGTTCCTAGTTTAACAGTATTTTATTTTCGAGACATCAGTGTAACGTCACATTTCCCCTATACTTGTCTTTCTCACACACACTGCTCTGAGTACGCTACGAGAGAAAGATAACAATCTCGTAAAATAATTATTTAAAAAATGTTTTCATTGTTTTAACTATTATTTATTGAGCCATACTTTATGTTAAATTGAATTTTTTAAAATTTTTATGTTATGGTGGAATACCCCATTTGACCATAATATTCAATTTTTATTAGTTAAAGTTGTTGAAAAATTTTAATCAATGAATTTTTTACAAGGAAAACCGTTAACAGCTCGTATAAGTGATACTTCGGTTATCTGATATACACTAAAAACTAATGAACCCTTCGTACATTAGTATAGAATGGATATACAAACTTTCAAAATTTTCTGATTTATAGTATTTGAGTAATCGTGTCCACACGATCCGCATACACACTCATAGGATTCTCTATCCATTACATTGAACATTTTTATTATATATTCTATACATTTAGAGACATATAAAATAATCTGTAACAATCAAATAATGTTACTACCGAGTTTATATCTCTACCTACTTTTGAATTATTGCTCCAAAAGTCAATATACCCTATATTTAGATAAAAACTTGAAAATTTTAAAAAATCTAATTTTTATGTATCTAGATACTTCTCAATGCGCTGATTCCAGATTTAGAAACCGCAGGTCGATACCTCTTTTCGTTCTCGAGATATTTAGATTCAAAGTTTTGCTCAAAACTGCCCATTTTTGGGTAGTAACCCAAAAATGGGTCGAGATATGAATTTGGCGACACCACCATTCAATTCTGCGGGCAAAATTACATAAGTACACCAATTTTCATAATTTTTGAACGCCGCATACAATCTCTAAAGCAAAATAACTGAAAATGGCGAAAAATCGCAAAAATCCTAAGGGGTACCCCTTAGGATTTTTTCAGATTTTGGCCATTATCGGGAGTTTTCAAACTTTTATTCATAAAAAACGAACCGGTTGGACAAAAATTATGAAAATTGGTACACTTATGTAATTTTGCCCGTAGAGTCGAATGGTCGTGTCGCCAAATTCATATCTCGACCCATTTTTGGGTTACTACCCAAAAATGGGCAGTTTTGAACAAAACTTTAAATCTAAATATCTCGAGAACGAAAAGAGATATCGACCTGCGGTTTCAAAATCTGTAATCAGCGCATTAAGAAGTATCTAGATACATAAAAATTAGATTTTTGAAAATTTTGAATTTTTTAGCTAAATATGGGACATATTGACTTTCGGAGCAATAATTAAAAAATGGGTAGATATATGAACTTGCTAGTTATATTATTTGCTTGTAAAGTCAATGTTACGTAAGTGTACGCAGTATTTGAACATCTGTGTGAATTTTAAAACTAAAAATATTTGCGAAGGATGGTACATCGGAATTTTGTCTTCATCCAATGATCTTTTTGATCTTATAGATTTTAATACGTCTATAAAATTAATGAACTTATGTTAATAATAATTAGAAATATATACCAAAAAATTTATCTTAGATGTACCTACTATTCGTAAATACTTGAACCGGTGTTTCTCCTTGTAAAAATGTTATTAAAATAAATTGAAAAAAACAAAAATACTGTTGTAAAGAGAAAAAAAACGCTCTATCGAATGGTAGAGTAAAATTAATAGGTTCGCATTTAAAAAAAATACGCGGACAAGCGTAACTCAAAAACAATTGAAGAAAAAAAAAATTTAAGTATTCTCAAATGTAGATCAAAATTTCTTAAAAAACTTTTGTATTGAACATAATTTCTCAAATGAATATTAACGACAATAAATCACCGTCTCCATACTTTTAACTAACCTGTATATAGCCTAATATGGAAGCGAAAGGTTTTGTGCTGGCCACAACAGATTTTTTTTATTTTTTTTATGGTTCTAAATGAATATTTAAGAAAACTATTAAAGCATACACGGTTGTAGTTCTACTGTTGATGATATGGTTTATCAAACTTTAACTACATCTAGTATATTATTACACGTTTATGTTAGTCTTAACGGTACAATTGCACTATCCATTACCGGTTTGCACTTTGCAGAAGTTGAGTATATCAAATTTTGATCTGCAATGGTTGAACGTAGTTGCTTCAACTTTCCAGATATATCGGGAACATATTAATTATGCAACTTCTAACTAAATTGGATTTAGTTCCAAACAAATATATTCAAAACATCTTCATACAATAATTTTCAAGTTTGATAATACGATAAATTGTTAGACGCTGCAGCGGAAGCGTTGTTTTGTAAATAGGTTAACTTAACTTTGAAAATGTAAAAGACTACCTGCGGAGAAAAGCTAGTGAGGCATTTATAAACAGTTTCATAACGAGTATTTTTAAAAGAAACAAATAATTATTGTTGAAGGCTCTTTAATTCTTTTGTTCCAGAACAATGTCTTTGAAAGGTCTTTCAATTCTTTAATGTATTTCAAATGTTTTATTTGCACTTTCTTATTATTAATGTTTGCAATTTTATGGTCTTTATTATAAAATAATTTACTTTAAAATCCCTACATGCTTTTACACTTTATTTACTTAAACTTATTAAATTAGTTTTAAATTTTATTTTAATTTTTTTATGGGATGTTTAGTGAGTTAATAGGTAAATGCACTATCTTAGAGACTAAAAGATAATGGTATTAAAAACAGGAGTATTTTATTACTAGCCACATACTATATGTTAAAGTGTACAGATTAGTTTGTATATTTCTGGAAATGTAACAATGGGGTATTCCACCATTACAAAAAAATAAGAAAATCTGTTGTGGCTAGCACAAGACCTCTCGTCTTTTCCATATTAGGCTATATAAGTATTGTATTGCACTTCGCTTTCGAACCGTCGTTTTATTACAAAAATTACAGAACTTTACCCAAATATTGTTTTTTTTATTGTATTTAGCATGTCTTCTGCACACATATAATTCTAATTATATCTATTTTTCATTGTATGAGGAAGTTTCTAAATGTCAGAGATTATTCCAATTCATTAACCAGATTGGCGGTATTTCATATATGCATTTTACCACAATTTTACCTATAATTTCAAATATTTAATTAATAAAACAATACGAAAAATTAAATATACTTCCCAGAAAAAGCTATCAGAATGTCACTAAAACTGTTGATATTTGACAATGACATGTGTCATGTTATGACACTGGCATCTATCATTTATAAACTATGTTAACATTGGAATTTGTCAACTGGTTTCCTTAGTGTCTTTATTTCTAAATCTATACAAGATATAATAAAAATTTTAAGTGTATTAGATGGAGAATTTTATGTTCTTCAATATTTAATAAAAAAAAACTCCCAAAAATTATATTTAGAAGAATTTTCCTAAGAAACTACTACTTCCGGTTGTTCAATTGTTACTAAAACCTTTTCAGCTCTTTCCAGGAATGTCAGATTGAGGAAACTGCAGTTAAATATTTTTTAAGTCTTATTGTTTTTGAGGAATCGTGTCTACAACATCCAAACATACATACACACACACACACACACACACACACACACACACACACGCACAGACATCATTTTAAAAATGTTATAATTGGATTCTAGGGGCCTTAAATCGTGCTTATTCAATAAAATCTGGATATGCGAATTTTGGCATGAATCCAATACCTCTCTTAGCGAGAGGTAAAAATTAAACAGAGTACCCAAGATTACTCAATTCACTAGTGATTCACTAATAATAACAAGTATCATCTGAAAAGGTGAGATAACCATATAAAGTGCCGTACCAAATTTCATCCAAATCGAATAAAGTGTTCACTTATTATAAGCAAATTCCAATGTTTATAACATAGTTTGTAAATGACACTTGTCACTGTCAAAAATCAACAGTTTTAGTGACATTCTGATAGCTTTTTCTGGGAAGTATATTTAATTTTTCTTATTGTTTTATTCATTAAATATTTGAAATTATAGGTAAAATGGGGGTTTACGCCATTTTTTTTTTTATAATTTCATCTGAAAATATTAGAAAAACTAAGACTATTGATGGAAATCCGGTGAAAAAATTCTTATTGATAAGCGAGTTATGGTCTCCCGAATTTTGAAAAGATTGACATGACGTTACATTTATGTGTTTTTATATCAAACTGTTTACATCATGGACCTAAATGTTTTTGAAACATATGCTATTTTAAGTTATATTTACATAAAAATAAATCAATATTATAACACTGTATAAGTATACATACTTTATAATTACAGGTGTATTTAAATTATTAAGTTTAATGCAAGAAATTTATGTTAAAATAAAAACTGTTTGGAAACTGTAGTACAGGAATGTTAGCCCCTCCTTTCGAATTTGAATTTCTTAACTTCCATTGGTAGTAATCCCACCTCCTAACACGCTATTTGTAATGCATGTATAGGCGGTTTCTCGGTCGCCAATCAAATTATTTTCATATTAGTGCCGAAGCGTTATAACAAAAAACCCTTTATTTCCGAAATATCTCAATTATACCATTTCATTTTTTTTTATTAATATTCGTTATTCAGCATATACATTCGTATTTATTACTATTTTCCTTTAATTCGATTGAGCCGTAATCCCCCATTAGAATTTTTTGAATATATCATCTGTTGTCATGATAAATAGCAAAGCTGACTAATTTTTCAAAATATTTTGTTGTAAAACGACGGTTCGAAAGCGAAATGCAATACAAAACTTATATAGCCTAATATGGAAATGGCGAGAGGTCTTGTGCTGGCCACAACAGATTTTTCTTTGTTGTACTACCGATGATGAGAATTTAGTTCTCGAAATACGTATTTAATTTTATTAAAATTAAATTTTTAGGTTAAGATAATTAACTATTGAAAACAATATTTCAAATTTTGTTTTCCAATACAAATACTGTAAAATTGCATAAAAATGAAAATGCCACGACGCTATTTAACAATAATATTTGTTCAATTTATATAAACAAACCTTGCTATATATTTCACAACAGAATACCTACCATTTTAGATCTGAAAAGAATTCACGTATGTAATAAAGAAAGTACACCCTACCGCCTGCGTTAAAGAACGTTAAAGAACGTTGGATGTCAGCTCACAAAGTGCAATTGTGTATACGTGTGAATTTTTGAAGCGACTCATGTCGCACTTTAGCACTTCTATATGTAATCATTTTTCTGCAGCAAGAGTCATTATGAAAGTCACAAGTATGTTGGCAAGAGTTTCACGTCTCACTTGCAACGTAAGCTGTGAAAAATCTACTGGAAAGTATGTGTACCTACTCGTACACTGTATAACTTTGTACAAATAGTAAACTTTACACTATTTCTACTACTATTTAAAGAATATTTTATAGGTAGGGGTGGCGTACCTATATTAATAATATCTTCGGTCACCTTTAGGTAAGGAAGGTGTTGTCTTTGGTAAAAAATATGTTGTGGCCACCACAAGACTTCTCGCCATTTCCATACTAGGTTATATAAGTATTGTACATTTTTTTTTAAGAAACTAGTACTTCCGGTTATCCAGATGTTACCAAAATATAATCTCTAAACTCTTCCCAGTTATGCCAGATTGAGGAAACTGCAGTTAAACATTTTTCAAGTCTTAAGTACACATATATATATATATATATATATATATATATATATATATATATATATATATATATATATATATATTCACATGCACACGGACTCTCTTAGCGAGAGGTAAAAAATTCTGTGGTATTTTTTAATGAATAAGCACGTTTTAAGTACTCTAGAATACGATTTTTATAGTTTTATGATGTCTGTATGTGTATGTGTGTAGTGTTTCACAAGAGTCTTGCATTTTTCTTGTTCTTGTCTTGTTATTGCATAAAATGCAAAACAAGAACAAGACAAGAGTTATATAGTTCGTTGCAAGACAAGACAAGAATCTGCCCTGCAAGAAAAGTGCAAGAATAGCAAGATTTTTAGTATTTTCTTGCATTCTTGCAATATTATATATATCAATATATCAACATTTTATTATAGGTTTTACCTCTAGCTAAGCTGACATTAATCGTAAAAGCTAAAAAGGTTTTGGTAACAATTGACAACCGGAAGTAGTAGTTTCTTAAAAAATCTTCTAAATATTATATTTAGAAAATTTATAGTACAAAAAATAATAGAGCATTAAGTACTCAAACTGATTTAAATTTTCTTATTATGTCTTCTATAGATTTAGAGATAAAAAATCTGATATGGCCAGCACATGACCTCCCGCTAATTCGATGTATAAAATTGCAATGAGCTTGGAGTTAAATATCACTTTATCGTTTGTAAATAAAATCTAATTTGTTGCTCCAATAAATAGAAAAGTTTTTAATAAGAAATTTTATATTACTTATATCAAGTTTTTTTTAAAAAAAAAAATCTGTTAAGAGCTCTTAGTTAAGAACCACATCCAACTTATATATATATATACTCAAAATCTAATGTTGTTTTAAATCATATACGAGTTTTAAAATCAAATTTGAGAAGTTTTTTTTAACATATTTTAATATATTTTTTCAAGGAAATCAGTTCAGAGCTTCAAGTAACGTACCACTTTAGGTTTACTAATATTAACAAGAATCTAATATGTCGGTCTCATTAATATAAAAGTGTTAAATACAAGATTTGAAAAGTTTACAATTATAGCATAATACATTTTTTCACGAAAATCTCTTCACAGCTTCAAGTAAAATATCCCTTCCGATTTAAATATGTTGTTCCTATTGATATGAAATTGCAAGACAAGAAATATGCAAGAGTCTTGCAAGCAAGACAAGATTTTTGCTTGCAAGAGTAACACAAGACAAGAGTTATTTAAATTTCTTGTCTTGTTTTGCAAGACAAGACAAGAAATAGCCTAGCAAGACAAGAAATCTTGTCTTGTGAAACACTATTTGTATTCCTGAATTTTTCAAGCTTGATTACTGAAACGTTAAATTATAGTAAAGAGCAAAAACAAAACTGTATTATAATGAGCGAAATTTCCATATTATTTGACATTTTTTTATGTAAAGATAAATATGCAGGAGGATATCATTTACATAGTTGAAGTTTTATTTTCTGTTCTTAAAATACAAAATAGCTATTTTATTACAAGTTTCATTTTATTTTATAGAAGTTTATGCAATAGTTATTTTTGTATTAAGTGCGCGAAATGACTCTATTTTTGTTGTATCAAATTTGAATTTTCCAATACAAACAATAACTGTTTTTCCCAATAGTGATTCGTTGTTAAAATTAAATTAGTATACCATGTAAACCTAATAATTCTGTGACGTCATTATTAAGTTACAAACTTTAATGACGTGACTACTTTGCATAAAAAAATGACTATACCTTTTCTCCATGATCTGAATATAACACTATTATATTTAGTGTGAAGTTGTCGGAACTAATTATAAACTACAGTATAGATTGTAGCCATAATCAAATTCAGTACAGGGTTAGAATAATAATACAGACCCAATAATACACATACGAGTGTATATCTGCTCTTACTGACAATACTAAGATAATAATTCATACGTACTAATCTTCAGGCGCTGTCTTGGTTTGCGTATTGTTCAACAGCGTTACAATAATATGTAATCATGTAAAAGCGATGCAGTATGCATCTATGATTTCGAATGTCTGAATGTAGAAATACAGAATTATCATAAATTTCCACATATACAATGTGTTAATTAAAAGGCGGGCCATCAATTCTTCTTGAGCAAAATTTATTTTTTATAAAAATAGCTTTGTTCGATGACATGTACTAGACCGCCCTAGTGTTAACTTTCTTACACTAACATGTTTTATGAGAAACGGGCAGCTTCTGGCAGGCTGTTCGATGACAAAAATTTTAAGAACTAGTGCTCACGTTTCTGACCTGACTCGCGAGGTGGTGTAGATAGTGCAGGCTAGAGGTGGGGGTAGCAAAATGTTGTTCGGTAGACATTTTAATTATATCCTATCTACATATCTGTTTATTAATTAAAAATTTTACACATTGAGAAATTAAAATAATGGATTCAGATATAGTATATTCTTTTTGTTTTGTTATATAAAGAAATAATTAATATATCTGTTCAAACACTATGCTCTTTCAAACAGACATTTCTGCAGTCACTTTTTTGCAGCTTTATGATATGACTGTGTTTATAAACAACCTAACCTTTTACACCTTTGGTTACGCTTGGCTTAATTACTCACAGCTGAGTAAACTTGCCCAAATATACACTAGTGTGTTTTATGAAATCACAAGAATTAGACTGTACTAATGTACACTACACTGCACTGCACTATTCTGCTCTGCACTTCAAGCACTTCTCATCGAACAGAGCTAATGTTTCAATTTATAGTTAATTACATGCTGCAGCTATATCGTGAAATAGATTTTATTTCTAAATTATAAATCAAGTGAATTAATTAATTACCTATAGCCGAGACAGACGCGCAAAAATTAATGATCATTAGTGCTTAGATATAGTATGCGTACTTTAAGGTGAGACTGTTGACAGATGTCAAAATTGCGTCTATTAACAAACTAGAAAATACTGAATGTAGTAAGTTCGTACTACTTATCAGATTCTTCATCGAACAATGAAGAATCTGACGATAACAATAGCAGCAATGACATGAAATTCATAATTATAATAAAAATTATCTATAACCATCTACTTTCCGTTGTGAACGAGATATGTCTTTTTTTTTATTTGAATCATGCATTTTTTTTTTCTATAATCTTACACCTGCAGCCATGAAATAAACGCAAATGTCAAAGACATATCCTAAAAATATTTCGTTAGAACCCTCCACTACCGATCCACCGAAAATCGTAAAATCTATCGGTAATGAAAGCCGACGCATGCGATGAATTTACGATGGACAGTGCGGGGTAATTAGAAACGGTATCACATCTTCAGATTTAAGTGAATAAGCACGATTTAAGGTCCATATAAACCGATTTTAACATTTTTATGATGTCTGTGTGTGTGTGTGTGTGTGTGAGTGTGTGTGTGGAAGTGTGGATGTATGTATGTATGTATGTATGTATGTATGTATGTATGTATGTGTGGATGTTGGAGGGACGATTACTTAAAAACTATAAGACATAAGACCTGTTTAGCTATGAATACAATAAGAAAGATTAAATATACTTCCCAGAAAAAGCTATCAGAATGTCACTAAAATTGTTGATATTTGACACTGACATGTGTAATTTACAAACTCTATTATAAAACATTGGAATTTGTCAACTGGTTTCCTTAGTGCCTTAGCCTCTGCGATTAGATTACTCTATAAATTTATAGTGTCTTTATCTCTAAATCTATACAAGATATAATAAAATTTTTAAGTGTATTAAATGGAGAATTTTATGTTCTTCAATATTTAATAAAAAAAATTCCTAAAAAATTATATTTAGAAGATTTTTTCTAAGAAACTACTATTTCCGGTTGTTCAATTGTTACCAAAACCTTTTCAGCTCTTCCCACGAATGTCAGATTGAGAAAACTGCAGTTAAATATTTTTAAGTCTTATAGTTTTTGAGGAATCCAGACATACACACATACACACACATCATTTTAAAAATGTTATAATCGGATTCTAGGGACCTTAAATCGTGCTTATTTAATAAAATCTGGATATGCGAATTTTAGCATGAATCCAATACCTCTCTTAGCGAGAGGTAACAATATTGGAGTAAAGTTCTGTAATATTTTGTTATAAAACGACGGTTCGAAAGCGAAGTGCAATACAATACTTATATAGCCTAATATGGAAATGGCGAGAGGTCTTGTGCTGGCCGCAATAGATTTTTTTTCTGTGTAATTCCTTTAAAAGTATTAAAAATAAAACGTATTGATATAGTTTACGAACATATATCAGACCTAAATAAAACAAGAAAACCTATGAATTATCTTCTTCATCCAACCCTTATGAACCAACTTATCATTTGCACTAATTCTCATTTTCATCCCTATTTGTTAGCTCCACAGGTGCAATCTCATTTCTCGTCGCAATCCGCGAACAATTAATTGAAAGTTGTGATTTCGTTCGCGTAACATAAATCAATGTTCGGGCAAACTTAATATCTGTTCTGGCATAGGCGTTGGTGGTGTATTTCTTTACGCTATGTCGCAATTCACCGGCATTCGTGTTCATAAATCCATTACTGAATTCGTGCGCAAACTTTGACAATAAAGCCTGGAATTAATCACACGCAAGTGCCGCGCATGCGCATGTACAGGAAAAGCACGCCAACACACGGAGGATTACAATGGAATAAAATGTCTATTTCACACTAGCGAGACAGGAGAGATAGCTTAATTCGTGTCCGTACAAGGAATTTTATGTGTTTGTAGGCGGAAATTTAACAACCTGAAATGATTGGTAATGGGATTCTTAGTCTTGTGTTTAATTTCTTACAACATTTAAACGGAATATGTACACAAAAAAATCTGTTGTGGCCAGCACAAGACCTCTCGCCGTTTCCATTTTATGTTATATAAGTAATATATTGCACTTCGCTATCGAACCGTCGTTTTGTAACTAAAAAGTACAGAATTTTACCCAAATATTGTATTTAACATGTCTTATATTTTTTACCTTCCGTAAAAGGAAGGTATTGTCTTTGGTCAAAAAATTCGTTGGTGAGTTTTTAATGAATAAGCACGTTTTAGGGCCCCTAGAATACGAATTTACTATTTTTAAGATGATGTCTGTATGTGTGTGTGTGTGTGTGTGTGTGTGTGTCCGTGTGTGTGTCCGTGTGTGACAAATTTTTCTCCGACGATAACTCCAATACTACAATTCTAAAAATTATAATTCTTTCGTATTCCTCTTCTTTACAGCCATATGAAGAGCTGATTAGATTTTGGTTATAATTGATTCACCGGAAGTACCCTTATTTGAAGTTTTTAACAGTTTTTCTTGAAAAAACGAAGTTAAATATTATTTTTTGACATTTTGTTATTATATATATTAAAGAAAATACTCTTCTCTATACAGTTTGATTATACATTTTCCCTCATATTCAATAGATGTAAATTTAAAGCATTATAAACAAAATTAATTTTGCAAAAATTAGTCAGCTTTGCTGTTTATCATGGAAACAGCTGACATAATTATTCAAAAAAATTTAATTGCCAGATGTCAGTTGCAAGTGCAAAACCAAATATGGACAAAAAAAGTATAGGATCTAAAATTGGTATGTCATAGTGTTGCTCGCAAGTGACACGCAGAGAAAGGCCAAAGAGAAGATGGAAGGACATTACTTAGTGTAGTTTATGTTATAATTTTATTGGATTTATAGAACCTTTTCAAATGAACTTTGGGTATGGAATTTGTAAAAAATAGTATGTGTTTTTACATGATATTATATAGAATCTGTTCCAAGCACCTTTTGGTATGGGATTTGTACAAAATCCATGGAACTGACGGAAGGTCTTGTGCTGGCCAACAGATTTTTTTTTAATAGTATGAGGAAGTTCCTATATGTCAGAGATTCTTCCAATTCATTAATAAGATTGGCGATATTTCTAATGGATATATGCAGGTTACCTAAAACCATAAGAAAGATTAAATGTACTTCCCAGAAAAAGTTTTCAGAATGTAACTAAAACTTTTGATTTTTGACACTGCTATCTGTCATTTACAAATTATGTTATAAACATTTGAATTTGACAACAAGTTTCCTTAGTGTAGTTTCGCCTACTCGACTTATTATATCCCTATATTCTATATATTATGGCGTCTTTATCTCTAAATTTATAGAAGATATAATAAAAAATTTAAATGTATCAGATGTAGAATTTTGATCTTCAAAAGGCGTAATATCAAAAATTTCCAAAAAGTAATATTTAGAAGAATTTTTAAAAAAAAACACTACTTCCGGTTGTTCAATTGTTACCAAAACCTTTTCAGCTCTTCCCAGGAATGTCAGATTGAAGAAACTGCAGTTAAATATTGTTTAAGTCTTATAGTTTTTGAGGAATTGTGTCTACAACATCCAGACATACATACACACACACACACACACACACACACACAGACATCATTTTAAAAATGTTATAATCGGATTCTAGGAACCTTAAATCGTGTTTATTCAATAAAATCTGGACATGCGAATTTTAGCATGAATCCAATACCTCTCTTAGCGAGAGGTAAAAATCGTATGTTTTTGTAGCGGATTTCTCAAGTTTCGCTCTGAAATTCATAATGATGCTCACAAGATTAATATAACACCCCGTAATATCTGCCATTTAATTTTTATCCTAAAGTTATGAAATTTGAAATATGCTTTATATTCCCAATAGACTCGCGGTACTGAACAATTATTTATATTTATCCAATGTTAGTTTGAAATATCAATAGCACAAAAGATATTGTAATTAATTCAGCAAATTAATTAATTTATCTTCGTAATTATGAACTATTTTGAATACAAAACAAACATCTCTATTAATAACATGAATATACCAAACACATCTAAAAACATGGTACACAACTCTGCTTCTCATTAATTATCCATTATAAACTACAACTAATCGACTATTCCAGCCATTAGTTACAAAAACCACCATTGTAGAACCAACAACCGCTTTGAGCCAAGAACCCTAACGAATATTTCATTATAGCACTATTAACAAAATCATGTCAGCGAACAAATTACTCCCGTAATACTCGTAGCCCCATCATCAGCTCTCAGGCAAAAAAACTAAACCCTTGTTAACATCAGGGCTCGTGTCTTAGTTTAGCTAACCGCGGTGCATAACACGAAGAAGGGCAGAGGGTTGTTAACAAGCAGGAATTAGGGTAGTGGGTTGGAAATACTTGTCGTTAAAATTTTGGCTACAATAGGAAGAATAGTGTGAGTCAATAGATTTAAAGCTGTGTAATTGGATTTGGAATGATTAAGTGATAATCGGTTCAGTTGTTTTTTGAAGGGTTTCTAGCTATTTGCTTTCATGAGTTGATGTACTTACAAGGGTGGATTGAAAAGTTCACGGTCTAGCAAAGAGAGCGCAGCACTGGGTGCACTATTTTTTTGTGAGGTTATGTCTTTAGTGTCCCTGCGAAGTTTTACAATGATGTAGTAATAACCATATTCATAAACATTTGTAAAGTTTCAAAACCGTTCGTTATAATTTTTGACAAATAGATTCAAACTTGACAAATAAAATTTTGGTTTTTCTTTCAATGTCGACTGTTTTTATTGGATAAAAATTATAACGAACCGTTTAAAATTTTTACGAGTGTTTATGAATATGGCCATTGGATTTTTTAATGAAACCGTGCATTAAGCTTTTTAAGACTGAAATTTTATAACGAACTGCGATTATGAAATAAAAAGACTTGAACAATTACTTTGGCAATATCTTGTTCTTAATCATTGGTAAAAAAAAGTGGTCATCTGAATTTAAACGTGAGAGGGAAAGAAATGAACATGATTGGCAGGTCTGCAATTGTTATTTGTTTGATAAGTAAATAAAAAAAATCTGTTGTGGCTAGCACAATACCTCTCGCCATTTCCATATTAGGCTATATAAGTATTGTATTGCACTTCGCTATCAAACCGTCGTTTTATAACAAAAACATTACAGAACTTTACCCAAATATTGTTTTTATTGTTCTTCTGCACACATACAATTCTAATTATATCTATTTTTCATTGTAAGAGGAAGTTCTTAAATGTCAGAGATTCTTCCAATTCATTAACAAAGATTGGCGGTATTTCTGATGGATATATGCATTTTATCTACAATTTTAAATATGTAATAAAACAATAAGAAAGATTAAATGTACTTCCCAGAAAAAGGTTTCAGAATGTGACTAAAACTGTTGATTTTTGACACTGACATTCGTCATTTACAAACTATGTTACAAAAATTACTATGTTATATACATTTTAATTTGTCAACTTGTTTCCTTGGTGCCTTAGCCTCTGCGGTGTATTACATCCGATTATTCAATATATTACGGTGCCTTTATCTCTAAATCTGTACAAGGTATAATAAAATTTTTAAGTGTATTAGATGGAGAATTTTATTTTCTTTAATATTT
The DNA here is from genome assembly GCA_943142095.1 of Ophonus ardosiacus. NCBI lineage: Eukaryota > Metazoa > Arthropoda > Insecta > Coleoptera > Carabidae > Ophonus > Ophonus ardosiacus. The sequence goes on from OW964835.1 coordinate 41,978,877, forward strand.
GTAATAACAAAAATTATCAAAATATTATATTTAGAGATTTTTTTAAAGGAACTATTACTTCCGGTTGTCCAATTGTTACCAAAATTAGTGCCTTAGCCTCTGCGATGTATTATTCTATATATTACAGTGCCTTTATCTCTAAATCTATGCAAGGTATAATAAAAAATTTAAGTGTATTAGATCGAGAATTTTTCTAATAATAAAAATTTCCAAAAAATTATATTTAGAAGATTTTTTTAAAGAAACTATTACTACAGGTTGTCCAATTGGAACCAAAATATAATCAGCTCTTCCCAGGAATGTCAGATTGAGGAAACTGCAGTTAAATATTTTTTAAGTCTTATAGTATTTGAGAAACCGTGGTTCCAACATCCACACACATATCCACACACACATACACACACATCCATACACACATTTACGGACATCATCGTAAAAATGTTATATTCGGATTATAGGGACCTTAAAACGTACTTATCCACTAAAAACTGGAGTTGCAATTTTTGGCATGATTCCAAAACCTCTCTTAGCGAGAGGTAAAAATGTCTTTGAACTTCTAGAAATGGTATTTTTCATTTCCCTATAAATACATACATAATAACTTAAAAAATATATTCTATTAGTATTAGGAACTTAAAAAAATCAGGCCCCTATTGAAATTCATAACAACTCCATAAATATAATTGTTTGGAAAAACAAATCCGTTATTTATAAATCAGATTATGTTACATATGGAATTTAAATGCGATTCAATTACTCAATTCAATAATCTGATTGCACATGAAATATTATGTGACATGAATTTTACTCTAATAATACTTGTTAACCTAATGTATATCAACTCCATTAAATAATTTGATAGTATCCTATTATTTAAACATGTAATTTATTCTATTTTGATTGGATAATCAGCTTACTGTTCCAAACCGTATTGGTTGAATTCTATGCTCCATTGGTACTTTATGTTAAACGGATATGCACCCCATCTAGTAGATTGTGGTATAATGTCTAATTTAGGTATCTCTTATTGAAAATTTACATTACAATTGAGCATTGATGTTCGTGTTTCCTAGACTGTTATTACAATGCATTTAGGTAAGCAATATTGGTGAATTGTATGCACTACACCAAATTTGCAAACATTAACTCTAACTCTAAGGGAGATTCCCTATAGATGAGTTCTTTGATCGTTATGATTATGAAAGGAAACTATTTTATTAAGATATTCACAAAATTCAAAATATTTGTTCAAAAATCATTAGGTTGGGTCCGACAAAATTTATTTTAAAAATTTAACGGTGCAGTTTTCATTTTTACCTCTCGTGACAGGTATTGGAATCATGCTAAAAACCGCATATCCAAATTTTAGTGGATAAGGTCCCTATATTCCGATTATAACATTTTTACGATGATGTCCGTGTGTGTGTGTGTGTGTGGATGTTGGAACCACGGTTTCTCAAATACTATAAGACTTAAAAATATTTAACTGCAGTTTCCTCAATCTGACATACCTGGGAAGAGCTGATTAGATTTTGGTAACAATTGGACAACCGAAAGTAATAATTTCTTTAAAAAATCTTCTAAATATAATTTTTTGGAAATTTTATTATATCTTGTATAGATTTAGAGATAAAGACACTGTAATATACAGAGAATTTATTTTAAAATGCAACATTATAGTTTGTTCATCACTTCCATGGTTACTCACTATTTGCCAAAAATGACAGCAATGTAATATTTGTCCATTTTAAAATGCAACATTATAAATAGTATTGCAGCACATGAGATACCTCCAAAACACATCACAAATGGTGTCAATTCTTATTACAACCGACTAGAATATTGCCTCAGAGTGATTGGGAGTATTTTTTAACATTTATTACATGAAAGTTATGAATTTTTGTAAGCTAAAGTTTTTTTAAGATGTGCAACATTCATGTTTTGATTATTTGTTAATTATTTGTAACGTATGTAGGCTAATTTATAGGAAATTAGTTTTGATAATACAAAACTACAAATTTTGTATGTTGCATTTTAAAATGGACAAATATTACATTGCTGTCACTTTTTGACAATAGTAAGTAACCATGGAAGTGATTCGTCATATATTGCATGTTAAAATAAATTCCCTGTATAGAATAATCTAATGTTATACCTCCATCGCAGAGGCTAAGGCACTAAGGAAACCAGTTGGCAAATTCAAATGTTTGTAACATAGATTGTAAATGACAGATGTATATTGGCTAAATGGTACACTTTCCGGTAAAGATAAGTTTTAGTAAAATCTGTGGTTAAGCCATGTCCCCTTTTTTAGAGACACCCTGTATAACCTAATATGAAAATGGCGAGAGATATTGTAATGGCCGCAACAGTTTTTTTTTTACTTAGAATGGTAAAAGTTTGTCAATTTCTTGAGGGGACCCTTGTATATTCTCTATATATCTAATTATCAAATATTTGTCTTTAACTGTCTAAATTTAAATAATGATAAAATAAATATTTCAATAAGATGTAAAAATAAGTTCCTGCCGTATTTATTCTGAAACTGAAAATCCTTTCGTAAGTCCTAAAGCTTTAATGTAATCAACAAGACTGTAATAGGATTTGAAGTTGAATAAGAATTTGCGTCATGAATATCGACTTACGTTTCTAACGAATTACAATATTAAAAGACATAACAATTGGACAACCGGAAGTAATAGTATCTTAAGAAAATCTTCTAAATATTATTTTTTGAAAATTTCTGCTATTACTAATATTAAAGAATATAAAAATCTCTATCTGATACATTTAAAATTTTTATCATATCTTTTATAGAGTTAGAAATATAAATTATATAAAAAAAATATATTTTATTCAATTTTGACGTTTTAAACTATCATTATTAACTCCATAGCAACAACTACAAGTAGCATTTTATTCACAAGTGAATTAAAAATTTTTAAATCACTCTCACAATATTTTAACTCACTCTACAACAAGAAATACAATTAAAAATAACATCAAGAACAAAAATAACACATCACATTATTTATCAGACATTATCAGCCCTTTTCATTATTTTTGACAGACAATAAAGCTTTTTAAATTTATGACTTGACGTCTATCAGCGACAATTGTCATGCTCAACCTACTAACTGATCAGTTTTTTATTTTGTCAAAATTAAATCTTATAATAGTTTTTATTATTATTTCGTCAAAAATGAATAAAATATTGTACAAACCACGTGAGCTAAGAATGTTTATTCACTCGAAGAAATTAACTCACTCGCCCTTACGGGCTCGTGAGCTAAACTTTCTTCTCAACGATTAACATTACCTTAGCTCACTTGGTCTGTAAATTTCTATTAATGAATCAGTGTTAAAAAAAAAAACCAGAGACATTACTGAAGACTTTTTCTGGGAAGTACATTTCATATTTCGTATTTTATTATTAATGGGGTATTCCACCATAACAAAAAAATAAGAAATATTTCAATTTAACTTAAAGTATGGCTCAATAAATAATAGTTAAAACAATGAAAACTTTTTTTAAATAATTACTTTACGAGATATTTCACATTTGCTAAAAGGGAAAATTGACGTCATACAATTGATATCTTTCTCTCGTAGCGTATTCAGTGCAGTGTGTGTGAGAAAGACAAGTATAGGGGAAATGTGACGCTACACTGAATTCTCGAAAATAAAATACTGTGAAACTAGGAACAATTAAGATTTTTTAATACTATGAATTGCCTCAAAACTGAATGAAGTTTTATTTAAAATAATAAAAAAAATTGAGTGGAATACCCCATTAAATATTTATAATTATAGATACATATTATATTACATATATACCCTTCAGAAATACCCCCAATCTCATTAATGAATTGGAAGAATCTCGAACATTGAGTATAAAATCCAAAAATTTCCAAAACAAAAAAAGCGAATATAGAATTCTAAATTGCATGTTACCGCTATAGATTTGTACCTCTCGCTAATTGGATTCATGCTAAAATTTGCATGTCCAGATTTTATTGAATAAGTACGATTTAAGGTCCCTAGAATCCGATTATAACATTTTTAAAATGATGTCTGTGTGTGTGTGTATGTTTGTATGTATGTCTGGATGTTGTAGTCACGATTCCTTAAAAACTATAAGACTTAAAATATATTTAACTGCAGTTTCCTCAATCTGACATTCCTGGGAAGAGCTGAAAAGGTTTTGGTAACAATTGAACAACCGGAAGTAGTAGTTTCTTAGAAAAATTCTTCTAAATATAATTTTTTGGGAGGTTTTTTTATTAAATATTGAAGAACATAAAATTCTCCATCTAATACACTTCAAATTTTTATTATATCTTGTATAGATAAAGACACTATAATTTATAGAGTGAACTAATCGCAGAGGCTACGGCACTAAGGAAACCAGTTGACAAATTCCAATGTTTATAACATAATTTGTAAATGACACATGTCAGTGTCAAAAATCAACAGTTTTAGTGACATTCTGATAGCTTTTACTGGGAAGTATATTTAATCTTTCTTATTGTTTTATTAATTAAATATTTGAAATTATAGGTAAACTTGTGGTAAAATGCATATATTCATCAGAAATACCGCCAATCTGGTTAATGAAATGGAACAATCTCTGACATTTAGAAACTTACTCATACAATGAAAAATAGATATAATTAGAATTATATGTGTGCAGAAGACATGTTAAATATAATAAAAAATAATATTTGGGTAATGTTTTATAATATTTTGTTATAAAACGACGAAGTGCAATAGAATACTTATATAGCCTAATATGGAAATGGCGAGAGGTCTTATGCTGGCCACAACAGATATATTTATAAAAGGTAATACGTAATACCATGTCTACACTGAGAAATTCGAGATTACCTCCTTAATGAACTATCTCCTTTTCTTTTTTCATTACATTTCCAAATCCATTATTTTCTACTGATTCTTCCCCTCAATCTTTACAACTATTCTACACCCCACAATCCTTACGTAGATAGAAAGGTGTAACAATATCCCGATTCTCTGGCTTGTCTCCGTCGACCGTCAGCGTATACAGCCGAGTCACAGCTGCCCCGATCAATATTTCGCGCGGGGGCGGCGGCGGCGACCAACAGGTAGCGACGCCGGAGTCGTGGCGACGGCCACGGTTAGGTCACCTGGTCACCGATCCACTGCAGGAGGGGCAGGGGGTGGTATGGGGTGATAGGGGAGACGAGGAAGATGCAAGGGGGGGATATACATATTTTGGTGCAATCTGAAATGTGTCTGTCTATTATTTTATCGATTCATAAGACTGGTGGCACGATATTGTGACCTAACCTCAAATTTTTAATATTTAATTAATAATTTAATAAGAAATATAAAATGTACTTCCCAGAAAAAGCTTTCAGTAATGGGGTATTACGGCTCAATCGAATTAAAGGAAAATATTAAAAATATACGAATGTATATGCTGAATAACGAATATTAATAAAAAAATTAATTGGTATAATTGAGATATTTCGGAAATAAGGGTTTTTTGTTATAGCGCTTCGACACTAATATGAAAATATTTTGATTGGCGACCGAGATACCACCTATACATGCATTACAAATAGCGTGTTAGGAGGTGGGGATTACTACCAATGGAAGTTAAGAAATTCAAACTCGAAAGGAGAGGCTAACATTCCTGTATTACAGTTTTCAAACAGTTTTTATTTTAACATAAATTTCTTGCATTAAACTTAATAATTTAAATACACCTGTAATTATAAAGTATGTAGACTTATACAGTGTTATAATATTCATTTATTTTTATGTACATATAACTTAAAATAGCATATATTTCAAGAACATTTAGGTCCATGATGAAAACAGTTTGATATAAAACACATAAATGTGACGTCACGTCAATCTTTTCAAAATTCGGGAGACCATAACTCGCTTATTAATAGGAATTTTTTCACCGGATTTTCATCAATAGTCTTAGTTTTCCTAATATTTTCAGATGAAATTATAAAAAAAAAATGGTGTAATCCCCCATTACAAACATTTGAATTTGACAAACGGTTTTCGTGAAGTAGTCTGGACTGTGCTATTTATTGCAACAAATTATATTATATTTTCTTTATCTCTAAATCTGTAAAATATATATTTAAAAAAAATCTGTTGAGGCCAGCACAAGACTTTTCGTTAATTTGATGTATTTTGTACAAATCCCATACCAAAAGTTCATTGGAAAAGATTCTTTATATTCAGTAAAATTGTAACACGAATATAATACAATACTCTAAAAATACGTACACTTACGTAACATTTTTACAATGATACTGCTATGGATACCTTAATCTGACATTCCTGGGAAGATCTGAAAAGGTTTTGGTAACAATTGGATAACCGGAAGTAGTAGTTTCTTAAAAATATATGAAACATCATATGATTCTCTATCCAATACATTGAACATTTTTGTTATATCTTCTATACATTTATAGATAGAGACTCATAAATATATAAAATAATCCGTTACAATCAAATAATATTACTACCAAGTTTATATCTCCACCCATTTTTGAATTATTACCCCAAAAGTCAATGTAGCCCATATTTAGATAAAATTTTGAAAAATCTAATTTGTATGTATCTAGATACTTCTCAATGCGCTGATTCCAGATTTTGCAACCCTCTTTTCGTTCTCGAGATATTTAGATTCAAAGTTTTGTTCAAAACTGCCCATTTTTGGGTATTAACCCAAAAATGGGTCGAGATATGAATTTGACAACAACACCATTCGATTCTACGGGCAAAATTACATAAGTACACCAATTTTCAGAATTTTTGAACACCGCATACAATCTCTAAAACAAAATAACTGAAAATGGCCAAAAATCGCAAAAATCTTAAGGGGTACCCCTTACGATTTTTTCAGATTTTGGCCATTTTCAAACTTTTATTCATAAAAAATGAACCGGTTGGACAAAAATTATGAAAATTGCTATACTTATGTATTTTTGTCCGTAGAATCGAATGGTGATATCGCCAAATTCATATCTGGACCCATTTTTGGGTTAATACCCAAAAATGGGCAGTTTTGAACAAAATTTTGAATCTAAATATCTCGAGAACGAAACGAGATATCGACCTGCGGTTTCAAAATTTGGAATCAGCGCATTGAGAAGTATCTAGATACATAAAAATTAGATTTTTGAAAATTTTGAGGTTTTTATGTGGGGTATATTGACTTTTACGGCAATAATTCAAAAATGGGTAGAGATATAAGCTTGGTAGTAATATTATTTGATTGTAAAGACAATGTTACGTAATTGTACGCATTTTTAGAGTATTTGTACAAATGTGTGAATTTTTAGAAATAAAAGTTTTGAAATAAAAATGGTTAAATGCTATAAAAAAAGTTCCTATATATCCAATAAAATTATAACACGAACACATACTATTTTTTACAAATTCCATACCAAAAGTTTTACTCAAGTAAGACTATTTTCTTGTATTAAAAGTTGGTTACATTTTAAGCACCAGTTTTTTGCTGTTTAAGTAGTAATGAAAATGTTCAGTACAACTTTTGAAAGAAATAGCATGATATGCATAACGAAAAGCTAATTTCGTTGCACATGTGGTTGCATGCAACCGTACAAGTACAAAGTATATTTCAAAGTCAAATATAAATATTTTTCTCACTCAATTGCTAGGTGATAAACTTCTGTACTTTTAAAATAATCATAGTTTCACAGCAAAAATAAACTCATACATTATCTCATGAATATTCTCATTTTGTTACATGACTTCAGATCAATAAATAGCTGCCATAAATGGAACAAGAATAATGTGGAACATTTTTTAACTATACGTATTTCTAAATGATGAATTTTGTGCCTGTTCATTATTATTACTTTCTTTTGTAATGTATTCCTGAATAAAAAGGAAGTTAGTAAGAATGTTACATACATGATATGACAATATGAAACAAAAAAAATATGTCCAGTTTCTCTCACATTCTTTCAAAGAAATATGTTCATAATTCAACCAAAAGATATTTTTTGACTTTTTATTTCTAGAAAAATAGGACAATTGTATCACGAGCTAAATATTTAATGTTTTAACAGTTACCTACAAATATTTGATTTTTTCAATAAAATTTCCTTGACTGTATTATGCATTAAATTATAACCCAATAGGAATGCGTGATTATTCTTTGTTACCACGTATTTACAGCGGTTATTATTAAGTAACCATGGTGAATTTGTATATTCGAATATACCTACCTTCGTAGGTATATTCACTTATAGGTGCGTTTGGTTATTTTCTTCTATGTTCTCAATGTTGTCAATGTCAACATCATTTTGAATTCTATATACACAGCGTATAGTATGGAATGTCGTTTTAGCATTTATTCCCACATTTTAAAACAGTCATACAAATTAATGTTTCGAAAAAATAAACTCTCATTAAAAAGAAAGATTTAAACTGATTGTTGAATTAAAATGTTTGTTGATAATATAATTACAAATTTTTCAAACAAACATTTTAAATCAATAGTCAACACACAACTTTCTTTTTAATATTAGTTTAATTTTATGTTTGTTCAATTTATATGATTGTTGTTAATCTCTAAACAAACGTAAAAATTCAAGTATCATAGAAATGAAGTAACAATTATATGAATGAATTAAATTGACTCTGTATTTTCACGACACATGAATTAAAACGAATGTTTATTTCTGTGATACTTGAATTAAATTGTTTGTTTCATTCTACGATACGTGATTAATATGATTGTTGATAATTTTATAACAATCAATTTAAAAGGCACTGTCATATAAATTCATGTATCATAAAAATAAACTCTTATTAAAATGAAAGATGTAAATTGATTGTTGTATTAAAATGTTTGTTAATAATATAATTACAAAATTTTCTACAATTTGTTAGAAAAATTTGTAATTATATTATCAACAAACATTTTAATTCAACAATCAGTTTAAATCTTTCTTTTTAATGAGAGTTTATTTTTTCGATATATTAATTTGTATGACTGTTTTAAAATGTGGGAATAAATGCTAAAACGGCATTCCATAGTACAGAGTTACAAACTTTTTAACAATCACAGTACCTACTATATAAATGAATCTGTAGTTTGTCTTTCAGGAGAAAAGTCATGCTTTTGTGATTTAAGTAGATATTTGAAATGACACTGACAGCTCCGAATGCACCGAAACGAATAATTAAACTCATATATTGTTTGACAGCCTCATTGAAATAAAAATTTGACAAGTAAATATGTTGTTATTTAATCACAGGTTCAGAAACTGCTTTGTTGCTACTGCGAGTTTATTTAAAAATACAAGCATATCAGTATAATATAAAATAATATTACATACCAATATTTAAAACGATAGGTTATATGGCGTACAATTTGATGTTTCATTCAGAAGAAATTAGACCGCATGCCTACGTGAAATTTACTGTTTACTTTTGTATACAATAATTGTTAATTTAAATTAAATATGTACAAATATTAATATTTTTTGTTTCTTTGTTTCAGGTAAGGACAAATACAAAGCAGTTGTTTATTTAATTTTATACCAACAACGTAAGTTTGAATTTAAATTGATTATTTACAACAAACTACTTAAAGATACCTTCATAGATATGGAAATTAAATATCACAAAAATGAAATCTACAATATTCGATCCTTTTGTTTTAAACTTATTTTTGTCACTTATTATTTAAATATTATTTCAATCTAATGTGTAACTCTTGGATAAATTGGCCACTTTTTACTTCTCGCTAAGAGAGGTATTGGAATTATGCTAAAAATAACTTATCCATATATTTGTGAATAACTGATGTAATAAATCACACATTCCAAATACGCCTAGGAAACCAATTGACAAAATCAAATGTTTGAAACAGAGTTTGTAATTGACAGATAAATTTTAATGTGAAAAATTTATAGTTATCTAAGTTATTTAGAGATGTTATTATCGTAGAATTGAAGATTGTACCATTATATTTATTTTTAATTAGTAAAAGTTGCTAAAAAATTATATTCAATGAATTTTCTACAAGAAAAACTGTTAAAAGCTTGTATAAATTATACTTCCGGTTATCCGATATACACTAAAAACTAATGAGCTCTTCCCGCATTTTTTGATTGATAGTATTTGTCCACACGATCCATGCACACTCACATACACACACACACTCACAGTCACATACATACCTACAGACATCATTGTAAAAATGTTAAAATCGGATTCTGGGGACATCAAAACGTGCTTATTCACTAAAATCTCTATATGCGATTTTTAGCACGATCCCTATACCTCCCTTAGGGTAGCGTGAGGTAAAAATGAGTTTTGAATGTCTTCTGAAACCGATGTAGATCTTCCTTCTGATGTTAATTAATTAGGTATAAGTCATTAATTCTTAAATTGATATTAAAGAAATTTTTATTGAAATATTATTGTTTCTTTTTTATCAGTTGTCAGTTGTATAATATCGTTTTTTACAAAATTCATTTCATATCAATTATGTAAAAAGTGACATTTCATTCAGTTGAATTTTACCTAACCTTTTGACGTAAAAGGTTAGATAAAATTCAACTTTTTAAAACGGCATTAGATAATAGTTATTTACATTCGAGTGCGTGTAAGTTGTATTTTACAGCGCGACAGCTTTGTTTAAGGCATGAGCCCTTAAGGCGAGTGCCTTATTAGCTGGAGCGCTATAAAATACTTCACGCACGAGAATTATATCAAATTTTTTGGCCGACGATAATGAAAATCACTTTTTTTAATGAGATAGGTTGTACTTCTGAAAAGGGTTAGTTTAAAATACTGGCGTAAATCAATTTCCAAATTTGATTTTACTTGCCTTCATTAGAGTACTTCTTCTAGCGAAAATTTATTTGTAATAATAGACGTTGTTTATGATTGATAATATATTTATTTGCTCATGTTTTCTTCGTAATAAATAATAGGTAGGTGTCGATATTTGACATTTCAGCAATGTTCGCCTCGCGTATTTGACAGATATATCGATCGGTGACTATGTCGGTAACAGCGGATTTTTACAATAATGACAGATGTCGCTGCCGTGATTTTGGTTTATATAAATTAATTTTAAATATAGGAAATATTAAAGTAAAAAATCTGTTGTGGCCAGCACAAGACCTTCCGTCAATTCGATGTATTTTGTACAAAACCCATACCAAAAGTTCCTTGGAACAGATTCTATATAATATCATGTAAAATCGAACACGAACACATACTGTTTTTTACAAATTCCATACTAAAAGTTCATTTGAAAAGGTTCTTTAAATGCAATAAAATTATAACATAAACTACACTAAGTAATGTCCTTCCATCTTCTCTTTGGCCTTTCTCTGCATGTCACTTGCGAGTAACAATATGACATACCAATTTTAGATCCTATACTTTTCATATTTGGTTTTGCACTTGCAACTTACATCTGTCAATTAATTTTTTTTGAATAATTATGTCAGCTGTTTCCATAATAAATTGCAAAGCAGACTAATTTTTGAAAATTAATTTCTTTATAATGCTTTTAATTTACATCTATTGAATATGAAGGAAAATGTATAATTAAACCGTATAGAGAAGAGTATTTTCTTTAATATATATATAATAACAATATGTCAAAAAGTAATATTTAACTGCGTTTCTTTAAGAAAAACTGTTAAAAACTTCAAATAAGGGTACTTCCGGTGGATCAATTATAACCAAAATCTAATCAACTCTTTATATGGATGTACAGAAGAGGAATACGTAAGAATTATAATTTTTAGAATTGTAGTATCGGAGTTATCGTCGGAGAAAAATTTGTCACACACGGACATACATACACACACACGGACACACACACACACGGACACACACACACACGCACACACACACATACAGACATCATCTCAAAAATAGTAAATTCGTATTGTAGGGACCCTAAAACGTGTTTATTCATTAAAAACTCACCACCGAATTTTTTGACCAAAGACAATACCTTCCTTACCTAAAGGTGACGGAAGGTAAAAAAATAACTTAAGTAGGTAGTACTTTTTTACATGAACTTTATTATAGTAAAGATGATTTCTTTTCTAAATGTCCATAAACGTCCAGTGTATTTCGATTATTTTACCGCATAGTTAGACAAGTTACAACACACTAAGCGTAAAATGTAGGTTACACTTGCTGTGTATACAATTGTAAAGTTCCCATTACACTTCAGGAGGGCAAAAAATAATTTACATTGCATTGAACACCACCACCTCCAACTACAACTAAACATCAAAGTCATCTCGAAAACAAATTTTACTTCCCACGACATAACCTAAACCCCTTCCCCCTTATGCCCCCCCCCCTCTTGATCTCTCTGTTATTCTACAGCCTTGCCGGCACAAGCATTCTCTTTATGCTAAGAGCGTCGCATGGCCTCTGGGCGTTCTCCGGGTAACCAGCGTCGTGGCGTGAGACGTCGCTCGGGGCGTCGAGTTCACTGGACCGGACAGAGTGGACTGGGATACCTGGACCCCGGACGTGGGAGCGCAGAAACTGCGTAGGATGGTGGATAGTTGGGAAAATGTGTCAAAGGAAAACTACGGGGAACTATGTTATTATTTTAATGTAGTATGTAGGTGCTTCTATGGCTTAGTGTGCTAGCTAGTTGGAAGGTTAGGACGTGCATATTAATATTATTTATAAATGAGTTTGTGAATTTGTATATTGTATACGAAAAATATGTTGTGACAAGCATAATAGATTTACTATCTATTCGTAATGAAAAGATAAACTTCCCTGCCTTTCTTCTTACCTTCCGTCACCTTTATGTAAGGAAGGTATTGTCTTTGGTCAAAAAAATCGATGGTGAGTTTTAAATGAATAAGCACGTTTTAGAGTCCCTACAAAACGATTTTACTGGTTTTACGATGATGTCTGTATGTATGTGTGTGTGTGTGTGTGTGTGTGTGTGTGTGTGTGTGTGTGTGTGTGTGTATGTGTGTCCGTCTGTGACAAATTTTTCTCCGACGATAACTCCAATACTACAATTCTAAAAATTATAATTCTTTCGTATTCCTCTTCTGTACATCCATATGAAGAGTTGATTAGATTTTGGTTATAATTGATCCACCGAAACAGATTTTCTTAAAAAAATCTGTTGTGGCCAGCACAAAACCTTCCGTCATTTTAATGTATTTTGTACAAATCCGATACCAAAAGTTCCCTAGAAAAGATTCTATATATCCTGTAAAATTGTAACACGAACACACTATTTTTTACAAATTCCATATTGCAAGTTCCTTTGAAAAGATTCTATAAATCCAATATAATTATAACACGAATGTACATTCTGTAAATTGTACTTCACACTTCCTCATTCCTTTCCAACGCATCTTTTTGACACAGTTCTTCCTCTCTCAAATATTCTGCTACACAGTCCTTCCATCTTCTCTTTGGCCTTTCTTGTACTCCCGGCATTGAAACTGCAAGACATTTGTCTGTCACTTAAATTACTTTCTGATCCTATACTTTCCACTTTGATTTTGCACTTGACACTGACATCTGTCAATTTGAATTTTTTGAATATTACCTGCTGTTTCCATAATTTTTGCAAAGCTGACTGGTTTTTGAAAGTTAACCTCTCTTAATCTCTCTATAACTCTATATCTCTTGAGTATGAAGAAAAACGTATAATCAAATCGTATAGAGAATAATATTTTCTTTCATATTAATGATCATAAAATGTCGAAAAATGATATTTAACTGCGTTTTTTCCAGAAAAACTGTTAAGAACTTTAAATAAGGGTACTTCCGGTTGACCAATTATAACCAAAATCTAATCAGCTCTTCATATGGTTGTAAAGAAGAGGAATACGAAAGAATCATAATTTTTAGAATTGTAGTTTTGAAGTTATCGTCGGAGAAAAATTTGTCACACACACGGACACACACACAGACATACACACGGACACACACACGGACACACACACACGCACACACACATACAGACATCAATGTAAAATTAGTAAAATCGTATTCTAGGTATCTTGAAACGTTCTTATTCGTTAAAAACTCACCATCGAATTTTTTGACCAAAGACAATACCTTCCTTTTGACGGAAGGTAAAAATACTGGTACACGTGTAGCTAATCATTATTTAGCTTTACCCGTGCGAAGCTGGGGCGGGTCAGCTAGTAATGTATATAATTCAAATCATCATATTATATTTAGTTTAATACAAAACTAATTGAATTACACTTAACGAAATAAATATCTACTCTAATATGTTCAATCCTTTTGATTATCTGTCTGTCGCTATTAGGTTGGTAATGTCCAAATGAGGCACAAACGTGTTTCTGTCACATTCTACTAACATCAAATAGAGATTAATTTATTAATTAACCCGCTCATTGACGGTTATCCTTAGCAAATATACACAGCTCCAATTGGCGATTTAGTAGTTGTCAGAATCGATCAATTACTAAATTACATCCCACGTTCATATTCTGATGGACATTTAAACAGGATAATATTTGTTATTGGGGTAATCCTTAGTTGTTCTGTCGTTACGAACTGTCCATTAAATAAATGGCGAATTTTAATTTTAATAACTGTTTTCCCTTTATTAATTCATAGAGATGTAATCTCTATATTGTATTTTATTATGCAGGACAAGTGTTTTTAATGCACCGAGATTTGTAACTATAGTTTAATGGCATAATAATAGATGGTAATTTGTAAAAAAATTACAGACATTAAGTCGTTCTACATGGAAACAAAAAGTGTTGTTTTTATAGCGATTACAATATTGCACTACCATTGAATACACAGAAAAAAATCTGTTGTGGCCAGCACAAAACCTTCCGTCAATTCGATGTATTTTGTACAAATCACATACCAAAAGGTCCTTGGAACATATTCTATATAATATCATGTAAAATCGAACACGAACACATACTATTTTTTACAAATTCCATACCAAAAGTTCATTTGAAAAGGTTCTATAAATCCAATAAAATTATAACAAACGTATACTAAGTAAAATGCACTTGACACTTCCTTCATTTATTCTTCAGTTTTCCCCTATTTTATTACGGGTCGCTGTTTCCTCTTCTCTTCTACTCTTTCCTGTCCAACTCATCTTCTTCACACATTCCTTTCTTTCTCAAGTCTTCTGCGATACAGTCCTTCCATCTTCTCTTTGGCCTTTCTCTGCACGTCACTTGCGAGGAACACTATGACATACCAATTTTAGATCCTTTACTTTCCATATTTGGTTTAGCACTTGCAACTGACATCTGTCAATTAAATTTTTTTTTAAATTATCAGCTGTTTCCATGATAAATAGCAATGCTGACTAATTTTTGAAAATTAATTTCTTTATAACGCTTTAAATCTACATCTATTGAATATGCAGGAAAATGTATAATCAAACCGTATAGAGAAGAGTATTTTCTTTAATATATATTATAACAAAATGTCAAAAAATAATATTTAACTGCGTTTTTTTAAGAAAAACTGTTAAAAACGTCAAATTAGGGTACTTCCGATGGATCAATTATAACCAAAATCTAATCACCTCTTCATATGGTTGTACAGAAGAGGAATACGAAAGAATTATAATTTTTAGAATTGTAGTATTGGAGTTATCGTCGGAGAAAAATTTGTCACACACGGACACACATACACACACACACACACACACATACATACAGACATCATCTTAAAAATTGTATATTCGTATTGTAGGGACCCTAAAACGTGATTATTCATTAAAAACTCACCAAAGAATTTTTTGACCACAGACAATACCTTCCTTACCTAAAGGTGACGGAAGGTAAAAATCTATTTTGTCCAGCACAAGACCTCTCGCTATTTGCATATCAGGCTATATAAGTATTGTACAGACGAGGTCTGTCTGAAAAGTATCCGACCATCCTTCATATCTTCGAGCCTGACAATTTTAACGCCCTCTGCCGGGTACGAGTGTCAACTATAAAGCTTCACGAATTCCCTAGATGCCGCAGTTTTGGTCGGGTCGCCTTAGTTTACGTGCAACATGCGTTTGTTTACAAAGTGTTTTTACCTTCCGTCACCTTTAGGTAAGGAAGGTATTGTCTTTGGTCAAAAAATTCGGTGGTGAGTTTTTAATGAATAAGCACGTTTTAGGGTCCCTACAATACGAATTTACTATTTTTAAGATGATGTCTGTATGTATGTATGTATGTATGTATGTATGTGTGTGTGTATGTATGTCCGTGTGTGACAAATTTTTCTCCAACGATAACTTCAATACTACAATTCTAAAAATTATAATTCTTTCGTATTACTCTTCTGTACATCCCTATGAAGAGTTGATTAGATTTTGGTTATAATTGATCCACCGGAAGTACCCTTATTTGAAGTTTTTAACAGTTTTTCTTAAAAAAAAAAAACACAGTAAAATATTATTTTTTGACATTTTGTTATTATATTTATTAATGAAAATACTCTTTTCTATATGGTTTGATTATACATTTTCCTACATATTCAATAGATGTAGAGTTAAAGCATTATAAAGAAATTAATTTTCAAAAATTAGTTAGCTTTGCTATTTATCATGGAAACAGCTACTCATTCAAAAAATTCTTATTGACAGATGTCTGTTGCAAGTGCAAAACCAAATATGGAAAGTATGGGATCAAAAATTAGTATGTCATAGTGTTCCTCGCAAGTGACATGCAGCGAAAGGCTAAAGAGAAGATAGAAGGACTGTATCGCAGAAGACGAGAAAGGAAGGACTGTGTGAAAAAGATGCGTTGGACAGGAATGAGTGGAAGAGAAGAGAAAACAGCGACCCCTAATAAAATAAGGGAAAGCTGAAGCAGAAAAAATGTGTCAAGTACTTAGTGTATGTTTATGTCATAATTTTATTGGATTTATAACATGATATTATATAGAAACTGTTCCACGGTCCTTTTGGTATGGGATTTGTACAAAATACATCGAACTTGACGCAAGGTCTTGTGCTGGCCACAACAGATTTTTTTTACAATTGCCTAATTTTGTTATTGTAAAAAATGACGAAAAGATCGGAACAACGAATTTGCATTAAATTTTGCTTAAAACTCGAAAAGAGTTGTGTGGAGAAATGATGAAGACGACATTTGGGGATGAGTGTATGAGCAAAACACAAATAAAAGACTGGTATAAACGGTTCAAAGATGGCCGCACATATATTGATAGTAACCCACGTTCTGGGCGGCCTTCGACGATAAAAACACCGGATAATATTGAACGTGTGCAACTTGTAATCAATGAAGATCGTCGATTGACTGTGCGAGAAGTAGAATATGATCTGGGAATACCGAAAACTAGTGTTTGGAAGATTGTAAATGAAAATTTGCAAATTCATTCCGAAGTTGCTAACGGTGGAGCAGAAAAACCTTCGCCTTGAAATCGCTCAGGACAATTTGGAAATGGTCAATAATGATGAAAATCTCCCATCGACTTTTGGTTGTTCTCAAGATTAAAAATGTCGCTCAAAGGACACCGATTCGTTGACAAAGAAACTGTCGAAACTAATACGACGAATTCTCTAAAGGCAATACCAAAAAACGAGTTCCAAGACTGCTTCCAAAAGTAGAAAAGCGGTTGGAAGCGTATTCTTCAATCAAATGGGGCTACTTCGAAGGATGCCACCAGCCCGATGACGCAGAATAACAGCAGCGGGGAAATATAAAGGAAGGTCGGATACTTTTCGGGAATTCCTCGCATTTGACATTTTTGATACACACAAAACACATTCGCACCCCGGTGAGAATAGTGACACAAGTCAAAATTAAAAAATTCTAAGTTCATCAGATAAAATTGGTCAAAAATATGCTTCTAATAATCAGGAATAGTGACATAAATCAAGATTATATTTTTCGAGAGATGGAGCTAATGTCATTTCGTTTCGAGGTAATGTAAGTAACTTTACATTCGAGAACTGTCTTCTTTAATTTAAGTTTTACGCAAAACTATTTTTAGGACTGTCACTCTTCTCGCCGGGGTGCGATATCTTTTTTACATATTTTTTAATTAATTCTATTCACTCTTATTCTTCTAATGTTCGAGATTCTTTCAATTCATTGCTGAGATTGGCGGTATTTCTAAAGGGTGTATGTAGTATATGTATCTATAATTATAAATATTTAATTAATAATAAAATAAGAAATATTAAATGTACTTCCCAGAAAAAGTCTTCAGTAATGTCTCTGGCTTTTTGACACTTACATTTATGTCAATTACAAACATCTAGATATGCGATTTTTAGCACGATTCCAATACCTCACGGTATTGTGAATGTGATATGGACATAAGGTTGGAAATTAACTTTTTGCCTTACTGAAGTGTAATGGGAACTTTACAATTGTATACACAGCAAGTGTAACCTACATTTTATGCTTACTGTGTTGTAACTTGTCTAACTATGCGGTAAAATAATCAAAATACACTGGACGTTTATGGGCATTTATAAAAGAAATCATCTTTACTATAATAAAGTTCATGTAAAATAGTACTACCTACATAAGTTATTTTTTTACTTTAACATTTCCTATATTTAAAATTAATTTATATAAACCAAAATCACGGCAGCGACATCGGTCATTATTGTAAAAATCTGCTGTTACCGACATAGTCACCGATCGATATACCTGTCAAATACGCGAGGCGAACATTACTGAAATGTCAAATATCGACACCTACCTATTATTTATTACGAAGAAAACATGAGCAAATAAATATATTATCAGTCATAAACAACGTCTATTATTACAAATAAATTTTCGCTAGAATAAGTACTCTAATGAAGGTAAGTAAAATCAAATTTGGAAATTGACTTAACGCCAGTATTTTAAACTAACCCTTTTCAGAAGTACAACCTATCTCATTAAAAAAGTGATTTTAATTATCGTCGGCCAAAAAATTTGATACAATTCTCGTGCGTGAAGTATTTTACAGCGCTCCAGCTAATAAGGCACTCGCCTTAAGGGCTCGTGCCTTAAATAAAGCTGTCGCGCTGTAAAATACAACTTACACGCACTCGAATGTAAATAACTATTGCTTTACAGTCCCATAAATTATAACTAATATAAATTCTTCCGTTCTGTTCTTTCGGTTTCATAATTCAAACAGTGTCTGAAATAAAATGTTATTTTTCGTTGAATAAACATCGTAATGAAGAAAGGAAACAAAGTAACTATATGACAGGCCAACAGCAAAGTGATATATTTAACAAATGTTGCGAAAAAGCTGAAAATCTCGTTAACTTTTACGCAGTTTCTGACCTTTGAAATTATCTTCAAAAGGCTTTGCATTGTAAATGGTAATCTGCATATCAACTCAAAATCATATTATTGCATTAAAATAAAAGACTTCGTTTTTGCTTTGCAGCAAAAAGGAAAGGGTACATAATTTGATTAATTTTTTGATTTTCTTCTACAAAAAAGTTATTATTCAGTGTGGTTAACCACGTAAAAGATTTTATAAACTTCATTTTAGCGGCACGAAACTCTTAGTGAAGTCAAGGACACAAATACTGTAAGTTTTAGTTCCTTAATTCGAGTGTTAAATATGATTAGTCTTTAATCTGCTCGACAATTTTTACCTTCCGTCACCTTTAGGTAAAGAAAGTATTGTCTTTGGTCAAAAAATTCGGTGGTGAAGTTTTAATGAATAAGCGATCCTAGAATACGATTTTACAAGTTTTACAATGATGTCTGTATATGTGTCTAGGTGTCTCAAAAACTACAATTCTAAAAACGATTCTTCCGTATTCCTCTTCTTTACATCCATATAAACAGATTATTAGATTTTGGTTATAACTGGTCAATCAGAAGTTTCCTTATTTAAAGTTTTTAACAGTTTTTCTTGAAAAAATCATGTCAAATGCATTTTAAAAAGTATTTTCATGCAACAATTTTATTGGATATATAGAATATTTCCCAAGAAACTTTTGGTATGGAATTTGTACAAAATACATAGAATTGATGGAAGGTAGTGTGCTGGCTAGATCAGATTTAAAAAAAATCTGATGTGGCCAACACAAAACCTCCCGCTATTTAATTTTTATTAATTTAAATATATACGTATTTACTAACGCTGCAAACTGTTCCATTGCCGAAAACTGTTGCTTTATTTACTATTTTCTTTTTAAAATGTCACTATTATTAATTTGAAGTATTATTAGTATTTTTTATTAGTATTTGAGTTAGAGCGAAGACAAAATCCATACACATGCACACACACACATACATACACACACACATACACGCATACAGACATCATCGTGAAAATGTTAAAATTGGATTTTAGCGACCTTAAAACGTGGTCATTTACTAAAATCTCGATATGTGATTTTTAGCACGATCCCTATACCTCCCTTACCACAGGTAGCGGGAGGTAAAAAAATCTGTTGTGGCCAGTACAAGACCTCTCGCGATTTCCATTTTATGTTATATAAGTATTGTATTGCACTTCGTTATCAAACCGTCGTTTTATAACAAAATAATTACAGAACTTTGCCCTAATATTGTTTTTTATTGTATTTAACATATCTTCTGTGCACATACAATTTTAGTTATAAAAATTAAATGTACTTCCCAGAAAAAGCTGACGGAATGAACCCCTGGAATGAACTATTTTTGATTTTTGATACTGACATCTGTCATTTACAAATTATGTTATAAACATTTGAATTTGTCAACTGGTTTCCTTAGTGTATTTTAGCCTACTCGACTTATTACATCCCGATATTCTATATATTATAGCGTCTTTATCTATAAATTTATGGAAGATATAATAAAAAATTTAAATGTATCATGTGTAAAATTTTGTCTCAAAAAATAAAAATTAGAATTTTTTTAGAAACTACTACTTCCGGCAGTCCAATTGTTACCAAAACCTTTTCAGTTCTTTCCATGAATGTCAGATTGAGGAATTCATAGTTAGACTGGTCTTATGGCTTATAGTTTTTGAGTAATCGTCCCTCCAACATCCACACATACATACATACACACACACACACACATCATCGTAAAAATGTTAAAATTGGTTTATATGGACCTTAAATCGTTCTTATTCACTAAAATCTGGATATATGATTTTTAGCATAAATCCAATACCTCTCTTAGCGAGAGGTAAAAAAGACATGAAAATTATTTTAATTAATGTAAAGCTTAATAATATCATACGAATAAAGCCTACCGCGAGTTTTATAGGATCAATAACTAAATTAACGAGTTTTTTAATAGCGTTTTTTGCATCTTTTTCGCATTTATTCCAAACAAGGTTGAGCTAATGAACTTTTTATTAAGCTTGGATTAGAGAATTCCTATTGAATTTTCCAATGTTGTTATACATTAATTGAGTAGGAGTACTGTAGTTGTGTTTATAATTTATATACTTTATATTTTATAAAGCATTTAAAAGAGAGATATTAACCAATTTCTGAAATTATTCGAATATGTCATGATGTTTTTATTTATAGCAAAATAACTTATGTAACAAACGTTTTGAGAAAAGGTTAGGCGTATTCATCAAATAGAAAGAATTTTTTGTTAAAATGTTGACATAAGGAGTTGTTCCTATAGACTAAGGAGGTCTTTTTCTTCTTCTTCTTTTCCTGATACCCAAGATGGGTATCGAATTTTAAAATTTGTGTAGGTTCCTATGAAGTTCTTCCATATTCTCCTATCCTTTGTCACATTTTTCATTTGTTCTAGGCCTCTACCTCTCTTGATCCCCAGCTCTTTTATTCTTGCTTGCCAAGTTTTCCACTAACTCCAGCACCATTTTTACCTCCCGCAACCCTAGGTTAGGGAGGTATAGGGATCGTGCTAAAAATCGGATATAGAGATTTTAGTGAATAAGCACGTTTTGATGTCCCCAGAATCCGATTTTAACATTTTTACAATGATGTCTGTAGGTATGTATGTGTGTGTGTCTGTGTGTCTGTGTGTGTGTGTGGATCATGTGGACACGATTACTCAAATACTATCAATCAGAAAAATTTGAAATTTTGTATATCCATTCTATACTAATGTGGGAAGAGCTCATTAGTTTTTAGTGTATATCGGATAACCGGAAGTATCATTTATACAAGCTTTTAACAGTTTTTCTTGTAGAAAATTCATTGAATATAATTTTTTAGCAACTTTCACCAATACAAATTAAATATAATGGCACAATCTTCAATTTTACGATAATAGCATTTAGTAAATAACTTGAAATAACTTTATATTATATTATAAAATAATTTATTTTTGTACATCACTTTGCCTCTGCGTCAAACAAAAACAATACTTTAATAACAAATTTGACACATTTAAACAAATGTCACTGTCACGAAGCAGTTTTCATTAAAATTAATAATGAAACCGTGTTAAGAAGAATTTAGTAGTTTAAATATGATTCTAACGGCATTAAGGTTTGTAAAAATAATATATTTTCCATCATACATAAATATTAGATATACAAGATAATTCGATTTAAGTTTGATGTTTGCAGCATTATATATCAAACAGCTCTCAATAAGAACGTGATTTCTAAGTGTCAAATAATAGTTTGCAACTACACATTTACGAAATGGATAATGTACGGCGAAGAATTTACACAGATTGCATTTAGAGCATAAGGAAGTTGGTGATGATTTTGACAATAATTGTGTGACGATGTTTCCTTAAAATATATTAATGATCCAAAACTTCGCAAAGTTGGTAGGTATTTAATACTCTTATATAATTTGAAACAACATATTAGATTTTGACTATATATTATAAACCGGATGTAGTACTTAATTTGAAGCTCTAACAGATTTTTCAGGAAAAACATAATAAAATATGCAAAATTTCGTATTACAAACTTTTCTATTTATTGGAACAACAAAGTAGATTTTGTTTGCAAACGATCAATCGGAAGTGAAACTTTACTTAAAGCTCATTGCTATTTTAAACATGGAATTGGCGGGAGGTCATGTGCTGGCCACATCAGATTTTTTTTTCTTGCTCTTAGTCTTGAGCTATTTCCTAGTCTAGTTCTGTATTCCACACGTCACACTAGGTTAATTACTGTAAGAAACAAGAAACCTTCACCCACGCTTCGTGGTGTAATTACATTATGTTTCATAGGTTCTTGAACAAATCTTGTTAAATGTTTATCTACGTCACAATACCAAAATATAAACGCTAATTACAATTAAATGCTTGATTTAATTTGCAATTTAGTTGTTATACAATATTTAACGAGCAAATTAATTTCAGAAATGCGCGAAGAATCAGGTAACAGAAAATATAGAAATAATACATTAGACTGAGTGTCTGGTCGCGAATTCGGGGGAACTGGGTTCGATGCCGACAGGCGCCAAATATTTCCAATTTGAAATGGCACAAAAGTGACCCCTGTGGTGCACTCTCCACGCCAGCTATGAGTGCCCGTGAGGTGACGCCTGGTAAGCGCCCACACGGTAAAATATATCGTCATCATTACCGATATCTACATGTGTTGTAGATACTGGCACACTCAGAAATGGGTAATATGCCGTGATGATATATTTATTTATTTTTATATTTTAGATGGAGAATTTTATGTTCTTCAATATTTAATAAAAAAAATCTGATGTGGCCAACACAAAACCTCCCGCTATTTAATTTTTACATACATACATACGTACATAAAATCACGCGATTCCTACTTAGGGGGTTAGCAAATACCCGGAAACAATAAGAAAAGGGACAAGAGTAAGAGCTCAGCTGACTCACTTCACTCTTTAACAACATTCTTCTTTCGCCTTGTCCACAATCATCATAGCATTCATACATAAGAACATATTAAAGTGATCGATTTTCAGTAGCGAATAACCCCATCCGGACCACAATAATAGTTACGCAACAATCATCCTTCCACATACATCCCTATCCATTTTTATTAATTTAAATACATACTTACGTATTTACTAACGCTGCAAACTGTTCCATTGCATAAAACTATTGATTTATATACTATTTTCTTTTTAAAATGTCACTATTATTAATTTGAAGTGATTCGTATTCGACAGAGACATTTACTGTAAGTTACATTCATTTGAAATATGAACTGTGGAACAAAGGAATTATCTTTATCTTAGGCTTCGGGACTAATAAAAAAAATTATTTTTAAATTTACTTATCTGCAAAATATATAGAAAAAGTATTAATTTATTCCTGTAGAATATTCAATAATCTTTAATTGTCATAAGACATAAAATGCGAAAAAATGGCATTTAATGATATTTTTTGAAGAAAAACCATTATGAGTTTCAGATAAAGTGCCATTTCCGGTTATCCGATTTACACCAAAATCTAATGGCTTCTTTTCATATTAGAATAGGATAGAAATACAAGGTTTCAGAATTTTCTGAATAATAGTATTTGAGTTAGAGCGAAGACAAAATCCCTACACAAACACACACACACACACACACATACATACATACATACATACATACACACACACATACATACATACACACACACATACACACATACAGACATCATCGTGAAAATGTTAAAAATGGATTCTAGGGACCTTAAAACGTGGTCATTTACTAAAATCTCAATATGAGATTTTTGGCACGATCCCTATACTTCCCTTACCAAGGGTAGCGGGAGGTAAAAACTTCCAAAAAATTATATTTAGAAGAATTTTTCTAAGAAACTACTAATTCCGGTTGTTCAATTGTTACCAAAACCTTTTCAGCTCTTCCCAGGAATGTCAGATTGAGGAAACTGCAGTTAAATATTTTTTAAGTCTTATAGTTTTTGAGGAATCGTCCCTCCAATATCCATACATACACACACACAGACATCATTTTGCAAAATGTTATAATCGGATTCTAGGGACCTTAAATCGTGCTTATTCAATAAAATCTGGATATGGGGATTTTAGCATGAATCCAATACCTCTCTTAGGGAGAGGTAACAATATTTCGGTAAAATTCTGTAAAAAAAATATTATAAAACGACGTTTCGACAGCGAAGCGCAATACTATACTTATGTAACATAAAATGTAAATGGTGAGAGATATTGTGCTGGCCACTACAGATTTTGTAATTTACCATCCTTGTCCGCGTTAAAAGCATTCCCATCGTGCAAAATTTGTTACTAATAGTTTTGAATGACACTACACAGTACAGCAGTTATTGAATATTCATCTCATATGTCATTGCTCCGACCATTCCATTTGATTCTATTTTCACCCGTTCGGCTGTAAATTCCTGACCATGGCATTCCGTTTGGACTGTAATTATCTTTCGCTTTCAGTATTTCAGCTGCGAAAGGCAGTTTAAGTATTGGGTGGCGAACGCTGAAATTCGTATGATGTACTTGTGTGTACTCCCTCGTATACGCATTTGCATAACGGGAGGGCGGACACAAAAAGTCTATTTGCATTTGACGCACTGTATTTTCACTTAGTTAAGTGGTGTTTAATGAGCACTTCAGGCACGCGTCATGGCGACCCTTTCAGCGAATGGCTGAAAAATGTATCAGCTCGATTTTGCTGAAAGAATGGGAGACAAGAACTGTTTTAAAATTTATAAATTTGAAGGGAAGGTGCGACAGAATTCAATATCTGGTTTGAAATTGACGGTGGGAACTTTTAATACACCTAGAAATGTACAATGAGAGAATATTTTAAATCTCTCTGATATTAACAAATATATTTGTAAAATTATCAATTTTTGACGTTACATTCAGACTCAAATACAAAAATTATTATGGTGTTGTTGTTGTTACCTGTTCCGAGGTAACCTCGGAATTATTGACAGCAATGCATTATCGCGTTTTTTTTAAAACTGGACATAGGACGTGACATTTCGTATATCTGTCAATGTCATCAAATTGTCATACTTCAAAATGTATACAGTTAAAGAAAAGTTCAAATTGTAAATTGGAGTAATTATAACGAGTCTACAACAAGTTTCTGACTTATGTGCATTAACTTTTAATAAGCGACCCAGTCCAACAACTATAAGAAAAATTTACAATGACTACAGAACTAAAGGATCCGTCAATAAACAGCACAAGAAGAAAATCAGACCAAGTACTGCAGTTAATAGAAAGAAACAAGAAATTATGCAATTAATTGAAAGTGACAACACCCTGTCACAATTTTTTTTCTGAAATTAAGAATACTAGTATACAAGGTTTTAAGACAAGAACATTTTAAGAGTTTTAAATATCAAAATCACCAAGAGTTATTACACAACGATATAGAACGAAGAAATGTCTTTTGCGAAGATATGATGAACAAAATTAATAGTGGGGAAATATTACTGGATCGAATTTTATTTACGGATGAAGCGACGTTTAATATTAATCGGGAAGTAAATTCACAAAATTGCAGTTATTGGAGTCGTCAAAATTTTCACATATCTGCACCAGGTATTCCCCAACGCTGGATAGGACGTGGTGGAGAAGTGGAGTGGCCTGCAATGCCACCAGATTTTGCACCAAACGATTTTTTTTTCTTTGGGGCCATTTAAAAAATTGTATTTACAATGGAGACAAAATTAATATTGATCAATTAAAAAATAGGGATAAAATATAATTTGTATTAATTATTTCTTGCCTTGTCATTTGTTATTGAAAGCAAATCTCTTAATTATTTCGAGTTCAATAAATTTGATTGTGATATTTGTTGCAGTTCTACAGAAAAAAAAACTGATCGAAAAAATATTTCACTTCACGGTCGAAACGTTGTTTTATAATAAATCTGTTGTGGCCAGCACAAGACCTTCCGTTAATTTGATGTATTTTGTACAAATCCTATACTAAAAGTTCATTGGAAAAGATTCTATGTATATCCAGAAAAATTGTAAAACGAACATAATACATTTTTCTAACAAATTCCATACAGAAAGTTCCTTGGAAAATATTCTATAAATCCAATAAATTATCACATGAATATACATTACGTATACTCATATATAAATACTCTAAAAATGCGTACAATTATGTAACAGAAGACTTGAGAGAGGAAGAACTGTGTGAAGAAGATGCGTTGGACAGGAATGAATGAAAGAGAAGAGTAAGAAACAGTAACCCCTAACAAAATAGGGAAAAGCTGAAGAAGAAAGAAGGAATTGTGAAGTGCAATTTACATAGTGTATGGTATGGGATTTGTAAAAAAAATAGGATGTGTTCATGTTATAATTTTATTGGATATATAGAATCTTTTCCAAGGAACTTTTTTATAGCATTTATCCATTTAAAAATTCACTCAGTTGTTCAAATGCTCTAAATATGCGTACACTTACGTAACATTCTTTACACTCAAATAATATTACTACCAAGTTTATATCTCTACCCAAAAGTCAATATACCCCACATTCAGAT
The DNA here is from genome assembly GCA_943142095.1 of Ophonus ardosiacus. Lineage (NCBI taxonomy): Eukaryota > Metazoa > Arthropoda > Insecta > Coleoptera > Carabidae > Ophonus > Ophonus ardosiacus. The sequence continues at coordinate 42,006,294 of OW964835.1, forward strand.
AAAAACTTCAAAATTTTCAAAAATCTAATTTTTATGTATCTAGATACTTTTTAATGCGTTGATTCCAAATTTTGAAACCGCAGATCGATATCTCTTTTCGTTCTCGAGATATTTAGATTCAAAGTTTTGTTCAAAACTGCCCATTTTTGGGTAATATCCCAAAAATGGGTCGAGATATGAATATGGCGACAACACCATTCGATTCTACGTACAAAAATACATAAGTGTACCAATTTTTATAATTTTTGTCCAACCGGTTCATTTTTTATGAATAAAAGTTTGAAAATGGCCAAAATCTGAAAAAATCGTAAGGGGTACCCCTTAAGATTTTTGCGATTTTTAGCCATTTTCAGTTATTTTGCTTTAGAGACTGTATGCGGTGTTCAAAAATTCTGAAAATTGGTGTACTTATGTAATTTTGCCCGTAGAATCAAATGGTGTTGTCGCCAAATTCATATCTCGACCCATTTTTGGGTTATTACCCAAAAATGGGCAGTTTTGAGCAAAACTTTAAATGTAAATATCTCGAGAACGGAACGAGATATCGACCTGCGGTTGAAAAATTTGGAATCAGCGCATTGAAAAGTATCTAGATACATACAAATTAGATTTTTGAAAATTTTGAGGTTTTTATCTAAATGTGGGGTATATTGACTTTAGGGGCAATAATTCAAAAATGGGTAGAGATATAAACCTGGTAGTAATATTATTTGATTGTAGAGACAATGTTACGTAAGTGTACGCATTTTTAGATTATTTATAGAATATTTTCCAATAATATGAAGGTAAAATATAGGGTTGCCAACTGACCTTTTTTGGAAAGGACAGTCCTTTTTTCAGCATATTTTATCCTTGTCTTTTTTTAAACCAGGAAAGGACGCGATTTGTCCATTTATAGTAAATTTTGTTATTAATAATATTTTTCTTATTATAAATATGAAAATGAAACAATTATTTCACATTTTATGTAATGTAATGAAATAACGATAGAATTTTTGAATTATTGATGTAAGGTTAACTACTGTTGACTTGTCAAATTTGTTAATTGTTACTTTCATGCTCATGCTCTCATCCTCATTAATTTTTTATTATAATTTATTAGTGCTAAATAACTGCTTTGTCAGTGTAAAAAATTAAAATGTAAAATTAGATATTGGGAGTTAACATTTTAAGGTTAGATATCTTATTTTTTTGTACTTGTTTTCTTCATAAAATATTGATTTTATTTATTTTTTTAATTTGTTAAATTTGCTTTATTGTAAAGAAACTCAATATTATCTTGTATTAAAAACGTTTGACCTTGAAAATTTTCAAAAAATCGCACACGGCGCATTTTTCTTCAAATTTTAAATTCACAATTCAGAAAAAGATGGCCGAAAAATGTCCTTTTCTACAATTTTGTAAAGTTGGCAACCCTAGTAAAATATCACATGCTACTAACAGCTTTCGTATGTTAAACATCATCTGCGTAGTAATAACTAGAAAAATAATTCTCATCCTTTATTTTCTTGTGCCTACTTCATAAAAATATGTAAATGTAAATTATGCCATTTATTTTTTTCTGTTTAAGCCATCTGTTTGACATAAGCTTACCCTGTATGTACATCAGTTTGACGTTGCTGAAAAAATGAAAGCGAAGCCGTTGACATGAAGGACGCGACTGTTTTAAAAATTTATAAATTTGAGTTGGGTCAAGAACAGGTGGCCCAAATCGCTGGTCATTTGGGCTTATTACAAGGGTAATCAATAAACGTATCTCACCAGGATAATACTTTCAAGCCTGGGATATTTCAGAATTACTTTTCTCGCTTTTTACTACCGCGCTGAAAGGTAAAGCCAGTCATAAAAGATACGATGTGTAATTGCAGGTTTAAACGTGTTTATGCATGTAGTTTGGTGTTTAAAGTGTAATATATGGCTCAAATAGCTACACGGTGCCATTATCACTGAATTTATTATTTACTGCAAGATGATATAAGTGGCGTTACTGTACTGTAAAGCAAAATTTTAAAATCTTTAATTGAAGTAGTAATGTCTCAATAATATTTTAAAACCAGGTTTACATTTTTACCTTCCGTCACCTTTAGATTCGAGATTCGTCCAATTCATTGACGAGATTGGCGGTATTTCTGAAAGGTATATGATGAATTATGTGTATAGTAAGCACGTGTTTAGTTGACACTGATACTGTGCATACTTTGCCTTATAAATAAATCTCTTCTTTTTATACCAATTTTAGTAGCCTATTCAGAGAAACACAGTCATAAAGGTTGTTACGGATATAAAGATTGTTATCATAAAGATATTTGTAACAATTTTTATGAATTTGTCAATTCAGAACCTACGTCGGTATTATTGAAAATCTTTACAAAATAATTCTTGTGAATGAACCAGATTATTTGACAATAGCTAACTTCATTATGCATATATGAACTTAACATAACCTTATATGTCAACGCTTTATTCTTTTAATAATGTGTTGCCAATTTTATTTAAAATGCAAACATTCTGCCAAAACAACTAAAGAAGAATATGACATTTGTGTTATATTTGAAAACTTCTAAATTATTTAGAACGGGCATGTTAATTCCTACCACTGATCCCAACGTGACTGAAAAGTTATGAAAAGATTTTTTTTATTTTGATTGAAGAAAAAGCACACATTAGTACCAGAATAAATAACAAGGTTTTCACGAATACCTACCACAGAACATAATATTTTCAAAGAAATATGCATTTACGTCAAAAGTAACTTTCGTCCACGACGGTTTTTATCGTTCTTATTATCATTATTTAAGTCGAAGCAGGATCCATGCGAATAATCAACTGCGTCCTGCTAATATTTAGCAAAAAGGTCATTATTAATAATATTTGATTGATGTAATAATCTGTCACATGTCAAATATTAGAAATAACAACGTGATAACAACCATAAATACATAGTTTTAGCAGTCGTTATGATAAAGACTGTCAAAACACGTAACAATTGTTGACGGTAACCACCTTCAGTACTGAGAATACCAAATTTCATTTTAACAATCTTTACAGTACATAACAACCATAAAGACCATAACGACAACACAAATTTTGAGTTCTGAATAGACCCCTTAGATGTTGACGGAGTCTTTTCCACATTATAACAACAGCATATATTACTATTACATTTCGACTTGTTCATGTACGAATTCTATATCTATCTATAATTTTAAATATTTAGTTAATGATAAAATAAGAAATATGAAATGTACTTCCTAGAAAAGTTTTTAGTAATATCTGAGTTTTTGACACTGACATTTATGTCAATTACAAACATTTTAATTTTTCAACTGGTTCCATAGACTGATTGACTCATTATAAAATGGGTTATTTTATATACCGTGAGTATTTTTTAACGTGAAATATTGGGTTTGTCGTATCCATGGGAACAACTTGACATTTTATTGACAGCAATGTATTTGCCTGTCCATTTATAATGAAACATAGGGAACAAATTTGACATTTGAAAAGACGTCATTAGAGGTTAATTTTGTTTAAATAATTGTACCTGCTTTCCAAATTAAATTTAGTTATAGAAAAAATATTGTGTGCATCTTGTGCACTAGTGATTTTCTGACTTGGCTAAATTTCTTACAATACTCGTATTTAAATATCATACTTCTGCCAAATTCATTCCTTATGTTTTATTTTAAATGAGACTGGCAAATACATTGCTGTCAATCAAATGTCACATTGACAAGATGTTATTTGAGGTTAATTTTGTTTAAATAATTTATAAAAAATATTGTGTGTACCTTGTGCCTGAAATGCCGAAATATGTTTCGTGCGCTCGAGTGGTTTTCTGACTCGGCTAAATTTCTTACAATATTTAAATATAATACTTCTGTCAAATTCGTTCCCTATGTTTCATATTAAATGGGACACGCAAATACATTGCTGTCAATCAAATGTCGTCACCATGGATATAACACCCCCAATGTTTCACGTTAAAAATACTCACGGTATTTATAATTCAGTCTATCTCTAAATCTATCGAAGATATAATAACAATGTTCAATGTATTGGATAGAGAATTTTATATTCTTTAATATTTATTATGACATAAATTTGCAAATAATAATATTTAAAAGATTTTTTTAATGAAACTACTACTTCCGGTTGTCCAATTGTTACCAAAATCTAATCAGCTCTTTCCAGGAATGTCAGATTGAGGAAACAGCAGTTAAATATTTTTTAAGTCATAGTATTTGAGAAACAGTGGTTCCAATATCCACACATACCCACACAGACACACACGCACATCTTCGTACAAATGTTATAATCGGATTATAGGGACCTTAAAACGTGTTTATCCACTAAAATCTGGATATGTGATTTTTTCCAATACCTCAGCGAGAGGTAAAAATGGGGGATTACACCATTTTTTTTTTATAATTTCATCTGAAAATATTAGCAAAACTAAGACTATTGATGAAAATCCGGTGAAAAAATTCCTATTAATAAGCGAGTTATGATCTCCCGAATTTTGAAAAGATTGACGTGACGTCACATTTATGTGTTTTTATATCAAACTGTTTTCATCATGGACCTAAATGTTCTTGAAATATATGCTATTTTAAGTTATATTTACATAAAAATAAATGAATATTATAACACTGTATAAGTCTACATACTTTATAATTACAGGTGTATTTAAATTATTAAATTTAATGCAAGAAATATATGTTTAAAATAAAAACTGTTTGGAAACTAGTACAGGAATGTTAGCCCCTCCTTTCGAATTTGAATTTCTTAACTTCCATTGGTAGTAATCCCCACCTCCTAACACGCTATTTGTAATGCATGTATAGGCGATTTCTCGGTCACCAATCAAAATATTTTCATATTAGTGTCGAAGCTCTATAACAAAAAACCCTTTATTTCCGAAATATCTCAATTATACCATTTCATTTTTTTTAATTAATATTCGTTATTCAGCATATGCATTCTTATTTTTTTACTATTTTCCTTTAATTCGATTGAGCCGTAATCCCCCATTAAGTCCCGTAGGAGAACCACTCGTCGGTTTTATTTTTTGTATAGTTCATTAAAATAGTCATTAACCATGTATTGTAAGATCCTTGCACTATTTGCAAATTCTAAGAAGTTACATGACGGTTCAATCTTTACTTTTCTATCAAAAGTTTAACAGAACACTCTATCCTTTAAATCACATTTTCTTACTACTTCAGCTTCTTTCAGTAGGCGAAAAACTTAAAGAGCTTTCCATATCTCAAAGATCGATTAAGCTAAGCCGGTAAATTTTCCTGTTGCTCATATGTTTTACCAGTACGATCATGTCGTCATTCGTATCGCGTAGATATGTGATATATGACTTATTTATTATTAAATTGTAACTTCGCCCAGGGACTGTTGCTTTCATTGATATTCTCAACATGAAGTGGTGAACACATATCCTGTATTGTATATGGAACACGTAACGTGTGGTTTAATGTGATTATATGAAGTTTAGCATTAAACAAAATTTAGATATTCGTGTATGGTTAGACCACATATGAAATAAAGTTGCGGAAAGGCCGTAAAATATTTCTACAAATGTGCGTAGCAAGATGCTTGCAGATATAGACGATTTGGCGGTAGGAGTTGTCGGATGTCGTCTGTCGGTGTCGGATCGCAAGGTGGTCATTTCCCAACTTTTTACTACAACGACATTGAACGACACGACAACAGTAATATAGTAATAACAAAATAACATTAGACGAAATAATTATACATTATATACAACAAAATAGTACCTACTGTATATGATAAAAAAAAAAACAAATTGTACAAAAGATACAAAAATAAAAAATCTGTTGTGGCCAGCAGAAAACCTTCCGCCAATTCGATGTATTTTGTACAAATCCCATACCAAAAGTTTCTTGAAACAGATTCTATAAATCCAATGAAATTATAACACGAACGTACATTATGTAAATTGTACTTGATACGTTCTCCTACTTCAGTTTTTCCCTATTTTATTAGGTGTCGCTGTTTCTTACTCCTGAAACGTGCTTATTCATTAAAAACTCACCACCGAATACCAAAGACATACCTCCCTTACCTAAAGGTGACGGAAGGTAAAAAGATTCTATATAGTATATTTAATGATTTTTTAAAGAACTAATTCAATTTTGTAAATAATATCTCTTAACCTTGCAAGAATAAAAAGCGTACGTTATAAACTTTGTACATTTGGAATAAGAAACTAGAATATTTCAATCTGGTATTGCAAAAAACCTTACTGGTAATTCCTAAAAGACACGACCACAACGCGAATTTCGGTATTTGGTCTTTCAGCATCGTCTGCAACGCGTTGGGGTTGTTTTTTTTTTTTCGTCACCTTTAGGTAAGGAAGGTATTGTCTTTGGTCAAAAAAATCGGTGGTGAGTTTTTAATGAATAAGCACGTTTTAGGGTCCCTACAATACGAATTTACTATTTTTAAGATGATGTCTGTATGTATGTATGTCCGTGTGTGTGTATGTGTGTCCGTGTGTGACAAATTCTTCTCCGACGATAACTCCAATACAGTAATTCTAAAAATTATAATTCTTTCGTATTCCTCTTCTGTACATCCATATGAAGAATTGATTAGATTTTGGTTATAATTGATCCACCGGAAGTACCCTTATTTGAAGTTTTTAACAGTTTTTCTTAAAAAAAAACGCAGTTAAATATTATTTTTTGACATTTTGTTATTATATTTATTAAAGAAAATACTATTCTCTATATGGTTTGATCATTCATTTCAAAAATTTAGTCAGCTTTGCTATTTATCATGGAAACAGCCGATACATTCAAAATTCTAATTGACAGATGTGTGTTGCAAGTGCAAAACCAAATATGGAAAGTATGGGATGAAAAATTAGTATTTCATAGTGGTCCTCTCAAGTGACATGCAGTGAAAGGCTAAAAAGAAGATTGTATCGCAGAAGACTTGAGAAAGGAAGGACTGTGTGAAGAAGGTGCGTTGGACAGGAATGAGTGGAAGAGAAGAGGAAACAGCGACCCCTAATAGAATAGGGGAAAGCTGAAGCAGAAAGTAAAATGTGTCAAGTGCATTTTACTTAGTATATGTTTATGTCATAATTTTATTGGATTTATAGAACCTTTTCAAATGAACTTTTGATATAAAATTTGTAAAAAATAGTATGTGTTCGTGTTCGATTTTACATGATATTATATAGAAACTGTTCCACGGTCCTTTTGGTATGGGATTTGTGCAAAATACATCGAATTGACGGAAGGTTTTGTGCTGGTCACAACAATTTTTTTTCTCTGACAGCGATTTCGAATCTTTGGACGTAATAAATACATTCTTTTGTGGTAAGCAAAGAAGCAATAACATCATCTTTCTCCCACACATAATCACCGCATTATAACACCTCCCATCCACTATCCTCTCCTATCAACACCATCAGTCTTCCTTTCCAATCAACTGGTGCATTATCTCATTACATCGATCTGGCCCTGGCATCACGACACATCACATCACGCTCTTGCTCGCGCTCGGAGCGACACTCACGTGGAGTGGAAGCGATTGCAGCGCCGCCCTAGCCGCTGATAAGGCCACGTCGCCTGCTGCCGCCGTCGGTAATGTCACAGGCGATCGCATCAGCGACGGCCAACACGGGGTACTTGTTGAGTAGTGGTGGATGTAACTGCGAGCGAGTTGGCTCTAGTTGATGAACTGGAAGTAAATAAGGGATTGGGGAAATAAATTGTGTTTTGTGGCTATGTTTTTACTTCTCGCTAAGAGGTATTGGATTCATTCTAACGCATATTTTAGTGGATAAACACTACTTAAGGTTCCTACAAACTGATTTTGACATTTTTACGATGATGCCCGTGTGTCTGTGTGTATGTGTGTGGATGTGTGGATGTTGGAGGGACGATTCCTCAAAAACTATAAGACTAACTAACTAAGTCTTGTATTAGAAATGTTTTATTTCTTTGTCAACCTTTCGGAATTATTTATTCCTACATCAGGATACTACGATAAAAATATAAAATACAATAATCAATTACATAAAAGATAATTAAAATACGATAAAAACAGAAAACGGAAAAATAAGGTGATAAAGAAAAGGGAAATAGAAATATTTTTAAAATGTTTGTAAATGTCATTAAAATATGTAACCATGGCAACAACTTATATATACCTAAACCTACAGGGAATTTATTTTAACATGCAACATATGGTCATTCACTTCCACGGTTACTCACTACTGTCAAAAATGACAGCAATGTAATATTTGTCCACTTTAAAATGCAACATATAAAATTTGTAATTTTGTATTATCAAAACTAATTTACACTAAATTAGTCTACATACGATTAACAAGAAATCAAAACATGAATGTTGCACATCTTAACAAACTTTAGCTTACAAAAATTCATAACTTTGATGTAATAAATGTTAAAAAATACCCCCATTCACACTGAACAACATCCTAGTCGGTCGTAATAAGAATTGATACCATTTGTGATGTGTTCTGGAGGTATCTCCTGTGCTGCAATACTATTTATAATGTTGCATTTTAAAATGGACAAATATTACATTGCTGTCAGTTTTTGACAATAGTGAGTAACCATGGAAGTGATGAACCTTTATGTTGTATTTTAAAATAAATTCTCTGTATATATAAGGTAGCTAAATACGAGGTCTGTCGCAAATGTATCCGGCCTTCCGTCATATCTTCGCGCCTGACAATTTTATAGAGGGTACGAGTGTCAACTGTAAAACTTCACGAATTCCCTAGATGCCACAGTTTTGGTCGGGTCGCCTTAGTTTACGTGCAGCATACGTTTGTTTACGTTTGTCGCATTTTGCTATTGTAAAAAATGACGGAAAGATCGGAACAACGAATTTGCATTAAATTTTGCTTAAAACTCGAAAAGAGTTGTGTGAAGACCATCAAAATGATGAAGACGGCATTTGGGGACGAGTGTATGAGCAAAACACAAATAAAAGATTGGTATAAACGGCTCAAAGATGGCCGCACATTTATTGATAGTAACCCACGTTCTGGGCGGCCTTCGACGACAAAAATATCGAACGTGCGCAACTTGTGATCAATGAAGATCGTCGGTTGACTGTGCGAGAACTAGAATACGACCTGGGAATACTGAAAACTAGTGTTTGGAAAATTTTAACTGAAAATTTGCAAATGGTTCGTGTGTGGACGAAATTGATTCCGAAACTACTAACGGTGGAGCAGAAGAACCTTCGCCTTGAAATCTCTCAGGGCAATTTGGAAATGGCAATAATGATGAAAATCTCCCATCGACTTTTGGCTGTTCCCAAGATTAAAAATGTCGCTCAAAGGACACCGATTCGACGACAAAGAAACAGTCGAAACTAATACGACGAATGCTCTAAAGGCAATACCAAAAAACGAGTTCCAAGGCTGCTTCCAAAAGTAGAAAGGCCGTTGGAAGCGTATTCTTCAATCAAATGGAGACTACTTCGAAGGATGCTACTAGCCCGATGACGCAAAATTACAAAATTATATTATGTATTTAGAAAATATGCAGAAAATGCATTCTCCATTACAATTCTATTACTGATCTCGAAGTACCTAGTCGAAATGAAAATATTGGAATGTATTAAATGAAATACTCGTATATTATTTTCCCGGTGTCAATAAAGAATGTCATTTGGGTTATTCCTGTATGCTTACAGGAGTGGTAGTTATATTTCAACTGATGACGCAAGTATAATTTTCCTGGAAATGCGATTATCAGTCGAGATGAAAAATACACTTTCATACATTACTTGTTTTATTACTAGCACAAACAATAACAATACCCAAGAGTATTTGTTTCATATCATATTTGATTAGCAAATAAATTAAATATTATAGCTTTGTTGTATTGTAAGAGAAATATGTTGTAAACATGTTTTCGGAATAGAAAATAATGATGCTATCATTTTATACGATGGCCGTTAATAATAAATATTTATATTGACTACTACTTTTGTGTTGATCTCTCCGGAAAAGTAAATAACTTAACCTGGTTTAAATTATTTTATCAACAGTATATACGAAGTAGACAAGTAGAAAAAATCTGATGTGGCCAGCACATGACCTCCCGCCAATTCCATAATTAAAATATCAGTGAGCTTTAAGTAAAGTATCATTTCCGGTTGATCGTTTGTAAATAAATTCTAATTTGTTATTCAATAAATAGAAAAGTCTGTAATACGAAATTTTGGATTATGTTTTATAGTTTCTCCTCAAAAATCTGTTAGAGCCCCAAATTAAGTACTACATCCGATTTGTCATATATGATTAAAATCTAATATGTTGTTTCAAATTATATACCTATGAGTTTTAAATACCAAATTTGAGAAGTTTTGGATCATATTTTAAAAGATTTGAAGGAAAAATCGTTACACACAAATTCTTATAAAAATCTGCATCAACATGTAGGTGCTCTAAAACGCAATCTTTGTAAATTCTTCGCCGTACATGATCCATTTCGTAAATGTGTAGTTGTAAATTAATATTAATTCATAGGGCATAGCAAATTTAGATAATTGGAATTAATTATTTTACCATTATATTCTCCTTAACACGGTTTCATTATTTATTTTACTATAATTATTCTTCTTGACAGTGACATTTATTTAAATACGTCAAAATTGTTATTAAAATAATTTTTTTGTTTGACGCATAGGTAAGACGATAAATGAAAATAAATTATATTATATATTCCATCGACCTTTAAACTAATGGACCAAGTGTTTCCTATTCTTTTATTGTTAGAATAATGCTCCAACATAAAAGGATAGAAATATATATTCTGTCCTTCAACAATACGGAAGTTCTCAGTTAAAGTATACTGCGCATACGTTCGTATTCATTGTACATCTTTTTCAGCCATATGTAAACCTCTATACATCGCTCTCTATCACTAAATAGTTGTCAAAATCTATTTGACGTTTCGTGACTGTTTGTGTATTATTTTACTTTTTTTGAGAACATTTACAATTATTTCTGTCAACATATACGAATATGTGTTGTGAGGGTATGCGACAAAATAATGGGGAAACGGTGTATTTTGTGCAGTCAGCAGTACGTACGCCGTTTAGCTGTGTCATTTCATATGTAAGTTCTTTTTAATTATTACTTGTTCCCTATAATATAATATGTGTATATAATTATTGTATTAAAAATACATAATGAAAGTAATTATGCACAAAAAATTAAATATATACTTTTAGCGATTATGCACCAAGTATAACAAGTTAGGGACAAATCAAATTTTTATTTTGCCGCGTTTTCTTAACTTCCGTATTGTTGAAGGATAGAGATACTGTGTCTGCACCGTTATGGCGGGACAAGCGTTTTGCTCGTACGCTGCGTCTATTAGTTTAAAGGTCGATGATATATTCATATTTAAAGTTATTTAGAAATATTTACTAAATGTTATTATCGTGGAATTGAAGATTGTACCATTGTATTCAATTTTAATTAGTAAAAGTTGTTAAAAAATTATATTCAATGATTTTTTTACAAGAAAAACTTTTAAAAGCTTGTATAAATGGTACTTCCGATATACTCGTACACTAAAAACTAATGAGCTCTTCCCACATTAGTATAGAATGGGTATACAAAATTTCAAATTTTTCTGATTGATAGTATTTGAGTAATCGTGTCCACAAGATCCACACACACAAAAACACACAGACACATGCAGACACATACACACACATACATACCTACAGACATGATTATAAAAATGTTAAAATCGGATTCTGGGGACATCAAAACGTGCTCATTCACTAAAATCTCTATATGCGTTTTTTAGCACGATCCCTATACCTCCCTTATCTAGGGCAGCGGGAGGTAAAAATGTAACAGTACTTTCCCCAAATATTGTTTTTGTTGTATTTAGCATGACGGAGGATAAAAAAGAAAATTTGAAATTATTGAGATGGTCCTATATTTTATAGACTACCTATAACATTTAATTCTGGAACATAGGTAAATATTTTAAAACCAATTTTACTACCAGCACTTTATTCTGAAAATACCAGTTTTTACTGAAATTTATAACATGAATTCCCGTTTTTATTTCATTGTTATTGACCATCATAAAATAGAATTCAATTACAAATAAAACTATTACGTTACTAGTAAAATAAAACTGCTGGTTGTACGATTATACTCGTAACGAAGTAGTAAATATTTGAAAGCATGCAGGTGCGTACTCAGAATCAAATCTAGCACAGAGTAATTAGAAACGACAATAATAACTTTATGAATTATAAAACGTACGTTATTGGAGAACACAGCTGTGGCTCGCATTTAATCGATAATTTTATTTCTTTCGTTGTGACAATCGTGTTAATGAGGAATGTTATTTTTGTATACTACTTTTGTTTATTTCTTTTACACAAAGGAAAGCAATTACATTATGTTACAAAAGTTTTGATTTATGAGGGTAGTTATGACATATTTCGATATTTTTGTGAGACATTTGTAAATTGAAATACACATAACAATCATTTCACCTACAGAAGCTTATTACACATACTAGTAGTTGATGAAATGGCAAAACCAAAAAATCTGTTGTGGCCTGCACAATACCTCTCGCTATTTTCATTTTATGTTACTTATATAAGTATTGTATTGCACTACGCTATCGAACCGTCGTTTTGTAACAAAAAATTCTGATGTGGCCAGCACATGACCTCCCGCAAATTCCATGTTTAAAATAGTAATGAGCTTTAAGTAAAGTATCTTTTTCCGTTCCGGTTGATCGTTTATAAACAAAATCTAATTTGTTGTTTTAATAAATAGAAGTCTGTAATACGAAATTAATTTCGTGCCAAAAATAATAGATTATCATGGGCGTATAGCGCTCACCATCAACTATAACAGTTCGACCTTCATCATTTTCAAAAAAGTAAGTTCCAATGACGCCACCTGACCATAGTGCGCACCAAACAATCTCATTTGGACATGAAATGGTACCTCGTAAATCACATGAAGATTTTCCTCTGTCCATGTCTGGCAATTTTGCTTATTAACATACCCAGAGAGGAGATAATGTGCCTCACCAAAGAAAAAGATAATCCGCGAAAAATCATCATCAACTTCCAAGTGCTCTAAAAACGCAATGTGTAGTTGTAAACCAATATTTGACATTTTGAAAACACGTACTTATACTGACAGATTTATATTTACAAATCAAATATGTTTCTACTTAATTCTTCTAAACACTGTTTCATTATTAATGTAAATGTGACAGTGACATTTGTTTAAATACGTCAAAATTTTATTAAAGTATTGTTTTTGTTTGACGCATGGGTCAGATGATGTACAAAAATAAATTATTTTATAAATTTATATTTAAAGTTATATTATCGTAGAATTGAAGATTGTACCATTATATTATATTTTTAATAGTAAAAGTTGCTGAAAAATTATATTCAATGCAATTTTTTCAAGAAAAACTGGCAAAAGCTTGTATAAGTAATACTTCCGGTTGTCTGATATACACTAAAAACTAATCAACTCCTCCCACATTTTTATAGAATGGATATACAAAATTTCAAAATTTTTTGATTGATAGTATTTGAGTAATCGTGTCCACAGGACCCACACATCCACACACACACACACACACACACACACACACACACACAGACACACACACACATACACACACACACACATACATACCCACAGATATCATTGTAAAAATGTTAAAATCGGATTCTGGGGACATCAAAACGTTCTTATTCACTAAAATCTCGATATGTGATTTTTAGCACGATCCCTATATCTCCCTTACCTAGGGTAGCGTGAGGTAAAAATCTGTTGTGTCCAGCACAATACCTCTTGCTATTTCCATTTTATGTTACTATAATAATTTAGTTGATTTTTCATATTTTCATGCACCACTCATGCACGGTTGAAAATAGAATCACGGATGATGAAAATCTGAATTCAGCATGAAATTCTCTTTCTTTTCATGTCAGGCATGATTTTTTTATTTTATTGGAAATACACAAAACTTCCATGAAAAATCATGTAATGTAATATGAGATCCGTTGATGTAAAAAAATTATGTGTGACATGAAAAGAAAGAGAATTTCATGCTGAATTTAGAAATTCGTCGTTCGTTATTCTATATACTGACAAATAATTTATCCAAATTCAGATCAAGATAACCCCTTGCAGATTTATTGGTCAAAATACATCAAAATACCCTCTTAATTGTAGATACCGTTAAAAGATACCACGAGTGCACAAAGCCATCTGTCGGGCCTTTGTCAAACTATTGTGTACAGCCTGTGAATAAATATACGATTTTCTATTGTTTTTTCGTTTCCCTTGTTTTTCGTGACAGAATATTTTTCACCCAAAACAATTGAAAGGCCTTCGCTGGTGAAAGAGGTCAATATTTTATTATTTGAGAGATATGCTAATTTTTTGTTGTTATTTATTCGAAATGAGTTCAATTGTGTATATGCGAGGCCATTAATTAACCCAAAAATAAAGAAATCTAAATCTGAAATAGGAACTGGGCCTATAATTTATTAAACTGTAGCTTTTATTTTGGACAGCATATATTTTCTTCGTACATTCTTTAAATCACGTGAGTTAACATAATTATTTAATCTTTGATTCATTTGTTCCACAGTTATTCTTTTAAATGCTTTTTTGTCTATACAGGGTGTCTCAAAAGTGACAGTCACTAAAAGCAATTTAAAGTAGAAAATTTTTGATTGTCCTTCATTACATTGTTATTGATAGTGAATAATCACGTTTTAAGATCATTAGAAACCGATTTTAACATTTTACAATGATGTTCGTGTGTGTGTGTGTGTGTGTGTGAGTGAGTGTGTGTGTATGGCTGGATATTGGAGGGACGATTCCTCAAAAACTATAAGACATAAGTCTAGTTTAATTATGAATTCCTCAATCTGACATTCCTGGGAAGAGCTGAAAAGGTTTTGGTAACAATGGGGTATTCCACCATAACAACAAAATTAAGAAAATTTCAATTTAACATAAAGTATGGCTCAATAAATAATAGTTAAAACAATGAAATCATTTTTTAAATAATTACTTTACGAGATATTTCACATTTGCTAAAAGGGAAAATTGACGTCATACAATTGTTATCCTTCTCTCGCAGCGTACTCAGAGCAGTGTGTGTGAGAAAGACAAGTATAGAGGAAATGTGACGTTACACTGATTTCTCGAAAATAAAATACTCTGAATCTAGGAACAATTAAGATTTTTTAATACTATGAATTGCTTCAAAACTGAATGAAGTTTTATTTAAAATAATAAAAAAATTGAGTGGAATACCCCAATGAACAACCGAAAGTAATAGTTTTTGTTTTAAAAAAAAAATCTTAAATATTATTTTTTGAAAATTTTTGATGTTACTAATTTTGAAGAACAAAATTCTATATCTGATACATTTAATTTTTTTATTACATCTTTTATAAATTTAGAGATAAAGACATTATAATACATAGAATAATCTAATCGCAGAGGCTTAGGCACTAAGAAAACCACTTGACAAATTCAAATGTCTATAATATAATATCGTTAGTAAAATGCCAAAACCACGAATGTGCAAATTTGTCGATTTTGATGTTAGTGCTTCAAAATATTTCATTTTGTACATAGATTGGTATGCCAAAGGCATAAATGTTTTCAGATGAAATAAACACCAGTTTTACAGTGTATTAAAACACGAATTATAATATAATATAATAGTTTGTAAATGACAGATATCAATGTCAGTATCAAAAATGAACAGTTTTAGTGACATTCTGATAGCTTTTTCTGGGAAGTACATTTAATCTTTCTTATTGTTTTATTAATTAAATATTTGATATTATAGGTAAAATGCATATATCCATCAGAAATACCGACAATCTGATTAATGAATTGGAAGAATCTCTGACATTCAGAAACTTCCTCACACAATGAAAAATAGATATAATTAGAATTATATGTGTGCAGAAGACATGTTAAATATAATCAAAAACAATATTTGAGTAAAGTTCTGTAATATTTTGTTATAAAACGACGGTTCGATAGCAAAGTGCAATACAATACTTATATAGCCTAATATGGAAGTGGCGAGAGGTCTTGTGCTGGGCGCAACAGATTTTTTTTGTTATAAAACAACGATTCGATAGCGAAGTGCAATACATGTTATACAGTGTGTCCCATTTAGAGGTGCCATCATTGGGATCTCGAGAACTATAAGAGATACGATGTCGGTTAAATGGAACTTTTTATGCGCCTTTGGGAGGCCATCTCAGATGTGCTTTTGTTCTTCTAAAATTTCTCATAGGGTACTAGATAATGACGAAAAACTGAATATTGTTGATTTTTTCTTTTTCAGATAACTTCTAAATTATTAGTAATTGAGAAAAACATTTCAAATACAAAAGATAGATATTTTTATTAACTAACCAGAGGCGTACGAAATAAATTTTTATATTTGTAAATTTTCGAGATATAACACAAACTTATATTTTTTTAAATGGAACCCATATCTGATTTTAGTCTCAAAAAAATCATTATTTTTTCTCTTTTCAACGATGTAAGGGTTATTATGTTTTGTATTTGTTTTGCCTTCAAAATTATTATTTTTTCCTTATTTTGTATTAAATTTATAATTATTTTGAAAATATTGGTAGATTTCTATTTAGAAATACTACTTGTATTTAAATAATTTATTTCGTTAGAAACACTTGCTCAAAACTCGTATCAATTACTAATAGTTTAGAAGTTATTTGAAAAAGAAAAAATCAACAATATTCAGTTTTTCGTCATTATCTAGTGCCCTATGAAATTTTTTGGAAAAACAAAAGAAAATCTGAGATGGCCTCCCAAAGGCGCACAAAAAGTTCCATTTAACCGACATCGTATCTCTTATAGTTCTCGAGATCCCAATGGTGGCACCTCTAAATGGGACACACTGTATAGGGTGAATGAAAAAATGCAATATTCAAATTTTCTACATGTGTCACTAGATTTACGGCTCAAATTTCATTGTAGACATATTTATTTCATTTTCGATATCTCTGTCACATTTCCACGACCAGGCATATTTGTAATTCCCTGCGAACATCATTCCTTACAAGAATCCAACGCTATTTACTTTAATAATGTTTGCGAAAGTTTGTCGAAAAATATTTTCTGAACGTGAATATAAAATAAGTTTTCTCTTTTTGCACGTATTTCTCCGACACGGGGCTCGATGCGAATTTCTATGACGCGAACTTTTTTCAGAAATTTCCACAAAATGATATTCGTTTCCAGCTATTTTACAGCAAATATTTTAACGTGTTCTGCATAGAATAGGGTAATATTTGAACAGTAAACAATACGTGTAGTGTGAGTATAGCCGAATAAATATACTGTCAGTAAAATATCGATTTAACGGATGTGACAGTATTGTTAAATAGGAAATATACATATACGTAGTTGCTGTTGCTGTTTGCTGATGCCTGAAATTGAAAATGGCTGAATGGAAAAAATCTGTAACTCACCAATATAAAATCAAATATAACTTGTAAAAATTATTTATTTTTAAATACAGAAGAAAGAAAAATACTAGTATTATGAAACGTATATATTAATGAAATTTACAAGTATTTTTAAGTTAATCTCTTTTTCTTTTACGCAATTTGAAATTATATGAAATAATTGTAGTTTATTTTTATACCGGTACGTTGGCATGACAATGTTTACATTAAATTTTATATCGATCGAATAACTATCCTGTCACTATTGTCACTTGGTTGTCAGTTTACATTCGTATAAAGCTTAAAAAATCTGTTGTGGCCAGCACAAAACCTTCCGTCAATTCGATGTATTTTGTACATATCCTATACCAAAAGTTCCTTGAAAAAGATTCTATATATCCTGTATAATTGTAACAAGATCACGCTATTTTTACATATCCATACTGAAAGTTCCTTTGAAAAGATTCTACAATCTAATAAAATTTTAATACGAATACGAACGTACAGTAAAATTTTTGAAAGAAGTCCGATCAAGGCCATCTACGAATTGTATCTATGAATTAAGATTTTATGCTGTCAAATTTAGTAGTGTCGTTTACATAGTTTTTATGAGGAACACAAGATATTATGTACCCTCATAAAAACTAAGTAAAAGATACTACTAAATTTGACAGCACAAAATCTTAATTCATAGATACAATTTGTAGATGGCCTTGATCGGACTTCTTTCAAAAATTTTACTGTTCCTACATTATGTATTGCACTTAACACTTCCTCCTGCTTCAACTTTGCCCTATTCTATTAAAAGTCGCTGTTTCTTACTCTTCCCTTCTACTCATTCCTGTCCAAAGCACCTTCGTGACACAGTTCTTCCTCTCTCAAATCCTCTGCTATACAGTCCTTCCATCTTCTCTTTGCCTTTCTCGTACTTCTGGCGTTATAAGTTCCTATCTTGAGGCGAGGCCGCAAATGCAAGTCACTGGCGAGGGACACTCTGTCATTTTTCTGAATATATCTGTTGTTTTCATAATTTTTGCAAAGCTGACTGATTTTCGAAAGTTAATCTCTCTTAATTTCTCTATAACTCTGTATCTATTGAATATGAAGGAAAATGTATAATCGAACCGTATAGAGAATAAGATATTCTTTCTATTGATAATTACATAAAATGTCGAAAATGATATTTAACTGCGATTTTTCAAGAAAAACTGTTAAGAACTTCAAATAAGGGTACTTCCGGTTGACCAATTATAACCAAAATCTAACCAGCTCTTCATATAGTTGTAAAGGAGAAGAATATGAAAGAATCATAATTTTTAGAATTGTAGTTTTGGAGTTATCGTCGGAGAAAAATTTGTCACACATACACACGGACACACGGACACACACACAGACACACACACAGACACACATACAGACATCATCTTAAAAATAGTACATTCCTATTGTAGGGACCCTAAAACGTGCTTATTCATTAAAAACACACCACCGAATTTTTTGACCAAAAACAATACCTTCCTTTTGACGGAAGGTAAATATTCATTTATTTCCAGTGTGCAAATATAATATTATAAAAATAACTAATAATCGGATGCCTACGTAGGTAATTCCTAGCTGGGTATTGCTTTGTTTGGTGACATCCAAAATGGATAAGTATCAGTTTAGGGAGTTCTTAAATTTAGGAACAGTTTAGGAATCGGTAGTGAAATCGGCCGTTAGCGATTTGGGCATCGGAAAACAGATACCTAGCTATGTAATTCCTAAATCAAAATATGCAATGCAGTTAGTGACTTTCTTATACCACGTATACAGAGCTGGGCAGTAACTAGTTACTTTAGGAACTTAGTTACTAACTAGTTACTTTTACGTAACTTTTAACGTAACTTAGTTACTTTTTAAAATATGGTAACTGTAACTGTAACTTAACTTGCTGCGGAAAAGTAGTTGGTAACTTTACGGTTTTTAGTTACTAGTTACTTGAGTAACTTAAGTTACTTAAAGTAACTCAGAAATTAGAATGTAACTTAAGTTAGTCAAAGTAACTTAAAAAGTGGAATGTAACGTAGTCATAAAAAGTAACGCGGGGGATTAAAATTTCTAAGAAATATTTTGTTGAGGCTGATGCCTTTTTTAGAAACACTAACTAAAACTGTTTTGTTTTAAATAAATGTCTGTCCAGAGTGGGAGTGTTGAGCGCAGCATCGCGCATACTCTCTGTAACGTCTAACTTTTATTTTAATACATAATTAAATTCAATATTATTGTTGATTGATTTCAAGCCATAATAGATAATAAAATAAGTAATTATATTCATTAATAATACAGTTTTTGTACTGTAAATAGAAAAACTAAAAATTACACATTATTTTAACTTTTAATTCTGGAATTAAATAGTCACTAAATGTTAAATTTGACTTATAAAATATATTATTTTCAAATGTTTTCCTCGTTTACAAATGATACGTTTTAATAAATTATAATTAAACTGCCACTAAATCATCAAAATTATTCCAATTTTCAAGTTATACAAAAAATAGTGTATTTTGTTCGTTGTTCGAAGGGTTGCAATACTTGAATTCGTCTCATTTTTGCAAATTCCCTTCTCACAAGATAAAATGTCACTTTTTATTTATATATTATATTATAACGTAGGTCCGCAGGGCCCTTTTATCAGATTTTTGGGCCCTAGGCCAAATTTTTTTTCGTGCCCCCCTCCTTCTTTATAGTAAAAAACAAGTACGTACAAATATTTGTATAATTATAATGTAGGTTTATTTATTAAAGAAAAAAATAAAATTGCCTGCTGAGAGAAAAGCTGATCAATTAAACAGTACCGCATGCTCGATTCTAGTTTGAGGTGAAATTTTAGCGTAATATTTTGTTACTCCTCTCTAGGGCCGGTTGGCGATTTTGCCGGGTTTCGGGAATATGTTATTAGCGTAGCGGGGCCCCAAATATTTATAATAAAAGATACTTTTTCATCAAATTTTCTTAGATATTTGAATGTGCGGGACCCATGTGAGCGCGGGGCCTCATGAAAATCGACGTCTGATCCGATGTTTCCAATAAATTAATCATTATCCACTAATAAGTATAGGAATTAATGTCTGCATGTTTTATACATTATAATGGTCATGTCATGTTAGAAAGAAAGTAGATTCTTTATATCTTGGTAAAAGAAATCAAAATTGAAAAGTAAATTAATAAATTTTTAAAAAATCACAGCAACCGGGCCCTGCGGGGCCCTTGTCAAGGCGGGTCCTAGGCTGTGACCTCGTGGGCCTAGGCGGTAATAAGGCCCTGTAGGTCCGTTAACATTAACAATAATAATCTGATTGGGTGTTGCCAAGCAATAACGTTAAAATTTAGGTTAACGTAGTTAGTGCAAAAACTCCCTGATATGTATACTACACAATAACTAAGTCAACAGTCTAAGTCTACACTTCACGCCATTAAAAGTAGTTAGAAAGTAACTCAAGGTAACTAAGTTACTATTAATGAGTAACTAGTAAATAACTTAGTTCTTTCACCAAAGTAACTGGAACTTAAGTAACTTAGTTACTTTTTTTTTTGGAGGTAACTGTAACTGTAACTAGTTACATTTTAAAAGTAACTTGCCCAGCTCTGCACGTATACACAAAACTTTATTTTTCTTTCAGAGGATTTCAAATTTTCAATAGCCCAAATTCCTGAAAATAAATTCCTGTAACATCCCAATTCATGAAACTTTGCTCTGTTTCTTCCGAGTTCTATATCTGTATCAGACTTGAATTACATTGGGCCGTAATCAGAGCCGCGTTCGTGAGCGAATGGGCTTTATCGACCGTGAACAGCAAGCGCAAAGTTCGACGCTAGGCTGTGTTAGCATTGATCAGTAAGGTTACGAGTGCGCTTTATGGCGAAGAAAAGGTATTAAGGGTTGATTAATTCCTACATAAGGAAAGGAAACCAGCTTGTGGTGGTTTATGACAGACGTGTGGATGGTTTAGTGGAAATTTCTTATATTAGTGGTGCAATGGGCAGTAGAATTGTAATTAAAAATCAGTTGTAGCCAGCACAATACTTCTCGCCATTTTTGTTTTGTTACATAAGTATCGAATTTAACATTTCTTGTACACACAAATAATTCTAATTATATTTATTCTTTTATTCTATAAGTAATCTTGTCCTACTCTCTAAAATTATCAAGTTGGTTCTAATTAATTGACGGGTTTGGCGGTGTTTCTTAAGGATTACTATTAATATACTTACCTGCCTACAATTTAAAATATTTGATTAATAATTCAATAAGAAAAAAATCTGTTGTGGCCAGCACAAGACCTCTCGCCATTTCCATATTAGGCTATATAAGTATTGTATTGCACTTCGCTTTCGAACCGTCGTTTTATAACAAAAAATTATAGAACATTACCCAAATATTGTTTTTTATTATATTTAACATGTCTTCTGTACACATATAATTCTAATTATATATATTTTTCATTGTATGAGGAAGTTTCTAAATGTCAGAGATTGTTCCAATTCACTAACCAGATTGGCGGTATTCTGTAATTTTTTGTTCTAAATCGACGGTTCGATAGCGAAGTGCAATACAATACTTATATAGCCTTATATGGAAATGGCGAGAGGTCTTGTGCTGGCCACAACAGATTATTATTTATAAAAAAAAATTAAATGTATTGGGTTTTAGACTGCTATTTTTCCTAAAATAGATTAAAAGTATTGTCGTAAGGAGATTTTTTTGTAGGACTGTATTTTAAGTGTGTTAAATAGAGAATTTTATGTTCTTCAATATTTGTAATAACAAAATTTTTAAAAAAATAATATTTAGAAGATTTTTTTAAGAAACTACTACTTTCGGTTGTCCTATTGTCACCAAAACCTTTTCAGCTCTTCCCATTAATGTCAGAGTAAGGAATACGTAGTTAAATTGGTCTGTAGTCTTACAGTTTTTGAGGAATCGTCCCTCCTACAACCACACACATACATACACATTCACACATACACACACGCGCGCGCACACACACACACACACACACATCATTGTAAAAATGTTAAAATTGGATTGTAAAATAAATAAATATATCACTGCATATTACCCATTTCTGGGTGTGCCAGCAGATGCTGTAGATACACATGTAGACATAATGATGACGATATATTTTACCGTGTGGGCGCTTACCAGACGTCACCTCACGGGCACTCATAGCTGGCGTGGAGAGTGTACCACAGGGGTCCCTTTGTGCCATTTAAAATTGGAAATATTTGGCGTCAGTCGGGATCGAACTGAAGAATTGGATTGTAAGGATCTTAAAACGTGCTTATTCACTAAAATCTAGATTCATGTTATGATTATTTGGCCGCGTGCCTGAATATCTGGTTGCGAACCTGGGGAAACCGGGTTCGATCCCGACCGACGCCAAATATTTTGAATTTTAAATGGCACAAAAGTGACCCCTGTGGTGCACACTCCACGCCAGCAATGAGTGTCCGTGAGGTGACGCCTGGTAAGCGCCCGCACGGTACAAATATGTCATCATTACCGATATCTGCGATAAAGCAGATTGTGGCACACTCAGAATTGGGTAATATGCCGTGATGATATATTTATATTTGTTATATAGAATAAAATGGACACTAAAGTACAACATGCCCATAAACAGTAAATGGAAAGCATCAAATCCAACAAATCTATTATTAAACAGTACTTTACTGCATACCGTAAAATACATTTTTCTTAATATCAATTTGTAAGCAATGAAATTACGTACCTTAGTAAAACTTATTAATTACTTATTTCGTCAGCCCGCGTAAAAATATATCGTTAGCTTTCAAGCTTCTTTTCTGCTTAAAAATTTCGTCAAGAGCTTTCTCTGAAGGAAGCGCTGCTTCATTAATTTATTGATTATGTCACATTTTGAATTTCCGAGATAATGAGACGTAAATAAAAAAAGTCAATATAGACAATTAAGAAGACTGATTTAATCAGGACAAAAAATAATGGGAAGACGGTAAGACGTCACTAAATTTTTCATTGTCTTGGAAATAACGATCGAACTATAATGAAAATTACTGTACTCAACAGGCGGAAATGATTACATTATCTATCTGAAGTAAGAGAGTAGATTAGACATTTTATATTCAAGGTGTGGCAATTTAATAAAGAGATTTATTTTTTCCGGCTTACCTGTAAATTTGGCAACATTGCAGGCTATGTCATATTAATTTATAATCTTCCCTCCATCAACTGTTAAAATTTCAAGATAATTAGGCAAACCGTTCGGCAGTAGCCTTTGATTAAACTTAACTACTTTCTCGTATTCCGCCGGAATTATGTTAGTGTCAATATGAAACTTCAAAATTGCTACAGAATGGTACTAATTGTTGACAAATGTTTATGGTAATGAGGGTGATCTAGTGCTCAAGTTTTTGAGAAGTTTAGAAGATTTAAAGAAGGAAGAAAAGAGATCGGAGAAGATTAGCGCATTGACATTGTTTTTTTCGAAATCCGAGTGATTGTTCACATGGATTGGGTGCCTGAGGGGGCATTTCGTTAACCAAGGATATTACAAGAAGGTTTTGATAACCCTTCATACTTGGGTGAGAAGAAAAAGGGTTGAAATGTGTGAAAACAGACGGAACAAAACGCCCTGTTCGGCAAGACATTTTTGACGAAATACAAAATTACCGTACTCACTTGACCTAATGTCATGCGACTTGATTTTATTCCCAAATTGTAATTCTGCGTTAAAAGGCATCAAATTCGGGGCCGGGATGTAGTTATAGAAAAGCAGCAGAGTTTATGAACAACCTAAGAAAAAAGGCCTGCAGGCATTGCTTCCAACAATGGAATATTCGCATCGGGCGGTGTAGGGTTCGGGGAGAAGAGTACATTGAAGGTGGCAATATTTGTTTTGTCTAATTTTATACATTGTCAATGTTCTAAGATCAATCTTGTTATTTTGTAGCCACACCTCGTATATTAAAGCAAAGGAGTAGAAAATTGTAATTTAGTTGCCGAGGGCGTAAAGCCGAGGAAAATAAACCATACGAGTGGCAAATGGAATTTCAGTGCCGTGGTGCATATTAAAGTTTATTTGAAATCGAAAATTTGTGAAACTTTTTGGGCAAGTAATAGTGCCTCGTGAATCGCATTTGGATTTTCCTCACCCCATATGCTGCAATTTTGCTTATTAACATATTCAGATAGGTGGAAATGTGCCTCATCAGAGAAGATTTTCCTTGAAAAATCAGCATCAACTTCCTTGTGCTCTAAAACGCAATCTGTGTAAATTCTTCGCTGAACATGATCCATTTCGTAAATGTGTAGTTTTGAACTAATATTTTACTCTCATGCTTATTGAGAACTGTTGGTTTACAGTGCTACCAAGATAGGATCACTCTATATTATTATTATTTTAATATACTATTACACTATGTTTCCAATTTTAAAATAGCAAAAAAAATCTGTTGTGGCCAGCACAAGACCTCTCGCCATTACCATATTAGGCTATATAAGTATTGTATTGCACTTCGTTTTCGAACCGTCGTTTTATTACAAAAAATTACAGAACTTTACTCAAATATTGTTTTTTATTGTATTTAACATGTCTTCTGCACACATATAATTCTAATTATATCTATTTTTCATTGTATGAGGAAGTTTCTAAATGCCAGAGATTCTTCCAATTCATTAACCAGATTGGCGGTATTTCTGATGGATATATGCATTTTACCACAATTTTACCTATAATTTCAAATATTTAATTAATAAAACAATAAGAAAGATTAAATATACTTCCCAGAAAAAGCTATCATAATGTCACTAAAACTGTGTCATTTACAAACTATACTATAAACATTGGAATTTGTCAACTGGTTTCCTTAGTGCCTTAGCCTCTGCGATTAGATTACTTTATAAATTTATAGTGTCTTTATCTCTAAATCTATACAAGATATAATAAAAATTTAAAGTGTATTAGATGGAGAATTTTATGTTCTTCAATATTTAATAAAAAAAACTCCCAAAAAATTATATTTAGAAGAATTTTTCTAAGAAACTACTACTTCCGGTTGTTCAATTGTTACCAAAACCTTTTCAGCTCTTTCCAGGAATGTCAGATTGAGAAAACTGCAGTTAAATATTTTTTAAGTCTTATAGTTTTTGAGGAATCGTGTCTACAACATCCAGACATACACACATACACACATACACACATACACACATACACACACACACACACATCATTTTAAAAATGTTATAATCGGATTCTAGGGACCTTAAATCGTGCTTATTCAATAAAGCTGGATATGCGAATTTTAGCATGAGTCCAATACCTCTCTTAGCGAGAGGTAAAAAGACACCTGATTTAACATTTTTGAATTCAAAATTATATATTTATGGATTTGTGAATTATTTCGACATGAAATCTAAAAATTATTATAAAATATTTATTTTCCATTAGTCTACTGCTTTTATTACTTAATAATTTATAACCACTGTGTATTTACTCTGATATTTAACCTAACCTAATAATCCTCATTTGTTATTTAGCCAAATTAAAAGTTGATTTCATATTTAATTTTATCTAAATGGCATTTGTAGATCGACTCCCCATCAATTTTGCCTTTACCCAAAATGCTTAATACTCGTATTTTAATTACATCAATTAAGTGCTGTTTGTATAATTTATTCTTAGTTGAATTTTAATGATAAAGACCGGTTTCAATAGGGATATTAAATATTCAAGAATTGAAATCGTAAATTACTTTTAATTTAACAAGGATCACGCCCTCTCATTTTACTTAAACAGTTATTTATCTTTATCTGGCTTATAAAATTAAAATGCGTAAGTTAAGGCAATTAAGGCTCAGTTAATTATTTCTTTGAAGTACTGTTGTGCGTATGTACAGGGTGTTTCAAAGAAAGTGCAAAAGAAATTAAGGGCATATAGTACTGACCAAATTGAGTAAAAAAAGGTTAATCAATATGGGTCCGATCTTCAATAATTTCCGAGATATGAGGCAGTGAAAAATGAGTTTTTACGGGTTTACCTCTGCCATCTTGAAAACTATAATAGTTACTACTTTAATTAAATAAGGCTTTTTGTTTACCTTTCAGAGGTCATCTTAGATATGCTTTTGTATAAAAAAATCAAATAACTTTACTAAGTTAAATGTTGTGGGAACCTTTGCCAATATTTAATTTTCATATAACTTCATAACTATTAGAAATTGAGAAAAATGTTTCATATAAAATTTTATTGTTTTTCTTATAGTCTAGTCACGATCATTATCAGTTTTTCTTCAATTTTTCATTTATCTCGGAAACAGTTGAAGATCAGACCTATGTTGATTAAGCTTTTTGTACTTATTTTTGTCACTTTTTTACATTTTGAAAGAGCCTGTAATTAACCAGAGAGCAACTCCAAATTAACCTTTTACTTTTGGGGGAAAAAATATAAAAATCTTACAGCAACCGCCATACTCATCCACGATTTAAAATATACTGGTTATATCACTTTCTGTGAAACGCGTGTTCAAAGTGATAACGTATAATTCTCTAAAAAATATAAAAAAAAAAATTTAATGTATTGGATAGAGAATTTTGTATTCTTCAATATTTGTAAAAAAATTAATATCGAAAAATAATATTTAGAAGATCTTGTAAGAAACTACTACTTCCAGTTGTTCAATTGTTACCAAAACTTTGAGAAATTGTCCCTCCAACATCCAGGTATACGCACACACACACACATGCAGACATTGTATAAATGTTAAAATCGGATTCTAGTGACCTTGAAACATGCTTATTCATTAAAATCTGGATATGCGAATTTTAGCATGAATCCAATACCTGTCTTAGCGACAGGTAAAAATTCTGGAATTTGAGAAACCGTCGCTCCAATATCAGATTGAGGAATTCATAGTCTTGTAGTTTTCGAAGAATCCACACGTACCTATACACACACACACACATCTACACACACAAACACACACACACACCCACACGCACACACAGACACACAGACACACACACACACACACACACACACAGACATCATCGTAAAACCAGTAAAATCGTATTGTAGGGACCTTAAATCGTGCTTATTTATTTAAAACTCACCATCGAATTTTTAGACCAAAGACAATACCTTCCTTATCTGAAGATGACGGAAGGGAAAAAATCCATAATGTAGTAAATACACTAGATTTAGTACACGTGTTTCCTAAACTATGTATGTATAAATACATACACATGCTACAATAAATTATCTTGATTTCACATTCTGCGTACGATACATGTGTCTAGTCAACGTAAAATTATTAAAATCGGGACCTTAAATCGTGCTTATTTACTCAAATCTTGATATGTAATTTTTAGCATGAATCCAATACCTCTCTTAGCGAGAGGTAATAATGAGAATGCTAACGGAGCCACCGTTTTTGAGAAAAACAAGCTTTATGTTATTTGACTATACGCCATCTTCTCCTTAAAAAGATTTCTCGTCAGAAAATTTAATTAAAACTGTAGAAAATTAAAATAAACTTACATTTTCTTATCAAATAACAGCTAGTTAGTCCATCCAAATCCGTAAAGCTAGTCATAACGAACTTGAAAGCTGAAATTTCATATTACCTTCCTGAAAGTTGAAGAAAAGTAACTTTTTTAAAAATATAATCTCCATCTTTAATTCGCCCTCCATCTTAATCAATTCAGCGACGAAGTTGTTATCTGTAAGTTTTTTAATTTTCAGCCAGGTTGGAAAGTCTTTATTCGTGCATCTAGAGGGTGCAGATTGTTTTTCTACTTTCAGATACGGCGACGGCTTGTACGAATTTTATCTAGATCTAGTTTCTTTCAAATTGCTACGTAGAAATGTAGTTCGTAATGGGGTTGTGATAAAGTTTGTATAATGGTTATGAAAGAAATAACATTTTACTTTATGTTAAATTTCAAATGAAAAACTTAATACATGTGATTAAGCACATTCATTAAAGATAACGATTTAAATAGAAATATCATATATTAATGACCTAAAGCACAAAGAATGTATCCAGTTTTACCCGTTTTGAGAGAACTACAATTGAATACATAATTTATTATCATAATTAGATTTGTATAAACGACTTTATGTACGGACGTATCATAATTTGACAATTATAAACGATTTTCTTTGACATAAACATCATTTTATAACCCGCGGGCCTCATTATAACCCGCCGGGCTATAATGAAACTTCAAACCAAATTATAACCTACAATATAAACAATTTAAACAGGCAACATGAAAAGTTTTTATTACAAATCGAAATTTTTTATATTCTTTAATGAAAAATGAAAATTAATTTTGTGATATTTATATGGAAAGCACGGAGATACACAAAAGAAAACTCAAATGACAGAACTAATAAATAAACAATAAACTGTTGTTCTCCGCTTTCATAGCAACACTAGATACTGGATGCACGAGGACAAATTCTTTTCGATACAATTTTTCTAACACTCATAATTTGAAAATTTTCGACCGTGTATAAAGTTTTGTATATACCACGAGCGTAACTTGCTTTTATGGCCTTTGACGTGTTTTTATCCCTCGGCTTACGCCTCAGGTACAAAATCTCGCCGTAGGCCATGAAAGCCTCCTTACGCTTTTAATACATAAATAACTATTATAAACTATATAGTAATTAAAATAAATAGGACTTCAGTCTTGATAATATTAATTTATTTTTACTTCTCGCTATGAAAAGTATTGGATTCGTATGTTTTATGGTATATATATAATCATTTCTAATGAACTTTCTGTTTGGAATTTGTAAAAAATTGTATTATTTTCGTGTTACAATTTTACTGGATATATAGAATCTTTTCCAAGGAACTTTTGGTATGGGATTTGTAGAAAATACATAGAATTCACGGAAGGTCTGTGTTGGCCACATCAGATTTTTGTTTATTTCTTGCCCTACATCCACTAGTTCGCTTAATTGTAATCGTATAACACCCACGTCGTCCAGCTATAGCCCGTCTGAGATATGAAGATTAATTAACTTGTAGAGTAGCTCTAGCTTGTTCAAACAGGTCAAGACAAGTTGGATTACCTTAAGTACTTGGTAATGTCGCACGTACGAGTTATTGTTAACTTCTGATTAGTTTAGATAAAGTTTACAGTAAATTATGTTATGTGTGGTAGTAAATTGCTATCGGTGATATTCATTGTATTGTAATAATATGTAATGTAACCTTTCATAGAAAATTAATATTATCATGTTTAGTAGTAACGAGCGTATGATATGTTGTATTACCCGTAGCTATGTGGGAGTGTATTGCAATTTTAATTTGAATTATATTAATTAAATTTTCATTACACACTTTGCTCCTATACAAATAAAATTAAGTTTAAGTTTGTATATTTGTATTTGTACGTATAAATTGTACGTAGTAATAAATAAAGCAATCATTATGTTCAAATATTTTTATATTCACTCAAAACAGATTTTATTTTACATTTAACAAATATATCATACACAATAGTTATTTACATTCGAGTGCGTGTAAAATACTTCACGCACGAAAATTGTATCAAATATTTTGGCCGACGATAATGCAAATCACTTTTTTTAACAAAGTTGTACTTCTGAAAAGGGTTAGTTTAAAATACTGGGGTTAAGTCAATATCCAAATTTAATTTTACTTACCTTCGTTAGACTATTTCTTCTAGCGAAAATTTATTTGTTATAATAGACGTTGTTTATGACTGATAATAATATATTTATTTGATCATGGTTTCTTCGTAATAAATAATAGGTAGGTGTCGATATTTGACATTTCATCAATGTTCGCCTCGCGTATTTGACAGGTATATCGATCGGTGACTATGTCGGTAACGGCGGATTTTTACAATAATGACAGATGTCGCTGCCGTGATTTTGGTTTATATAAATTAATTTTAAATATAGGAAATGTTAAAGTGAAAAAATAACTTACGTAGGTAGTACTTTCTTACATGAACTTATAGTAAAGGTGATTTCTTTTCTAAATGCCTATAAACTTCCAGTGTATTTTGATTATTTTACCGCATAGTTAGACAAGTTACAACACAGTAAGCGCATATGTAAATGTAGGTTACACTTGCTGTGTACACATTTGTAAAGTGTCCATTACACTTCAGGAGGGCAAAAAATAAATTTCACAAATATTGACAAAACTAATAGAAAAACTTAACACAAATTTAAAATAGTACTCGTAACTTTAAACAAAGTCTTTTCAGAGCCGTACTCTGGAAGTATTTGAAAAGAATAGTATATGTTCATGTTGCAATTTTACTGGATATATAGAATCTTTTCCAAGGAACTTTTGTGATGAGATTTGTAAAAAATACATCGCATTGACGGAAGGTCTTGTGCTGGCCACAACAGATTTTTTTTATATATTTATTATTACAATGTATCTTTATTATAACTATTTTCTATAATTAATGTTTTTTTTTTTTTTGTTTCAGGTATGTTCATCTAATATTACTGCCAAACTGGTATTTACAATTTATGTAAGTTTTTTTTATATAATTATTATTTAACAATTTTATTAAAATTTACTTACCGCTACCCTTGCTAAGGGAGGTATAGGGATCGTGCTAAAAATCACATATCTAGATTTTAGTAATGACCACTTTGTGTATGTATGTGTGTGTGTGTGTGTGTGTGTGTGTGTGTGTGTGTGGTGGGGTGTGTGTGTGTGTGTTAAAGGCACTAACTCAAAAACTATCATTCACAAAAATTTGAAACCTTGTATTTTGATCCTATTCTAATATAGAAAGAAGCCTTTTTATTTTGGTGTAGGTACATAGGATAACTGGAAATGGCATCTTTATTAGAAATTAGAAGCTCAAAATAGTTTTGCTTTAAAATATAGCTTGATGTTATTTTTTCGCGATTTATATTATTTATTAATTTATTTATTTGAAAAGACATGGTGCAGTAGGATAATATCCCAATAAATTAAAAAATAATCTATTTTATAAATCCAGGAGCCTGTTTTAAAGATAAACATAATTCCTTAGTTACTTCAGATTTTTGAATTGAGAGATAAATATCACTGTTAAAAAATCTATCATTTCAAATTAATAACGATAACGTTAAAATGAAAATAAAACATTAGCTGACCGAAATTGAAATTTTGTGAAACATGTCAAATGTTATTTTTGAATATTATAATTCTGATTTGTCGGTTCCGGTAGCTCAATGGTTAGAGCAACGCCTTTTAGTCATGAGTGCGCTCGGGGTTCTGGGTTCGAATCCCACTAAGGCATGGATCTTTGTGTATGTGAACCGACTCAGTAATTGGGATTTAATCCTGTTGAGGGTTTCTTTAAAAAATAATAATCAATATTTGCTATTAAAAATACCGTAAAAGTGTTGTCAGTTCTACTTATATTTTTAATACTCGTTTAGAACAATGAAACTGTCATTTTTTGTATTTTACATGTAACTTTTGTGTCACTTCCATAACACAATTTGTTTTTCGTGTAAAAAAGCCCAGAGGTTAATTACCATTCAACGTCGCATTTTTCACACGTTATTTTATAAAAACACATGTGTGATATGTGATATAAAAATATGTTTAAATTTAATTCCATGCATTGCGAATGAAAAACATGCAATACGCTACACTTATTGATAACATATCAGTAATTACATATTTTCTTTTATGTTTCATTTATTAATTTACTTATGTATATATTAGTGGTGACATGTTATGCAAATTAATTTTATTCCTTTCATGCTAATTTTATCAGAATGTATGCTACTTACAAATGATTTAAAATATGTTTGAACATAATTTAAATATCTGATATTGTTTATAAAAAGAACATACAGGTGTCTCTAATGTAGGGGGACATGGCTTAACTACAGATTCCTGAGGCTAAAATAAGACGATTTAACTAAACTTGCTTCTACCGGAAAGTGTACCATTTAGCCAGAATTCTGCTTCAAAGTTCTTAAAAAAAAAATAATTTTGCTTATAATAACAGAACGCTTTATATGATTTGGATGAAATTTGGTATGACAGTTAATATGGTTATAAATCATCTTTTAAGGTGATGCTTGTTATTATTAGTGAACCACTAGTGTATGAAACTTAAGTGTCCCAACATTGATTTGACATTAACTTTTTAATGGCGACGCTGATAACGTAAAATTATTTTTTTTTCAGAAAGATACATTCAATAGTAAATTATTCTCTCTCTATTTAATTTGTGATACCTGTCACCGTTCAGACAGAAAAAAAATAAAACCTGAGTGACTGCATCGTGAATTTTTTTAAAATAAATTTAATCTAGCAGTCTATCCAAATGTATGTCGCATTTTGGCTTTTAGATTTTAGGATTTAGGTCTTTTTCACATAAATAGCAACTCCGAATGGCACACTAATTACATCCATTGGTTTGTTTATTTATTTATTTAAATACAAAACCCAACAGGCAAAGCCCAATAATAGGGTTGAAAGTAAAAACTACATAAATTTAAAGCATAGAAATTAGAGTAAAAAAACACATTAGAAATTAAGCAATTAATTTTTTAAAGTAACTAGATTTGTGAAGGAAAATATCCACCTATGTTCATACAAGAAACACATACGGTAAATAGGAGAGATCATCAGAATATTAGAGCGAGCAAAAGGAAGATAGAATGTTACAGTTGATCTAGTTCGAATAGAGGAAAACTGGAAATTAAGAAGGGACAGGCATTGAGGGTCATCAACAGCACTATCTATCAACTTAGACAGGTAACTCACTACATTAAGTTCACGCCGTTCATAAAGACTTTTCACATTAAACATAGACAGAAGTTCTAGATAAGAGATTGTTCTATCAGGATAGATATTAAAAACCTTAAAATATAAAAATTTAAGAAACTTTTTTTGGACTGCCTCAATAGTGTTTTGATGAGCTTCATAGATCGGATGCCACACTATATTACAATATTCTAACTTCGACCGCACAAAAGAGAAGTAAATAGATATGATGGCCTGTATATTGTTAAATGATTTCGTATTCCTAATTACGAAGCCCAGCGTTCTGATAGCAGATTTATAGATAGTATTGTAATGACTTACGAAATTTAATTTTTCATCAAAAATCACACCCAAATCTTTAACTGGATTAACTGTAGTGAGAGATGTGCCATTAATTGAATAATTGTAAAGTTTGGGTTTTAATTTTCTAGTAAAAGATGAGATAGAGCATTTAGCAAGATTCAGGTGGAGATTATTAATTGTGCACCACGCTGATATTTTATTGAGGTCATTCTGAAGTTTCACATTATTATCAATGGTATTTATATTGTAAAAGATTTTTAAATTGTCAGAAAATAAAAGTTTCTCACACTCGATAACATTGGCGATATCATTGATGAAAAGGAGGAAAAGTAAAGGGCTTAAGTTGGAGCCCTGAGGGACTCCTGACGATGCAGTGAAGTGTATGGCAACACTTTAGAACAACAAAAATGAATTATTTAATTCGACTCAATTTGATGCTTGAGAGTAAATATTAATATTATATTTCATAAAATAGATGCTAAGAAGCTATTCTTTGACAATAAATTTGACGTTTTGTACAAATATAGCAACGAATATGATTTGTTCAATTAGTGCGCGTCAACTTCAAGGCATAGTGTGCTCCTGCAAAACCCTAAAATCTAATTCCTAAACTCCTAAATAATCACTACATCTACGGCATATAAATATAGAATTTAGATGTTAGTGTGATAAAAGTGCAATATCGGAGTTACAGTATAAATTTTAATGTCATTTGACTAATATAAGGTTTGATTTTTTACAGTATCTCTTTACTGTCTAACATTCTGTTATTCGCTAGTGAAATAGAGCAATATGACGTCTAGCGGCGAAAATATGAACTAGTGCATGGTAGTAAGTCCTAGCCGAGGTAGCGGCGAACGCATCGTTTCTGTCACTTATTTAACAAATAAATCACGAGTGGAGTGAAATTTGTAGGCTATACTTCATTTTCGTAAGAAAATAGTAGATTGCTCTTAAGAGCCAATCGTTTTTACATGCATTAAATAAATAATTTAAATTTGTGAAACCACGCTTTGTAAATAATAATTATATTTATCTGTAAAAATGTCAAAATCAAAAATTGCAACAAAATATGGTTAAATATCACTTAATTCTGTGACATTTGACAACTGACAGGCGATATTTGTTTCGTTTCTGTGAAATTGGTTTATATTCTGACCAATCAAAGGGTAGAATTTATATATCCCTAAATAAACCAATGCTATTCTTACGTGAAATAAAGTATAATAACAAAATCTAAAACTTCAACACGTTTTTGTTGCGTTTTATGTCATTAGCACGCAGAAATTCAGAAATAATTAATTTCCATAATTTACCGAAAACAAGAACCTAAATTATATGGCAAAATTTATTAGAGAAATTTGCCAATTTGAAATAGTTGGTAGACGAAAGTTATGCATTCATCTTTTAAAAATGGGAAAGGAACCGAGTAAAAATATGCATGCTCCTTGAATTTTGTGGTATAACTACAAGGTAATAATTACTTAGTGTCTTTATTAAAATACGTCGTAATGAAATCTAAGCTTGTAGACCTGCCTGCACAAAGATGACAATAAAATAATAATACTTATCTCTCCATTAATCTACTAAAAACTGTAATAATGCAGTACTATGTAGATTCAAGAAAACAAAGACTCGAATCATGTAAATTCAAAATTCGAGAGAATGCTGAACATAATTTTTAGATGAAACGGACTAGTTCGCAAAATTCAAAATGTTATTCATACTAGAAACATTATTTTTATTTAATATTAACTATAATATTAATACTACTTTGTATTTCAAACGAAACAGTGTATAAGAATAAAGTTGCGAAAAACGAAGTATCTACCTTAAACCGGCCATATTTTTACGTCACGCGCTAAGCTCCTCCTCTTCTTCACTCGCGAATACTTATACACATTTTATTGATACGTTATAATACCCACTTTGTTATTGACGTGCCACCAAAAATAATTAAATTAGAATTGACGTATATTGTTTGACATATACTCCTACTTTATTCAATCTATTAATGGATGGCAGAATCGAATGTAGGTGGATATAACGTTAAAATAATCTGCGCTAAGTGTTAAAACATAAATAAATAAATCCCTTGCCACGTGGGTCTGAGTATTGCTTTGCGTGACAAAGGCCAATCTATTGCTTTCCTATCAATAACAGCTGTAGGTAGGCGCGGCATTTGGACGCCATGAAAACACAAGGATACTCTGAACAGGATTACTTTCTAGCATTAGATGCAGGATATAAAAACTATGGGTGGTAGCATGAATGGTGATTAGGAGATGACTAGGGAGGAGATGACTAGCAGTGTTTTAACACGGTCAATCGTTGATGGATTATTTTAGAGAAAAATACTTCAAATAAAAGTTGCGTAAAATTAATTTTTCTACAACTGCTATTTGAAGTATTTTTGTCTAAAATTATCCATAAACGATTGACAGCGCTAAAACACTGCTAGTCATCTTCTAGCTAATCACCCGTAATCACTTGTTCATACTACCACCTAATATGTTCTTAATGATGCCCTAATCAAGAGTTTGGAAAAATATTTTTTGGTGATGTTAGAATATGTGTAGGGAAAATAGGTCTTCGCTAAATAAAAATCTATTGTGGCCAGCACAATACATCTCGCCATATCCATTTTATGTTATACAGTATGTTCAAAAAAACCCTAATTCGAAGTAGGCCATGAACAGAGAAACGTTTGTTTGATCGTTATTCAATTCAAAAGTCAAGTTGTCAAAATTGATCTTGGAATATAATTTTATGGAAAAAAGATAATAAAGAAGATTGCCATTCAACGTTTTCTAATTTTATTTATTATAGGTAATATTCGTATATCCATTAGAAATACCGCCAATTTTGTTGAATGAATTGAAAGAATCTCTGACATTTAGGAACTTACTCATACAATGAAAAATAGATATAATTATTAATGGGAAGAGTTGGAAAGGTTTTGGTAAAAATTGGACAACCGGAAGTAGTAGTTTCTTAAAAAATTCTTCGAAATTTTATTTTTTTGAAATTTGTATAATTACTAATATTAACGATCATAGGATTCTCTATCCAATACATTGAACATTTTTATTATATCTTCATAAATATATAAAATAATCGATTACAATCAAATAATGTTACTACCAAGTCTATATCTCTACCTACTTTTGAATTATTGCCCCAAAAGTCAATATACCCCATATTTAGATAAAAACTTCAAAATTATCAAAAATCTAATTTTTAAGTATCTAGATACTTCTCAATGCGCTGATTCCAAATTTTGAAACCGCAGGTCGATATCTCTTTTCGTTCTCGACATATTTAGATTCAAAGTTTTGCCCCAAACTGCCCATTTTTGGGTAGTAACCCAAAAATGGGTCGAGATATGAATTTGGCGACTCGGCCATTCGATTCTACGGGAAAAATTACATAAGTACACCAATTTTCATAATTTTTGAACACCGCATACAATCTCTAAAGCAAAATAACTGAAAATGGCCAAAAATCGGAAAAATCGTAAGGGGTACCCCTTAGGATTTTTTCAGATATTGACCATTTTCGGGGGTTTTCAAACTTTTGTTTATAAAAAATGAACCGGTTGGACAAAAATTATGAAAATTGGTACACTTATGTATTTTTGTCCGTAGAATCGAATGGTGATGTCGCCAAATTCGTATCTCGACCCATTTTTGGGTTAATACCCAAAAATGGGCAGTTTTGAGCAAAACTTTGAATCTAAATATCTCGAGAACGAAAAGAGATATCGACCTGCGGTTTCAAAATTTGGAATCAGCGCATTAAGAAGTATCTAGATGCATAAAAATTAGATTTTTGAAAATTTTGAAGTTTTTATCTAAATATGGGGTATATTGACTATTGGGGCAATAATTCAAAAGTAGGTAGAGATATGTACTTGGTAGTAATTTTATTTGCTTGTAAAGATGTTACGTAAGTGTACGCACCAGTCAAAAATTAAATGTTTGTAATTGACAGAAAAATGTGAGTTGTCAGTGTCAACAATCTATTTACATTACTGCAGGCTTTTTCTTGGAAGTACATTAAATACTTCTTATTTTATTATTAATTAAATATTTAAAATTATAGCTACCTAATACATATGTATATATATACACATCAGAAATACTGCCAAACTCGTCAATGAATTTGAAGAATCTCGAACATTTAGAAGAGTTGGATGAAACTTATTATAGAATGAATTAAAAAATATAAAAATATATTAATAATTAGAATTTTTGTGTATGTATCAGAAATGTTAAACACATGTACATATATAGCCTAATATGGAAATAGCGAGGTCTTGTGTTAGCCACTAATTGCATTCTAAAATATGAATATATTTTTTTACCTTTTTATTTTACATTTCAATTAAAGGTACAGGTCCAGTGTACAAAAAAAATAAGAATTTCTGAAAAATATGCAATCCCCATTGGGATTGGAGTACACTTCTTCTTTTATGAAAACAACGAAACACTGAAACACTTCAATATTAATGGCATAATTAAATTTTAATTCTTACTGTGCCAACTTTGTGAAATGTCACGATTATACATAACAGGACCTTTTAAATAAATTGTTGAAACTTCTACTTGTTACAGCTTATGCATAAATGACTCTACACAACTCATGCATATTTTCTGATTTCTGATTTGAAAGTTTCAACTTGTTTCACACCTATCACACATTGAGCGGCGTTATTTAGCACGTGTGAATAGTTAGTATTTGCATGGATACCACAGAGAAAACTTCGTGAATAGTTCATGTCGGTATTTCATTTCACAACCTTCAAAATCAATTCATTTTCCATTATTACAAGTTCTATACACATTCGTAACAGCGAAAATGCATGCAATACTTTATTTTTCATAAATTTAATATCGCGAAGATGGATGGGTTTATTTAATAGAAGGATAGAAGCATGAGACAGGAAGTTTACTTGTAAGAAGCAGTTTTACTTGAATTTTAACGGAGATTTTGATGGGATTTGTACTCTTTAAAATTCATTCTTCAGTTTGTAGCGGCAAATTCAAATTAAAACCAGAGAATAGACATATACAGAAGCGACACTCCTTGTCTACACCATTGTTGTTGTGATTTGATGTTTATGACCTTGAACTTTAAATTTGTTGGCAAATTTACGCGCGAAATTTAAATTGTTTTAAATGGTAAAAGAAAAATTAGAACACAAAAGTACTAAAATTTTAATTTTATTTACGAATTAAGAAGAAATCATAAAATAAACACATAATTATGTTTTTATTGAACAAATACGTGAATTTTACAAATTCAATACAATGCAGAATTTTCTATATCTTTGACGTGGGAAACACAAACGTCAGATTCAATGAATATGTCTCAAATATCTTTCTCCATCAAATCTTCTCTTCCTCAGGTCTTGATCCACATTTTACACATATATTTATTAAGTGAATATACATTTTACATGATATGGAAGTCGTTTTGCATTACTTACATTTATGGATCTTTCGGAAACGATAAAAATTTACATTTCGTTTTCTCCATTTTTTAAACTCCTTATACAGTTTTTATATGAACAAACAAGTCCTCCCGATTCTACCTTCTTCGTTTTTTCCATTTTATTAAAAACTAACACCACTTCTAAAATTCACAAACGGTTCACAAAATGACATATGTCAAAAGTGAGAAGACGTGTTTGGTTTGCTTGAATTAGCCAAAACCCTAAAATACATGGGCGTGACAAGCTGAGACAACAGTTCCTCCAGAATATGTGAAATATAATGATTTTCTTTATGATAACGATTTTTCCTATCGTTTGTTGAAAAAATAACATGTTTGTTCTTATTAGAAATCAATTTGTGTTTCTCAATATACTTTTATTATTGACCCCTAACAGAAAATGTTCTCGTCGAGATAATGAAAACAACAAAGAATCGTAAGATACGAAGATATGCCGAAACAATCCGATTTTATCCGATTAGCCCTTTAAATTTGTTGGCATACTCTTTCTCTTTCTATTTTTCGTTTCTCTCTCTGACTGTCGCTTCTGTATGAATGTCTATTCTGTGCTAAAACCCTAACTCGCCTCTGCCGATTTATACTCGCATGTTATTCATACGAGAACAAATATATGCTGTTTTCAAAATGTTCAAAAGAATTTTAAAATGCAAATCTTATCTATTAAACTTTATAAATACAAATCTCAAATGTATCTTCTATCTATTTATGATGTATAAATATCTAAAACACCCAAAGTTATTGAATAAACTGTAATTAAAGCAGCAAGTGCTAATTCTTTAAAACGTAGGTCGTAGCTGTTTTCGATTCTATTTAAGAGCCTTGACTTGCAATCCTAGACCATCTACGGTTTTGCAAGTGTGAAGGGGGAAGATTCCTAGTAGGAGGGACCCTTGCAGTAAGCCCCGCCCAAATCCAAGCCAGACACCTTGAAAATATTATATAGGAAGTTTAAAACTTGTTAAATTATTAAATTCTTGATATGTAATTTCTAGATAACTGTAATTTCGTTGTATAGAGCAGACGGAAGATAAAAAATTGTCGTGAACAATATATTTCTCATGCTGATGACAGTTTGTCCCGTATTTCACATGTCAGGAGATGTTATTCATCGTAACAATTTATATTGCAGGATTATAATATGTTGCAGGAAAATACATAGTCTCTATACATATATTTTTAGTGATTAATCGCATGTAATTCCAACTTACTTCGCCATATTCCTGTCTGCTATTCTATTGTAAACATTTCTGAAACATTTTTTATAAATTA
The DNA here is from genome assembly GCA_943142095.1 of Ophonus ardosiacus. NCBI lineage: Eukaryota > Metazoa > Arthropoda > Insecta > Coleoptera > Carabidae > Ophonus > Ophonus ardosiacus. The sequence goes on from OW964835.1 coordinate 42,046,734, forward strand.
TAAAAGATGGACATTTCAAAGCTTACTAATTTTGCTATACTGTAGCAGTATTAGTACATAATCATTAATTGTTGGTTTTACTGAAAAATTAGGATTTTTTTTACATTCCGTTACCTTTAGGTAAGGGAAGTATTGTGTTTGGTCAAAAAATTTGATGGTGAGTTTTTAATGAATAAGCATGTTTAGGGTTCCTAAATTCAAAAGAACAATTTTAATTTTCAGTTATGTAGAGGAAATATTCTCTTCAACTCTGGTATAAAACATTACCTATGTCTACATGTGTTGTATTTATTTTACATTTCATTACATATTTATTTTATTTTTATACTGTTAATTGCATTTTTTTTTTCATCACACGAAAGGTGAGAAAATCTGTTTTAAGTAATGAAATCATTTTCTATAGCGTTCATATAAAAGTTCTACATTTCATAATACCAATTCAAAATCTAACAATGATAAAAATCAGTCACCTTTTAGGGAAGGAAATATTGTTGATCAACAAACTAGGCAGTGAGTTTTTAATGAATAAGCACGTTTTAGAGTTCCTAGAACATGATTTTACGATTTCACTAGTTGTAAGATGATGTCGTGTGTGTGTGTATGTGTGTGTGTGTGTGTGTGTGTGTGTGTGTGCATGTATGTGTGTGTGTGTGTGTGTGATTCTCCGACGATATCTCCAATACTACAATTTTAAAAATTATAATTCTTTTGTATTCCTCTTCTTTACATCCATATGAAGAGCTGATAATATTTTGTTATAATTGGTCAACCGGAAATTCCTTTATTTGAAGTTCTGAATAGTTTTTCATGGAAAAAATAGTTAAATAATTTATTACATTGTATGTGATTCTCTATATACGGTTTGATTATACATTTTAAATTTTCCTTCATTTTCCAAATATTTCGAATTTTAAATGGCACAAAAGTGACCCCTGTGGTGCACTCTCCACGCCGGCAATGAGTGCCCGTGAAGTGATGCCTGGTAAGCGCCCGCACGGTACAAATATTGTCATCATCATTACCGATATCTGTGATAAAGCAGATTGTGGCACACTCAGAAATGGGTAATATGCCTTGATGATATATTTATTTTATTTTATTTCATTTTCAATAGATATTGAGAATTATAAGGAAATTAACTTTCAAAAATCAGTCAGCTTGCTTTAGTATAATCGTGAAAACAGCTGAGCTGTTCTAATTGACAGATGTAAGTGCCAAGTGTAATTTTCATAATGTATGTTCGTGTTAGAATTTTATTGGATATATACACTCTTTTCCAATAAACTTTTGGTATGGGATTTGTACAAAATACATCAAATTGATCGAAGGTCTTATGCTGGTCACAACAGATTTTTCTTTTTTTGCTCCCTTACATAAAATTGATATCGATCGGCTTAGTTCGACGAGTAGAATCCATTAATATCATAAAGTAACATTTACCTACAACATATTATTTATAACCACCTATTGTGAATCCTATAAGAATATAGCAAATCCTTCAGGGAGTGTGCATTAAACCAAATTAAGGGGTCTATTCAGAACTCAATATTTTTGTTGTCGTTATGGTCTTTATGGTTGTTATGTACTGTAAAGATTGTTAAAATCAAATTTCGTATTTTCAGTACTGAAGGTGGTTACCGTCAACAATTGTTACGTGTTTTGACAGTCTTTATCATAACGACTGCTAAAACTATGTATTTATGGTTATTATCACGTTGTTATTTCTAATATTTGACATGTGACAAATTATTACATCAATCAAATATTATTAATAATGGCCTTTCTGCTAAATATTAGTAGAATGCAGTTGATTATTCGCATGGATCCTACTTCGACTTAAATAATGATAATAAGAACGATAAAAACCGTCCTGGACGAAAGTTACTTTTGACGTAAATACATATTTCTTTGAAAATATTATATTCTGTGGTAGGTATTCGTGAAAACCTTGTTATTTATTCTGGTGCTAATGTGTACTTTTTCTTCAATCAAAATTTAAAAAAAAAATCTTTCCATAACTTTTCAGTCACGTTGGGATCAGTGGTAGGAATTAACATACCCGTTTTAAATAATTTAGAAGTTTTCAAATATGACACAAATGTCATATTCTTCTTTAGTTGTTTTGGCAGAATGTTTGCATTTTAAATATAATTGGCAACACATTATTAAAAGAATAAAGCGTTGACATATAAGGTTAGGTTAAGTTCATATATGCATAATGAAGTTAGCTATTGTCAAATAATCTGGTTCATTCACAAGTATTATTTTGTAAAGATTGTCAATAATACCGACGTAGGTTCTGAATTGGCAAATTCATAAAGATTGTTTCAAATGTCTTTATGATAACAATCGTTATATCCGTAACAACCTTTATGACTGTGTTTCTCTGAATAGGCCACTAAATTTTAATCTTGTTGTACGTTCATGAGTTCATGCAACTTATTTTCATCAGCTCCATAACTACAATAAGTATTTCTCACTCAAATTAATTGAATGATTCAATCTGCAACAAATCATTACTCATGCTGTAGATGCCGTGGTGAACCTGGCGACAGGCAGGACATGGTGCAGACAGCTCGTCGCTAAATTGTCGATGGCAAAACTGTTTAATCACCTCGTACCTCGTGCCGGAGCAGCGGCACTCATGTCATTATGTTGGCGTCGGAGACACCTGTTAGTGTCAATTTATATCAGTGTCTAATAGTAACAAGAACATGCACTCAAATAATAACTGAGTTTATATTGGTAAACTACGATTTTAATGTATGGTAGGTATATTAAAATATTGATCGTGCATACAGATCTACAAGTTTGGTGATTAGGAATATGTATAATGCATTCGAATAATAATGAAATGTATGTCAGTGTAGCTAGTCCAGCAAACAAATTATTACCTCTCGCTAAGAGAGGTATTGGATTCATGCTAAAATTCGCATATCCAGATTTTATTGAATAAGCAATAAGCGTGTGTGTGTGTGTGTGTGTGTGTGTGTGTGTGTGTGTGTGTATGTGTGTGTGTGTGTATGTATGTGTGTCTGGATGTTGTAGGGACGATTCCTCAAAAACTATAAGATTTAAAAAATATTTAACTGCAGTTTCCTCAATCTGATTTTCCTGGGAAGAGCTGAAAAGGTTTTGGTAGCAATTGGACAACCGGAAGTAGTAGTTAGAAAATTTTTTCTAAATATAATTTTTTGGATATTTTTGTTATTACAAATATTGAAGAACAAAATTCTCCATCTAATACACTTAAATTTTTTATTATATCTTGCATATATTTAGAGATAAAGACACTATAATTTATAGAGTACACTAATCGCAGAGGCTAAGGCACTAAGGAAACCAGTTGACAAATTCCAATGTTTATAACATGACACATGTCATTGTCAAATATCAACAGTTTTAGTGACATTCTGATAACTTTCTCTGGGAAGTATATTTAATGTTTCTTATTGTTTTATTAATTATATATTTGAAATTATAGGTAAAATTGTGGTAAAATGCTATATCCATCAGAAATACCGCCAATCTGGTTAATGAATTATAAGAATCTCTGACAGTTAGAAACTTCTTCATACAATGAAAAATAGATATAATTAGAATTATATGTGTGCAGAAGACATGTTAAATACAATAAAAAACAATATTTGGGTAAAGTTCTGTAATTTTTTGTTATAAAACGACGGTTCGAAAGCGAATACTTATATAGCTTAATATGGAAATGGCGAGAGGTCTTGTGCTGGCCACAACAGATTTTTCGACATAGTCTCCTTGTAACTCAATGCATTTGGTCCAACGATATTTAAGGGCCTTTATCCCGTTCCTATAGCAAGATTCTTCCAGCTGTTCAAAATAGTCATTCGTGCTCTCTATTACTTCCTGATCCGACGCATATTTTTGCCAGCATGGAATTTCTTTAAGTTTGGAAACAAACTAAAGACGGAAGGAGCCAAATGCATGAGGCAATAATTCGAAACCCAATTCATGAATTTTAGACATTGCAACAACAGATTTGTGGCAGGGCGCATTATCCTGGCGAAACACACTTTTTTCGCCAAACCAGATCTCTGCTCACGAATTTTTTCCTTTAGTTGGTCAAGTAGATTTGCGTAGTATTATCCATAAATCGTTTTACCTTTTTCAAGGTAGTCTACTAAAAGGATACCCTTCGCATCCCAAAATACGGTTGCCATAACTTGTTATTATTAGTGAACCACTAGTGTATGAAAACTTATATGTCCCAACATTGATTAGACCGTAGTGGCCACGCCGATAACGTGAAATCATATTTTTTCAGAAAGACATAAAAATGTTAAAATTCTATTGACTTTAAAGCAAGCTTATTCACTAAAATCTGGATATGCGATTTTAACATGAATCCAATACTTTTCTTAGCGAGAGGTAAAAATAATAGTATATTATATACCAAGGTTGAGAAGATAATCATTATTGACCCAGTGCCAAGAATGTAACCCGAGAGCGAAGACCGAAGGATACAAGGCGCCTGCTCAATAATGATTATCTTCTCTACCGTGGTTTATATACTATTTTTTTCACTACTAGCACATAAATCCTATTTCAATTTATTTCATTGACAATAACAATCATTTTGACATGAATAATTACATTAATTGATTGTTAATATGCACAAAAACAAAGTAATCTGCATTTGTTTTTATATCTGACGTTTCGTTCATTTCGCTGGTTTGTTAACCTCACTTATGAGCCTTGATTAGTTTTTGATTTAATTATTTAATAAAGGCGCTTTGGGCTGTTACAGTCAGCGGCGTAATAAGTTTATTATTATTTTTAAATAAATCTATTGAAATGTATGTACAAATACAAAAAAATAGTGATTTATTCATTCCTACATCGACACATTTTACAATTTCACCTGAACAGCACAGTGGCTAGACGAGGCGAGGTGGCAGCGTAGCTCAATTTAAAATTAAGCGGCAAATTTAAATTATATACTTTTCTTGAGTTTAATGAGTTAAATAATATTTGGATTTTGGAGGCTTGAGTTTGATTGAAAAGTGACAGTTTGCATTATAGACCTATGTTAATAATAAATTATTATTGACTTAGGTTACCACGGTTACAAGCAAGCGGTAGTGAAAAACAATTTATCATGTCAAATAAAGGTAAATAATGGTGGGTTCCTAGGCTAGTAGTGACAAAAAGTATGTTTTCATTGTTAGGTAACAAAATTTTTAATGGGGTCCTCCATTATAACAAAATATAATAAAATTAACATCTTGTACTTCAAGAACTTCTCAATAAATATCGATTTAAATTTAAAAAAAAATAATAATACTTCACGCGATATTTGAAATTTGTTGTCAGTATCAGGCTGATGACAGGTCTTTGTTTGGACGGGGTAACCATAGCAACCTTGATTTCTATGCTTTGCCGTTAGAGGCGCTCGTGCAAATTGCATTTTTGTAAGTGTCTATTGTTTCAAAATTAAACGAACTTTCATTTGAAGTGGATGACCCCATTTGACCCTTATAGAAATGACTCATTCCAATAGGTTGAGTTCACCTCGTGACACTAACCTGTCATTTATATTAACTTAGATAATATCTCAATTTACTTCATATTAATAATAAACCACATAATAACAGTGCCAAACTTTCGTTTGTAAGGTATTCATTAAATGTGAAATATTTGAACCACACATGTTCTTCTTCTTTATTTCACAAACAGTTACGAGTGAACTTGTTTCTCGTAAAATATGAACGATGTCTCACAACTTTCCTACCGGTTACAGAACTTTAAACTTCATATTTTATGAATATGTATAAGTTTGAACAGGGTAGTCTCCGTTAAGCACTTGATGAAGAGTGCGTTACGTTTAAATGACAATTATATGTAATATGTAACCTTTTTTCTTACCTTCCGTCACCTTTAGGTAAGCAAGGTATTGTCTTTGGTCAAAAAATTCGGTGGTGAGTTTTTAATGAATAAACACGTTTTAGGGTCCCTACAATACGAATTTACTATTTTTGAGATGATGTCTGTATGTGTGTGTGTGTGTGTGTGTGTGTGTGTGTGTGTGTGTGTGTGTGTGTGTGTGTGTGTGTCCGTGTGTGACAAATTTTTCTACGACGATAACTCCAATACCACAATTCTAAAAATTATAATTTTTTCGTATTAATCAAAATTTTGTTATTATATATATTAAAGAAAATACTCTTCTCTATATGGTTTCATTATAGATTTTCCTTCATAATCAATAGATGTAGATTTAAAGCGTTAGAAAGAAAATAATTTTGAAAAATTAGTCAGCTTTGCTATTTATCATGGAAACAGATGATATATTCAAAAAATTCTAATTGACAGATGTCAGTTGGAAGTGCAAAACCAAATATGGAGCGTATAGGATTTAAAATTGATATGGCATAGTGTTCCTCGTAAGTAACACGCAGAGAAAGGCCAAAGAGAAGATGGGAGGACTGTATCGCAAAAGACTTAAAAAAGGAAGGATTGTGTGATGCGTTGGACAGGAATGAGTGGAAGAGAAGAGAAAACAGCGACCCCTAATAAAATAGGGGATAGCTGAAGAAGAAATGAAGGAAGTGTCTAGTGCATTTTACTTAGTGTATATTTATGTTATATTTATACAGCCTTTTCGAATCAACTTTTGGTATAAAATTTGTAAAAAATAGTATGTGTTCGTGTTCGATTTTACATGATATTATTTGTATAGAATATGTTCCAAGGACTTTTTGGTATGGGATTTGTACAAAATACATCGAATTGACGGAAGATTTTTTGATAGTACAATAGGCACCTAAATTATCATTTTTACCTTACCCCACCTTTGGTGGTATGCACGCACGGGCTTGCGACGGCAGACGGACGGAACTATGCTCCATGTTTGAATAGAGTATGCTAAGGCAGTTGCAATAACACCGCCAACTCATGCAGTTGCAATAAGATCGTCAACTCATAAAGTTGTATTAGACGTTAGAACTAGGACTCCACTCTATAATAAATGTAGATCTTCGTGAAATAATAAACCAACATTATTTAATAATAACAAATCTTTGCTTGTTGGAACCTACAATTTCAGCTAGTCATTCGAAGAAACCAGTGGCGTTGTAGGGAGCCTAGCTAATTCTGGTAAGCGTGCATACGTGTAAGTTTACAACACTACAAAGCTATTATAATATGTTCTAATGATGTTTTTGTGGGAAACACGGCATCACTCATGCACGAGTATATTTATATGTGTTCGACCTGCTTTAGTTAACGATATAATGTTATTTATTGATTTGTTCTACAAAGTATAAAGCTAATTTTATATGTACAAGAACTAAAAAAGAGAACTACATAGGTATATTATATTCTATATAAATGTACCTACCTACTGGTAACTTGTTCTCTGTATTATTTTTATTCCTTTACGTTATCAGACATTATTAATGGACAATCGATACATTATATACAATAATATACAAAACATATTATAAATAATTTATATTTATATTTGTTTTTGTAAACAAATATACATTTCAGATACAAATATATATATATTTTTTACGTCTGTTAAAAAAGTACAAAGTTTTCGTTAAAATCCATTTATAAAATATGTCTTTTTATAACACAATACAAGTGTGAAAATATCAAAACAAAACCTCCCGATATATAATTTTTATTAATTTAAATACATACCTACATATGTAGTAATGCTTCGAACTATATTATGTTCCATTGCATATAACTATTGCTTTATTTACGATTTTCTTTATTATTTAATGTCACTATTATTAATTTGAAGTGCTTAGTTTTTTGACAATGACGTTACTGTCAGTTACATTCATTTGAAAAATAAACTGTGTAACAAAGGAATTGTGTTTATCTTAGGCTTCGGGATTAAAAAAAGAAAAATCTAATGTGGCCAACACAAAACCTCCCGCTATTTAATTTTTATTAATTTAAATACGTGCCTACGTATTTACTAACTCTGCAAACTGTTCCATCGCATAAAACTATTGCTTTATTTACTATTTTCTTTTTAAAATGTCACTATTATTAATTTGAAGTGATTAGGTTTTTGACAGTGGCATTTACTGTCAGTTACATTCATTTGAAATATGAACTGTGTAACAAAGGAATTGTGTTTATCTTAGGCTTCAGGACTTATAAAAAAAATTATTTTTAAATTTATCTGTAAAATATATAGAAAAAGTATTAATGTATTCCAGTAGAAAAATCAATAGTCTTTATTTTCATAATGACATAAAATGCGAACAAAATGGCATTTAATGGTATTTTTTGAAGAAAAACCGTTATGAGCTTCAGGTGCTATTTCCGGTTATCCGATTTACACCAAAATCTAATGGTCTTTTCAAATTAGAATAGGGTAGAAATACATGGTTTCAGAATTTTCTGAATGATAGTATTTAAGTTAGAGCGAAGACAAAATCCATACACATACACACACACATACACACATACACACATACACATACAGACATCATCGTGAAAATGTTAAAATTGGATTCTAGGGACCTTAAAACGTGGTCATTTACTAAAATCTCGATAAGTGATTTTTAGCACGATTCCTATACCTTCCTTACCAAGGGTAGCGGGAGATAAAAATAGTATTTTTAAATAATATGGCACATTTTGAAAATATTTATAAGTTGACATTTCACCAGAATAAAACCAACTTATAGTCATAAAATTCCCTATCTGTTTGCTGGCCTAGACCAGAAAATAAGTGTTTCTGGACGATGAAGGCACGAAAATAATTATTATTCACAATCATTATAGTAATATACAGATTCCTAACATTTGGAGGTAGGAAATACGTCATTCCTCACTTTAATGACAATCTCTTGGGTTGGAAATAACAGATTTCACTTCCATCTCTTGGGTTGGAAATGTTTATGTAGGGGTTGCCTAGCAACATTGCCGTAGATCCCCATAATTAAGTAGGCTAAACAAATTTTAAGACAGCTGTCAAAATATTAATAAAATTAAAGGTTATAATTCATTGATTTATTTTGAAAATTATTGATTTAAAATGAGGATGATTGTGAATAAAATAGTATACATAACCTCGGTGGGAGTTTCATAACAGCCTCGCGCATTATCTCACCTCGAGGCTTAGCCTCTCGGTAATATACATAAGCCCTCGGCTGTAATGAAACATCTCCCACCTCGGATGTAATATACTATTACAGTAACTTTGTTCTTATGATAAAACAAAAAGACCAATTTATGAAATATCCCAAAGACCAAACCATTTTCAATAAAATCTACGTCGATACCACCAATAACAATCTTGAATCTTCTTACTGCAATGCATTTTGTGCTCCTGATCAGATAATGCTTGCGGTGTAAGCGAATTCCTGTCACGCGTGTACTTTTTACTCCATTAAGTAGGTGTTCTAAGCCGGTATCGAATCCCTTTAGAAGTCTTGATAACACATATCGTTGCTTGGCAACAACAAACACATAATCCTTTAAATGCATTTTCTATAAACCTCAAGTGTGCGCACGCTGAATAACAAGTATGGGATGATTTTTCATATAGATAGGAATATTTTAGAAAGAAAAGAGTGAAAGGATTATTAGGCGAGGTAAAAATAGCAAATAATACAGGGTGTGATAGTTCAAATATGAGGTCTGTCCGAAAAGTATCCGACCTTCCTACGCCTGACAATTTTAGCGCCCTCTGCCGGGTACGAGTGTCAACTATAAAGCTTTACGAATTCCCTAGATGCCGCAGTTTTGGTCGGATCGCTTTAGTTACAAAGTGTTTTTTACGTTTGTCGCATTTTGCTATTGTAAAAAATGACGGAAAGATCGGAACAACGAATTTGCATTAAATTTTGCTTAAAACTCGAAAAGAGTTATGTGGAGACCATCAAAATGATGAAGACAGCATTTGGGGACGAGAGTATGAGCAAAACACAAATAAAAGATTGGTATAAACGGTTCAAAGATGGTCACACATCTGTTGATAGTAACCCACGTTCTGGGCGGCCTTCGACGACAAAAATATCGAACGTGTGCAACTTGCGATCAATGAAGATCGTCGATTGACTGTGCGAGAACTAGAATATAATCTGCGAATACCGAAAACTAGTGTTTGGAAGATTTTAACTGAAAATTTGCAAATTCATTCCGAAATTTCTAACGGTGGAGTAGAAAAACCTTCGTCGTGAAATCGCTCAAGATAATTTGGAAATGGTCAATATTGATCGACTTTTTGCTGTTCCTAAGATTAAAAATGTCGCTCAAAGGACACCGATTCGACGACAAAGAAACAGTCGAAACTAATACGACGAATGCTCTAAAGGCAATACAAAAAACGAGTTTCAAGACTGCTTCCAAAAGTAGAAAGGCCGTTGGAAGCGTATTCTTCAATCAAATGGAGACTACTTCGAAGGATGCCACCAGCCCGATGACGCAGAATAACAGCACTATTGTCAAAATTTGTAGTTTTATATTATCAAAACTAATTTCCAATAAATTAGCCTACAGACGATTAACAAATAATCAAAACATGAATGTTGTACATCTTAACAAACTTTAGCTTACAAAAATTCATAACTTTCATGTAATAAATGTTAAAAAAAATACCCCTAATCACTCTGAGGCAATATTCTAGTCGGTCGTAATAAGAATTGCCACCATTTGTGATGTGTTTTGGAGGTATCTCCTGTGCTGCAATACTATTTATAATGTTGCATTTTAAAATGGACAAATATTACATTTTTTGACAATAGTGAGTAACCATGGAAGTAATGAACTATAATGTTGCATTTTAAAATAAATTCTCTGTATAGAATAATCTAATCGCAGAGGCTAAGGCACTAAGGAAACCAGTTGACAAATTCAAATGTTTATAAATTAGTTTGTAAGTAACAGATGTCAGTGTCAAAAATCAACAGTTTTAGTGACATTCTGAAAGCTTTTTCTGAGAAGTACATTTAATATTTCTTATTGTTTTATTAATTAAATATTTAAAATTGTAGGTGAAATGCATATATCCGTAAGAAATACCGCCAATCTTGCTAATGAATTGGTCTCTAACATTTAGGAACTTCGTCATACAATGAAAAATAGATTTAATTAGAATTGTATGTATGCAGAAGACATGTTAAATACAATAAAAAACAATATTTGGGTAAAGTTCTATAATGTTTTCGTTATAAAACGACGGTTCGATAGCGAAGTGCAATACAATATTTATATAACATAAAATGGAAATGGCGAGAGGTATTGTGCTGGCCACAACAGATTTCTTTTTAAGTTAAAAATTATGCCAATTATGTCTATGAAATATTCTTCAACACCAAGTCTCTATTTCCTATCTCTTTAGGTACAAATCAGCTACGCAAATATATCGAAAAATATCCCTCACATTGTAGGGTTTTATTTTACTACCGTGAGCGTGTCCCATAAACAGACTAACCTAACCTTGAATACTGATACGCAACGCCATCAGTCCCCCCGTGGCCGGGATGCGAACTAAACAACGCACTCGTTTCGTGTCAACCAACTGGAATAAAAAACCAAATAAGATGTGATAGAACTTAAGTTTACAACTGCTTTCGTTTTTATGGTTCCTGGGCTGACGCTGACAGGAAGGAAGAAGGGTTGGTAGACGTGGAAAATGGGAGTGAAGTGGAGAGGGGGGGTTAAGGAGGTTTTATGTTAGGATATGGTTTTATGATTTTATGTATATTTGGGGAGACAAGTAAATATGTGCATATTTGAGAAATGGTTGTAAATATTTTTTAAAAATATTTTTAAAAAAATACACATACCTACTTTAGTCTTTAGTCCGCGCAAACAAATGTAATTTTTATTGCTATTTGAATTGCATTATTTTATCATATTTATTTTTATACTAATACAAAATACTCATATATAAATAAACATAACACATAAGAAGGTCTGAATTATTTCTCGTTAAACTGTAATAATATTTTTGCCCTCCTGAAGTGTAATGGGAACTTTACAATTGTATACACAGCAAGCGTAACCTACAATTTACGCTTACTGTGTTGTAACTTGTCTAACTATGCGGTAAAATAATCAAAATACACTGGACGTTTATGGGCATTTAGAAAAGAAATCATCTTTACTATAATAAAGTTCATGTAAAAAAGTACTACCTACTTAAGTTATTTTTTTACTTTAACATTTCCTATATTTAAAATTAATTTATATAAACCAAACTCAGGGTAGCGACATCTATTATTATTGTAAAAATCCGCCGTTACCGACATAGTCACCGATCGATATACCTGTCAAATATGCGAGCATTGCTGAAATGTCAAATATCGACACCTACCTATTATTTATTACGAAGAAAACATGAGCAAATAAATATATTATCAGTCATAAACAACGACTATTATTACAGATAAATTTTTGCTAGAAGAAGTACTCTAATGAAGTTAAGTAAAATCAAATTTGAAAATTGACTTAACCCCAGTATTTTAAACTAACCCTTTTCAGAAGTACAACCTATCTCATTAAAAAAGTGATTTTCATTATCGTCGGCCAAAAAATTTGATACAATTCTCGTGCGTGAAGTATTTTACAGCGCTCCAGCTAATAAGGCACTCGCCTTCTGTCGCGCTGTAAAATACAACTTACACGCACTCGAATGTAAATAACTATTTTAATATTCTATGACGTAGCTGATAATTTCATTTTGTTCTCAAACATTGAAGTTGGCTTTAATTATAGTAAAATAAATTAAGCTGTTTTAACAGTTCAAGCTGAAAGATTTAAAAATCTGTCATGGTTAGCACAATACCTCTCGTCATTTCCATATTAGGCTATATAAATACATATTGTTTTTAACGTATCTGGTACACACAAAAAATTCTAATTTCCTACATCTATTATTAATATATTTTTATATTTTATAATTCATTCTATTAATAAGTTACCTCCTACTCTTGGCGGTATTTTTGATGAGTATATATATTATATGTGACCATAATTTTAAATATTTAATTAATAGTAAAATAAGAAATATTAAATGTCTTTCCCAGAAAAAGCCTTTAGTAATATATCTATATTTTTGACACTTTTCTGTTAATTACAAACATTTTAATTTTTCAACTTGTTTCCATGGAGTTGTATGGGCTGTGAGATACATTACAGCGGATTATTTTATATATTTATAATTCTCTATATCTAAATCTGTAGAATATTGTAATAAAAATGTTAAATGTATCGTATAGAGAATTTTATGTTCCTTAATATTTGTAATGGAGTCCCTACCGACGCCAAATATTTCGAATTTTAAATGGCACAAAAGTGACCCTTGTGGTGCACTCTCCACGCCAGCAATGAGTACCCGTGAGGTGATGCCTGGTAAGCGCCCGCACGGTACAAATATGTCATCATCTTTACCGATATCTGCGATAAAGCAGATTGGCACACTCAGAAATGGGTAATATGTCGTGATGATATATTTATTTATTTAATATTTGTAATAACCTGGGGGAACCGGGTTCGATACCGACAGACGCCAAATATTTCCAATTTTAAATGGCACAAAAGTGACCCCTGTGGTGCACTCTCCACACCAGCTATGAGTGCCCGTGAGGTGACGCCTGGTAAGCGCCCACACGGTAAAATATATCGTCATATTACCGATGTCTACGTTGTAGATACTGGCACACCCAGAAATGGGTAATATGCCGTGATGATATATTTATTTTATTTATTTATATTTGTAATAACATAAATTTCCAAAAAATAATATTGAGAAGATTTTTTTAAGAAACTACTACTTCCGGTTGTCCAGTTGTTACCAAAACTTCCTCAGCTCTTCCCATTAAGAGAGAAAGGAAGAGACATCATTGTGAACCTATTAAAATCGGATTCTATTGACCTTAAAACGTGCTTTTTAGCGAGAGGTAAAATGCTTGAAAATCAAATAAAATTAAAAAACTGTAGAACTTTGAGGTTTTAAGCCCAAATATATCTTTGATTTCATCAAGCCCAAGCTATGGTTGAAAATTTGAAAAGTTTCAATTTTCAAGCCTATATTCCCAGCTTGGTAAATTACTACTCTAAAATAACCTTTAAATATTTTTAACCTAGAACTTATTACTTAGATTTAATATTTTATATTTTTATAAATACTTTATAAACTTTCCAAAAAAAAAATCCTTTCAATAATACAAGGATAATGAAGAAGTTCGTCTGTCATGAAAACGCCGCTGTGTAATAAAAACAAAACTTACACCAGAAGTTTTTAATTTATTCCACTCAACTGAACCGCTCAAAATGTCATTTGTTTTTTATGAGTTTTGTTAATTGAAATGCGCGAGCTTCTGTTGTTTTATTGCATTTGTGTACGGAGTTTGTACGAATAGATGAGCTACATATGCATCAAAAATATTATTATTTAGATACGTTATGTCAACTAACAAAGTTGGATAACATAATACAGTTTTAATACTGTTGTAAACTTACACGACTACATGCTTACCAGAATTAGCTAGGCTCTCTATAACGACACTGGTTTCTTCGATTCTCAAGCTGAAATTGTAGGTTCTAACAAGCAAAGATTTGTTATTATTAAATAATGTTGGTTTATTATTTCACGAAGATCTACATTTATTAGAGTGCAGTCCTAGTTCTAACGTCTAATACAACTTTATGAGTTGACGATCTTAGAGCAACTTTACGAGTTGACGATGTTATTGCAACTGCCTAAAATACTGTATACAAACATAGAGCACAGTTCTGTCCGTCTGCCGTCGCTTACCCGCACGTCTATACCACCAAGGCGTGGTAGGGTAAAAGTGATGATTTAGGGTTTTAAGCGAGGGAACAAAGAAAGTCCCCTGAAAGTCATTTGAAATAAACAATTCTAAGAAGGGATGTAGCGAATGCAGATTGGGCATGAACTAAGAACTAAAGGAGTGTAAAATGCTGAATTACGCCTGAAAGAATAGCGAAAAATAATTCTAAGAACGTTGAAAGTCAAATACAGGGTGTTCTCACCCTTGGAACAAAGAAAGGTTAAAATAAAATGATATTTATAAGTATGAGTGCAAATGAATTTTGAAATTTAGGTTCATATGAATGACAAATAACTAATACTCGAAATTTACTTTATATTCAGCACTTTAAACTACTCTTACAGCAAATTAAATATATAGAGTATCTTAATCATAACTAAAATTGATTACATTTATTGATTATTGATTAATTAATATTGATTAATCTTGAATTAGGAAAGGGTGGACTTTACTGCAATACATATTGACAGGCAAGTGTTACGATGACCGTTATTGTAATACGTGTTTTTCATATTTTCCCTATTTCGTATTAATTCCAAATAAAGGACTTTAGTCGCCTACTGAAGGTGGTGTCGAAAAAAGAGAACAATACACACAATTCTCCTTTTTACCTCTCGCTAAGAGAGGTATTGGATTCATGCTAAAATTCGCATATCCAGATTTTATTGAATATGCACGATTTAAGGTCCCTAGAATCCGATTATAACATTTCTAAAATGATGTTTGTGTGTATGTGTGTGTGTGTGTATGTATGTATGTGTGGATATTGGAGCGACGATACCTCAAAAACTATAAGACTTAAAAAATATTTAACTGCAGTTTCCTCAATCTGACATTCCTGGGAAGAGCTGAAAAGGTTTTGGTAACAATTGAACAACCGGAAGTAGTAGTTTCTTAGAAAAATTCTTCTAAATATAATTTTTTTTAAATTTTTGTTATTAAATATTGAAGAACATAAAATTCTCCATGTAATACACTTAAATTTTTTATTATATCTTGTATAGATTTAGAGATAAAGACACTATAATATATAGAGTAATCTAATCGCAGAGGCTGAGACACTAAGGACACCAGTTGACAAATTCCAATGTTTATAACGTAGTTTTTAAATGACATATGTCAGTGTCAAAAATAAACAGTTTTAGTGACATTCTGATAGCTTTTTCTGGGAAGTATTCTGTTTCAAAGTTCTTCGATAAAAAATGAATAATACCAAATTTCAACCAAGTCGAATAAAGCGTCCTGTTATTATAATCGAAATTAATTTTTTTTCGAAGAACTTTGAAGCAGAATACTGACTAAATGGTACACTTTCCGGTAGAAGCAAGTTTGGTTAAATCGTCTTATTTTATCCTCAGAAATCTGTGGTTAAGCCATGTCCCCCTATTTAAGAGACACCCTGTATATACAAATATATTAAAAATGCAACATTAAAATAATTTGCAGATAATATAGTATATATGTATGAATTTTTTGTTAACATGCTTTTAAATTAGTCTAGTTTAATTTAAATTTGAATTTTAAAAGTATGGTAATTAAGTTTATCTATGGAAAAACATAATGCACGTTACAAATATACAGAATTAAAATGTACATAATTATTTTTTTATTATTATTTGCTAATGATGTATAAGTACGTATCAGTAGAATGAAATACATATTAATACATTATACATTTTTATACAATCATATATAACGTCAAAGTAAATAATAAAAATCTGTTGTGGCCAGCACAAGACCTCTCGCCATTTCCATTTCATGTTATGTAAGTATTGTATTGCACTTTGCTATCGAACCGTCGTTTTATAACAAAATATTACAGAACTTTACCCAAATCTTGTTTTTTATTGTATTTAACATGTTTTCTGCACACATATAATACTAATTATATCTATTATTCATTGTATGAGGAAGTTTCTAACAGTGCGATTCGGTCACTTTCTATAGCACTATAAAACTGTAACTCTCAACAAAAGCGCATCATTTTTTAATGGCAAACGATAATAAATGTATTAGTAAACAAAAATTGTTGCGATTTTGTTGAGAGTTACAGTTCTATAGTGATATAGAAAGTTACAGAATTTCACCATTAATGTCAGAGATTCTTCCAGTTCATTAACCAGATTGGCTGTATTTCTGATGGATATATGCAAATAAAGCATTTTAAACACTCACAATCCTATTAGCTGTCAGGTCCATGCTCTGAAATAACCTATTTGTATTTGTTGTTTAAATTACAAGTCACATACTATTTCTGCTTTCATCTGGTGTTATGTAAACTGCGAAATAAAAAGATCCCCAGAAATTCTGGGGATCTTTGCAGAATTGTACTGCCAACTGCAGAATTTCTTTTTGAATACTCTGAACTTTTGTATCAGCCAACGATTTAGACATGTGACACATACCAGTCTTAGAAAATTACAATCCGATTTATTGATCAAACTTATATATTCAGCCTTACCAATATCACATTTCGGCATCAATTTGATAAAGAAAATTAGGTATCTAACATGTATATTGATATGTTAATACTACCGACGATATTTCCATGATTGAGCGATTGTGAAATTTGTTTGTGAAAGAGTAATTAGGGTTTGTAATATCTCATTCATATCTCGCTATCATTTCGGCTAATTACAAAGCATTATAACGCCCGGCAAAAACGCTAATGGCAAATTAATGGCGGAACAAAGTGCAAATAACAACAGACGTGCCAAGGGCAATCGTGTGAAGTTCGGTTTACTCTGTTTACTGTATACTATACATACACATGGGATATGTAATTTACCAAAAAACAGGAATTTTATTTTGGGAAAATTTACAGGATGAGTTGGTTGTTAGTACTGTAAAAAGTATAAATTTACTTGTTAAGGGTTTTCAAAATGTTTCTACGGATGAATTTAATACGTTTATTTTGGAGAAAATTCTATGCTGAGCGCATCTCTAAAAATAATAACAAATAAAAAAAATCTGTTGTGGCCAGCACAGTAACTCTCGTCATTTTCATCATTTTAACTTAAAGTATGGCTTATTAAATAATACTTAAAAAACTATGAAAACATTTTTTAAATAATTTCTTTATAAGATATTTCACATTTGCTAAAAGGGAAAGTGACGTCATACAATTGTTATCTTTCTCTCGTAGCGTACTCAGAGCAGTGTGTGTGAGAAAGACAAGTATAGGGGGAATGTGACGTTACACTGATTTCTCGAAAATAAAATACTGTTAAACTAGGAACAATTAAGATTTTTACCTCCCGCTACCCTTGGTAAGGGAGGTTAGGGATCGTGCTAAAAATCTCATATCGAGATTTTAGTAAATGACCACGTTTTTTAGAATCCATTTTTAACATTATCACAATGATGTCTGTATGTGTCTGTGTATGTGTGTATGTATGTGTATGGATTTTGTCTTCGCTCTAACTCAAATACTATCATTAAGAATTAAGAACCTTGTATTTCTATCCTATCTAATATGAAAAGAAGCCATTAGATTTTGGTGTAAATCGGATAACCGGAAATGGCACTTTACCTGAAGCTCATAGTGGTTTTTCTTCAAAAAATACCATTAAATGCCATTTTTTCGAATTTTGTGATTAAAGATTATTGAATTTTCTACAGGACTACATTAATACTTTTTCTATATATTTTACAGATAAATTTAAAAATATTTTTTTTATTAGTCGCGAAGCCTAAGATAAACACAATTCCTTTGTTACACAGTTCATTTTTCAAATGAATGTAACTGACAGTAAATGTCATTGTCAGAGAACTTATCACTTCAAATTAATAATACTGACATTTTAAAAAGAAAATAGAAAATAAAGCAATAGTTTTCTGCAAATGGAAAAGTTTGCAGCGTTAGTAAATACGAAGGTAGGTATGTATTTAAATTAATAAAAATTAAATAGCGGGAGGTTTTGTGTTGGCCACATTAGATTTTCCTTTTTTTAATCCCGAAGCCTAAGATAAACACAATTCCTTTGTTACACAGTTTATTTTTCAAATGAATGTAACTGACAGTAAATGTCATTGTCAGAAAACTTATCACTTCAAACTAATAATAGTGACATTAAATAATAAAGAAAATCGTAAATAAAGCAATAGTTATATGCAATGGAACATAATATAGTTCGAAGCATTACTAAATATGTAGGTATGTATTTAAACTAATAAAAATTAAATATAGGGAAGTTTTGTGTTGGCCACACACACACACACACAAACACACACATACACACACACACACACACACACACACACGCACGCAAACAGACATCATTGTAAAAATGTTATAATTGGATATTAGGTAGCTTAAAACGTGCTTATTCACTAAAATCTGGATATGCGATTTTTGTCATGATTTCAATACCTCTCTTCGTGAGAGGTAAAAAAGAAATGGTGATACCATATTTATAAAAAAATCCAATTTAAACATTCAAGAATTAAATTTCACATCAGTTTCAATTTCACCCATGACTTTTTCATTTCAAAATATAATTTTCTCTGGAATGAAAATTTATATACTTCCTGAAACATGAGCCCTCTAGATAAGCATTTTTTTTTCTGAAATAATAAAAGTCGTAAAAGTGAAAAATAAATTCTGGGAAGATCATTATTAATACTTAGTTGTGTGACAAAGTAAATACGTATGGACAAAGACAAAAGAGCAGCGAAAGTAAATTTGAAGAATGAAGATTGATGATAGTGTGCTGTGGTGTTCTCACCATTTATAAAACAAATGCATGACATAAGAGTGGAAGGTGAACTGCCCTCGTAGGGAGCAAATACGAAACCTGAGATTAATTTGCATAAAATTTTGTTAATTGTAGGAATTTGTCTCAGTTAACGTCATTAAACGAAATTAAATTCATATTATCAAATGTGCGTAGGAATTTTAATTAAACTGAAATTTTTTGGTCAAAAAATAGGGTCCTCCACCGCAGTAACAAATTAGAACAAGGGTCAGTTATATTAAAACTAGACCTTAAAACTGTATATTAAGGGCTATCAAAGTTTCAAAATAGTTATTAGTTCCTAAAATAATCGAGTTTTTGTTACCATTTCCTCATCTCTATATCTACGTCACACATTTATTCTATTCCAAATTCTTACTACTTTTAAACCTTCTGCTGTCGCCTTTTTGAAATACGGATTCCATTTGCAAGTATATAAATGCAGAAAATAACAACAATAAAACAACAGAAATAAACCAAATAATACTAGTTTAAATTTATGATGCCATGACAGATTACAAGCGTTGATATGAAAATAAAAATATGTTGAATCACAAAGGCTACCATCTGGATTTGCAATTTTTAGCATGTTTCCAATACCTCTCTTAAAAATTGATGTATAATGAGCCTGTTTCACATTTCTCAAAAACTATTTTAAAAGAAGTTTATGGAATGATTTTCTTAGTAATAATTTTTATTTTAATAATTTGTTGTTATTTGTAGAAATAATTAAATAAAAAGATTGGCGTCCTGATAAACTACCCCCCACTCCTGTGACGTAGAAGCATATACATTACATCATTAATAGCCAATAGGAAAATAGTTTTTCCATCACCTACGTTTATTCATATTATTTATATAAATAAACGTAGGCTAAAGTTTGTCACATGTTAATAACAAATCTTTTAATTTTACATTTGACGCTGACATTGCTCATTGTAAATGAATAATAAAGTAATAATGGCTAATTCAAATTACACACAAGCTAAGTCGGACAATTTACCGAAGGTCGATAGCTGGATAATGGCTGAATTTATATCAGAACAATTGTTTTACTGCTACCGAAATAAGGGGTGTTTAAGAGTTGAGTTAAAATAAAATATAAAAACTGAATTTACTATATAAATTGATAATATATTTTACTTTAAAGTTCTGGTCGTGATTCTTACATTGAATATGCTATAGGACATGTAGATCTATGTCGAGAAAATAATATCTGTATAGTCAGATGTAAAGATTGCCCTGAACATAAAGTGAAGCTACAAAAATACACTGTTATCGTGAAGGTGGATGAAAGTTGAAATGATCTTCACAAACATGAAGACACGATCTTTTTGACAAATTATCAGCTCTTCGACCTACTGCTTCTAGCGACAATTTTTTTTTTTTTCGCATCTTTTGTAAAATTTATGAACTCTATAGTAGGTTTGTTCCTAACAGTATTTTTGTAAGAAGGCACAATACAATATCGTAAATTACTCATTTTATCTTGAACTTTTTTTTATCTACATATTATACAACTTGAACCAATCTAAAAATTTGACACTTGTTTAACAACTTTGACAATACACTTGACACCTTAGAACCGTTGAAGATGTATGTACTCTGACGTCACATTCTGTTTCAGATCACGTTCAACAACCCTATTGCTAAAATTTTTAAAAGAATTAAGCTATTTATGTGATATACTGAAAAATAGTGTATAAATATGATTACATCTTTCTTATTTGAGTGTTACTGACAAATATTATGTCCTCATATTTCCACTCCATATCCTACACATGTTTTCTTGTCCACTTTTCTCTTGGACTTATAAGCACCAAACAACAATTCACGCATAACTGCTCATAAAATTCTACTTATGTCGACGGCGCGAACGGAGAAACACCTCTTTTATCGAATCACTCATCACAGCTGACTCTCTCGACTCAAGCTTAGCTATCCGCCTCGCAAGCGCGCCAGAAAAGCACAAAAGCTCTCCCGAAAATTTAATTTAGCGCAGCTTTCATGCCGCCAACATGTGCTTAAAACTTGTCGCTGATGCAATTATAAATGCTGCTGCTGGCAACGCTGGAGGGGAACTGGCAACAGTGGAGCTTTCAGGAGGTGGGGGTAATTATTTGATGGCGGTGAATGGATCCAAGTGATTGGAGAAAGGGAAAGTGGATGTTTCTTTACAAATGTTCTTTTCAACAAGGTTTAAATGGCTTACTGTAAAAGTCTTTGTAGTATCAAAAAGCCAGAGACATTACCGTAGACCTTTTCTGGGAAGTACATTTAATATTTCTTATTTTATTATTAATTATATATTTATAGTTATAGATACATATATTACATATACCCTGCAGAAATACAGCCAATTTTATCAATGAATTGGAAGAATCGCGAACATTAGAAGAATAAGAGTGAATAGAATGAATTAAAAAATATAAAACTATATAAAGAAGATATGTGTTTTTGTGTGTATCAGAAATGTCAAATATGTGCAATACTTATACAGCCCGATTCACAAAAAAGTTTAAGCTAATCTTCATTTTTGGATTAGTGAATTCTATTCAATTCCGGTATTTAAAATTTAATTGATATGATATTATCAATAAAGATAGATACTAGGAATAGATTAGACTATATTTTAAGATATAAAATGTCAAAATTAGAGTAGAATTCGCTAATCAAAAAATGAGGATTGGCTTAAACTTTTTTGTGAATCGGGCTGATATAGCCTAATATGGAAATGGCGAGAGGTCTTGTAGTGACCACAACAGATTTTATTTAAACACATATTTCTAAAAATTCACTCTAAAAATGCGTACAATTACGTAACATTGTCTTTACAATCAAGTTATATTATCAACAAGTTTATATCTCTACCCTTTTTGAATTATTGCCCCAAATTTAGATAAAAACTTCAAAATTTTCAAAAATCTAATTATTATGTATCTAGATACTTCTCAATGCGCTGATTTCAAATTTTGAAACCGCAGGTCGATATCTCTTTTCGTTCTTGAGATATTTACATTCAAAGTTTTGCTGAAAACTGCCCATTTTTGGGTAATAACCCAAAAATGGGCCGAGATATGAATTTGGCGACAACACCATTCGATTCTACGGGCAAAATTACATAAATGCACCAATTTTTATAAGTTTTATCCAACAGGTTCATTTTTTATGAACAAAAGTTTGAAAACCCCTGAAAATGGCCAAAATCTGAAAAAATCGTAAGGGGTACACCTTAGATTTTTGCAATTTTTGGCTATTTTCAGTTATTTTGCTTTAGAGATTGTATGCTGTGTTCAAAAATTCTGAAAATTGGCGTACTTATGTAATTTTTTCCGTAGGATCGAATGGTGTTGTCGCCAAATTCATATCTCAACCCATTTTTGGGTTATTACCCAAAAATGGGCGGTTTTGAGCAAAACTTTAGATCTAAATATCTCGAGAACGATAAGAGATATCGACCTGCGGTTTCAAAATTTGGAATCAGCGTATTGAGAAGTATCTAGATACATAAAAATTAGATTTTTAAAAATTTTAAAGTTTTTATCTAAATATTGGGTATATTGACTTTTGGGGCAATAATTCCAAAATGGGTAGAGGTATAAACTTGTTGGTAATATTATTTGATTGTAAAGACAATGTTACTTAAGTGTACGCATTTTTAGAGTATTTAAACAACTAAGTGAAGTTTTAGAAATTAGAGCCTTAAAAGAAAAAATCTGATGTGGCCAACACAAAACCTCCCGCTATTTAATTTTTATTAATTTAAAAACATACCTACGGATTTACTAACGCTGCAAACTGTTCCATTGCATAAAACTATTGCTTTATTTACTATTTTCTTTTTAAAATGTCACTATTATTAATTTGAAGTGATTAGTTTTTTGACAGTGACATTTACTGTCAGTTACATTCATTTCAAATATGAACTGTGTAACAAAGGTATTGTGTTTTTCTTAGGCTTCGGGACTTGTACAAAAAAATATTATTAAATTTATTTGTAAAATATATAGAAAAAGCATTAATGTATTCCTGTAGAAAATTCAATAATCTTTAATTTTCATAGCGACAAAACGCGAAAAAATTGTATTTAATTGTATTTTTTGAAAAAAAAAACCATTATGAGCTTCAGGTAAAGTGCCATTTCCGGTTATCCGATTTACACCAAAATCTAATGGCTTCTTTTCATATTAGAATAGGGTACAAATACAAGGTTTCAGAATTTTCTGAATGATAGTATTTGAGTTAGAGCGAAGAAAAAATCCTTACACATACACACACACACAAACACACATACATACATACACACACACATACATACACACACACATACAGACATCATCGTGAAAATGTTAAAATTGGATTCTAGGGACCTTAAAACGTGGTCATTTACTAAAATCTCGAAATGTGATTTTTAGTACGATCCCTATACCTCCCTTACCAAGGGTAGCGGGAGGTAAAAAATGGATAAATGCTATAAATCGTATATGATTTCATTAATGAAACTGTACATTTTGTTGCTAAATAAAAACTTGGACTGCTTTGTAATTACCTACAAAGTTTCAGAATACATAATAGAGTTTATTAATAATATGTAAAAGTACCTCACGCACAAAACTTATTTTCTTTTATGTGTTTGCTTACGTACATGTAATTACATTTGAAATCTAAAATCCAGGTATTAATTATATGTATTTCAAATCAATATCAGCTGAAAAATTGGTTTTACCTTGACAACACGAACATAAATAATTCAGTTACATTTTTTATTTAATAGTAACGTCCTACTAATATAGTGTGATAACAAAAAGATATTAGACAAATTATTATTTATTACAATACACTGATATCAAATACTGATAACAAAATAATTCTAAATGGATATAATAAAAAAAAATTCACTTTAAATCACTTCGGTGAAAATTGAGAATTGGGCCCATAGCCTAATATGGAAATAGCGAGAGGTCTTGTGCTGGCCACAACAGATTTTTTCTTAAGCAAAAAGTATTAATATGGAACAGAATTAAAATTCTATCAATTTTGTAGAATCTATAACTTATAGATTCCTTCAGAGTCTTATAAATTCAAGACAAGTAATACTTTGATAGGAACAGGTAACTTCTTGTAACTTTGTAATTTACGAATTGCATTACAAAATATCGTTTTCTGTAATATATGAACAATAAACGTCACCTGCAGGAAACTTGTAAACTACAAATTGCAAGCGGCAACTATAACTTAAAGGCGCTTACAAGAAAGAAACCAAATGTGCTATAAATTACAGATTCATGTTTCTTGTTTCTGAATAACAGCAAATGGTTTTTATATTTAAATGATGTACGAGATTTATTTGCTATACATGTTGCTGCTGACTATACATATGTAAGCTGTGCGAGTACGGTAAATTTGATTGTTTATTTTATTGTGACTATTTTAACATAATTGCAATAAATTCAGAGTTGCGAATATTATCATAAATACTTAATTATAGATAAATAATAGATCAGCAATAACATTAATAATTAGGCGAATATTCAGTGTTCTATATTTACTGTATTTATTTATATGTGTTTGCAATCATAGCATTTGCAGCCGTGTGCATTAAATGAGAAGCAAAATTTCTAAAGGACTTCAGTTCGAACCCGGCTGATGCCAATTATTTACAAATAATTTCACGTGAGGTCAGCAGAAAAAAATCTGATGTGGCCAACACAAAACCTCACGCTATTTAATTTTTATTAATTTAAATACATACCTCTACGTATTTACTAATGCTGCAAACTATATTATATTCCATTGCATATAACCATTGCTTTATTTACGATTTTCTTTATTATTTAATATGTCAGTATTATTATTTGCGTAACTATTATTGTGGTCCGGATGCGGTTATCGCTACCGAAAATCGGTCACTTTAATATGTTCTTTGTATGAATGTTATGATGATTTTGGACAAGGCGAAAGAAGAATGTAATTAAATAGTTAAGTGATTCAGTTGAGCTCTTACTTTCATCCCTTTTCTTATTGTTTTCGGGTTTTTGCAAACCCACTAAGGGCCGGTTTTTCAATATCCTGGCAAGTGTCTGTTAAGTCTCTGTAAAGTTTATCCTCATGAAACACCTATTTCAGTTTTTCAATGTCATTTTAGCGTTACCAACAGGATAAATCCTAGGTAAACAAGAGGATAACGTAACAGACCCTTTGACCTACCGATAAAATTTTACCAGTAGGATAAATTCAGCTGACATATTGACATTGACAGTTAAATAATATTCGTAGAAAATTGTAGAAATATGTATAGAATAGACGTATGTAAATGTGTTTTTTGATAATAAAGACAAGGACAAGGTCGTTTGTTAATATAATGGTTTTGAATCGAAAAGTACATATTGAAAGACGTCGACTAGATCTCGTTGACTTCTAGTGACGATAAATATTTTAAAAGGTTCAAATTTAGTAAAAAAAATCTGTTGTGGCCAGCACAAGACCTCTCGCCATTTCCATATTAGACTATATAAGTATTGTATTGCACTTTGCTATCGAACCGTCGTTTTATAACAAAATATTACAGGACTTTACCCAAATATTGTTTTTTTATTGTATTTAACATGTCTTCTGCACACATATAATTCTAATTATATCTATTTTTCATTGTATGAGGGAGTTTCTAAATGTCACAAATTCTTCCAATTCGTTAACCAGATTGGCGGTATTTCTGATGGATATATGCATATTACCTATAATTTCAAATATTTAATTAATAAAACAATAAGAAAGATTAAATGTACTTCCCAGAAAATGCTATCAAAATGTCACTAAAACTGTAGATTTTTGACACTGAAATCTGTCATTTACAAATTATATTTGAAACATTTGATTTTGTCAACTGGTTTCCTTAGTGTAGTTTCGCCTACTCGACTTGTTATATCCCGATATTCTATATATTATAGCATCTTTATCTCTAATTTTATAGAAGATATAATAAAAATTTTAAATGTATCAGGTGTAGAATTTTGATCTTCAAAATTAGTAATATCAAAAATTTTCAAAAAGTAATATTTGGAAGAATTTCTTTTAAAAACTACTACTTCCGGTTGTTCAATTGTTACCAAAACCTTTTCAGCTCTTCCCAGGAATGTCAGATTGAGGAATCCATAGTTAAACAGTTCTTAAATCTTATAGTTTTTGAGGAATCGTGGCTACAACATCCAGACATACACACATACACACATACACACATACACACATACACACATACACACATACACACATACACACATACACACATACACACATCCACACACACACACACACAGACATCATTTTAAAAATGTTAAAAACAGATTACAGGGACCTTAAATCATGCTTATTCACTAAAATCTGGGTATGCGAATTTTAGCATGAATCCAATACCTCTCTTAGCGAGAGGTAAAAAATAGTGCTATGTATTCAGAGAATACTGATATTTGCAATGGTATAAACATTTGTTCTAAAAATGTCTTGTATACCAATGAATGTGGCAGAGTACTTTTCACGACTTATTTAAAAAGTACGAATTTTAGGTTTTCCACATTCAAGAAGAGAGTTAATTTAACGTGCGGCAGCTATATATATAATTTTAAATATTTAGTTAATGATAAAATAAGAAATATTAAATGTACTTCCCAGAAAAAGCCTTCAGTAATGTCTCTGGCACTGACATTTATGTCATTTACAAATATTTTAATTTTTCAACTGGTTTCCATGGGCTATTTGATGGATACAACGAAATATTTTATATATTTATAACTATGTATAAAAGATATAATAAAAATGTTCAATATACTAGATAGAGAATTTTATATTCTTTAATATTTGTAATAACAAATTTCCAAAAAATAATATTTAGGAAGTGTAGAAACTTAAAAAAGAATGATTACGACTTCGTTGAAAAATCATGTAAAAATCGCATTAATAAACCACAAATTATTACGTCCCTTTTTTGACATCGTAATCAACTCATCCCCCTCTCTCTTCCCCGTTCAACAATCCCCCACCCTTCGTACATTTGGCAACCCAGCACATGAAACTATGATCCACTCATTTCACTGTCCACATATCCTCCAGCTTTGCGGCGCAATGGCTTTCATCCGTGATGCTACACAAGCGACGTTGCCAGCGTTGTCATTGTTGCCACCGCTTCGCCTCTGGACGTCTGAAGTCTGAATTATTTATCAACACCGAAGGGCTCCACAACGGTCATTTTCAGAACTGCGGACGGTAATCAAGAGGTTATGAGAAGCTATTGTAAGGCAGAAGATGTGAAATGATAGCGAGAAGAGGGAATCTAAAGCAAGGGGGTTAATAGTAAATGATGGTGTAAACTTACAATACAGTAGGCCGGATGTGAGAAGTGTGATGGTGCTTTAAAGTATGTATTTCCTTATAAAAATAACAGATCTAAAAATAGGCCCATGAACCATAACAAAAAATAATAAAATGCACAGTTTATCCTTAAACTACTACTCAATAAATAACGATTAACATAAAAAAAAAACATTTTTTTAATAATTACTTTGCGAGATATTTGAATTTATTTCCAGGGCCACAGATGACGTCACACTATTGGTATCTTTCTCGCACAGCCTACTACAGAAAATGGTGTGAGATAGATAGCTATAGGTTTCTTTAAAAATCAAATGCAGCTATACAAAAAACAATTATGACTTTTTGATACCACGAATTGCTTCAAAATTAAACGAACTTTCATTTAAAAATATGTAATAAAAATTGGTTCATGGGCCTATTTCTGTAAGACTTTTTTACCTCTATCTAAGAGAAGTATTGGAATCATGCTAAAAATCGCATATCCAGATTTTAGTGGATAAGCACGTTTTTAGGTCCCTATAATTCATTTATAACATTTTTACGATGATGATGTGTGTGTGTGTGTGTGTGTGTGTGTGTATGTATGTATGGATGTTGGACCCACGGTTTCTCAAATACTATAAGACTTAAAACATGTTTAACTGCTGTTTCTTTAATCTGACATTACTGGGAAGAGCTCATTAGATTTTGGTAACAATTGGACAATCGGAAGTATTCATTTCTTTAAAAAAACTTCTAAATATTATATTTTGAAAATTTTTATTACTGCTAATATTAAAGAATATAAAAATCTCTATCCGATACATTTAAAAATTTTATTATATCTTTTATGGATTTAAATATAGAGACATATAAATATATAAAATAATATGTTGTAAATGAATCTTGCAGTCCATGGAAAACAAGTGGAAAAATTAAAATGTTTGTAATTGACAGATAAATGTCAGTGTCAAAACACCAGAGACATTACTGAAGACTTTTTCTGGGAAGTACATTTCATATTTCTTATTTTATTATTCATTAAATATTTATAATTATAGATACATGTATTACATATACCCTTCAGAAATACCGCCAATTTCATCAATGAGTTGGAAGAATTTTAAACATTAGAAGAATAAGAGGAAATTTATTAACTGAATTAATTAAAAAATATAAAAATATATATAGAGAAGATATATGTTTTTATACAATTTTGACGTTTTAAACTGTCATTATTAACTCCATAGTAATAACTATAAGTAACATTTTATTCACAAATGAATTAAATTTTTTTATTCAATTTTGACGTTATTAACTCCATAGCAACAACTATAAGTAACACATTTTTCACATGTGAATTAAAAATTTTTTTAAATCACTCTTACAAAAATTTAACTCACTCTGGCGCTCTGCAACAAAAAATGCATTTAAAAATAACATCAAGAACGAAAATAATACTTACCACATAATTTATCAGCCCTTTTCATTATTTTTTACGACATAAATGACAGACATTGAAGCTTTTTAAATATGTGACTTGACGTCTATCAGCGACGATTGTCATGCGTAGCCTACTAACTGATCAATTTTTTATTTTGTCAAAATTAAATATTATAATGGTTTTTATTATTATTTTGTCAAAATTGAATAAAATATTGTACAAACCACGTGAGCTAAGAATGTTTATTCATTCGAAGAATTTAACTCACTCGCCCTTCGGGCTCCGGAGCTAAACTTTCTTCTCATGGATAAACATTACCTTAGCTCACTTGGTGTGTAAATATCTATTAAATCATTCTAACAAATTTTTTTAACCAACTCTGCAACAAATAATGCATTTAAAATAACATCAGGTACGAAAATAACACTCACTACAGTATTTATTAGATATTATTAGGCATTTTCATTATTTTTCACGACACAAATGACATACAATAATGCTTTTTAAATAGATAACATGACGTCTAACATCGATGATTGTCATGCACAGCCTACTAATTGATTAGTTTTTTTTTATTTTGTTAAAATCAAATAATACAATGATTTTTATTATAATTTCTTCAAAATTAAATAAAATATTGTATAAACGACGTGAGCTAAGAATGTTTATTTACTTTCTTCTCATGAATAAACATTATCTTAGCTCATTTGGTGTATAAATATCTATTTATGTATCAGAAATGTTGAATATGTACAATATTTATATAGCCTAATATGGAAATGGCGAGAGGTCTTGTGCTGGCCACAACAGAGTTTTGTATGCGTCTCTCTCAAATATTGAATGACTCATAACTGAAATAAGACTGAAGTATATCTTTCATTAGAAATATTAGAATCATTGAGCGAGTAAAGACGCGACCTAAAATCCTAAATAATAACGTTATTTAAGGCATATAGATTTAGGATTTAGATATTAGGCTGATAAAAGTGCAACATCAGACAGAGCTTTAGTGATATGTAAAGTACGTAGTTCACTTCATAAAATAATATCAGATATTCGCAAACCATATCTATGGCAGTGTGCCTGAGTGTCTGATCGCGAACCTAGGGAAACCGGGTTGGATCCCGACAGATGCCAAATATTTCCAATTTTAAATGTCACAAAAGTGACCTCTGTTGTGCACTCTCCACCAGCTATGAGTGCCCGTGAGGTGACGCCTGGTAAGCGCCCACACGGTAAAATATATCGTCATCATTACCGATATCTACATGTGTTGTAGATACTGGCACACATATGCCCGGTTTCTCCAGAGCAACTTACAACTTAAGTCGTTGCTTATTCCTAAGTTCCACCTTAAACTGTTGCACCACGCAAAAATGTCAAAATGTGAGACGTAAGTAGCACTTAAATGTAAGTCGAAAAAATCTGTGACTTATGTGGTTATGTGTCATATGTCAATTGACATATCGGTAAGTCGCGGTAAATTTGTTTCGTTTTGGTCTGTTACGGCAAGAAAATTAGATGATATAAAGAAGAAACGATTAAATTATAGCAAAGAGGAAGAAAATTGGTCTGTGAGATTGTAGAAACAAAGATTTAAAGAGAATATTGAGAATTAAAAAATCATTGCGGTGTCCATGTCCAATATTCAAAAAGATAACACCTGGAAATTAATTGCCGTAGCATTGGCAATAAAATGTGCGCAAATATGGAGACTGACGCAAGGAAGACGACATCGAATAAAAAGGCTTCAGTTTATAGGACTGGCGGTGGTCCACATAAAAATATTAAAAATAAATAATATATTTGGAACAAATCAATTCTGTTACTTATTTGTCGCGGAGTCCTACCATTTTCGACAATATCGACTTCCATCACAGTATCCACGACGTTAACGTCGTCAAAATTAGGGAAACCTGTAAATCCATATCAAATATTGTTGAATGAATACAAATGTAAACCCTGTTAAACACATTGACAGCTTTGACATTTGACAGCCGGTATTTTATTTTGAATCGCTAAATTTCAAATTGACCAATAATAGAACAACATTACGCTGTTGCCAATGTAATTTGTGACATAAGTTAAGTTCGCATTTGAATTTTCTGGTGCAACGCAATTGAGATATAAGTCCTGCTTACAATTAAGTAGCACTTTAATAATCAACAACTTAAGTTGCTGTGGAGAAACCGGGCATTAGAAATTAGTAATATGCCCTGATGATATATTTTATTTATTTATTTATTTATTTATACTAGAATGTACATATTAGAAGCATTGTTTAATAATTATTCTTAAAATAACTTTATCTATTCATAACTTTGAGTCTATTCAAAAATATGAAGAAAATTACATATTTTATACAAAAATAACCCCCATTTATTTAAATTCATGTTATTACATCCGTAAGTTTCGCTATGTAGGTCAAACTAGGTCGCAGAACAGAATAGTTAAAAGTTGCAAAACCTGAACGCAACCCGCTTCCACCATTATTAAAATAAAGTAGCGTTCCTTCAGAAACAGTTGCTGTCCGCCCTCTGTCGCCTTAAAGGTTGAAAACTGAATGTCTTTCTCGGCGTAGGCCTCTGAAATGGAAGGATTCCTTTCGCTACGAACTTTTCTTTCCCCGCTCCTGATGGAATCTTTACAGTTGATCAGACGGCGCACATGCTCCGATGGGTGACTTACGGCGATGGAAAGACAACAGAATTGTTTTACACACTCCAATAAATATTAGACAAAAGACTACAGTTTGAGACTGATACTAAAAAACAAAAAAAAAAAGCGGGTTGTCAAAGGTGGGATGATGATGTTTGGGATAAATTTCAATATGGTTAATTGATACCACGTAAAATATATATACAGGGAATTTATTTTAACATGCAACATATGGCGAATCACTTCCATGATTAAAAAATGACAGCAATGTAATATTTGTCCATTTTAAAATGCAATGAAAGATTTTTATAAACGAGCGTGAAGCTGTCAAAATTTAAAAAAAAATTTCACAGGGAAACCGCTCATAGCAGTTGTAGACACGTGTTTCGCTCTTATTAGAGCTCATCAGTACAGCATAGAATGTTAACAGATGGACATAGGTACTGTTACAATTTGTTCATTTTCTATTCACTATTTCCAGTTAATGTCCATCTGTTAACATACTATACTGATGAGCTCTAATAAGAGCGAAACACGTGTCTACAGCTGCTATGAGCGGTTTCCCTGTGAAAATTTTTTTTAAAATTAAAATGCAATATACAAAATTTGTAGTTTTGTATTATCAAAACAAATTTCCAATAAATTAGCCTACATACGATAAACAAATAATCAAAACATGAATGTTGTACATGTTAACAAATTCGATGTATTTTGCGCAAATCCCATATGAAGAGGACCGTGGAACAGTTTCTATATAATATCATGTAAAATCGAACACGAACTCATACTATTTTTTTACAAATTTCATACCAAAAGTTCATTTGAAAAGGTTCTATAAATCCAATAAAATTATGACATAAGTAAAATGCACTTGACACATTTTACTTTCTGCTTCAGCTTTCCCTTATTTTATTAGGGGTCGCTGTTTCCTCTTCTCTTCTACTCATTCCTGCCCAACGCATCTTCTTCACACAGTCCTTCCTTTCTCAAGTCCTCTACAATACAGTTCTTCCATCTTCTCTTTGGTTTTTCTCTGCATGTCACTTGAGAGGACTACTATGAAATACTAATTTTTCATCCCATACTTTCCATATTTGGTTTTGCACTTGCAACATACATCTGTCAATTAGAATTTTGAATGTATCAGCTGTTTCCGTGATAAATAGCAAAGCTGACTAATTTTTGAAAATTAATTTTTTTATAATGCTTTAATTCTACATCTATTGAATATGAAGGAAAATGAATAATCAAACCATATAGAGAAGAGTATTTTCTTTAATAAATATAATAACAAAATGTCAAAAAATAATATTTAACTGCATTTTTTTAAGAAAAACTGTTAAAAACTTCAAATAAGGGTACTTCCGGTGGATCAATTATAACCAAAATCTAATCACATCTTCATATGGATGTATAGAAGAGGAATACGAAAGAATAATAATTTTTTGAATTATAGTATTGGAGTTATCGTCGGAGAAAAATTTGTCACACACGGACACACACACATACATATAAACATCATCTTAAAAATAGTAAATCCGTATTGTAGGGACCCTAAAACGTGCTTATTCATTAAAAACTCACCACCGAATTTTTTGACCAAAGACAATACCTTCCTTGCCTAAAGGTGACGGAAGGTAAAAACAAAAATATCTCTTTAATTTTGATTTTCCTTCATAGGTATTGTATTATCACGAATTACAATTACCTTTGCAGGGAAATGTAGTTGTAGTTCGTTATAAATTCCAAATCCCGAACCATTCTAGCACAAAATATACGATTATGTGTTTAAGTGTGCACGGTTTAAACCCGGTAATGTTTGTTCATTAGGGAACATGCTAACTATTCGTCCTTCTCGTGCAATACGAAACAGCAAACATGTATAAAACAAAGTAGACTTATGCTAAAACAGAAACACGGATAGTGTTCTATGGATGTAGATAATGTTTTACAGATATACTATGCAATACCTAATGTAGTCTAATGGACGTTTGTTGTCTTGCGGATAGTATTGTGGTTTGGATTTGTAAATCCGACTTGGAGAACTTGGGTTTGAATTTCGGGGCTTGTATAATATAATCAATATTGAAACAGGAATCCGAAATCAAATACAACATTAGCGTTACATAATATTGTTTGAAATCTGCCATATGCTGTTCTAAACTTTGGATTGTATTTACAAATCGATTTTTCACAGTTGACCGATACGTTATAGTTTGATGTTCGTATATTAGATATACGTAGCGAAGACAGAATGTAGAAAACCATAAGTAAGACAGAGATGAACATACGATACGTATATCTAATGTACGAACATTAAACTATGACGTAACGGTCAAGTGTGAAAAATCTGTGTCTAATTTACTTATATTTATTCTAAAGGTGCATCAAAAGGCTTTAAATGGTCCACGTATGTTGTAAAATTCTTTTTGCCCTGCTGAAATGTAATGGGAACTTTACAATTGTATACACAGCAAGTGTAACCTACATTTTACGCTTACTGTGTTGTAACTTGTCTAACTATGCGGTAAAATAATCAAAATACACTGGACGTTTATGGGCATTTAGAAAAGAAATCATCTTTACTATAATAAAGTTCATGTAAAAAAGTACTACCTACTTAAGTTATTTTTTTACTTTAACATTTCCTATATTTAAAATTAATTTACATAAACCAAACTAACGGCAGCGACATCTGTCATTATTCTAAAAATCCGCCGTTACCGACATAGTCACCGATCGATATACCTGTCAAATACGCGAGGCGAACATTGCTGAAATGTCAAATATCGACACCTACCTATTATTTATTACGAAGAAAATATGAGCAAATAAATATATTATGAGTCATAAACAACGTCTATTATTGCAAATAAATTTTCGCTAGAAGAAGTATTCTAATGAAGGTAAGTAAAATCAAATTTGGAAATTAACTTAACCCCAGTATTTTAAACTAACCCTTTTCAGAAGTACAACCTGATTTTCATTATCGTCGGCCAAAAAATTTGATACAATTCTCGTGCGTGAAGTATTTTACAGCGCTCCAGGGCTCGTGCCTTAAACAAAGCTGTCGCGTTGTAAAATACAACTTACACGCACTCGAATGTAAATAACTATATATTTATTCTAAAGGTGAATCGAAAGGCTTTAAATTGTCCACGTATGTTGTAACATTCTTTATTACGGACTTTTTGGGCTTAAAGGAAGCCCATATTCAGCTATTGTTACATTATTATTAGTAAATATCTGATTTGGCCAGCATAAGACCTTCCGTCAATGCAATGTATTTTGTACAAATCCCATACCAAAAGTTCCTTGGATAATATTTTATAATATCATGTAAAATTGTAACACGAACAAATACTATTTTCTGCAAATTTCATACCGATAGTTCCTTTGAAAAGATTCTATAAATCCAATAAAATTATAACACTAATATTATGTAAATTGCACTTGACATTTCCTCCTTCTTCAGCTTTTCCCTATTTTATTAGAGGTCGCTGTTTCTTACTCTTCTCTTCCACTCATTTTTCACACAGTTCTCTCAAGTCTTCTGCAATACAGTCCTTCAATCTTCTCTTTGACCTTCCTCGTACTCCCAGCACTAAAAGTTCCAAAATTGAGGCGAGGCTGCAACTGCATGTCACTTGCGAGAAACACTATGACATACCAATTTCTGATCCTATACTTTCCATCTTTGGATTTGCACTTGACACTACCATCTGTTAATTAGAATGATAAATAGCAAAGCTGATTAATTTTTGAAAGTTAATCTCTTTAAAATTCTTTAACTCTATATCTGTTGAATATGAAGGAAAATGTATAATCAAACCGTATAGAAAAGAGCATTTTTTTTAATATTTATAATAACATAAAATAACAAAAATAATATTTAACAGCGTTTTTTAAGAAAAACTGTTAAAAACTTCAAATAAGGGTACTTCCGGTTAATCAATTATAACCAAAATCTAATCAGCTCTTCATATGGGTGTACAGAAGAGGAATTTGAAAGAAATATAATTTTTAGAATTGTAGTATTGGAGTTATCGTTGGAGAAAAATTTGTCACACCCGGACACACACACTATTTTATTAGAGGTCGCTGTTTCTTGCTATTTTCTTTTACTCATTCCTGTGCAACACATCTTCTTCACATAATTCTTCCTCTCTCAAATCTTCTGCTACACAGTTCTTCCATCTTCTCTTTGGCCTTTCTCGTACTTCTGGCATTGAAAATTCCAATCTTGAGGCAAGGTTGCAACTGCAAGTCACTTGCGAGGGACACTCTATCACATTCACATATAACTTTCTGACCCTATACTTTCAACTTTGGTTTTGCATGTGACACTGACATCTGTCAATTAAAATTTTTTGAATATATTTGCTGTCTACAGAGTTTTAGCAAAGCTGACTAATTTTTGAAAGTTAATCTCTCTTAATGTCTCTATAACTCTATTTCTATTGAATATGAAGGAAAATGTATAATCAAGCTGTATAGAGAATAAGATATTCTTTCATATTGATAATCACAAAATGTCGAAAAATGATATTTAACTTCGTTTTTTCAAGAAAAACTGTTAAAAACTTCAAATAAGGGTACTTCCGGTGGATCAATTACAACCAAAATCTAATCAGCTCTTCAAATATGGATGTAAAGAAGAGGAATGCGAAAGAATTATAATTTTTAAAATTGTAGTATTAGAGTTATCGTCTGAGAAAAATTTGTCTCACAAACACACACACACACACACACACACACACACACACACACACACACACGCGCGCACACACACACACACACACATCATCGTAAAACTAGTAAATTCATATAGTAAGGACCCTAAAACGCGTTTATTCATTAAAAACTCACCACCGATTTTTTTGACCAAAGATAATACCTTCCTTACCTAAAGGTAACGGAAGGCAAAAATTAGCCGAAACTTTTCATTTCGCATACCCTTAAATCTTTCAGTATTTATTCATCGCACATTCATTTCTGAAACGATTCTGCATTTGACTGAAAATGAACCCGTAAAATTAATTCACACAAAAGACAATCGAAAAAAATTATTGTGACAGTTTTATAGCCGAAGCATGTACTTGAATATAATATTTCCGCGTTGGGACGTAAATTATCTGCGGCGTTTTAAATGCGCGCGCGTAAAGCGATTATAGACGACACCAGCGCCAAGCGGCACAGGGTTTAATCATTCTGATTTATTTCAATTTCCTGCCCTGAGTGGAATTATATTCTGTGGGGTGGGATGTTATTCGCGAAAGACGGAAAGTGAAGCAATTGTTTTTAAAAAGAATTTGAAGTTAAGAGGATTTGTAATGGCAGGCTGTCTGTTTGAATTTGGATTATGTGCATTTGTTTTTGTAGCCAACAAAAAGAAGTACCTAATCTTTTTATGGAATATAAAACGTTATCAAGATTTGGGAGTTCTTTTTGATGTTTGATTTTAAATTACTACACCGGATGTCTACTTTTTCGACAATATCTCTTGGCCTATTAATTTTAGAACAAAAGTATAATGAAGAAAAATGTTCAGAATTTGTTGTTCAATTGTTTTTATATATGAGTTAAAACAAAAGAAAATACACGATTTAAGGCAATTATTAGAGTGTCGTGCAAAAAATAGTTTATTGTGTTATTAGGAGTAAAAGTGACACTTTGTGTATCGTACATATAAGTTTGCACGACGAGCGGTAGCGAGTCGGACAATTGCATGCGAGGCACACAATGACACTTTTACTCCGAATGACACATTATATTCTTACCGTCGTTGCCAATATGTAAGTCTGCTACTTTATAAAGACCAAATTAACTACGTATTCCTTAATCTGACCATTAATGGGAAAAGCGTAAAGGGTTTCGGTAACAATGGGGGATTACACCATTTTTTTTTTATAATTTCATCTGAAAATATTAGGAAAACTAAGACTATTGATGAAAATCCGGTGAAAAAAATTCTTAATAATAAGCGAGTTATGGTCTCCCGAATTTTGAAAAGATTGACGTGACGTCACGCTTATGTGTTTTTATATCAAACTGTTTTCATCATGGACCTAAATGTTCTTGCAATATATGCTATTTTAAGTTATATTTACATAAAAATAAATGAATATTATAACACTGTATAAGTCTACATACTTTATAATTACAGGTGTATTTAAATTATTAAGTTTAATGCAAGAAATTTATGTTAAAATAAAAACTGTTTGGAAACTGTAGTACAGGAATGTTAGCCCGTCTTTTCGAATTTGAATTTCTTAACTTCCATTGGTAGTAATCCCCACCTCCTAACACGCTATTTGTAATGCATGTATAGGAGGTTTCTCGGTCGCCAATCAAAATATTTTCATATTAGTGTCGAAGCGCTATAACAAAAAACCCTTTATTTCCGAAATATCTCGATTATACCATTTCATTTTTTTTTTTATTAATATTCGTTATTCAGCATATACATTCGTATTTTTTTACTATTTTCCTTTAATTCGATTGAGCCGTAATCCCCCATTGGAGAACCGAAAGCAGTAGTTTCTTAAAAAAATCTACTAAATAATACTTTTTGGAAATTTATATTATTACAAATATTAAAGATTATAAAATTTTCTGTCGTATACATTGAACATTTTAATGAGTGTCAAAAATCTAGATACATTACTGAAGGCTTTTTCTGGGAAGTACATTTAATATTTCTATTTAAAAGAAGAATCTCGAACAAGTAGAAGAGTAGGAGGAATCTTATTTATAGATTGAATTAGAAATAGATGTAATTAGATTTTTTTTGAGTGTGTACCAGAAATGTTGAATGTAATTACATATACAGACTGTCTCACAATTCGCGCCCCAGAGCGAATGAGGAAACACGAGACTGAACTCGGATGTGTAATTTCGAAAAAAAAAATCTAGCTTAAAAGATATTAGAGATAGGACGTATTAAAATTGACCAATCAGAGACCTACACCTTTAACGTGTGTTTGCCGTAATTTTACTTCTTTAAAATGTGTGGGCGACTGTAGTTTTCGAAAAATGTCCAGTGTCAAATTAAATTTGATAAGGTGAATAAAAAAGGCAAATTCTTACCATGTATTCAGCCGCTGATTACTTAGAAACTATTACAATTTTCGGAGAATGTGGACGTAACGCCAGAGAAGCAGCACAAGTCTATTCGGAACGTTGCACTGTACGATATAAATGATGATCTCGGATGACACCTTCGCTAACCTAAATTTGTTAACAGTGAAAAGTCAATTCTAAAGGGTCAAAATTACAGTAAGTCAAACAAATTTTGTAACTCACTAGTAGTATTTTTAAAACCTAGCAACCAGTTTTATTTTGTAATAATATCATCACACCTCAAGATATCCTTCCGGGATTGGTGGATTAAAAAGTCTTGTAACTCCGTTATGCAAGCAGCCGCAAATTATTTTCTTCTATATGTTGGCAACCTATTGTCGTCGGCAAGTGTCAGTTTCGTCTGGGGCGCGGATTGTGAGACATTCTGTATAGCCTAATATGGAAACGGCGAGAGGTCTTGTGCTGACCACAACGTATATTTTGTTTTTATTTCTTAATTTCATCGTTATTTTCTCTCTAAAATACCGTAATAATTATTGCAAAACTTTCTAAATTAACGTTATTTTTCTTATCCAAACATATTAGATAATCCGAACAAACTGTTAGTCCGAACACTTCCTTAGTTCGGATTAAAGGATATCTATTGTGTAGTACGATATTCCAGCAGGATTCATATTGCTACAAACAAATTTCGCACTCTCTCTCAGATCTATTTAACATAGTAGAGTTGTTTTGAATGCTTGATAGAATAATAGACTCTTACAACCGTGGAGTCATTCGATTGACAGCCGTTATTATCACTGGAGGTCACTTGATGAAGAATAATATGAAACATATCCGACTAATATGCTACAAACATCAAATGAATTTATACGGCGTCATGCGTCATTTATGATATTTTTTTTTTTTTTTGTAAATTGTATTATACACTATTAATAAATTTTAGCTATGTAAAAACTGACTTGGTAAAAGGTGAAATATATCAACACTAAATTTTGAAAAACTTGCAATTCTACGTAATAAAATGTAGTAAAAATTATAGTGTAAAATTGCACTATTTGATGAAAACAGACAGAAAAAAATAAAACCTGAGTGACTGCATCGTGAATTTTTTTAAAATAAAATTAATCTAGCAGTCTGTTCAAATGCCAAACATCTATTTTTTAATGACAGTAACGAGTTGTCAATCTTCTCAACTTATTTAGGAGTAAGCTAAGATATTTATTTGTCTTATTTATAATAATGGTAGTAAAATACTATTAGGCCAGACAACGGATGTTACTAGTTTCTGAATATTGCGAAGG
The DNA here is from genome assembly GCA_943142095.1 of Ophonus ardosiacus. Taxonomy (NCBI): domain Eukaryota; kingdom Metazoa; phylum Arthropoda; class Insecta; order Coleoptera; family Carabidae; genus Ophonus; species Ophonus ardosiacus. The sequence goes on from OW964835.1 coordinate 42,087,103, forward strand.
AATTTTTTGACAACCCATAAACAATTGTTACTGTCATTAGAAATTACTTGTTTGACATTTGGAGAGACTGCTAGATTAAATTTATTTTAAAAAAATTGACGATGCAGTCACTCAGGTTTTATTTTTACCTCCCGCTACTCTAGGTAAGAGAGGTAGGTATAGGGATCGTGCTAAAAATCGAATATAGAGATTTTAGTGAATACGCACGTTTTGATGTCCCCAGAATCCGATTTTATCATTTTTACAATGATGTCTGTGGGTATGTATGTGTGTGTGTATGTGTGTGTGTGGATCCTGTGGACACGATTACTCAAATACTACCAATCAGAAAATTTTGAAATTTTTATACCCATTCTATACTAATGTGGGAAGAGTTGATTAGTTTTTAGTGTATATCAGATAACCGGAAGTATTACTTATACAAGCTTTTACCAGTTTTTCTTGAAAAAATTGCATTGAATAAAATTTTTCAGCAACTTTTACTATTAAAAATATAATGTAATGGTACAATCTTCAATTCTACGATAATATAACTTTAAAAAACTTTAAATAACTTTAAATATAAATTTATAAAACTATTTATTTTTGTACATCATCTGACCCATGCGTCAAACAAAAACATAATGCTTTAATAAAATTTTGACGTATTTAAAAAATGTCACTGTCACATTTACATTAATAATGAAACCGTGTTAAGAAGAATTTAGTAGAAATATATTTGATTTGTAAATATAAATCTGTCAGTATAAGAACTTGTTTTCAAAATGTCAAATATTAGTTTGCAACTACACATTTACGATATGGATCATGTACAGCAAAAATTTACACAGATTGCGTTTTTAGAGCACTTGGAAGTTTATGATGATTTTTCCAGAATTATCTTTTTCTTTGGTGAGGCACATTTTCTCCTCTCTGGGTATGTTAATAAGCAAAATTGCCAGATATGGACAGAGGAAAATCTTCATGTGATTTACGAGGTACCATTACATGTCCAAATGAGACTGTTTGGTGCGCACTATGGTCAGGTGGCGTCATTGGAACTTACTTTTTCGAAAATGATGAAGGTCGAACTGTTATAGTTGATGGTGAGCGCTATATGCCCATGATAATCGATTATTTTTGGCACTAAATTAATTTCGTATTACAGACTTCTATTTATTAAAACAACAAATTAGATTTTGTTTACAAACGATCAACCCGAACGGAAAAAGATACTTTACTTAAAGCTCTACTATTTTAAACATGGAATTTGTGGGAGGTCATGTGCTGGCACATCAGATTTTTTTAAAAAGGTGTTACTATGTTAGAACACAGGTGATATATGTATCTTCAAGTACATGTTGATTATGTAGAAAAATAAATTTGTTTTATATATTAGGGACAATAAATACTTTTCAATCCTCGTATGTTACCAAATATTCGACGGGTACTTTATACCAAATTTGTAAATGGTTAAATTTACACAAGATAATGGGGACCTATATAAATCAATTGTTGTGTCTATTTTAAACAGAATTTCTTGGAGTGGACCTGTGTTTTCACTTCAAAGACTCTAGACTAGAGCTTGAGTTTAGCCAAAAAATTATAATACAAAGCAAACTACAAGTTACACGCAGTTTAATATAGTGTAAAAGTTTTATATTATCCCTTAGTTGTGGAGTGTAGAGCCATACATTATTATACTACGCCATATTGTTGTCGTGGAAGAGTTTTTAATCACACGCTTGTTACGTTGTGTTTTATTTTGCGAAGACAAGAAGGATGCTTGGGTAGAAAACAAACTTGTTCATTTAAATTCCCAGGTCGTGCTAACGGAGGACGTAATATGTATGTCCCAGTCAACAGCTGCAGAGACACGAGTAGTTACACGTCTTCTGAGAGATGTACGGTGTAACAGTGGATGTACAACGCTGCACCACTCATTACATCTAAAAGCGTAATTGTGTATGTTAATTAACGTGTTTTTTATGGGTTGTAATATTGTATACAATTTAGGGGCAATCTTACCATGTAAATAACGAAGACAGATTTGTGAAAAATTCATGAATCTCACTGGGATTTGAACCCAGGGCCTTCCGATATCTACTCGGACACTCTACCAACTGAGCTATGAGATCCCGTGAAGCTCTTGAATTTTTCACACGTCGCATTCAAATCCCAGTGAGATTAATGAATTTTTCACAAATCTGTCTTCGTTATTTACACAATTTAATTTGAACACTTAACACTGTTCATTGTAACCAAGTTACAGAAATACACTGTTGAAATACATCTAAACAGTTCTTTACAATCTTACCATCTCTGGTTAAAATTTTAGCTACCAGTTAAATAAACAAAATCGAAACAAAATGAGCAATCACATGACAAATTTATAATTGCTGGCAGTTCAAATTTTAACCAGAGATGGTAAGATTGGGCCTTTTATACATTTATAGAGACTCATAAATATATAAAATAATCTGTTACAATCAAATATTGTAACTACCAAGTTTATATCTCTACCTACTTTTGAATTATTGCCCCAAAAGTCAATATACCCCATATTTAGATAAAAACTTCAAAATTTTCAAAAATCTAATTATTATGTTTCTAGATACTTCTCAATGCGCTGATTCCAGATTTTGAAACCGCAGGTCGATATCTCTTTTCGTTCCCGAGATATTTAGATTCAAAGTTTTGCTCAAAACTGCCCATTTTTGGGTAATAACCCAAAAATGGGTCGAGATATGAATTTGGCGACACGACCATTCGATTCTACGGGCAAAATTACATAAGTACACCAATTTTCATAATTTTTGAACACCGCATACAATCTCTAAAGCAAAATAACTGAAAATGGCCAAAAATCGCAAAAATCCTAAGGGGTACCCCTTACGATTTTTTCAGATTTTGGCCATTTTCGGGGGTTTTCAAACTTTTATTCATAAAAATTGAACCGGCTGGACAAAAATTATGAAAATTGGTACACTTATGTAATTTTGCCCGTAGAATCGAATGGCCGTGTCGCCAAACTCATATCTCGACCCATTTTTGGGTTACTACCCAAAAATGGGCAGTTTGGAGCAAAATTTTGAATCTAAATATTTCGGGAACGAAAAGAGATATCGACCTGCGGTTTCAAAATTTGGAATCAGAGCATTAAGAAGTATCTAAATACATGAAAATTAGATTTTTGAATTTTTTGAAATTTTTATCTAAATATGGGGTATATTGACATTTGGGGCAATAATTCAGAAAGGGGTAGATATATAAACTTGGTAGTAATATTATTTGCTTGTAAAGACAATGTTACGTAAGTGTACGCATGTTTAGAGAAATGTATCTCGAACATTTAGAAGAGTAGGATATAACTTGTTCATAGAATGAATTAAAAAATATAAAAATATATTAATAATTAGAATTTTTGTGTATGTGCCAGAAATGTTAAACATAATATGTACTTATATAGCCTAACATGGAAAAGGCGAGAGGTCTTGTGTTAGCCACTACAAATTTTTTTCTGTGAAGGTAAAAACTAAAGCAGTACAATAAATACAAATTAAATCCAAACTTAAACTGTACAATCATTTAACGACCTTTTAACTTTGCCCCAACTTTTAAAATTTTGTTTCCTATCCTTAATCCTTACCACATATCCTCTACTCCTATTTCTCCTCCTGTATATCTCTGTCCTTGTCTCACGCTCATCAGCGGTAATTGAAACCGACACAACAACGGCTCAATCGATTTGCTGTCTTTGTCTAGCAGACACCGACAGCAGGACGCAGCAGGCTTTGTTCAGCAGGACAATGGAGCAGCACCAGATGTGCGCAAGAATGTAAATGTGAGGCGGAATGAGAAAGGAGTGTGATTTGTAGGAATTGGAATGAGATCTTAGGGGTTTGAACGGGAAATAAACAGTGCGGGGAAATCGTTTGATGGTTTGTTTACTGATTTGGGTGCAATTTCTTTACGGAGTATATGTTTACGAAAATATTGTAATGGTTCAATTTCATGCTTATGCGGTAAAAAGAATACGTAAAGAATGCATACACTTACGTAACATTCTCTTTACAATCAATTAATATTACTACCAAGTTTATATTTCTACCCATTTTTGAATTATTACCCCAAAAGTCAATATATAGATGAAAACTTCAAAATTTTTAAAAATCTAATTTTTGTTTATCTAGGTACTTCTCAATACAATGATTAGATTCAAAGTTGTACTCAAAACTGCCCATTTTTGGGTAATAACCCAAAAATGAGCCGAGACATGAATTTGGCTTCAACACTATTGGATTCTACGGGCAAAATTGCATAAGTAGACCAATTTTTAGAATTTTTGAACACCGCATTCAATCTCTAAAGCAAAATAACTGAAAATGGCCAAAAATCGCAAAAATATAAGGTGTACCCCTTATGATTTTTTCAGATTCTGGCCATTTTCAGGGGTTTTCGAACTTTTATTCATAAAAAATGAACTGGTTAGATAAAAGTTATGAAAATTGCTATATTTATGTATTTTTGTCCGTAGAATCGAATGGTGACGTCGCCAAATTTTGGATGATAACCCAAAAATGGGCCGTTTTGAGCAAAATTTAAAATCTAAATATCTCGAGAACGAAAAGAGATATCGACCTGCGGTTTCAAAATTTGGAATCAGCGCATTGAGAAGTAAAATTAGAATTTTGAAAATTTTGAAGCTTTTATCTAAATGTGGGGTATATTAACTTTTGGGGCAATTATTCAAAAATGGGTAGAGATATAAACTTAGTAGTAATATTATTTGATTGTAAAGAGAATTTTACGTAAGCGTACGCATTTTTAGAGTATTTACACAACTGTGTGAGTTTATAGAAATAAAATCCATCAAAATTGGTTCAGCGGTTTAGGCGTGAAAACATAACATACAAACAGACAGACAGACAGAGTTACTTTCGCATTTATTATATTAGTATAGGATTAGTAATATTTATCTTTTCTTACTACAATTTTCGTTTTTGGGTAAGTATAATCTTAGAAATAATTTTGTTTAAAAATGGAATTATTCATTATAAAATTACATAAATTTAGGTTAATACATGACGTAATTGCCTTGTACGCAAAACTATTTGAAACTATGATGTGAATTCCTAGTGAGAAAAACCGGTATGTGTTCTTATATATTTCCTATTTATAACCCAGGAACACAATACAAGTTAGTAACAAAAACTATTTCCTTTTTTCCAACCCTCAGCTAATTCTCAAGTTGGTTGTTGATTTTCTAATAAAAGAGTTGCAAACTTCTAAACTACAACTAGAAAAAAAATCATTCAAGCAAAAAGAAGACTGAAAATAGAAGGCTTAGAAAGTTCATAAGAACATCTGACAGTTAGATTTTATAGTTTTTCTTTCTCTGTTGATTCTGGAAAAAATGTAATCTGTTCTATATTTGGAAGAATCTCAGCGGGATTGCCGTGAAAGTTTTGCTATCATATCTTTTATTCTTGTTTAGAATACGTGTATTTATATCGAGACTATTCTCTATTGTGTTTTACTTCAATAACTCAATATTATTTTGAATAATTTATTAATTGTTATTGATACATCATATCACAAGATGGTGGTCTAACATAGAAAGAATTACCAGCTGATGCAACTAGTGATTCTGTCAAGACGAGAAATTCATTGTCTCGTCTCGTCTCATTCCAAATTCATAAAATTATGTCTCGTCTCGAAATGTTTCTCGTCTCGTTTAATAGAGTCTCGTCTCGGCAGATATTCTCGCCGAGATTTCTCGACGGAAATTTAATATGTATATTTTGGTCCCATAAACTAATTATTAAATTTATACAATTTTGTATTAATAGTAATACGTACAAAAATATAAATATTTATCGTTTTATTTTTCAAAATTTGTTATAATCTAAAACATGTGTTAATTTTATTAATTTAATATTTATCTAGCATTTTCTAATCTGTTATAAAACATTTAAAAGTTTCTTGTCATCTTGTATAGATTTAGAGATAAAGACACTATAATTTATAGAGTAAACTAATCGCATAGGCTAAGGCACTAAGGAAACCAGTTGACAAATTCCAATGTTTATAACATAGTTTGTAAATGACACATGTCATTGTCAAATATCAATAGTTTTAGTGACATTCTGATAGCTAGCTTTTCAGTTTTTCTTAAAAAAAACGCAGTTAAATAGTATTTTTTCACATTTTATTTTTTTATATATTAAAGGAAATGTTCTTCTCTATACAGTTTCATTATATATTTTCATTCATATTCAATAGATACAATGTTAAGGAATTATAAAGATATTAACTTTCAAAAATCACTCAGCTTTGGTATTTATCATGGAAACAGGTGATATATTCAAAAAATTCTAATTGACAGATGTCAGTGTCAAGTGCAAAACCAAATATTGAAAGTGTAGGATGTAGTGGCTTGCAGTTGCAGCCTTGTCTTATGATTGGAACTTCCAATGCGGGGAGCATGGGGAAGGCCAAAGAGATGGAAGGATTGTATCGTAGATGACTTGAGAGAGGAAGAACTATGTGAAAAAGATGCGTTGGACAGGAATGAGTGGAACAGAAAAGTAAGAAACAACGACCCCTAATACAATAGGAAAGCTGAACAAGAAAGAGGAAGTGTCAAGTGCATTTACATAGTGTATATTCATTCATTATATTTTTTCAAATAAACTTTTGGTAAGGAATTTGTTCGTGTTACAATTTTACGTGACATATAGAATCTTTTCCAAGGAAATTTTGGTATGGGATTTGTACAAAATACATCGAAATGACGGAAGGTTTTGTGCTGGCCACAACAGATTTTTTTATTTCTGTTTCGTCTCGTCGAGACGGGAAATCTCGAGTACGAGACGAGACGAGAATCGAGAAATATCTCGTCTCGTCAAGACGAGAAATCTCGAGTACGAGACGAGACGAGAATCGAGAAATATCTCGTCTCGACAGAATCACTAGATGCAACAGACAGCAGGGAAGTATATACGTTTTTAAATCGTTTAACATCGCTACTTCTGTTGCACCCCAGACGCGATTATTACATTTGTATTACAATAGCTGGGTCACATATAGTTCAAGGAAATTATCAATAGATGGAAGGACGAAAATGTCTCTGTATAACCCTCTATTCACAATCATATTTCTTGTTCTGTCGGTTGTATAGGTAAACTTCTCCTCGTGTTTTATTTATTTATTTATTTTTTGGTTCGTTAGTATGCGCGTAGCAGCTGCAGCGAGTTTTGCACGTCTGCAACGCCTGGCAATTAGACACAGTTTCTTGGCCTACTACGTTTCTACCGTGCTTTGCCATGTCTTCCTTCGCCCTCAAGACTGAGAGCAAAGTTTCTCTACCTAAACTTTCATCTCGCAGCTTTAAATATGTACCCGTGCAGACGGAGTTTTTAAACTTTTCCACCAGCTAATTATTTTTTATTGTGGAAAGCATTTAGTTGTATTTAATAACGTACTATTTTAAATTTTACTTGAAAGTTTTATTTGAGGTTTTTGTAGTTGAAGTTATTCTTCTTTCAATTTGAAAAGGGTGTAAAAATATAGTTAATCTTTTCTTTAGTAAAGTTGGATGAATAGAGTTTTATACTGAGGTGTAAGTTAAATATCACATAATTTTAAAAGTTTTAATGCGCATACGATGAGAGATGGGAGGTTAAAAAATGCACGGAGTGAAAGGGAAAAAATATAAACTTAACCAAGTTATTTTTTACCTCCCGCTACCCTTGGTAAGGGAGGAATAGGGATCGTGCTAAAAATCACATATCGAGATTTTAGTAAATGATCACGTTTTAAGGTCCTTAGAATCAATTTTGAAATTTTCACGATGATGTCTGTATGTGTGTATGTGTGTGTGTGTGTGTGTGTGTGTGTAAGAAAAAAATTTCAGCAATGGGTTATTAAGGATCCTCCAAGACGATTAACTATCCGTCAACTGCATGAGAAATTTGTGTGCACTTTTTCCTTACTATTGAGGGTGTCCCAAACACTTCCATCCAAGCTGCTACCTTCCTTCTCTCTTCTAAATTAAGTCGGATGGCCAAATTTAGTCTGCAACAAAAGGAAATTGAAAATTACGAGGTCTGTCCGAAAAGTATCCGACCTTCCTTCATATCTTCGCGTCTGACAATTTTAGCGCCCTCTGCCGGGAACGAGTGTCAACTGTAAAGCTTCACGAATTCCCTAGATGCCGCAGTTTTAGTCGGATCGCCTTAGTTTACGTGCAGCATGCAGTGTTTTTTACGTTTGTCGCATTTTGCTATTGTAAAAAATGACGGAAAGATCGGAACAACGAATTTGCATTAAATTTTGCTTAAAACTCGAAAAGAGTTGTGTGGAGATCATCGAAATGATGAAGACGGCATTTGGGGACGAGTGTATGAGCAAAACACAAATAAAAGCCTGGTATAAAAGGTTCAAAGATGGCCGCACAGCTGTTGATAGTAACCCACGTTCTGGGCGGCCTTCGACGACAAAAATATCGAACGTGTGCAACTTGTGATCAATGAAGATCGTCGATTGACTGTGCGAGAACTAGAATATGATCTGGGAATAAGTACCGAAAACTAGTGTTTGGAAGATTTTAACTGAAATTGCTAACGGTGGAGCAGAAAAACCTTCGCCTTGAAATCGCTCAGGACAATTTGGAAATGGTCAATAATGGTGAAAATCTCCCATCTACTTTTGGCTGTTCCCAAGATTAAAAATGTCGCTCAAAGGACACCGATTCGACGACAAAGAAACAGTCGAAACTAATACGACGAATGCTCTAAAGGCAATACCAAAAAACGAGTTTCAAGACTGCTTCCAAAAGTAGAAAAGCCGTTGGAAGTGTATTCTTCAATCAAATCGGGACTACTTCGAAGGATGCCACCAGCCCGATGACGCACAATAACAGCAGCGGGGAAATATAAAGGAAAGTCGGATACTTTTCGGATAGACCTCGTAAAGAGTACCATATGGTAATATCTTTTTTGGACAACCTTGTAAGTAGTAAAATACCACCGTTTATTATCAAGGGAACATTTTAATTTTAAATACTCTTTTATTCTGGAAAAGATGCCATATAATTATTAAACACATCAAATTTTATACTTCTGTAGTCATAATCCTTTATATCCATATGGGAGCATTTAAACAAGTTTACACCTGTTGTAGGAAAAACAGGCATAAAAGAAATAGCCATAAAATATAATTACAGTAACGATAGGAGCGAGACGTACGCTCTTGAGTACCCCATACATTCTCCCCGACTCCGGCCAGTGCGACCAACAAGCGATTAATTTTTACACGAGTTCTTGTGCAAATAATTAATTAATTTCTATGTGTTGTAGAAATTTGGAGCACAACTTTTTAAATTTTGATGATCGAGTTATCTACCGGTCATGAAAGAAAACAATACATCTCAAACATTTAGAAGAGGAAACTAGTTCATAGAATGAATTGAAAAATAAAGAATAGATATAACTAGAATATTTTATATGTACCAGAATTGTTAAATACAATATTTATAGCCTAATATGTAAATGGCGAGAGGTATTGTTCTATCCGCAACATATTTTTCTTTAATATACACAATTATGGATAGTGTAGTTTCGCAAACCTTTTTGGCGTATTAGCAATTTCATATAGAGTGTATGCGTCACTCTCCGTGTGTCACCGATACACAAGTTTTGCTCGAGTCATAATGACCCGGGTCACGCTAATATCGCATGGAGCGTAGCCATCAACCGCCTTCGCACTACTTACCTACTAAACTTTACCCCGGTGAATAGGTACGCTAGGCCGACTATTGCCTAAACCAGTCGCTCCCAAACAAACAAGATTTTCTCTTTGATAAAGAATAATTTGTCATGAATTTGTCTGAAGCAGTTTAAGAAAGTTTATTTTCTTGCTCATTTTTTCCACACAAGCTAAATATTAGTGGTCTGAATACCGGTGGAACCAAAAGGCCAGCCTCTCACCCGTATTTCAGTGAATATGGGCCGGAGTCAATTCTTCGCCCATTGGAGAGTAAGAACCGAAAGGCCCACAAGATCCATGATAACCATATGGATCGTAAAACGTACAGTATTTATTGTCCCTAACATAGTAGGCTTTGAAATATTGTCTAATAACAACAGCAATTGTTTACTGTTTATTTGTTAAACGAAATGCCAAATTTGATTATTCTAGTATTAATAATGTATACCGTGAGTATTTTTTAACGTGAAACGTTGGGTTTGTCATATCCATAGTTACGACTTGATATTTGATTGACACAAGGTGCACACAGTATTTTTTCTACATCTAAATTTAATTTTAAAAACAGTTATAATTATTTAAACAATATTAACCTCTAATGACATCTTGCCAATATGACAGGTACCCTTGAATTTCCCTATAAGTTATGATTTGACATTTGATTGACAGCAATGTATTTGTCTATCTCATTTAAAATGACACATGGGGAATATTTGACAGAAGTATTATATTTAAATATTTTAAGAAAATTAGCCGAGTCAGAAAACCACTCGGGCATAAGGTGCACACTATATTTTTTCTACAACTAATTTTAATTTAGAATGTAGGTATAATTATTTAAACAAAATTAACCTCTATTGACGTCTTATTAAATGTCAAATTCGTTCTCTATGTTTAATTTTAAATGGAACGGGCAAATACATTGCTGTCCATCAAATGTCAAGTCGTAACCATAGATATGGCAAACCCAATGTTTCACGTTAAAAAATCTGTTGTGGCCAGCACAAGACCTCTCGCCATTTCCATATTAGGCTATATAAGTATTGTATTGCACTTCACTTTCGAACCGTCGTTTTATAACAAAAAATTACAGAACTTTACTCAAATATTGTTTTTTATTGTATTTAACATGTCTTCTGCACACATATAATTCTAATTATATCTATGTCAGAGATTGTTCCAAGTCAATAACCAGATTGACGGTATATCTGATGAATATATGCATTTTACCACAATTGTACCTATAATTTCAAATATTTAATTAATAAAACAATAAGAAATATTACTTCCCAGAAAAAGCTATCAGAATGTCACTAAAAATATTGATATTTGACAATGACATGTGTCATGTTATAAACATTGGAATTTGTCAACTGGTTTCCTTAGTGCCTTGGCCTCTGCGATTAGTTTACTCTATAAATTATAGTGTCTTTATCTCTAAATCTATACAAGATAAAATAAAAATTTTAAGTGTATTAGATGGAGAATTTTATGTTTTTCAATATTTAATAAAAAGAAAAAACTCCCAAAATTTTTTTTTAAGAAACTACTACTTCCGGTTGTTCAATTTTTACCAAAACCTTTTCAGCTCTTCCCAGGAATGTCAGATAGAAGAAACTGCAGTTATATATTTTTTAAGTCTTATAGTTATTGAGGAATCGTCCCTCCAACATCTATACATACACACACACACACACACATACACACATCTACACACACACAGACATCATTTTAAAAATGTTATAATCGGATTCTAGGAACCTTAAATCGTGCTTATTCAATAAAATCTGAATATGCGAATTTTAGTATGAATCCAATAACTTTCTTAGCGAGAGGTAAAAATACTCACGGTATATGAAACCAACTGATCGTGTTCCATAAAATAATAATTATATACAAACATATTTTCTATCTTTATTTATTGCTTACATAACAACTTACCCTCTTCACTTACTATCATCTTATCTCGATATGACATCCGTGACGTCACAGGCTGAAATGACAAGCAGAGTTATCTGACATCAGCTCTAGCATTGCGACCTATTCCCGTATATATAGACTCCAGAATCCTGAGTCCTGGATCCGGGATGTATCCGGGGCATCAGAAGGGCTCTGCAACTCGAGAACCTCGTTACGTCAAGGGGTTGCGTGCGGGGTCGTGATACGAGGGGTGAAACGGGGGGTTCAAGCAGCGAATGGAAATATGAATGAAATAGAAAAATATAAAATATTGTTACTGTAATGACATAACTAAGTTATAAAATAATGGGAAGTGTTCTACGGTGAAAATGAAAAGGGAGAAGACTTGCAGACCTGAAAAAACATAAAATGAAATATAACTTGTAGAAATTATTTATTTTTAATTACAGAAGAAAAAAAATACTGGTATTAAGAAACGTATATATTAATGAAATTTACAAGTATTTATTTAGTTCGTTTCTCATATTTTCATGCACCACTCATACACGGTTGAATATAAAATAACAGACGATGAATATTTAAATTTACATCATCGGATCTCGTGTTACAGCTCTTTGAAGTTACATGATTTTTCTTCGAAATTTTGTATTATTGAAAATACACAAAATTTTTGTAACACGACATCCGATGAAGTAAAAAATATCGAGCCTGACAGGAAAAGAAATGATTCATATTTGTTTAAAATTTGATTTTGAATATTTATAATAATAAAAGTACGTACAATATTATGGCGACACTACTTGGTGAAACTGTTCTAATAATATATTTGAAAATAACACAGTCTCTGAATCAAACTGTAGTCTATTGATGCCTCTAGAAGGCACAGGGTAACGATGAGCGAGCGGATGATAAACATAGCAAAAAGAGATGATGACTGCTGAGCAGTGTTGTGACAGATCAATTTCTAAAGGATCTAGACCAAGATCAAGATCTTTACAATTAATATGTTCTAGATAAGATCATAGGTCAATTGGATCAGATCAGATCAGGGATTTGGGATCTATTTTCTTAGATCATATAAAAGATCAGTAACGATTTAAAAATGATTTTTATTTCTAATTAATTAAGTAGGGATACAAAAATTAAATTAATTACACAGAATATACCTAGCCTTATGCCTTATACGTAGGAAGAAATATTAGAAGCATACAGTTTGGTCAGAAACCTAATTCAGATTAGGCTATGAACACAGAAAAGTATGTCTGATCATTTTACAATTCAACAATCAAGTTGTCAAAATTGATAGTGAAATGCGATTTTAAGGAGAAAGATAATACATAAGGATATAGAATATTGCTATTTACTGTTTTCTAATTTATTTCTATATAAAATAAGGTTTCACAAAGAAAAGCATTATTTTTTTAGATAACATTTTTGGCAATATTTCGTAACAAATTGACATTTAATTAAATTCTTTCAAATTGACATATATTTTTTATTCATAGCGTATTCCGAGTTAGAATTTTTTTTTAACACACTGTACTTAGTTTAGGTAATATTGGATGGCACACTCGTATATTTGATCTTTTTTTAAGATCGTAGATTACGGTTTTTATATCTAGATCCAGATCAAGATCTGAATATATAAAAGTATCTAGATCAGATCAAAAACCATACTAAATGCACTAGATCAGTGATTTAGATCAAATTATCTAGATCAGTCACAACACTGCTGCTGAGCAAGTAACTACATGCAGAGCCATCTATTGAGAACGCCGTGAGATTATTCACTAAAATCTGGATATGCGGTTTTAGCATGAATCCAATACCTCTCCTAACGAGAGATAAAAACTATGTTGAAATATGTAATCTAATCTGATGGTTTATATTTCGTTCATATGTTCACAATACTAATATTGGATATCAGTTTTCGCTTCATAAATTGTCGAACTGTTTCGAAATACAAACCATTCAAATGTGGTAAAGCAAATACTATTTGAAAATATGATACCATTAAAATGGTATTTTAAAAATCTGTTGTGGCCAGCACATTTCCATATTAGGCTATATAAGTATTGTACATATTTAATATTTCTGGTAGACAAAAAAACACATTTTTATTTTTTTAATTCATTCTATGAACAAGTTTTCTCTTATTCTTCTAATGTTAGACATTCTTCCATGATGAGTTTGACGGTATTTCTGAAGGGTATATGTAATGTATCTATAATTATAAATATTTAATTAATAACAAAAGAAGATATAGTAAATGTACTTCCCAGAAAAATTCTTCAGTAATGTTTTAGTTTTTTGACGCTACATTTATTTGTCAATTTCAAACATTTTAATTTTTCCACTTGTTTTCCACGGGCTGTCAGATTAATGAATGTTATTAACATCATTAGGCCGATATGAGGTAAATAACGGACGCGACTGAGGTTTATAATCAGTCGAGTTCGTTATTTGCATATCGGCCGTGTGGCGTTCAAGATTTTTCGTAACATAAAATTTAAACATTTACAGCCCGATTTACAAAACAGTTTAAGCTAATCCTCGTTTTTGGATTAGTGAATTCTATTCTATTCCGGTATTTAAAATTTAATCTTCATAATGTTATGAAAAAAGGTAGATACTAGGAATAGATTAGACCATATTTTACGAAAGAAACTGTTAAAATTAGAGTAGAATTCGCTAATTAGCTTAAACTTTTTTGTGAATCGGGCTGTTAGGAATAATAAAATTCTTCTATATCTGTCATACTGAACAACTTTTTTGGTTAATTTATAAATTCTCCTAGATAACAGTCCATCAATATGCTGTTATTTTTCTAGGAACACCTGATCCTTAATTGTAGGCGACTGTTATAAAAAATAACGGTCTAGGCCGTTATTTCTATCTTTTCATTTTTGTTTCTAGTCCTGTTATGTCTAATTTTGTATATTTTTTTATTTCTTTATCTCTAACTCTATAGAAGATATAATAAAAATTTTAAATGTATCGGACAGAGATTTTTGTATTCTATAATATTTGTGATAACATAAATTTTCAAAAAATATATTTTTAAGAAACTAATACTTCCGGTTGTCCAATTGTTACCATAATCTAATCAGCTCTTCATAGTAATGTCAGATTGAGGAAACCGAAGTTAAACATGTCTTAAATCTTATAGTATTTGAGAAATCATGGTTCCAACATCAATAATCTATGAATTTTTGTAATTCATTATGTGAAACAGGGCATGTTTTTTAATTATTTATTAATATTTTTTGTTAATAAATTGATAACGACGAACGATCAGAAATTTATAACACTTATTGTGCATCTATAGCCACACCTACTGACATTCACTTTCATGCTTAAAGATTAAATATATTACAATTTAATTATTTTAAGTGAAAATAAATTGTTACTATAAATATACCTAAGGTTTCTGTATAAATACAATACAATCAGAAACAAATCCACAGAGCTTTTCTTCATAATATCTTTGGAGACCACTTTATCCCAATCCTGTTAACAGCAACCATCGTTCTTACTTTGTAAATGAATACTTCAACGCTGTATTTCAATTTTCTATTAACAATAAATCACTGGAATATTTCGTAAGCTGACATAAATTTTCAATATCGATTACACGGTATCGGCGAGACGAAGGAACTTTCCCATTATCCCTTCGAGTTTTCTTCAACTCAGGAAATTTCCTTCTCGCATACAAAGTTGACGTTACTTCACACCAAGGGAGATAACTTTCTCACACGCGTACACGAGTATATTAACACGTAAGAACATATAAGTATATTCATAAATTGTACGACAAGATGATTGAAAATTCTTGATTATGCGAAACGTGTTGCCTGGAAACACGAGACCGAAGGTCGAGTGGTGGATTCATGCTAAAAATCGCATATCCTGATTTTAGTGAAGAAGCTTCGTTATAAGGACCCTAGAATTTTTGCTATAATTTTTAAAATTACATAACATGTTCCACAAACTTTTAATTGCTTGTAGTTTTCGAACGAATTAATAATTAAACATAACATAACAATTTTCTTTTAAGACTTTAATTTCTAAAAATTCACTCAATTGTTCAAATGTTCTAAATATGCGTACATTTACATAACATTGTCTTTACAATCAAATAATATTACTAGCAAGTTTATATATCTACCCATTTTTGAATTATTGCCCTAAAAGTCAATATACCCCATATTTAGATAAAATCTTCAAAATTTTTAAAAATCTATTTTTTATTTATCTACATACTTCTCAATGCGCTGATTCCAGATTTTGAAACCGCAGGTCGATATCTCTTTTCGTTATCGAGATATTTAGATTTAAAGTTTTGCTCAAAACTGCCCATTTTTGGGTAATAACCCAAAAATGGGTCGAGATATGAACTTGGCGACATCGCCATTCGATTCTACGGGAAAAATTACATAAGTACACCAATTTTCATAATTTTCACCGCATACAATCTCTAAAGCAAAATAACTGAAAATGGCCAAAAATCACAAAAATCCTAAGGGGTACCCCTTACGATTTTTTCAGATTTTGGACATTTTCGGGGGTTTTCAAACTTTTATTCATAAAAAATGAACCGGTAGGACAAAAATTATGAAAATTGGTACACTTATGTAATTTTGCCCGTAGAATCGAATGGTCGTGTCGCCAAATTCATATCCCGACCCATTTTTGGGTTACTACCCAAAAATGGGCAGTTTCGAGCAAAACTTTGAATCTAAATATCTCGAGAACGAAAAGAGATATCGACCTGCGGTTTCAAAATTTGAAATCAGCGCATTGAGAAGTATCTAGATACATAAAGATTATATTTTTGAAAAATTTAAAGTTTTTATCTAAGTATGGGGTATATTGACTTTTGGGGCAATAATTCAAAAATGGGTAGATATATAAACTTGGTAGTAATATTATTTGCTTGTAAAGACAATGTTACGTAAGTGTACGCATTTTTAGAGTAATGTATCTAGTAGCCCAAATAACTCCATGGAAACCAGTTGAAATATTAAAATGTTTGTAATTGACAGAAAAATGTGAGTTGTCAGTGTCAAAAATCCATTTACATTACTGAAGGCTTTTTCTGGGAAGAACATTTAATATTTCTTATTTTATTATTAATTAAATATTTAAAATTATAGGTACATACATATGTACATATGTACACATTAGAAATACCGCGAAACTCGTCAATGAATTTGAAGAATCTCGAACATTTAGAAGAGTAGGAGGAAACTTATTATAGAATGAATTAAAAAATATAAAAATATATTAATAATTAGAATTTTTGTGTATGGATCAGAAATGTTAAACCCAATGTATACTTATATAGCCTAATATGGAAATGGCATATTACCCATTTCTGGGTGTGCCAGTATCTACAACAAATGTGGACATCGGTAATGATAACGATATATTTTACAGTGCGGGCGCTTACCAGGCATCACCTCACGGGCACTCATAGCTGGTGTGGAGAGTGCACCACAGGGGTCACTTTTGTACCATTTAAAATTGGAAATATTTGACGTCTGTCGGGATCGAACCCGGTTCCCCCAGGTTCGCGACCAGACACTCAGACACGCGGCCACGAGACCCCAAGTTGATTCGTACTCTTTGAATTCACCATCTTTGAAATGAAGACAAATTTCTTGTTTAATATACTTACCCTAATTATATGCAATGTTGGAAATCTATGTTAGACAATACCTCTGTGGGTAATGGGAATATGACGTAAGATGATAATGAAGGATATTCAGTTAGTAAATTGATGTATCGTGTCGCGTATTTGCTCTACGTTTCCACGAAGGATGTGAAATCATAATGCACTTGCATAATTATACCACCTCAACAAACAGCAATTAATGCATCTCTAATTATCATTTATCATCTCTTCCCATTGGAACTAATTAACAATCGCACAATTTGATTTCAGAAACGTACAAGATTGTCTTAAATAAATTATATGTTCCATTTTTACCTCCCGCTACCCTCAAATACTATCATTCAGAAAATTCTGAAACCTTGTATTTCTACCCTATTCTAATAGAAATAGAAGCCATTAGATTTTGGTGTAAATCGGATAAACGGAAATGGTACTTTACTTGAAGCTCATAATGGATTTCTTCAAAATTAAATGCCATTTTTACGTATTTAACGTCATTAAAAAATTATAGATTATTGAACTTCGTACAGGTATACATTAATACTTTTTCTATATATTTTACAGATTAATTTAAAAATCATATTTCTTTTTTAATCCCGAAGCCTAAGATAAACACAATTCCTTTGTTACACAGTTTATTTTTCAAATGAATGTAACTGACAGGTAAACGTCATTGTCAAAAAAACTAAAAAATTAAAAATAGTGACATATTAAATAATAAAGAAAATCTTAAATAAAGCAATAGTTATATGCAATGGAACATAATATAGTTTGAAGCATTACTAAATACGTAAGTATGTATTTAAATTAATAAAAATTAAATAGCGGGAGGTTTTGTGTTGGCCACATCAGATTTTTGTTTTATATATGATGGCTGCGTACCTGAGTGTCTGGTCGCGAACCTGGGGGAACCGGTAGTGGTAGCACGCACTTTAGAATTCTATCAAAAGAGGCATTTGTTTTCGCTTTTCGCCACGAAGCGAAAATTTGGTAGCATGCGTGTATCAATATATTCACCTGCAAGCGTACGACTCGAGGCAAAAGTGTCAAAGTAACGTCATTATTTTGCCACAATTCTATTCAATGCCAATTTGTATATAATTTATACATTTATTATATACAACTGTCATAATATTTTTTATTACCTTCCGTCACCTTTAGGGAAGGAAGGTATTGTCTTTGGTCAAAAAATTCGGTGGTGAATTTAATGAATAAGCACGTTGTAGGGTCCTTACAATACAAATTTACTGTTTTTAAGATGATGTCTGTATGTATGTATGTATGTATGTATGTATGTATGTATGTATGTATGTATGTATGTATGTATGTATGTGTGTGTGTGTGTGTATGTATGTGTGTGTCCGTGTGTGTGTGTGTGTGTGTGTGTGTGTGTGTGTGTGTGTGTGTGTGTGTGTGTGTGACAAATTTTTCTCCGACGATAACTCCAATACTACAATTCTAAATATTATAATTCTTTCGTATTCCTCTTCTGTACAACCATATGAAGAGTTGATTAGATTTTGGTTATAATTACTCCACCAGAAGTACCCTTATTTGAAGTTTTTAACAGTTTTTCCTAAAAAAAAAACGCAGTTAAATATTATTTTTTGACATTTTGTTATTATACATATTAAAGAAAATACTCTTCTATATATAGTTTTATTATACATTTTCCTTCATAATCAATAGATGTAGATTTAAAGCGTTATAAAGAAATTAATTTTGAAAAATTAGTCAGCTTTGCTATTTATCATGGAAGCAGATGATATATACAAAAAAATCTAATTGACAGATGTCAGTTGGAAGTGCAAAACCAAATATGGAACGTATAGGATCTAAAATTGATATGTCATAGTGGACTCTATCGCAAAAGACTTGAGAAAGGAAGGACTGTGTGATGCGTTGGACAGGAATGAGTGGAAGAGATGAGGAAACAGCGACCCCTAATAAAATAGGGGATAGCTGATGAAGAAATGAAGGAAGTGTCTAGTGCATTTTACCTAGTGTATATATATATGTTATAATTTTATTGGATTTATAGAACCATTTCGAATCAACTTTTGGTATAGAATTTGTAAAAAATAGTATGTGTTCGTGTTCGATTTTACATGATATTATATAGAATCTGTTCCAAAGACCTTTTGGTGTGGGATTTGTACAAATACATCAAATTGACGGGAGGTCTTGAGCTGGCCACAACAGATTTTTGACATTTAATGTGATTATGAAAGAATATCTTATTTTCTATAGTCACCACAATGGGGTCCTCCACCATAACAAAAAATCATAAAATGTACACTTTATACTTACAGTATTGCTCAATAAATAACGATTGGCTAATACAAAAGATACGGTTTAAACTTAAAAAGGCTTTTACATGCTTATATCGTTACATTAGCCATCTATTCCATAAAAAAAAACCCAAAATTAGAGCATGGAAGCAAGGATTTGTGATGATTTGATGAGTTTTTGTACCAAAATGTGGTTAGTTGTCACGCCTGTAACACTGAAAAAATTAACAAATATTTCAAGGAATTTGTGATTATATAGATGTATGGGCATGGTCTGGCTTCTCGCAATAATTTATTAACGAAATAACTAATAACTTTATTGTAATCAAAATAAATAGTGAACTCGAGATCAGATGTCAGAGTACGACTCGCAACCATCTGTGTGCAATCATTCCTCTTACTAAACATAACTGTTCACACAATTTATTTTATATTTAATTTTATTTTATTGTTATTTTCCATTCTTCTTGAGCTAATCTAAGCATTTTACACTTTTGTTTTTGTAAATGAATGCCCTATTTCATTTTCACAGCAGTGTGGCATTTTGTTTGGTTATGTTAAATACCGACAGAGCATATGCCAAATTGACTTGTGAACGTGGTAAATGTGTAACTACAGTGCCATTAGTTCCTAACTAAACGTTTTCATTAAGAATGTAGACAAGTGACATTTCTCAACATTGTATATTTAGAAATTTGGACAGCGAGCGTTTTTCTACTTTGTCGCGCATGAGCGGCAAAGTGACATTTTGCGTTGACAGAAGAGAGCGCAAATGGCTTCTTTCTATAGTGACTGTAGAAAAATATATATATTTATAAATAGAACACGAGAATAGCAAATTTTCAAGATAACTTTTGTTGACACCACACGTTTCAACAATGTTCTTCTTACTACCTTCATCCTTTTTTATTGTACTTTTTTCTCCCAATCAAAACATTTTTCAAGTCTCTTGTACTCCTTCTCATTCTATTCATGACGTCACGTCCCCACGCATAGTTCCCTCCGTATCCACGGCGTCGTTACTGTGCCTTGTGCCACTGCCATTGCGTAGGTCACATTATACCTGGAATTGTGATATGAATTGTTGATGCACGTGTGGGTAGTTCACATTTCCTCCGCCCCGTGTTGGCGCGCTGTGGTGAAAACTTTATAAGGGATGAAGAAGTTGCAGGAAATGACGAAAGATGCCACAGGCCCGCATTTGATGATTTGATTTTATGAAGCTATCTCGCTGAGTGCTTTGTGAGTAGAGTTAATGAATGTTTTATAACTAAAGAGTGAATTTTTTATGAAACGGTGAAATGTAATCAAGAATTAATTCTCTTAGCCGAGACGTGTTTTACAGAATTTGTTGCATGTTACAGAAAGTTGTAATTTATTAATGATTTGTTACAAATTCAAGGTAGTATAATAATATGTTTACAAGGTAGCGACTTCTGGGACTGTTCTTTAATATGTATACGAGTATAGCGAAACTGGAGCAAATGTTTCTAAAACTTTATCTGAATATACAAGGTGTAGAAATTAAATAACGAGATTTATTTTTTTCCGGCTTCCCTGTAGATTTGGCAACATTTCATGCTATGTCATATTAGTTTGTCATCTTCCCTTCATCCACTGTTAAAATTTCAAGATAATTAGACAAACCGTTCGGCAGTAGCCTTTGATTGAAGTTAACTACTTTTTTGTACTTCGCCGGAATTATGTTAGTATCAATATGAAATAGGGCTGTTGCAAGAATTTTTATATGACTTCTAAGTATTAAATTTGAAAAGATATTGTTCTTTAAAGAGTCTCAAATTTGAAAATATCACGAAATATCCTTTAGTTATTTTACAATTAATTTTTGAAATTTGGATAAAATTTTGAATGCCAAGTGATCTGAAACAGAGTGTGACGTCAGAGTACATACATCTTCAGCGGTTCTAAGGTGTCAAGTGTATTGCCAAAGTTGTCAAACAAGTGTCAAATTTTTAGATTGGTTCTAGTTGTAATAATAAGTTCAAAATGAAATGAGTAATTTACGATATTGTATTGTGCCTTCTTACAAAAATACTGTTAGGAACAAACCTACTATATAGTTTATAAATTTTACAAAAGATGCGAAGAAAAGAAAATTGTAGCTAGAAGCAGTAGGTCAAAGAGCTGATAATTTGTCAGAAAAATCGTGTTTTCATGTTTGTGGAGATCATTTCAACTTTCATCTACCTTCACGATAACAGTATATTTCAAGTAAAATATATTATCAATTTATAGAGTAAATTCAGTTTTTATATTTTATTTTACCTCAACTCTTTAACACCCCTTATTTCGGTAGCAGTAAAACAATCGTTCTGATATAAATTCAGCCATCATCCAGCTATCGACCTTCGGTTAATTGTCCGATTTAGCTTGAGTGTAATTTGAATTAGCCATTGTTACTTTATAATTCATTTACAATGAGCAATGTCTGCGTCAAATGTCAAATTAAAAGATTTTGTTATTAACATGTGACAAACTTTAGCCTACGTTTATTTATATAAATAATATGAATAAACGTAGGTGATGGAAAAACTATTTTCCTATTGGTTATTAATGATGTAATGTATGTGCTTCTACGTCACAGGAGAGGGGGGTAGTTTTTCAGGACGCCAATCTTTTTATTTAATTATTTCCACAAATAACAACAAATTATTAAAATAAAACTTATTACTAAGAAAATCATTGCACAAACTTTCATTTAAAATAGTTTTTGAAAAATGTGAAACAGGCTCATTCTGTGTGAAACTTAAAAAATCCTCTACAGAAATGTACGATATGTTGAAGAATATTTATGGTGATCTAGTACTCAAGTTTTCGAGCAGTTTAAAGAAGGAAGAAAAGAGCCCGGAGACAATTAGCGCCTCGGCTGTGCACTGACATTGTTTTTTCAAAATGCAAGCGATTGTTCACATCGATTGGGTGCCTGAGAGGCATTTCTTTAACCAAGCATATTACAAGAAGGTTTTGATAACCCTTGATGCACGGGTGAGAAGAAAAAGGGCTGGAATGTGATGGGTTCTCCATCAAGACAACGCGCCGGAACAAAACGCCTTGTCCGGAAAGACATTTTTGACGAAATACAAAATAACCGTGTTGGTACATCAACCGTACTCACTTGACCTAGTGCCACATGACTTTTATTCCCAAATTGTAATTCTGCGTTAAAAGGCACTAAATTCGGGGCCGAGATGTAGTTATAGAAAAGCGGCAGAGTTTGTGAATAACCTAACACAAAAGGCCGGCAGGCATTGCTTCCAACAATGGAATATTTGCATCGGGCGGTTTAGGGTTGGGGGAGGAGAGTACATTGAATGTGGGAATATTTGTTTTGTGTTATTTTATACATTGTCAATGTTCTAAGATCAATCTTGTTATTTTGTAGGCACACCTCGTACATACAGTATGTATAGACCATTCCATACTTCTAAACATACTTCATTCATTTGGCTTCTCTGATTCATTCATACATACATACATACATACATACATACATACATACATAAATACATACATAAAATCACGCGTTTCCCACTTAGTGGGTTAGCAAAAACCCGAAAACAATAAGAAAAGGGATGAAAGTAAGAGCTCCACTGAATCACTTAACTCTTTAAAACCATTCTTCTTTCGCCTTGTCCAAAATCATCATAACATTCATACAAGAACATATTAATGTGACCGATTTTCGGTAGCGAATAACCGCATCCGGACCACAATAATAGTTACACAAAAATCATCATCTTTTTTATTCTTGCCTAACCGACTTAGAATCAACATATTATATATTTTACAATAAATTGTGATACTACATCATAAATTAACCCCCCGTTTTCGATGACTTCCTTCATCCAATCTTGTCCCTACTCTATATCGTCTAACAGAACCGTTTCTTTTCTTCTTTCTCTCGTAACTTCCCTGCAGGAAATCCTTAAATGCCTAATAGTTTCCTCTTCTCTCCCGCATAGCCTGCAACTCCTCTCATCACTTGATAACCAGTATTTATTGTTCTTCTCTTCATTACCACATCTGAACCTGGCAATCATCTTGATGTTTTCCTTTTCATCCAATAAATACCTTGGTATTGATGTCGTTTGTATTAGTTTACATCCCTTGTTGCAGCTAACTTTGTTAGTAACTCTTGATGTAATTTTAGCTGAATTCAATTATGTGATTTGAGTTTTTATTGTTAAATTCATAAACAAACTTTATAATATCGCCTCAAAGATTAATATTATTGTACTCTTTTATCAAGTTAACAAAATCTCAACGTTACTGTTCAGTACAATACCTACCTTCGTTGTTATTTTTCTCCTTCTTTTCTTAATCCTTACAAAGCTCTCTCCAAGGACCTCCCTGCTTCACAATTCTTACATTCCGGTTCTGTAGAACAAGCAAGGTTTGCTTGCTTTTGTTTACGCGTTGTGTTTATTTTAATTTGAATGTGTATGAAGGGTAAAAGATTCATACCACAGTGAAGATTGTGCTGCGTTGTATTGTGACTATGTTTAGGTAGTGGAATTCATTTCAGTTTACTATTCATGCGTTTTCAGACGGAGATTACTTTGCAGTGCAGTTTCTTACAGTCTTTGCTATGATAATGAAAGTAAAATAAAGGAAATATATGGATAGTACGCATGATACGTATACCACTTTTTTGGCCTATTCAGAGAAACACAAAGGTTGTTACGGATATAAAGATTGTTATCATAAAGACATTTGTAACAATCTTTATGAATTTGTCAATTCAGAACCTACGTCGGTATTATTAACAATCTTTACAAAATAATACTTGTGAATGAAACATATTATTTGACAATAGCTAACTTCATTATGCATATATGAATTTAACCTTACCTTATATGTCAACGCTTTATTCTTTTAATAATGTGTTGCCAATTATATTTAAAATGCAAACATTCTGCCAAAACAACTAAAGAAGAATATGACATTTGTGTCATATTTGAAAACTTCTAAATTATTTAGAACGGGTATGTTAATTCCTACCACTGATCCCAACGTGATTGAAGAAAAAGCACACATTAGCACCAGAATAAATAACAAGGTTTTCACGAATACCTACCACAGAATATAATATTTTCAAAGAAATATGTATTTACGTCAAAAGTAATTTTCGTCCACGACGGTTTTTATCGTTCTTATTATCATTATTTAAGTCGCAGCAGGATCCATGCGAATAATCAATTGCATCCTGCTAATATTTAGCAGAAAGGCCATTATTAATAATATTCGATTGATGTAATAATCACATGTCAAATATTAGAAATAACAACGTGATAACAACCATAAATACATAGTTTTATCAGTCGTTATGATAAAGACTGTCAAAACACGTAAAAATTATTGACGGTAACCACCTTCAGTACTGAGAATACCAAATTTGATTTTAACAATCTTTACAATACATAACAACCATAAAGACCATAACGACAACACAAATATAGAGTTCTGAATAGACCCCTTTATTGTTATAATAAGAATAATAATTTATTATTAAAAATCTTTCAGTACACATAATATACCAGGAATAATACAACGGTTTTAGTATTTTTCTGTAATAATTTATTATTTCCAATGGGGTCCCGTGGCCGAGTGCCAGAGTGTCTAGTCGCGAACCTGGAGAACCAGGTTCGATCCTGACGCCAAATATTTCGAATTTTAAATGGCACAAAAGTGACCCCTGTGGTGCACTCTCCAATGAGTGCCCGCGAGGTAACGCCTGGTAAGCGCCCGCACGGTACAAATATGTCATCATCATTACCGAGATCTGCGATAAAGCAGATTGTGGCACACTCAGAAATGGGTAATATGCCGTGATGATATTATTATTATTATTATTATTATTATTATTATTATTATTATTATTTCCAACGTTTCGGCAATATAATTTTTTGGAAGTTTTTTTTTTATTAAATATTATAAGAAGATAAAATTCTCCATCTAATACATTTAAAAGTTTTATTATATCTTGTATAGATTTAGAGATAAAGACACTATAATTTATAGAGTAAACTAATCGCAGAGGCTAAGGCACTAAGGAAACCAGTTGACAAATTCCAATGTTTATAACATAGTTTGTAAATGACACATGTCAGTGTCAAAAATCAACAGTTTTAGTGACATTCTGATAGTTTTTTCTGGGAAGTATATTTTATTAATTAAATATTCAAAATTATAGGTAAAATTGTAGTAAAATGCATATATCCATCAGAAATACCGCCAATTTGGTTAATGAATTGGAATAATCTCTGACATTTAGAAACTTCCTCATACAATGAAAAATAGATATAATTGGAATTATATTTATGCAGAAGACATGTTAAATACAATATAAACAATATTTGAGTAAAATTCGGTAATGTTTTTGCTATAAAACGACAGTTCGAAAGAGAAGTGCAATACAATACTTATATAGCCTAATATGGAAATGGCGAGAGGTCTTGTGCTGGCCACAACAGATTTTTTGTAGTATTTCTATAAATATTGAAAATGTTTTCCATATATAGCAATCAACATCAATTACGCTATTTATGCCCGGTTTCATATACGATTGTTAAATCTTTTCAAAATTAACAACTTGTTCAATTTTTATGATGTTTCATGAAATTAGCAAATCAATTTTAAACTGTTGTTAGTCAACATGCATGTTAAAATTTGTTTAGGGAATTATTATATTTTTTAGTAATATAAAAACCAATTTCATAGTTATTAATAATAAATGTCATTATTGACAGACTGGAAAGTGCCAGTTGCATAGAACCTTAATGTTAATAATAACTGATTGATTGAATCAATTGGATGATTTCTTTCAGTGTATGATGTCAAATTTTCATATATATTAGATCCAAAATTAACAGAACGGTGTCCTTAGATAGTCGATATCTCATTTTAAATTGTACATTATCAAAAAAATTCAAAAGGATTTCCTCGATTTCTGAATACTCTTTCTCTTCGCAGAAATCAAATATCAATTTCAAAAAATTCTTCAGACTCATCAGATTCCAAAAACATAGTTGAATAATATTTCCTATGACATTAATGTAATGAATATATTTTTATTTTAAATTACACAGCTAATGCAACTTGTACTTACTAATTTTCTTGTTGCAAATTAATTTAACGGAAAGGACAAAACAAATATTTTATTCTGATTACACATATCTGACAGATGTCATAAATAGTAACTGGTTAGAAATTTAGCAAGACCCGAGACTGTTGTTAAAATAGCAAACCATTTAACCATAGTTTATATCTAGCATTTGTTGATGAAACAATAGTTCCTACTTAATCAGTTGCTAAATTATTTAACAAAGTGTTAAGATTTAACAAGCGGATATGAAACTGGGCATTAAAGTGTGACAACTTTAACAGCTAAAATTAAATCATCGATATATCAAAAATATCTCCTGCTTTAATATTTTTTCCGGCGCGGTGGTGTAATATTGGGAACATAACCGGTATAAAAATAAGTTTTTCTATTGATTTTTTAAAGCGGAATTGTCTAGCAGCGCGAGGTTATTCTCGTAGCGTGGGTCAGGCACTGCCCTGCCTGAAGACTTCTCCTGGGCCCGCTTACATTTATAATAGATATAAATCAAGTCGTTATTTCATATTTATGAGCTGAATGTATTGCAATGAAGACACATTGCACTCGCCTGCTACTGCTAAAATTCCAAGAGTTACGATTCGAACGTGAGCCAAATTGAAGGGAATCGGAATTATCTATTTATAAAATCCGCAATTTAAAGCATTTATTTGAAATATTGGCACATTTATTTTGAAGAAGCGAATTGACGCTATGGCGCTTTAGTTTTCTAACTTGACATGTCGCAGTGGTAGAACAATACTAAGACAACTTAAAAAGTCTGTTGTGGCCAGCACAATACCTCTCGCCATTTTCATATTATGCTACATAAATATTGTACATATTTAACAATTAACTCCAAAGAAGATATAAAATTTTTTTTAAATGTATCGGATAGTGATTTTTATATTCTTTAATATTAGTAATAACAGAAATTTTTAAAAAATAAAATTTAGAAGATTTTTTTAAAGTAACTATTACTTTCGGTTGTTCATTTGTTGCCAAAATCTAATCAGCTCTTCCCAGGAATGTCAGATTGAGGAAACTGTAGTTAATTATTTTTAAGTGAGAAACCGAGGTTCCAACATCCGCACACACATACACACACACGGACATCATCGTAATAATGTTATAATCGGATTATGGGGACTTTAAAACGTGCTTATTCACTAAAATCTGGATATGAGAATTTTTAACATGAATCCAATATTTGTGTCAGCCAATAACGTATCCACACATGACCCTTGGGGGGGGAGGTTTGTTTATATAAAAATGTTTTGTACAATAATCAAAAAGTTTATCGTAGATAAAAATATAACAACGCCTTGGTTTTCAGGCGACCTGTTCTGTAATAACATTGCAAAAAAATCTTAAAGCAATATTCAAACGCCTTGATTTTTACTCTTTTCCGATATCATTGTGGGGATATATCCCCCCCGTAAATAAGCCACTGCTCTCAGCGAGAGGTAAAAATACTTAGATTAGATTGAAGCACTTGATCAAGAAGAATGGAAAATAACGATAAATTAAAATTAAAAAATATAAATAAATAAATAAATAAATAAATATATCATCACGGCATATTACCCATTTCTGGGTGTGCCAGTATCTACAACACATGTAGACATCGGTAATGATGACGATATATTTTACCGTGTGGGCGTTTACCAGGCGTTACCTCACGGGCACTCATAGCTGGCGTGGAGAGTGCACTGGAGGGGTCACTTTTTGTGCCATTTAAAATTGGAAATATTTGGCGTCAGTCGGGATCGAACCCGGTTCCCCTAGGTTCGCGACCAGACACTCAGGCACGCGGCCACGGGACCCTATATTAAATATAATCGTTATTTATTGAGTAGTACTGTAAGTACAAAGTGTACACTTTTATGGTGGAGGACTCTATAGTGGCGACTGTAGAAAAAATGTTGTGTGTGTTTCTAGCGCAAATAATGGATCTTGTCGATTTCGAGACAACCTCCCATTTTGCGCTCTTAATACACAAATAGTTATTTGTCTATACTCTTCATTAGAGATGCATTCGGGCCGGGCCGGGCCGGACTTTGAGGTTTGGATCGACTCGGCCCGAAAATAAAAATTACCGGCCCGACTCGAAGATCGACTCGACAAAAAAATTAGCTAACCCGGCTCGAAAATTGACTCGAAATCGGGCCGGGCCGGGCCAAAGCTCGAAATTGGGTGCATCCGGCATTCCTAATGTTGATTTTTATGTTAAAGCGAAATGTTTAATTTTTTTCGTATCAAACTTATAAAAAACCTGTAGATTCTTATAACTTTCAACATTAGTTAACATAAGTAGTTAAAAAAGAGACCCTTCTAGTGTAAGTTTGTTATAAAAATTACAGACCTACGTGTATTTAACACTTTGTTTACTAAAGCCGTTCGAAAATTTAAACAACTTTTTCACAAATCTTATATAAAAAAATATAATTTACATAAGGATTTTTATCTAACTTTGTTTCTCCTCAAAAATAGGATAAGAAATCATTATGGCATAATAACAATAATAATAGCAACATCACAATATAATTATTATGCTTTAATGAAAAACCTTAAATCCTTGAAGTAAAATAATACATTTTTATTTATTAATGTGTGAAGTTTGTTGTTATTAAATCATTTTGATCCTTTTTAAATTCATCCATTTTCAATAAAATATAAAGGAAACTATGCATTTGATTGAACTATAAGATTTTTCGGGCCGGCCCGAAAAGCTCGAATTCTCGGGCCGAGGCAAAATCAAAAGTTCGACTCGCCTCGATTTTTGAAAATGATTAGCCCGATTCGAGGATCAATCGAGGCGGGCTTCGGGCCGGGCCGGGCCAAAGCTCGAAATCGAGTGCATCTCTACTCTTCATTAAAAAGTTACTTTATTGACGACATGAAAAATATAAGTAACACAGCTTGAATCTATTTTAAAAATTTTAACACCCCTATTCATACATAATTCGTTTATATGCCATCAAACATCATTGAATTTACATTGTGGGGTAGAAATACTAAAAATACCTCCGTTACATTTATAAGAGAACGAGCTGTATAATATATTCACTTATCTATTTCTGCTATTTGGAGCGAAGAGCGAGCTTCAATCGAATTTCAATTTTTCACTACAGATCGAGACGAGACAAAAATTTCCAACAACTAATGCAGCGAGCTGGTTTACGAGCACGCCGCCAGCCGGCAGTCCGCATTGCTGCCATCTGGTGTTGCTTTACGCGCGCCACTGAGTCGTAAATTCGCATTACGGGAATATAGGAGCAAACGAGGAATTGTGAATCACGAGAAACGAAGAAATGATTGAGGAATGAATTTTAATGTGGGAGGAATAATTGCTATTTTCCACTGCGGATGTTCATGTTATTTTGGTTTATACAAAAATATACAGGTGTACATACAGTGATTGACGGAAAAATAGGACAGTATTTTTTTCTAGTGTAAACTGATCCTTGACAATCTTAGGGTATGTTCAGAGAGAAAGCAGGTTACCTGTTTCCGATTTACCCGCTTTACCTGCTTTAACCTGCTATAAAAATGTTCACTGTTATTAGGAGTAGGCGTTCAGAGTAAAAGCAGACAACTGCTCAACAGGCGCTTGTTAGGCAGGTACTACCCGCTTTCCGATTTTGCCGGAACGAGACCAATATTCTTATTGAGCAGGTTAAAGTAAACAAGCCCAGAATGTATTTAGAAAATAACTTTGATATGGATATTCTAATATCCGAAGTTCAAAAAAGGGAAGCAATTTGGAACAAATTTCACAAATATCATTCTGTAGAAAAATTATTGAAAAATTATGGGGAGATATTTCTATCAATATGCAATGTGAAAGTATGAGACATAAATATCACCAGAAAATACGATTTCTGTTATATTAATTACATAAATACATTTAACTTTTCATTTAATATTTTAAAGAAGAAATGAAAATATTTAAGAGACCAGTTTTCGGTTTCTTATTAAACAGCCTTCCACTTTATGTAAAATATAATCGAAAGTGTCTTTCGTCATCCTCATATACGCGAAAAAACTATATTCGTACAATTTGAATCCTTGGAATAGGTGATGATACTCTTCGTATTTTACTCTATTCTTATTAATTGCGTGGATCCCTATTTTCTTTCTACGTCGTTTCAAATTATTATCACAACAGAGAATAAAATCTGCATCCGTGGAGCTTTAGTACTAAGACATTATTTATTGTATTCATCAGTGACACTGACACTAAGTTTGACACTTGACAGTACGAGCAGTATGGCCTGTTTTCTGTGTGAACACAACCTGTGCCATCCTGCTTCGGCTTAACCGGTTTTTCACGCGCTTGTTAAACTGAAGCGGGAAACCTGCTTTCTCTCTGAACGTGGCCTTAGAAGTGTTGTAATTTGAAGTCAAGTAAATAATTGAGCAACATTACACAGAATAATACAATTTAAGAAACTATTTAATAATAGTTATTTACATTCGAGTGCGTGTAAGTTGTATTTTACAGCGCGACAGCTTTGTTTAAGGCACGAGCCCTTAAGGCGAGTGCCTTATTAGCTGGAGCGCTGTAAAATACTTCACGCACGAGAATTGTATCAAATTTTTTGGCCGACGGTAATGAAAATCAATTTTTTTAATGAGATAGGTTATACTTCTAAAAAGGGTTAGTTTAAAATACTGGGGTTAAGTCAATTTCCAAATTTGATTTTACTTACCTTCATTAGAGTACTTCTTCTAGCAAAAATTTATTTGTAATAATAGACGTTGTTTATGACTGATAATATATTTATTTGCTCATGTTTTCTTCGTAATAAATAATAGTTAGGTGTCGATATTTGACATTTCAGCAATTTTCGCCTCGCGTGTTTGACAGGTATATCGATCGGTGACTATGTCGGTAACGGCGGATTTTTACAATAATGACAGATGTCGTTGCCGTGATTTTAGTTTATATAAATTAATTTTAAATATAGGAAATGTTAAAGTAAAAAAATAACTTATGTAGGTAGTACTTTTTTACATGAACTTTATTATAGTAAAGATGATTTCTTTTCTAAATGCCCATAAACGTCCAGTGTATTTTGATTATTTTACCGCATAGTTAGACAAGTTACAACACAGTAAGCGTAAAATGTAGGTTACACTTGCTGTGTATACAATTGTAAAGTTCCCATTACACTTCAGGAGGGCAAAAAATTATATAAAAAAATACAAGCTTTTACCTCTCGTTAAGAGAGGTATTGGAATCATGCTAAAAATCACATATCCCGATTATAATGAATAAGCACGTTTCAAGGTCACCAGAATTCGATTTTAATATTTTTACAACGATGTCTGTGTATGTGTGTGTCCTCAAAAACTATAAGACTTAAGACCTGTTTAACCATGAATTCCTGAATCTGACATTCCTGGGAAGAGCTGAAAGGTTTTGGTATCAATTAGACAACCGGAAGTAGTAGTTTCTTATAAAAAATCTTTTGAAATTTATATAATTACAAATATTAAAGACCATAGGATTCTTTATCCAATACATTGAAAATTTCTTCTATACATTTAGAGATACAGAAATATATAAAATAATCCGTTACAATCAAATAATATTACTACCAAGTTTATATCTCTTCCTACTTTTAAATTATTGCCCCAAAGTCAATATACCCCATATTTATATAAAAATTTCAAAAATTTCAAAAATCTAGTTTTTATGTATCTAGATACTTCTCAATGCGCTGATTCCAGATTTTGAAACCGCAGGTTGATATCTCTTTTCGTTCTCGAGATATTTAGATTCAAAATTTTGAACAAAACTGCCCATTTTTTGGTTACCACCCAAAAATGGGTTGAGATATGAATTTGGCGACACGACCATTCGATTCTACGGGCAAAATTACATAAGCGTACCAATTTTCATAATTTTTGTCCAACCGGTTTATTTTTTATGAATAAAAGTTTGAAAACCCCCGAAAATGGCTAAAATCTGAAAAAATTGTAAGGGGTACCCCTTAGGATTTTTGCGATTTTTGGCCATTTTCAGTTATTTTGCTTTAGAGATTGTATGCGGTGTTCAAAAATTCTGAAAATTGGTGTACTTATGTAATTTTTCCCGTAGAATCGAATGGTGTTGTCGCCAAATTCATATCTCGACCCATTTTTGGGCTACTACCCAAAAATGGGCAGTTTTGAGCAAATTTTCTAATCTAAATATCTCGAGAACGAAAAGAGATATCGACCTGCGGTTTCAAAATCTGGAATCAGCGCATTGAGAAGAATCTAGATACATAAAAATTAGATTTTTAAAAACTTTGAAGTTTTTATCTAAATATGGGGTATTTTGACTTTTGGGACAATAATTCAAAAATGGGTAGATATATAAACTTGGTACTTCGTACACTGTACAGTATTAATATCACAAAAGTATGTAAATACATAATAGTAAAAATAAAAAGAAATGATGTTTTAACGAAATATATTATAACTTTTCAGTTGTTTACATGATAGGTCTACTCCGACGAGCCACTACCGCAAG
Organism: Ophonus ardosiacus; assembly: GCA_943142095.1. Lineage (NCBI taxonomy): Eukaryota > Metazoa > Arthropoda > Insecta > Coleoptera > Carabidae > Ophonus > Ophonus ardosiacus. Next base: position 42,120,387 of record OW964835.1, read on the forward strand.
AAAGTCATAGCTGCCTATGTCTAACGGATATAAAACACTTTTATCGCGATGAAATGTACCGTGTGTTGGCTATAAGCTATATATCACAGCTGGTCTTGGTTTATGAACAATAAAACAAACGCTTTTCACTATTCGGAAATACATTTCATCTTTCCATGCGGGAAGTGTCAAAGAATAAGACAAAGGATATGTTTTGTTTTATTATTTTTTATGAATAATAAGTGAAAGAGTTGAAATAAATATGCAAATTATTTGCTACTCAAGAATGTCAGTAGATTTCACTTAAATTTATCTAAAAACTGTAATTATTTTTTTGCCCTCCTGAAGTGTAATGGGAACTTTACAACTGTATACACAGCAAGTGTAATCTACATTTTACGCTTACTGTGTTGTAACTTGTCTAACTATGCGGTAAAATAATCAAAATACACTGGCCGTTTATGGGTATTTAGAAAAGAAATCATCTTTGCTATAATAAAGTTCATGTAAAAAAGTACTGCCTACTTAAGATATTTTTTTACTTTAACAATTCCTATATTTAAAATTAATTTATATAAACCAAACTCACGGTAGCGAGATCTATCAATATTGTAAAAATCCGCCGTTACCGACATAGTCACCGATCGATATACCTGTCAAACACGCGAGGCGAAAATTGCTGAAATGTCAAATATCGACACCTACCTATTATTTATTACGAAGAAAACATGAGCAAATACATATATTATCAGTCATAAACAACGTCTATTATTACAGATAAATTTTCGCTAGAAGAAGTACTCTAATGAAGGTAAGTAAAATCAAATTTGGAAATTGACTTAACCTCAGTATTTTAAACTAACCCTTTTCAGAAGTACAACTTATCTCATTGAAAAAAGTGATTTTCATTATCGTCGGCCAAAAAATTTGATACAATTCTCGTGCGTGAAGTATTTTACAGTGCTCCAGCTAATAAGGCACTCGCCTTAAGGGCTCGTGCCTTAAACAAAGCTGTCGCGCTGTAAAATACAACTTACACGCACTCGAATGTAAATAACTATATTAATTTAAAGTTACAGTTAAACGTAAAGAACAAAATTTTATTATACAGGTGTTCGGTATATAAGCACGTTTTAAAGTCACTAGAATCCGATTTTAACATTTTTACAATGATATCTGTGTGTGTGTGTGTGTGTGTGTGTGTGTGTGTGTGTGTGTGTGAGAGAGAGAGAGAGAGAGAGAGAGTGCATGTGTGGATGTTGTAGACACGGTTTCTCAAATTCTATAACACTAACGACCAATTTAATTACTTCCTTAATCTGATATTAATGAGAAGCGCTGAAAATATTTGGTAACAATTGGACAACAGGAAAGAGCAGTTTCTTAAAAAAAATCTTTAAAATATACATTGAACATTTTTATTATATCTTCTGTAGATTTGAAAATAAGACGATTTAACCAAACTTGCTTCTACCGGAAAGTGTACCATTTAGTCAGAATTCTTCTTCAAAGTTCTACGAAAAAAAATTAATTTCGTTTATAATAATCGGACGCTTTATTCGATTCGGATGAAATTTGGCATGACAGTTTATATGGTTATAAGTCATCTTTTAAGGTGATACTTGTTATTATTAGTGAACCACTAGTGTAAGAAACTTAGATGTCCCAACATTAATTAGACCGTAACTTTTTAATGGCAATGCCGAAAACGTAAAATTATTTTTCTTCAGAAAGATACATTCAATAGTAAACTTTTCTCTTTTTGTGTCATTTGTGAACCGTAACAAATATCAAAAATTACACAGAGAGAGAAAAGTTAACTATTGAATGAATCTTTCCAAAAAAAAAAAATAATTTCACGTTTTCGGCATTACCATTAAAAAGTTACGGTCTAATTAATGTTGGGAGACCTAAGTTTCATACATTAGTAGTTCACTAATAATAACAATTATCATCGTAAAAGATTACTTATAACCATATAAACTGTCATAACAAATTTCATCCAAATCGAATAAAGCGTCCGATTATTATAAGCAAAATTAATTTTTTTTCGAAGAACTTTGAAGCAGAATTCTGGCTAAATGGTACACTTTCCGGTAGAAGCAAGTTTGGTTAAATCGTCTTATTTTAGCCTCAGGAATCTGTGGTTAAGCCATGTCCTCCTATTTAAGAGACACCCTGTATAAAATAGTTAATTGTATAATGAATCAAACTGCCCATGGAAACCAGTTGAAAAATTAAAATGTTTGTAATTGACCATTGATATAAATATCAGCGTCATAAATCCAGACATTATAGAAGACTTTTTCTGGGAAGTACATTTATTATTTCTTATTTTATCATTAATTAAATATTTAAAATTATAGATAGATATAGAATTCGTACATGGACAAATTGAAATGTTATAGTAATATAATATGCTCTTTTATAAAGAGGAAAAGACGTGAACATCTAAAATTGATATAAAAAGAAAGAGAATTCATTCATAAACTGCATACGGACACATACATACAGACATCATTTAAAACTAGTAAAATCGTATTCTAGGGACCCTAAAACGTGCTTATTAATTGAAAACTCACCACTGAATTTTTTACTAGACAATACCTTCCTTACCTAAAGGCGACGGAAGGAAAAATGCACACAAAACAAAATTTAAATATCTGCATTCACACTACCGAATATTTGATGATTTTCATTTCCATTTGTAAAATTTGCATACGGTTTGTATATTTTTGTGTAGAGTAGATATATTAGTATATTTAATATTTCATTAAATTCGCTGCATTTTACACATGCATAATATATGTGTTTGGCGAACTGTATGACACTGACGTGCATGTAGGATGTAGGTGACAAATATTTTGAATTGTTCGGAACTTTATTAAATTATTCATAAAAATATTTATGCAACAAAACTAAACAGTGATAATTATTATTTTACAAGTCGTAAAATTTTGACAAATATACCGCAGTTTTGAAGGTGACATGAAAATGTAAAATTTTTTAATTACGGACGTTTCGGGCTTAGGGGAAGCCCATTTTCAATGGGCTACTTGAGTGGTAATGAAAATCCGATTTCTATCACTATATACGTATGTTGAAAACATATACAGGATGTATCTTAAATAGGGGGACATGGCTTAACCACAGATTCCTGAGGCTAAAATAAGACGATTTAACTAAACTTGCTTCTACCGGAAAGTGTACCATTTAGCCAGAATTCTACTTCAAAGTTCTTCGAAAAAAAATTAGTTTTGCTTGTAATAACAGAACGCTTTATACGATTTGGATGAAATTTGGTATGACAGTTCATATGATTTGTCATCTTTTAAGATGATACTTGTTATTATTAGTGAACCACTAGTGTATGAAACTTAGGTGCCCCAACAAAACCTTAAAAGATGACTTATAACCATATGAACTGTCACACCAAATTTCATCCAAATCGTATAAAGCGTTCTGTTATTACAAGCAAAATTAATTTTTTTTCGAAGAACTTTGAAGCAGAATTCTGGCTAAATGGTACACTTTCCAGTAGAAGCAAGTTTAGTTAAACCGTCTTATTTTTAGCCTCAGGAATATGTTTATTTGTTTTTTAGTAAATTAAGAAAGAAAATTTTCTGTGACGTCATTATATTGAACTGAAGACGAGAACCATGTTTAAGAATGTAACTTATAGATGGCATTGCGTACGAGAAAGTTTTAATTTGAATTTGACATTTTTCTCTCTCTGGGCTCTCAAATATATTAATTACTTCACAAATAAACACATAGGTAGTTACATGTAATCGTAAATATCGATACGAAAAAGACAAACTAAAATATTAACCTCCAAACTATTGTTGAAACGTCAACCCGTACAAACAAACGCTATGGCTTTACGACCACTCATTGGTGCGGCGTAATTCTACGTCATATATGGCGGTAATTCAAATAATCAAATTTCATTATTTTTTTCTGGCTAATTAATAAAAATTTGGTCAAAAGAAAAAATAGGGGTAGCAAGTTTTTACCTGCTCTTCTAAAAGGTACGTAAGGTTACAAAAGTACATATTTTTTTATAAAAATTTGTGACAATCTTCATGAAGGAAAATTTTTGATAGAATATTAGTAGTGATTTATGTTTTTCTTTTGCCAATCCAAAATAACAAAATATGAACTACCAACAAATATCGTTTAAGAATGAAGCTCCTTCTAACATTAATATGCCTGCTAGAATAGGTACGTCATTATATGATTCCTAACTACAGAAAATTTATTGAAGTTTCTACACTTGTTTACAATAAAAAGTTATAAAAAATCTGTTGTGTCCAGCACAAAACCTTCCGTCAATTCGATGTATTTTGTACAAATCCCATACCAAAAGGTCCTTGGAACAGATTCTATATAATATCATGTAAAATCAAACACGAACACATACTATTTCTATTCTATAAATCCAACAAAATTATAACATAAACATACACTAAGTAAAATGCACTTGACACTTCTTCTTATTCTTCAGCTTCCCCTATTTTACTAGAGTTAGCTGTTTCCTCTTTTCTTCTACTCATTCCTGTCCCACAAATCTTCTTGACACAGGCATTCCTTTCAGTCTTCTGCGATACAGTCCTTCCATCTTCTCTTTGGCCTTTCTCTGCGTGTCACTTGCGAGGAGCACTATGACATACCAATTTTGTGATCCTACACTTTGCATATTTGGTTTTGCACTTGCAACTGACATCTGTCAATTAGAATTTTTTTAATATATCAGCATCAGCTGTTTCCATGATAAATAGCAAAGCTGACTAATTTTTGAAAATTAATTTCTTTATAATGCTTTAAATCTACATCTATTGAATATGAAGGAAAATGTATAATCAAATTGTATAGAGAAGAATATTTTCTTTAATATGTATAATAACAAAATGTCAAAAAACAATATTTAACTGCGTTTTTTTAAGAAAAACTGTTAAAAACTTCAAATAAGGGTACTTCCGGTGGATCAATTATAACCAAAATCTAATCAACTCTTCATATGGATGTACAGAAGAGGAATACGAAAGAATTATAATTTTTAGAATTGTAGTATTGGAGTTATCGTCGGAGAAAAAATTGTCACACACGGACATACATACACACACACGGACATTTTTTCTTTTTATTTTTGTAAATGCTTCATATTTGTCGGCAAAAAGGTTATATTTGCTTTTGGTGCTAAGGACAATTTGTCATCTGCAGTGTTGTATAGCCGTTGTAAGTTTGTACACTTAGTGAAAGTGGCTTATAATTTCAATAGACTATTGAAACAAGCAGCACCGCTTATACTAAAGGACCGTTTTCAAGTTTAATTCTCTAGATTTCAACTAATGATCCTAAATGCTACGTCGAATACTTAGAAATTCATTAAGTTGCATTCTTACATACTGCACTAAATGAATTAGATTTAACGAAAATGCAATTGTGGTACAAGTAATTTTAATTTCTTCTACAATATTAATAAAAATATGATGTAGCTAACACATTGCTCCTCCACATTTTTATTTTTACCTTTCGCTAAGAGAGGTATTGGATTTATGCTAAAAATGTGGGTGTGTGTGTGTGTGTATATATATGTTGGAGGGACGGTTTCTCAAATTCTATAAGGCTAAAGACTAACAGCCCGATTCACAAAAAAGTTTAAGCTAATCCTCATTTTTGGATTAGTGAATTCTATTCTATTCCTTATTTAACATTTAATCTTCATAATATTATCGAAAAAAGGTAGATACTAGGAATAGCTCAGATTATATTTTACGAAATAAACTGTTAAAATTAGAGTAGAATTCGCTAATCAAAAAATAAGGATTAGCTTAAACTTTTTTGTAATCGGGTTGTATTTAACTACTAAGAGCTGAAAAGGTTTTGGTTACAATTGGACAACCGGAAATATTAGTTTCTTCAAAAGTCTTCTAAATATTATTTTTTGAATTTTTTTGTTACAAATATTGAAGAACATAAAATTTTCCATCTAATACACTTATAATTCTTATTATCTTATACTATAGATTTACAGTTACAAAAAATATAATATACAGGTGTTCTGAAAATGGGTGAAAAGCTTCAGATAGAACGATTCTTTGATTAATTCTGAGTCGATAATCCTAATGCAGAAAAGTTGTACGGCCCTTCGTAAAGCCATACAAGCTACACAAAAAACTGTTTTATGGTTGTCGTACGTATTCAAATATAACAAATTCTACTTTAGAAGAGTTAAAATTGTAAAGATTTGATATCAAACGTTTAGCTACGTACATCAAATTTTACACAATTCTTCTAGAATGTAAAGAGCAATGATATTACGTAAAAGATTTTTTAAAAATCGCTTAGTTCTAGTTGCACATTTACAAGTTTGATGGCTTCGTGCGGCTTTACGAAGGGCCGTACAAATTTTTTGCATTAGGATTATTGACTCAAAGAATCGTTCTACCTGAAGCTTTTCACCCATTTTCAGAACACCCTGTATAGAATAATCTGCTGAAGTAAAGCCAATAGTCCAGACTACACCAAGGAATCCAGTGTCAAAATCAAATGTATGTAATTGACAGATAAGTAGGTACATTTAATATTTTTTAATGAATTATTAATTTAATATTTAAAATAGTAGGTAGGTATGTATATTAATAGTAATAGTACAAATATCCTTTAGAAATACCGCCAATCCCGTCAATGAATTTGATCCATCTTATACATTTTAGAAGAGTACGACAAGAAATAAATACATTATCACGGCATATTATTCATTTCAAAATATTACACAATTTTCAATATTTAATTGTAAAATATCTAACGAATATTTCGAATATTTTCATATTTGATGCTCGTTAAATTAAATTTATTAAATATCACACAGGCTTTAAACTACACTATGACATCTCTCAACAAATTGGGAAATATCTTTTGAACAAAACTTCCATTCAAGTCAATATCCACATGAATCATGTATCCAACACCACTTCTCATCTTCTTTGGAAACCTATAACCTGCCACAAACAATTTCCTGCTGCACACGCAATATCCTGTCATCTCATGCGTTAGTTCCTCCGCTTTCCACCGCCACCGTGGCGCTACGATCACTGAGGTCACATTTCCTCACACAATGAAATACGATTCACTGACTATGATTTAAGAGCATTGCCGGTCGCTCAGCGAAATCAGTTTTGTAGCTAGTATGACACTAGTGCAGATAAACTTCTTACGTTCCCCCACTACTTTTAAAATTGCTAAGTTTATTTCTCTCTATCTGCTTTTATATGTGTTTGTCCTTGTTTAAAGCATAAGGGGAAAACTCAGCCCGTGGTTGTCAAGCAAATTGTTGGAGTGAGAGAGAAGATGTGTGTAGTAGAGGGGGAACATATTCTCCTCCATAGTCTATCGTTCCGATTTCTGAAATAAGCGGCAAAAAGGGGTTTAGTAGAACTCAAATCACAGCTAAACTAAAAGAGATAATGTAGATTTTTTTTCACAGACTTACTACTAAAGGTGGGCGCTATGGGAGTGACTCAAACATTTTTTGTATAAAATACAGTTATCGTGTTAAAAATAAATTTTAAAATAGCCATTTTTATAATGTTTTTTGAACTAAATTTAAATGCAATAGAAATTAATAATTATGCAAAATAATTGGTCTGCCCCATGCATTGATCTATCTACTATACAATGCTATCAAGTTTGAAGTTATAACTTAATATTTACGAGTGTAGTTTGATTTCTACTAAAGTGCTGTTTAGCGTAGCACCGGCAATCGCCTTAACACCTGTACAAAACCCAACTATTCCAAGCCAACATAAATACAATATGTCATACAACAGTTTCATTTGAACACTATTCCGGGGACCTATTTGTGAAACTGCATTAAATTCTTTACAAATCTCATCCCATGCACTATTTTTGTTTTTGACGCTTGCTACGTCTGTCTGCTTGTTTTCAATAATACTAATAAAAAAATTTATCTCTAACATGTTCGCTTTATCTATTTCAGTATAATTCTTTCGCCATTCTCTCTTTTTTCCTTTTTTAATGAGAACTGACACTTTATGACACTTTATTTTGACGTTTGAATAATAATAAACGATGTCTCTGTCGGTAAATCACTAGAATAAAAAATCTGTTGTGGCCAGCACAAGACCTCTCGCCATTTCCATATTAGGCTATATAAGTATTGTATCGCACTTCGCTTTCGAACCGTCATTTTATAACAAACTATTATAGAACAGTACCCAAATATTGTTTTTTATTGTATATAACATGTCTCCTGTACACAAATAATTCTAATTATATATATTTTTCATTGTATGAGGAAGTTTCTTAATGTCAGAGATTCTTCCAATTCATTAACCAGATTGGCGGTATTTCTGATGGATATATGCATTTTACCACAATTTTACCTGTAATTTCAAATATTTAATTAATAAAACAATAAGACAGATTAAATATACTTCCCAGAAAAAGCTATCAGAATGTCACTAAAACTGTTGATATTTGACAATGACAAATTTGTCAACTGGTTTCCTTAGTGCCTTAGCCTCTGCGATTAGTGTACTCTATAAATTATAGTGTCTTTATCTCTAAATCTATGCAAGATATAATAAAATTTTTAAGTGTATTAGATGGAGAATTCTATGTTCTTCAATATTTAATAAAAAAAAAACTCCCAAAAAATTATATTTAGAAGAATTTTTCTAAGAAACTACTACTTCCGTTTGTTCAATTGTTACCAAAACCTTTTCAGCTCTTCCCAGGAATGTCAGATTGAAGAAACTGCAGTTAAATACTTTTTAAGTCATATATGTTTTGAGGAATCGTGTCTACAACATCCAGACATACATACACACATACGCACATACACACATCCACACACACAGAGAGACATCATTTTAAAAAGGTTATAATCGGATTCTAGGAACCTTAAATCGTGCTTATTCAATAAAATCTGGACATACGAATGTTAGCATGAATCCAATACCTCTCTTAGCGAGAGGTAAATATTTACTCTGCAAGTACTTATTTTACTCTGCAACTTATTTTATAAAACAGACATTTTTAATTACTCATCGATTAAATTTACTTTCAAAGTAATAACTCAGCAAGTTATTCGATGTTTATAAAACTGGGCATAAGTAGTTTAATTTTCAAAACCAGACGCGGATACCTATTACCTATTGACAACCTCTGTGAACTATTACTTCCTGACACATTACCTATCATTGGTTTTCCTATATATACATTCTGTGCATGGCAACTAGTAGGTGTTTCAGCACATAGACCATGTGTAGGGCTGTAATTAGCAAGGGATTTGTGATTGCTTCGATTTTCGATCTGCATCGTATGCCTTCACTCTCTGTCAATACCCTGCTCACTCGATCGTGGAAATTGGTCATGCTGGACTTGGTACAGTGATTGCGGGGTTATTGCAAACAGTCGCTGATTTTTCATCCGGGTTATTGCTTTCAAATAGTTTCATGGAATCGCTGTGAGAGGAAATGAATATAGTGTATGGTTGTTATTCATATGATTGCAACGGTTTTTTTCTAACAAAGCAGATAGATATGTTTAAAATATGTTGTTTACTTGTTAATTCATAATTTTGAAGAGTCGCAATAAGAGAATTTTATTTCGCCAGCAGTATTTTTTGAGGAAGTTAAACATCGCAGTTAATTGTAGTCCCGTGAGCACTTTTCACTTAAGAGCAATTCACAAATCTTCCCTCCTCATTACCACTTTCCTTCGTTGTAATTCACTTCATTTACTCCTGCCTATTCGCACCTCTCTGGCATACAGATCAGAGTAGCCCCTCCTCTTTCACTTAAGAAATTAGAAACACAAATCTTGAAGTAAAAGATTTTCAATTTCCATACCTCGGACATATTCTAAACTAAATTTAATTTACCATGCTGTAACTACTATTGCATCCTGTTACAAAATGTTAGGTTTTATTTTACGCCCTACATCTGAATTTAAAAATTTTCATACCGTGAGTATTTTTTAACGTGAAACATTGGGTTTGTCATATCCATAGTTACGACTTGACATTTGATTGACAGCAATGTTTTTGCCCGTTGGGTTTAAAATGAAACATAGGGAACGAATTTGACATTTGATAAAACGTCAAAGAGGTTAATATTGTTTAAATAATTATACCTGCATTCTAAATTAAAATTAGTTGTAGAAAAAATATATTTAAATATAATACTTCTGTCAAATTCATTTCCCATGTGTCATTTTAAATGAGACAGACAAATACACTGTTGTCAAGCAAATGTCAAATTATAACTTATAGGAAAATTCAACGGTTATCTGTCATATTGACAAGATGTCATTAGAAGTTAATTTTGTTTAAATAATTATACCTATTTTCTAAAAATTAAATTTAGATGTAGAAAAAATACTGTGTGCACCTTGTGCCCGAAATATGTTTAGTGTTCTCGAGTGGTTTTCTGATTCCGTCAAATTTCTTACAATATTTAAATATAATACTTCTGTCAGATTCGTTCCCTATGTTTCATTTTAAATGGAACGGGCAAATACATTGCTGTTAATCAAATATCAAGTCGTAACCATGGATATACAAACCCAATGTTTCACGTTAAAAAATACTCACGGTATATTATACAAGACGATTGAAAATTCTCGATAAATACGAAACGTGCTGCCTGGAAACATATACAGGTTCACACTTGCTCATTACATAGTTTATATTTTGTTATTTCAGATTGCCTAGACTGCAATAAATACACTAAATATCTAGGCAACGTACAGAATAAAAAACAAAAATCACTGTCATAACCTAGTAATTCTATCAAAAATTTCTCTTCATGAAGATTGTCAAATACTTTTATAAAAATCTGTTGTGGCCAGCACAATACCTCCGGCCGTTCCATTTTATGTTATATACGTATTGTATTACACTTCGCTATCGAACCGTTTTATAACAAAAAAATTACAGAACTTTACCCAAATATTATATTTAATATGTCTTCTGCACACATATAATTCTAATTATATCTATTTTTCATTGTATGAGGAAGTTCCTAAATGTCAGAGATTCTTCCAATCTATTGACAAGATTGGCGGTATTTCTGATGGATATATGCATTTTACCTATAATTTTAAATATTTAATTAATAAAACAATAAGAAAGATAAAATGTATTTACTAATTACCAGAAAAAGCTTTGAAAATATCACTAAAAATGTTGATTTTTGACACTGACATCTGTCATTTACAAATTATCTTACAAACATTTTAATTTGTCAACTTTCCTTAGTTTAGTTTAGCCTACTCGACTTATTACATTCCGTTATTCTTTATATTATAGCGTCTTTATCTCTAAATTTATAGAAGATATAATAAAATTTTTAGACGTAAAATTTTATGTTCTTCAATATTAGTAATAACAAAAATTTACAAAAAATAATATTTAGAAGAATTTTTTTAAGAAACTACTACTTCCGGTTGTCCAATTGTTACCAAAACCTTTTCAGCTCTTCCTAGGAATGTCAGATTGAGGAATTCATAGTTCAACAGTTCTTAAGTCTTATAGTTTTTGAGGAATCGTCTCTCCAACATCCAGACACATTCACACACATACACATCTACACACACGCACACACACACAGACATCAATTTAAAATGTTATAATCGGATTATAGGGACCTTAAAACGTGCTAATCCTCTGAAATCTGGATATGCGAATTTTAGCATGATCCCAATACCTCTCATAGCAAGAGGTAAAAAATTGCATTGAAAAATGTTGGGACACCTAAGTTTCATACACTAGTGGTTCACTAATAATAACAAGTATCATCTTAATAGATGACATAACCATATGAACTGTCATAGCAAATTTCATCCAAATCGAATAAAGCGTTCGGTTATTATAAGCAAAATGAATTTTTTTTGAAGAACTTTGAAGCAGAGTACTGGCTAAATGGTGCACTTTCCAGTAGAAGCAAGTTTGGTTAAATCGTCTTATTTTAGCCTCAGGAATCTGTAGTTAAGCCATGTCCCCTATTTTAGAGACACTTGTAATTATACACCAAACTTTAACTTCTTCGGTCTCCCGTCTGTCAGTAATGAATTACCCATCCCATTATTGCGTACACGCGTCCATAAATTACCATCGATTGTGAGTATAAGTGGATTAGGGCTGATTATACCCCTAACTAATAGTCCCCAGTTCCGACTTGTTTGACAATGTTTTCTTCCATCGACCACAGAGCAGCAAGTAAACACAGCCTACTACCTGGGCTAACTGGAAGTTCACGCGAAAAGTGGATTAGTCCGGGGAAATTGGACCATTCCCGACGTCAACAACTGCTAATCACAAACCGATAAGATGCTATCTATTGATTAAGATGTGGGAAGGTAGTTTAGGAAATAAGGTAATTGGTAAGGTGATATTGTTGGGGAAACTGTATTTTATATGTAAAGGAAGGGGTAAAACTAAGTTTCAAGGGACATACAACTTGTACAGAGTTAGGCAGGCTTCATTAGATACAGGCCTGCATTTAGGGTACTAGGCGCCCTGAAAATTACACATTTGGTAATGTAAAAATTGAAAATAATCAGACATGCAGTCGTTTGTAAATTATTTATTTCCTGGCCGACGTTTCGACTTTAACAAAAGTCTTCTTCAGGGCTCTGGTGGATGATTTTGTCCATGATGTTTTTTGTGTAGGGGTGGGGAACTTAATATCCGATGTCCTAGGTGATGTTAATGGTTGATTACGATCAGTCGATCATCGTAATCAACCATTAACATCACCTAGGACATCGGATATTAAGTTCCCCACCCCTACACATAAAACATCATGGACAACATCATCCACCAGAGCCCTGAAGAAGACTTTTGTTAAAGTCGTCGGCCAGGAAATAAATAATTTACAAACGACTGCATGTCTGATTATTTTCCATTTTTACATTCTGAAATCAGTCGATCATCGTAATCAACTATTACACATTTGGTACAGTCCACTTAACAAAATAATCTGTTGTGGACAGCACAACACATCTCGTCATTTTCATATTAGGCTATACATGTGTCTCTTAAATAGGGGGACATGGCTTAACCACAGATTCCTGAGGCTAAAATAAGACGATTTAACCAAACTTGCTTCTACCGGAAAGTGTACCATTTTGCCAGTATTCTGCTTCAAAGTTCTTCGAAAAAAACTTAATTTTGCTTATAATAATCGGACGCTTTATTCGATTTGGATGAAATTTGGTATGACAGTTCATATGGTTATAACTCATCTTCTTATTATTAGTGAACCACTAGTGTATGAAACTTAGGTGTCCCAATATTGATTAGACCGTAACTTTTTAATGGCCAAGCCGATAACAGAAAGATACATTCAATAGTAAACGTTTCTCTCTCTGTGTAATTTGTGATATCTGTTACGGTTCAGACAGAAAAGAATAAAACATTAGTGACTGCATCGTGATTTTTTTAAAAATAAATTTAATCTAGCAGTCTATTCAAATGTCAAACACCTAATTTCTAATGACAGTAACAATTGTTTATGAGTTGTCAAAAAATTTCTTCGCAATATTCAAAAACTAATAACATCCGTTTGTTCGGCCTAATAGTATTTTACTACTCTACTCTACTTTACAAGTTGAGAAGATTGACAACTCGTTATTGTCGTTAAAAATTGGGTGTTTGATATTTGGATAGACTGCTAGATTAAATTTATTTTTAAAAAAATCACGATGCAGTCACTCAGGTTTTATTTTTTTCTGCCTGAACCGTAACAGATATCACAAATTAAACAGAGAGAAAAAAGTTTACTATTGAATGTGTAATTTTATGTTATCGGAGTGGCCATTAAAAAGTTTCGGTCTAATCAATATTGGGACACCTAAGTTTCATACACTAGTGGTTCACTAATAATAACAAGTATCACCTTAAAAGATGACATAACCATATAAACTGTCATACCAAATTTCATCCAAATCGAATAAAGCGTCTGATTATTATAAGCAAAATTAATTTTTTTTCGAAGAACTTTAAAGCAGAATTCTGGCTAAATGGTACTTTCCGGTAGAAGCAAGTTTAGTTAAATCGTCTTGTTTTAGCCTCAGGAATCTGTGGTTAAGCCATGTCCCCCTATTTAAGAGACATCCTATATATTGTATTTAACATTTCTGGTACACACAAAAAATTCTAATTACATCTATTATTTATTTTTCAACTCATTCGAAGAACAAGTTTCCTCCTATTCTTCTAAATGTTTGAGTTACTTCCAATTCATTGACGAGATTGGTGGTATTTCTGAAGGGTATATGATGAAATATATGTACAGCAAGCGCGTGTTTAGATGACACTGATATTGTACATACTTTGGCTTGTAAAAGAATCCCCTTTCTTTTTATACCAATTTTAGATATTGACGAAGTCTTTTCCTTGTTATAACAATAGCATATTATATTACTATTACATTTCAACTTATATATATTATTTCTACAAACCTTAATTTCATGAGACTCAAATATATTACTACTCATTCTCCTTAACATGGTTTCGTTATTAATTTTACTTTTAGTTTAGTCAGAAACTAATTAATGTTTTCCAAGGAACTTTTGGTATGGGATTTTTACAAAATACATAGAATTGACGGAAGGTAATGTGCTGGCTACATCGGATTATTTTACCTTCCGTCACCTTTAAGTAACGAAGGTATTGTCTTTGGTAAAAAAATGAATCTAAGTACATTTAATATTTCTTATTGAATTATTAATTAAAAATCTATATTGTAGGTAGGTATGTATATTGAAAGTAATAGTGCCTGAGTGTCTGGTCGCGAACCTGGGGATACCGGATTCGATCCCGACTGACGCCAAATATTTCGAATTTTAAATGGCACAAAAGTGACCCCTGTTGTGCACACTTCACGCCAGCAATGAGTGCCCGTGAGGTGACGCCTGGTAAGCGCCCGCACGGTACAAATATATCATCATCATTACTGATATCTGCGATAAAGCAGATTGTGGCACACTCAGAAATGGGTAATATGCCGTGATGATATATTTATTTTATTTATTTAAATGTTTCTCCAATGATGATCCATGGGTAACCAACAGATCCAAAAGAGTGAAGAAACCTAGCGAGAGAAGTCGGAACTAACGCCCTACCTCCCACAAAAAAATAATTCTCATTATTTTTGGGTCACCTTTCTTATACTGTGCGAAAAACATTCCTTATAAGAACTTAGGTACTTAATATCCATTATGACTGACAAAATCTGCTAATTATAATTAATAACAACTATTTTAAAAGGTGTGAACTCAATTCATCACTTTTATCTCTTATCATTGATTGGGATATATAGGTACATGTGATTTATATACGAGAATTTATTTGATTTGGCGCGTGAAATATGGTTACATTTCATGCAGCCTGATTACATTAGCCGTAAAACTGAAAAATTAATTCTGTTTTACCGTTGCTGCCAACATAATTAAATTATAAATGAAATTTTGTTAAAATTTTAATTTTAATTTCGTCATTAGTCTTTGTGCGTTGGGACGAATATTTAATAAAATCATATTTATTTACGATCAATAAAATTTTGTTCAACAGTGTTTAGGAATAATATATATTCCTGTGAGTGACATAATTTTTATGGGAAAAAACAGTACATACATTTTTGTGTACAACATTTACCTCTCGCTAAGAGAAGTATTGGATTCATGCTAAAAATCGCATATACAGATTTTAGTGAATAAGCTTGTTTTAAGGTCACTAGAATCCGATTTTAACATTTTTATACGCCCACTCATCTATTGGTCCTGCATTAATTAATCTAAAATAATCCAAATTAGTCCTCAACTTTGGTTTTTTATAAATGTTTTATACGTTACTGTAGTTATTTATAGTTCCATATTTATTGTATTCATCAAAGACAAGTTTTTTAATTTTGACGATTTTTACTCTGTGATATGTTGTTTTTAATTTAAATACCTGGGGTTAATGATCTCAGAAGATGGAAGATTTGATGAAGAAATAAAAGAAAGAAGAACAACAGGAGGCAAAATATTCAATAGCATCAAACACAACTTCTTAGGAAAGAAAGAAATACCGAAAGAGACCAGAGTACAAATATTTAAGAAAGTAGTGACACCTATACTCATACACGGAGCTGAAACATGGACATTAACGCAAAGACAAAAAGAAAAAATTACGGCCATCGAAATGAGATTCTTGAGAAAAATAGAGGGGAAAACAAGACTGGACAGAATTGATAACACAACCTACAGACAAAACTTAAAAGTAAAAGCAATAGAAGATAAGATAGCAGAAGGACAGCTGAGATGGTATGGTCATGTAGAAAGGATGGGAGAGGAGAGAATAGTTAAATAGGTGTGGTTTCTTTTTGCGACTTCGACTAGACCATTCTGTAAGCTTTTTTGTTGTAGTTTTCGTAATTTATAATTATTTTGTGTTCATATGTTACTATTTCGCTTTTATGTCATATTGTAGAGCCCTGATGAAGACTATTGTATAATCGAAACATCGGCCTGAATAAATTTTTATTAATTGACTGCAAGTCCGAAGAATTTTTACTTTCCTGTTAACATTTTTACGATGATTTGTGTGTGTGTGTGTGCGACTGGGTGTTGGAGGGTCGTTTCCTCAAAAACTATAATAGTTAAGACCTATTTAACTACGTATTTCTCAATATAACACTAATGGGAGTAACTGAAAAGGTTTTGGTAACAATTGGACAACCGGAAGTAGTAGTTTCTTAAAAAATCTTCTCAATATTATTTTTGGAAATTTGTGTTATTACCTACACATTTTAGACAACATAAAATTGTACATCCTACATTTAAATTTTTTATTACATATTCTATAGATTTAGAGATAAAGAAATTGTAATAAATAGAATACTTAATCTAATTTATAAATATCACAGTCCAAGGAAACTAGGTGACAAATTCAAATGTTTGTAACATAGTTTGTAATTGACAAATAAATGTCACTGTCAAAAATCAACAGTTCCAGTGACATTACTGAAAGCTATTTCTGGGAAGTACGTTTAATCTTTCTTATTGTTTTATTAATTAAATATTTAAAATTATAGGTAAAATGCATATATACGTAAGAAATACCGCCAATCTTGTAAATGAATTGGAAGAAACTCTAACATTTAGGACCTCCTTATAGAAGGAAAGAATACATATAATTACAATTTTTTGTGTGCTCAAGAAATGTCTACGCATTTACTGATATGTATATTTGTTGCAGGAAGCCACGCCATTGTAAAGGTGGAGTTAGAAATGCCTCGGTGAGTAACATTTTTATTCCTTTTTATAATCATTTTCTGTTTGAGAACTGTATAAAGAAATTAGCAATGAAAATAAGGAAATTATTATCTATAATAATTATTTCACATTCATAAAATACAAGGTGATTGAAAAAATATACACAAATAACTATCTATTTTCTTTATTTTTAATTTTAGACTTATAGTTTAAATTATAATATTGAGGGCGTAGTTATCAATTTTTGAAAAATACAATATTTCTTTTTCGTAATACCATACTATTACTATGATATAACGGAACTAAATACAAAAGTGAAAAGATAAAAACAACGGCCTAGTCGCTTGCAATTAAGGATCAAGTGTTCTTATAGCTGAACTTTTATGTGGACGAGAAGAATGAAGTATGTATGTACAGGAATGTGTAGCGAAAGATGATTGTTGCGTAACTATTATTGTGGTCCGGATGCGGTTATTCGCTACCGAAAATCGGTCACAATAATATGTTCTTGAATGAATGTTATGATGATTTTGGGCAAGGCGGAAGAAGAATGTTTTCAAAGAGTTAAGTGATTCTGTAGAGCTCTTGCTTTCATCCCTTTTCTTATTATTTTCGGGTTTTTGCTAACCCACTAAGTGGGAAACGCGTGATTTTATGTATGTATGTATGTATGTGTTCTTATAAAAATAACAGTATATTGATGGACTGTTGTCAGGGAGAATTTATAAATTAACAAAAAAGTTGTTCAGTATGACAGAAATAGAAGAACTTTATTATTCCTAAATGTTTAAATTTTATATTATTACAAAAAATGTTGAACGCCACACGGCCGATATGGAAATAATAAACTCGGCTGATTATAAACCTCAGCCGCGTCCGTTATTTGTCTCGTTTTGGCCTAATGACGTTAATAACTATAACAAGCCACTTTTATGCGTCATTCTTTGAGCTTAACGTGATGCTGTTTGAGAGAGCAAAGAAAAAGAGAAGTAGTGAAGTAGTTGACACCCGAGGTGACTTATTCTTCCTCTTTGTGTAAAGTATTGACCTGTGGCACTGCGTCGTTTACTAACCTAACTTAACCTGCACTCTACAATTCTTTTCTCTCGCAGCATTCTTCAGCACCACATGAAAGACAGATCTATTTTAAAAGCTATTTCAAACTCAGACATGTCACCAAGGGAACATTTTCCAGAGAAAAAAGTTTTGTTAATAATTTTTATTACATAGTTTTTGCAATCATTTAATTATATATATATATATATATATATATATATATATATATATATATATATAGATGCGGCCTCGTGCCTGAATGTCTGGTCGTGAACCTGGGGGTACCGAGTTTGATCCCGACCGACGCCAAATATTTCGAATTTTAAATGGCACAAAAGTGACCCCTGTGGTGCACTCTCCACGCGAGCAATGAGTGCCTGTGAGGTGACGCCTGGTAAGCGCCCGCACGGTACAAATATGTAATCATCATTACCGATATATATACGAGCCCCTTCCCACTTCAGTTGGCCCACTTGTTAAAAATTCATTTATGCTGACTTAACTAATAGCATTTTTAATAATACTACAATGAATCTTTACTTTTTATTTAAAATGTAGATTTTCAGCATTATAGCGTAATTTTAAATTCAATTTTTAGCTCAAGATTAAAAATTTAATGGTATAACTTTAACACAAATCTAATATATTAATTACATATTATTTATCAATATTGAATAACGTCGCTTTTAAATGTAAATTGTTACTACAAATCTTTTAGACATTTTATTTAATAATACCTTACAATTTTACGACTTAAATTCATTTAATTTTTTCAGTTTTTCTTGAATTGTTGCTAAAACTAAGTGTTATTTCATTTTACATTGAAACAGTAAAATATTTTAGGAAACATATCTTGATATAGCGGTAAAAACGACAAAATGTCTGTAATATTAATAAAAAATGGTGATAATTTACGTTAGTTATTATTTGTGTCATATATTAACTAAATAAAATTAAATTAAGCGGATTGGGCCAAATGATGTGGGAAGGAGCTCGTATATATATATGCAAGGTGATTGAAAAAAAAGTAGCTTATGTTCCATCAGTAATAATTATAGACCAATATTTTAGATTACAAAGTTTGTATATATAACCGTTTATAAAACAAATATCACAGTTTTAGTTTATTTACCTCTCGCAAAGAGAGGTATTGGATTCATGCTAAAATTTACATATCAAGATTTTAGTGAATAAGCACGATTTAAGGTCCCTAGATTCTGATTATATTTTTAAAATGATCTCTCTCTCTCTCTATGTCTCTGTGTGTGTGTGTGTGTGTGTGTGTGTGTTCCTGGGAAGAGCTGAAAAGGTTTTGATAACAATTGAACAACCGGAAGTAGTAGTTTCTTAGAAAAATTCTTCTAAATATAATATTTTAGAAATTTTTGTTATTTAATATTGAAGAACATAAAATTGTCGATCTAATACACTTAAAATTATATCTTGTATAGATTTAAAGATAAAGACACTATAATATGTTTATAACATAATTTGTAAATGACATATGTCAGTGTCAAAAATCAACAATTTTAGTGACATTCTGATAGCTTTTTCTGGAAAGTATATTTAATCTTTCTTATTGTTTTATTAATTAAATATTTGAAATTATAGGTAAAATGCATATATCCATTAGAAATACCGCCAATCTGGTTAATGAATTGGAAGAATATCTCATATTTAGGAACTTCCTCATATAATGAAAAATAGATAATAAAATTAGAATTATATGTGTGTAGAAGACATGATAAATACAATATAAAACAATGGGTAAAGTTCTGTAATTTTTCGTTATAAAACAACGGTTCGAAAGCGAAGTGCCTATATAGCCTAATATGGAAATGGCGAGAGGTCTTGTGCTGACCACAACAGATTTTTGTTTATTATGTCCTTACGCTGCAGTGCCTATTTGTTTCAAAATAAAAAAAAATTACATACTTATGTTACCTTTATTTTTCCGAAATGGCCGTAAAACAATAAGATTGTGACTCTCTCATTAAATGTAGCACATTTTATCATCTTTGTAGATACCTCTTTGCATAGCATTCCGTTGAATGTCCTAAGTGGCGCAATAAAAGTTTTAAGAGGCCACTACAAGATCTTTTATCTGGAAAACGAGAAATTTTTTCATTTGCAAATATTTTCTCGCTTTCTAGATAAAAGCTGAATCGGTATGCAGGGTGTTAAAAACGATAAAAGTTGTTCCATTCGTAGGATATTTTAATAGTTTTCATTGGTCATTATGTTTATTGTTTTGTTAACAGTGACAGTTTACATTCAAGTTTTGGTTACCACAGACAAAAGGTTGAAATATTTTTCATTAAGAATCTATGGCAAAAAAAGTAAATTGTCTAAAAATATCTTTATTTAAAATTTTCACTAAAGGCTGGTTTATGTAAGCTGTAAAGTTAATAATTTATCTTAGCATTAGCGTTATGACTTTGCATTAATAGAGAGTTATTGCAGCTTCAACGCAAAAATAAGATGCACTTTAAAGTCACGTGACAGCCCGAGTGTTCATGCGTACTAATATGGTTCACGTTATATGAATAAGGAGACACGTTATGTGCAATGGAATAGCGAGCGTTTAACGTCACACGTTCTGTATCTTTTGAGGTTATGTTTCGGTGAAAAGTGTGGATGTAACCTCGTTTGTGTTCCTTTTAGCGTTAACGTTAGCGTGAATACACTAATTAGATGCGGTAAACATTAAAATTGAAAGTCCTTTATTTATAAAATAAAGTGTTTTCTACATAAGGTTAATGTTTACGTTCTTTCATCTTAGAAGTTGCAATAACTCCTTAATAATTCAAGTATAGACAAATGCATGCTGCGGTACATGTAGCTATAACCTTAACTTTAACATTATGCCGTAATGCTATTGCCGACCAATCAGAAGATTATATTGTTTGTGGACGACAGCTTGATTCTGGATAGAGATGCATTCGGGCAATGGGCGGGTCGGGCTTTGAGATTTGGATCGACTCGGCCCGAAAATAAAAATTACCGGCCCGGCTCGAAGATCGACTCGACAAAAAGATTAGCTGGCCCGGCTCGAAAATTGACTCGAAATCGGGCCGGGCTTGGGGCCGGGCCGGGCCAAAGCTCGAAATTGGGGCATCCGGCATTCCTAATGTTGATTTTTATGTTCGAAGGCGAAATATTTAACTTTTTTCGTGTCAAACTTATAAAAAACCTCTACATTCTTATAACTTTCAACATTAGTTAATATTAGTGATCTAGTGTAAGTTTGTTATAAAAATTACAGACCTACGAGTATTTAACGCTTTGTTTACCAAAGCCATTCGAGAATTTAAACAACTTTTTCACAAATCTTATATAAAAAATATAATTTACATAAAGATTTTTTATCTAACTTTGTTTCTGCTCAAAAATAGGACAAGAAATTATTATGGTAGGAACAAAAATCACTTTTATTTAAGTATACGAGTAACAACAATAATAATAATAATAGCAACATCACAATATAATTATTATGCTTTAATGAATAACCTTGAATTCTTGAAGTAAAATACTACATTTTTATTTATGAATATGTGAAGTATGTTGTTATTAAATCATTTTGATCCTTTTTAACTTCATCCATTTTCATTAAAATATTAAGGAAACTGCGCATATGTTTGAACTATAAGTTTTTTCGGGCCGGCCCGAAAAGCTCGAATTTTCGGGCCGGGCCAAAATCAAAAGTTCGACTCGCCTCAATTTATGAAAATGATTCAGCCCGATAAAAAATATCTTCGGCCCGGCTCGATGATCGACTCGAAATCGAGGCGGGCTTCGGGCCGAGTGCATCTCTAATTCTGGAGATATTTACGACTGTTAATATGACATTTGTCATTATTTTGTAGTTTAAAATCTCATGTAAGCTCTTCTGTTCCGGTTTGCGGTTCATGGCTTGTATATATAATTTGTAACAATTTTCATACATAGTTAAAAAAAAATTTAATTTAAATAAAGAAATAACTCAACAAAAATCATAGCAAAACAATTCCCAGAATAAATTTTAATATATACACATACGAGTTTCGTGTCGTGTGCATCCATATGTATGTATGTTAATATACACACTCGTTTCGTGTACTTCAGAGAAAATGTAATCATGCGCGAGATTTCTACAGACAGCTAGAGCTTCGAGTTCCACAGCCAGAAGAACTTTAACTGCGGTAATATTATTAAAAACGTGCTCGTAGTACAGGATATTAAAACAAAACAGTGTCTCCTCAAACAATGCTGCATTTCATTTTTCCCTCTCGGGCTCTTTTCTCTTCCTTCAACATCAGAATTTCACTCAAGTGGTGCAATTATTGCGCCAGAAAGTTTTAACGAGAAATGGAGGATTTTATATTAATATTTTGTTGAAGGTTGGGGAGTATTTTACCCCATGGGGTCCCGTGGTGTCTGGTCGCGAACCTGAGGAACCGGGTTTGATTCCGACCGACGCCAAATATGTTCGAATTTTAAATGGCACAAAAGTGACCCCTGTGGTGCTCTCTCCATGCCAGCAATGAGTGCCCGTGAGGTGACGCCTGCACGGTACAAATATGTCATCATCATTACCGATATCTGCGATAAAGCAGATTGTGGCACACTCAGAAATTGGTAATATGCCGTGATGATGTATTTATATTTTTATTTATGCCTATTGTCTCTGGTTCAAAAGTTTGGTAGACTATGAAGGTCAAGCTAGAATATAGAGAATAAGACACATAAGGTGCGTTCGGCAAATGAGTTCTGTTCACTCTTTTTACTCTATACAGTCCTATCACCGTTCGGTAATTACATGGAATGATAAGCGTCTTAAAATGGAGCGTTCGGCAAATGCAGAATGGAGTCAAGTGGAGTGAAAAATGTTAACTCCATAAGCCCAACCTCGATATGCAAGCATACATGGAGTTTTTTTTTTGTTTTTGTTTTATTTGACATCTGTCAGATCATTTTGTATTTTTATATTGAAATATTACAAGGCACAGTATGTCGGAATGGTAAGAATTCTGTACCTTTTCTAATATATACTTTCTTCAGAATCATTAAAGAATAATATCAAACTGAATAACTTCTGTATGGTTCATTATTTATTTTTTTAGCAGTGCAGTATATAAGATTGTCAAAAAAAGGAGGTTATTATATTCGTGCACCAAAATTTTAACTTTACTCGTTCGGTTAATCACAAATAAAGGAGTGTACCTTGTTCCCTCGATCTACTCCAACTCCAGCTCTACTCCCACTCCACTCCAACACCGCTCCGTAAATACTCCAACTCCGTATGATTTACCGAACGCACCTGTAGTTAATATTTTTTTGAATTTTGTTTTAACTATTAACCACCCGGGTTCGGTCTCCCAGACCGCAACTATAGTAACTGAATATACATAGTGTGCCCAGTGCCGTCATATTCTGCCAAATGGTGGAGCGCGAGATTTGAATTCATATTTGAAAACAAAACAAAATTCGATAAACAATTAATGATGGAGCATGTAAATTGCAAACGCAATAGGCCACTTCATTGCAAATAAAGTTATTAGTATACAGGATATCTCTAAAATAGGGGGACATGGCTTAACCACAGATTTCTGAGGCTAAAATAAGACGATTTAACTAAACGTGCTTCTACCTGAAAGTTCTTCAAAGTTCTTCGAATAATAAAATTTATTTTGCTTATAATAAATAAATAAATATATCATCAGGGCATATTGCCCATTTCTGGGTGTGTCAATCTGCTTTTATCACGGATAATGATATTTGTACCGTGCGGGTGCTTAACAGGCGTCACCTCACGGGCACTCATTGATGGCGTGGAGAGTGCACCACAGGGGTCACTATAGTGCCATTTAAAATTAGAAATATTTGGCTTCGGTCGGGATCGAACCCGGTTCCCCAGGATCGCGACCAGACACTCAGGCACGTGGCTACGAGACCCTATGCTTATAATAACAGAACGATTTATTCGATTTGAATGAAACTTGGTATGACACTTCATACTTCATATAGTTTTGGTCATTTTTTAAAATGATACTTGTTATTATTAGTGAACTATTAGTGTATGAAACTTAGGTGTCCCAATATTGATTAGACCATAACTTTAGTAAACTTTTCTCTTTCTGTGTAATTTGTGATATCTGTTACGGTTCACACAGAAAAATATAAAACCTGAGTTGCTGCACCGTGAAATTTTTAAAATAATTTAATCTAGCAGTCTGTCCAAATGTCAAACATCTAATTTTTAATGACAATAACGAGTTGTCAATCTTTTCAACTTGTTTAGGAGTAAAGTAACATTATTTAATCGTTTTTAATAATAATAATGGTAATAAAATACTATTAGGCCGATCAAACGGATGTAACTAGTTTTAGAATATTATAAATAAATAAATATACCATCACGGCATATTACCCATTTCTGGGTGTGCCATTATCTACAACACACGTAGACATCGGTAATGATGACGATATATTTTACCGTGTGGGTGCTTACCAGGCGTCCCCTCACGGGCATTCATAGCTGGTGTGGAGAGTGCACCACAGGGGTCACTTTTGTGTCATTTAAAATTGGAAATATTTGGCGTCTGTCGGGATCGAACCCGGTTCCTTAGGTTCGCGACCAGACACTCAGGTAAGTGGCTACGGGAATGCGAAGGAAATTTTTAACAACCCATAAACAATAGTTACTGTTATTAAAAATTAGTTGTTTAATATTTGAATAGACTGCTAGATTAAATTTATTTTAAAAAAAGTTCACGGTGCAGTCACTCATGTTTTATTTTTTTCTGCCTGAACCGTAACAGATATCACAAAGAGAGAAAAGTTAATATTGAACGTATCTTTCTGAAAAAAATAATTTTACGTTATCGGCCATTAAAAAGTTACGGTCTAATCAATGTTGGGACACCTAAGTCTCATACACTAGTGGTTCACTAATAATAACAAGTATCATCTTAAAAGATGACATAACCATATGAACTGTCATACCAAATTTCATCCTAATCTAATGAAGCGTTCTGTTATTATAAGCAAAATTAATTTTTTTTCAAAGAACTTTAAAGCAGAATTCCGGCTAAATGGTACACTTTCCTGTAGAAGCAAGTTTAGTTAAATCGTCTTATTTTAGCCTCAGGAATCTGTGGTTAAGCCATGTCCCCTTATTTTAGAGACACTTTGTTTAGAATCTTTTCCAAGAAACTTTCGTTATGCGATTTGTACAAAATACACAGAATTAGCGGAAGGTAAGGTGTTGGCCACATGAATTTTTTTACTAAAAACAACATGTCAAACGCATATGGCCTTCATTTCGTTATGAATCTAAAAATGTGTTGGCTACAACAGATTTTTTTCATTTAATACTTTTAATGTAGGTACCTGTCTGCACAAATTATATTAAAATACCCTTCAGTAACTTCTGGAAAAATTTCGATTCTAATCTCTGCAACGAATTACTCCCAAAGCATAAGCAAAAACTCGCGGTTCACATTTTAACTTTATTCATTACGGAAATATTTCACCCTAAACAAATTATCTACCAACAACCCGTTAATAAATAACAGGAAAAAAATTCTCTAAATCAGCGCAACCAAAAAAACTGACCCGCAGTCTTGATAAAAATAAACAAGTTCTGAACGTAGCCGTTTGTTACTCGTTGTATCTTTTTTATTGCATGTTGTGTACACGTTACCAACGTTACGGTGCTGATAACAGCTCGAATAAAGGAAGAAGGGGGAGTTCTTTATGTACAGGAATGAAGGTGGCGATGCTTTGATCATGGCCTTCTTGATTGCTTCTGACATTAGGGAAAAATTAGCGAGTCAATGATGTCAACAAAATATGTAAGAAAGGCGAATTTTTATCATAATTTTTATGAAGAAAGTTTAGTGGCTTGGTATTTCAGAATATTGATAAATAAATATATCATCACGGCATATTACCCATTTCTGAGTGTGCCACAATCTGCTTTATCACAGATATCAGTAATGATGATGACATATTTATATCGTGCAGGCGCTTACCAGGCGTCACCTCACAGGCACTCATTACTGGCGTGGAGAGAGCACCACAGGGGTCACTTTTGTGCCATTTAAAATTCGAAATATTTGGCGTCGGTCGGGATCGAACCCGGTTCCCCAGGTTCGCGACCAGACACTCAGGCACTCAGCCACGAGACCCCACGGGGTCCAGAATATTGGACATGCTTTTAAATACTGTGATGAGAGATAATATGTATATATACAGGGTGTCTCTTAAATAGGGGACATGGCTTAACCACAGATTCCTGGGGCTAAAATAAGACGATTTAACCAAATTTGCTTCTACCGGAAAGTGTACCATTTAGCCAGAATTCTGCTTCAAAGTTCTTCGAAAAAAAATTAATTTTGCTTATAATAATCGGACGCTTTATTCGATTTGGATGAAATTTAGTATGACAGTTTATATGGTTATAAGTCATCTTTTAAGGTGATACTTGTTATTATTAGTGAACCACTAGTATATAAAACTTAGGTGCCCCAACGTTAATTAGACCGTAACTTTTGTCTCTCTCTGTAATTTGTGATAACTGTTACGGTTCACACAGAAAAAAATAAAGTCTGAGTGTCTGAACAGCTAAATTTTTAAAATAAATTTAATCTAGCAGTCTATCCAAATGTCAAACAAGTAATTTTTATTGACAGTAACAATTGTTTTACGGGTTGTCAAAAATATTCTTCGCAATATTCTAAAATTAGTAACATCCGCTTATTCGGCCTAATAGTATTTTACTACCATTATTATAAATAAGACGATTACATATCTCAGCTTACTCCTAAACAAGTTGTGAAGATTGACAACTCGTTACTGTCATTAAAAAGTACTTGTTTGACATTTGGATAGACTGCTAGATTAAATTTATTTTAAATATTTAGCAGTGTAAACTCTCAGATTTTATTTTTTTCTGTGTGAACCGTAACAGATATCACAAATTACACGGAAAGACAAAAGTTTACTATTAAATGTATCTTTCTGAAGAAAAATAATTTCATGTTTTCGGCATTGCCATTAAAAAGTTACGGTCTAATTAATGTTGGGCGACCTAAGTTTCATACACAAGTGGTTCACTAATAATAACAAGTATCACCTTAAAATATGACTTATAACTATATAAACTGTCATACCAAATTTCATCCAAATCGAATAAAGCGTCCGATTATTATAAGCAAAATTAATTTTTTTTCGAAGAACTTTGAAGAAGAATTCTGGC
This sequence comes from Ophonus ardosiacus, assembly GCA_943142095.1. Lineage (NCBI taxonomy): Eukaryota > Metazoa > Arthropoda > Insecta > Coleoptera > Carabidae > Ophonus > Ophonus ardosiacus. The sequence goes on from OW964835.1 coordinate 42,147,952, forward strand.
TAAATGGTAAACTTTCTGGCAGAAGCAAGTTTGGTTAAATCGTCTTATTTTAGCCCCAGGAATCTGTGGTTAAGCCATGTCCCCCTATTTAAGAAACACCCTGTATATATAATCACTCAAAATCCTATTGGTTGTCAGGCCCCTACTCTGACATAACCTATTTGTATTCATGGTCAAAATGACATATGAAATAGTATTTCGCTGTCACCTGCTGTTGTGTAAACTGTGGAATAGAAAAATCTCCAGAATTGTGTTGCCAAATGCACCATTTATTTTTGATAACTCTGTGATATAATTTGACGCCGGGTTGATTAATGATAGGTGTGAATGAAGGCGAAGTTAAATTAGTTGTAAAGATTGGTATCAACAAGTTAGAGTGGAAGTTTAGGTTTATTTATCTAGGTCAATCAGATGTTCGAAAAGTGTCTGTTGCGAAGTGATAAATTCTATACCTGTTACGCCCCACATTGATTTATTTGCAACACGTAACAAACTTCGCCCTTTAACGCTGGATAAATAAACCTACATACGAAATATTCAAAACAAACATTTATACAAAGGTGCATTTGGAATGTTATCTAACTAAATATGAACCAAAAGATGAGCAATTGTAATTTTTACCTCTCGCTAAGACAAGTATTGGATTCATGCTAAAAATCGCATATCCAAATTTTTGTGAATAAGGACGATTCTATGAGACTAAATACCAATTTAACTACGTATTCCTTAATCTGACATTAATGAGAAGAGCTGAAAAGGTTTTGGTAACAATAGAGTCCTCCACCGTAATAACAAATTAGAACAAGGGTCAGTTATATTTAAACTAGACCTTAAAACTGTATATTAAGGACTATCAAAGTTTAAAAATAGTTATTAGTTTTTAAAATAATCTAGTTTTTATTACCATTTCCTCATCTCTATATCTACGTCACACATGTATTCTATTCCAAATTCTTACTACTTTCAAACCTTCTGCTATCCAAGTATAATTTGTCGTCTTAGTGGCAACACTGGCTATCTCATTTTTTGGACAAAACAAATGTTAACCATTTTCAAAATTTCTATAGAAATCGATTTTAGATAGCCACTATTGTAATTTTCCAATTCTCGCATTTCCTAGCGTCCAGTAGTGGTAGCACGCGCTTTAGAATTCTATCAAATGAGGCATTTGTTTTCGCATTTCGCCACGAAGCGAAAATTTGGTAGCATGCGTGTCTCAAAATATTCGCCTGCAAGCGTACGACTTCAGGCGAAAGTGTCAAAGTAACGTCATTATTTTGCCACAGTTCTATTCAAAGCCAATTTATATACCGTGAGTATTTTTTAACGTGAAACATTGTCATATCCTTGGTTACGGCTTCATATTTGATTGACAGCAATGTATTTGCCCGTTCCATTTAAAATGAAACATAGGGAACGAATCTGACAGGAGTATTATATTAAAATATTGTAAGAAATTTAGCGGAGTCAGAAAACCACTCGAGAGCACTAAACATATTTCGGGCACAAGGTGCACACAGTATTTTTTTACATCTAAATTTAATTTTTAGAAACAGGTATAATTATTTAAACAATATTAACCTCTAAAGACATCTTGTCACTATGACAGATAACCCTTGAATATCCCTATAAGTTAAGATTTGACATTTGTCAAAAAACCACTCGGGCACAAGGTGCACACTATATTTTTTCTACAACTAATTTTAAATTAGAATGCAGGTATAATTATTTAAACAAAATTAAGTGTAGATGGTCTGTGATTAACCTCTATTGACGTCTTATTAAATGTCAAATTCGTTCCCTATGTTTCATTTTAAATGGAACGGGCAAATACATTGCTGTCAATCAAATGTCAAGTAACCATGGATATGACAAACCCAATGTTTCACTTTAAAAAATACTCACGGTATAATTTATACAATTATTATATAATTTTCGAATCAAAAAGTGAATATAGAATTGTAAAGTGTATGCTGCCAAGATTCGTAAAAGTTAAATCGTATTCGCCTGCTTTCTATTATAGAATTCTAAAGTGCGTGCTACCACTACAGTTCTGAAAACTGAACTGGCCAATTGATTTCCCGCGAAATTTTGAATAAGAAATGGATTGACAACCCGTTTTGTCTAAAAAATAAGATAGGTAGCCGGTGTTGCCACTTAGGCAAAGATATTTGACTTAGTGGTTTTTACAAGTGGTTATTTATGTTTCAGGTACGCGACGCGACACGGTGACGTAATCTTACGTTGCAACCATGACGTGCAACCGGAGGAGCTGCACAAAGTGGAGTGGCTCAAAGGAGGCACCAAGATATTCCAGTATGTTAAGGGTCGCACACCTCCTTTCCGTAATTTCACCATAGCAGGAGCTACGCTAGATGTGAGTACACGTTATATCTATTTACTATAATTATTTATTTAATGTACATAAATAGGCTTATTGGATCAGGGAGAATTTATATATAGGTACGAAGAAAGAATTTTTGAAGCCTGAAACTTCTCATATCTAGTGAGAGGCTCTAACCAGTTGAGCCACAAACTCGTTTTTCGAGTCTTTTTACAATTTCGTAGACGAGTACACTCTTCAAATCGGAATAGATGATACTTAGCGCAAACATTTATTAATGTGAACTTTCCCCCGTCACAGATATAACGCTATTAATTATGTGTTTATAGCGCAATCTTCGCGCTGAGTATCATCTACTCCGATTTGGACAGTGTACTTGTCTACGAATTTTGTAAAAACACTTTTTCTAGACAGTACAACCTTATACCCGAGACAGACGATAAAAATTAATGATCAATAACGATTAGATATAACATGCGTACGTGAACTTGAGACTATTGACAGATGTCAAAATTGCGTCTATTGACAAACCAGAAAATATTGAATGTAGTAAGCTCGTGCTATTTATTGTATTGTACTCGTACAGTACAAAACAATAAGTAACACGTACTTATTACAGTCAATATCACTGAAATATATACTAACTGGAACTCGCATACTCTACCTATCAGCGTACGCTGCACTGAAGCTCACTGAACAATAACGGCTGGTCCTGTTCGCGCACGTTCGTGCCGAACCGAACCTAGCCGAATAACTCGTATCATAGCTGATCGCTTTGTTTTCATATTATGCTTCATTTATTTAAACATGCGCCACACGAAATAATTTCCTTCTACTCACGAACTGTCTCGATGTTTGCCAACTACTCTAGCAGCAGGCTTCCGTCTACTTACGAACTGTCTCGATGTTTGCCGACTACTCCAGCAGCAGGCTTTCAATATGCTTCACAGTCACGGTTTGTACGCGCATTCCAGTTAGTATATATTTCAGTGGTCAATATTTTCTGGTTTGTTAATAGACGCAATGTTGACATCTGTCAATAGTCTCAAGTTCACGTGCGCATATTATATCTAACCGTTAATGATTATTAATTTTTGTCGTGTGTCTCTGCTATTAGTCACTTTTCTTCTGGATGGAGATTTTTGCATTTTCCATTAAACAAATGGCTCAGTGTAATGGTCGGCGAATCCTGTAGTCGGTATTCGTTTGTTAATCGCATTTAAATGTTCTTTCATTCAGATTTTAAATGATCTACCGTTTTGTCCAATGTATACAGCATCGCAGTCTTTGCATTCGATTTGGTAATTTTATCAAATAAATGTTATTGAATTACCTTACCTGTGTTCCTATATAATATTTAGTTTCTTAAAAAAATTCTAAAAATTATTTTTTGAAAATTTTTGTTATTACAAATATTAAACTACACTTAAATTTTTTAGTATATCTTGTATAGATTTAGAGATAAAGTAAATATAATATATAGAATAATATGCTGCAATAAATTGCACAATCTATATTGCATCGAGGAGACCAGTCGTCAAATTCAAATGTTTCTAATTGACAGATAAGTATCAGTGTCAAAAATCAACAGTTTTACTGACTTTATTGAAAGCTTTTGCTGGGAAGTACGTTTAATATTTCTTATTGAATTATTAATTAAATATTTAAAATGGTAGGTACCTAGGGATATATGTATATTAATTGTAATAGTACATATATCCTTAAGAAATACCGCCAATGCCGTTAATTTTAGAAGAGTAGAGCAAGATTCCTTATAGAATGAAAGAATAGATATAATTCGAAGTATTTGTGTCTACAAGATATGTTAAATTAACAAAACGGAAATGGCGAGGGGTATTGTGCTGGCCACATAAGATTTTTTCTTATTGTTAACGACCAATTATCCTGGATTAGTTTTGTTTTCGTTTCCGATATTCTAAAATTGTTACAATTCCAAAACACCACCAATCACTGATTTTAGCTAGCCTAATAGTTATTTAGCAAACATTCTTGAAACAGACTACAGAAAAAATAAATCGCCAATCAAGAAGTAAAAATTTTCTTCTGATTGGTGCGATTGTGTAGAAATAATTGAATATTTTTTTCTTTGAATGAAACTCTTTCATTTCCTGTTTCATTCTTTCTGGTCGCGATGCAATCTATCATCCCTGAGAGGTTATAATCTTTCTCGTATTCCAGGGGTGGCTTTATTACCCACAAGTCATCTTCAGGGAAATTTGTAAAGGTTTATTACCTCATATATTTTTCTAATATGCTGCTGATAATAAAATGTTTTTAATATTCCTAAATGATGTTCTTAATCTTTGTCATGTGAAGTGAAATAATAATAAGGAAAGCGGGCAAAGGTAAATTTTGAATTTTTTTTATGACTTTTTATTAGTTTGTTACGGTTGGGAGAAAGTTATAGGTCGGTATTACGAGCACACTTTAATGATAGAAGCGCTTTTATGGAACGCTCTGTTACGTTATATTTTTATGGGCGTGCTTTATAAAAGCACTTTTATTATAAAAGTGCGCTTGTAATAATGTCATTAAAAATTATTTGTTTGACATTTGAATAGACTGCTAGATTAAATTTATTTTAAAATTTTAGCAGTGCAGACACTCAGATTTAATTTTTTTCTGTGTGAACCGTAACAGATATCACAAATTACACAGAAAGACAAAAGTTTACTCTTGAATGTATCTTTCTGAAGAAAAAAAAATCACGTTTTCGGCATTGCCATTAAAAAGTTACGGTCTAATTAATGTTGACACCTAAGTTTTATACACCAGTGGTTCACTAATAATAACAAGTATCTCCTTAAAAGATGACTTATAACCATATAAACTGTCATACCAAATTTCATCCAAATCGAATAAAGCGTCAGATTATTATAAGCAAAATTAATTTTTTTTCGAAGAACTTTGAAACAGAATACTAGCTAAATGGTACACTTTCCGGTAGAAGCAAGTTTGGTTGAATTGTCTTATTTTAGCCTCAAGAATCTGTGGTTAAGCCATGTCCCCCTATTTAAGAGACATCCTGTATATACAATAAGCATATTTTCTCAAATTCTCGTTATGGTTGTTTTATTCACCACCTCTCGTAGTAGAATCTACTAAGAAGATAATATCATTTGGGCTTGGAGAACTGCTATCAGCGTAACTAATTAGGAAGATAATCTAATTCGATTTTGGTAGATAATTAAATGATAGTCGGTAGGTATATTGGATCGAACAATAACTATATTATAATCATCTTCACTGAACTGTACAGTAAATCTAATAGTTTTACTAGTATATTACATAACAAACATCGAATGTGCTGTATAATATATGAGAGTAAAATGAACACGAGACGTGTAGCGTCGAGTGGTTTAAGTACACAAGTATTGTTATTACACTTTCAAGCAAGTTATGTACACTATTTGTCAGACAATCACAAATCAAATTTTCTGCAGGATATATCAAAGTAGACATTTGCGCTGTCTTTTGTCAACACAAAATATTGGAATATAGAAATAAAATAGACCATTCATTTACAAGAACGAAAAAGTAAATAATGCTTGATTAGATTGAAGCAATAGCTCAAGAAGAATGGAAAATAATGATATATTAAAATTTAAAAAATATGATATGTGTTTATTGAGTAGTACTGTAAGTACAAAGTGTATAATTTATTATTTTTTATTATGGTGGAGGACCCCATTTTGGCGATTGTAGAAAAAAATATTGTGTGTATTTCGAGCGCAAATGGACATTGTCGATGTCGAGAGAATGCCGCGCGACGCAGCTAAAAACTTCAAAATTTTCAAAAATCTAATTTATATGTTCCTAGATACTTCTTAATGCGCTGATTCCAGATTTTAAAACCGCAAGTCGATATCTCTTTTCGTTCTCGAGATATTTAGATTCAAAGTAGCCCAAAAATGGGTCGAGATATGAATTTGGCGACAACACCATTCGATTCTACGGGAAAAAATACATAAGTACACCAATTTTCAGAATTTTTGAACACCGTATACAATCTCTAAAGCAAAATAACTGAAAATGGCCAAAAATCGAAAAAATCCTAAGGGGTACCCCTTACAATTTTTTCAGATTTTGGCCGTTTTCAGGGGTTTTCAAACTTTTATTCATAAAAAATGAACCGGCTGGACAAACATTATGAAAATTGGTACATTTATGTAATTTTGCCCGTAGAATCGAATGGTCGTGTCGCCAAATTCATATCTCGTCCCATTTTTGGGTTACTAGCCAAATATGGGCAGGTTTGTGCAAAACTTTGAATCTAAATATCTCGAGAACGAAAAGGGATATCGACCTGCGGTTTCAAAATTTGGAATCAGCGCATTGAGAAGTATCTAGATACATAAAAATTAGATTTTTAATTTTTTTTAAGTTTTTATCTAAATATGGGGTATATTGACTTTTGGGGCATTAATTCAAAAATATGTAGATATATAAACTTGGTAGTAATATTATTTGGCTTGTAAAGACAATGTTACGTAAGTGTACGCATTTTTAGAGTAGCCCAAATTACTCAATGGAAACCAGTTGAAAAATTTAAATGTTTGTAATTGACAGAAAAATGTGAGTTGTCAGTGTCAAAAATCCATATACATTACTGAAGGCTTTCTCTAGGAACTACATTTAATATTTCTTATTTATTATTAATTAAATATTTAAAATTATAGGTACATATATACACATCAGAAATACCGCCAAAGTCGTCAATGAATTTGAAGAATCTCGAACAGTTAGAAGAGCAGGAGGAAACTTATTATAGAATGAATTAAAAAATATAAAAATATATTAATAATTAGACTTTTTGTGCATGTACCTGAAATGTTAAACACAATGGCTGGTAGTGCGAGCTCGGTTTTAACTACAACGCTGTTTTAAGAAATGTCAAATTTCATTATTTAATAACAAAAATAAATAATATCAAATTTATCAAAATATGATTTTTAAGCAGAACTTAGTTTGTATTCAAACAAATATTTTTTTAAAAATCATTCTTTAAACATAAGGATGAAATTAAATATTGAAATTTGAATTTGACATTTCCAAAAACAGCGTTTTAGTTGAAACCGAGCTCGCACTACCAGCCTATATGTACTTATATAGCCTAATATGGAAATGGCGAGAGGTCTTGTGTTAGCCACAACAGATTTTTTAACATATTTAACAAATTTCATACAAATAATAGGGAAATGAAACTATCAAACAAAAAATTTCAACATGTGTGTTCATTAACTATTCTTTATAATAAAATTTTAAATGTTTGGAGCAGTTTTTCTCGAAAGTAATATTTGTGGATGTACTATATTATATTTCAATAGTCGGCCGACGAATTGAGGTTTGAAGGTGACATATTAATAGTCACAACAAAAACGGCTCCATAAACAGTCAAGTCTCGTAAAACAATTCTTATGACTATAACTTAAAACTATAATTATGATAGTGACTATGTTATTTCTGCATAAACCCGGCTTAAAAATTGCGTTACCATTTTAGTTGGTCTTTGTTGGACCCTGAATTAACTTCTTCAATCTTCCATTCACTAAACGAATGTTCAAGCATTAAACCCCGACCTTCCTTTCCTTTGATAAGACCTAAAAAAAATCTTTCCAGCCGTTTCTGGGGCTTAAACCTATAAGGAAATAAGTTGCAGACCAACGAAAAAAATGATTAAATTACCCCTTCTGAGTGGTTCGGATCTGTTCTCGCAGTGTCACCATACATTTGCATGCATTTGTGCAAATTGAAAACCGGAAAAACTAAATGACTTTTAGGGATTTTCACGGAGTTAACTGCCCAGTTTCATTAGCACTACGGGAAATATTCGCATACAGGGTGCGCTCAATGGCAGATGATAAAATTTCATAGCCTTTTGCTGGAATTGTAACTTCAGGTTGTTAATATAATTGGAAGAAATAATTGGAATACTCACATCTAGTTAATGGGATATTGTGAATGCAATAGATTTCTATGAATTTAGTCTATTTAACAGTAATTTCATTTTTCCATAATCGTTAGCAAAATTAATTATAATTCAACTTAAAATAGTGAGCAAAGTAGCATGTTGAATCACAAGTGAGTAATAGTTATTTACATTCGAGTGCGTGTAAGTTGTATTTTACAGATCTACAGCTTTGTTTAAGGCACGAGCCCTTAAGGCGAGTGCCTTATTAGCTGGAGCGCTGTAAAATACTTCACGCACAAGAATTGTATCAAACTTTTTGGCCGACGATAATGAAAATCACTTTTTTAATGAGATAGGTTGTACTTCTGAAAAAGGTTGGTTTAAAATACTGGGTTTAAGTCAATTTCCAAATTTGATTTTACTTACTTAGAGTACTTCTTCTAGCGAAAATTTATTTGTAATAATAGACGTTGTTTATGACTGATAATATATTTATTTGCTCATGCTTGCTTCGTAATAAATAATAGGTAGGTGTCGGTATTTGACATATGAGCAATGCTCGCGTATTTGACAGGTATATCGATCGATGACTATGTCGGTAACGGCGGATTTTTACAATAATGACAGATGTCGCTACCGTGAGTTTGGTTTATATAAATTAGTTTTAAATATAGGAAATATTAAAGTAAAAAAATAACTTAAGTAGGTAGTACTTTTTTACATGAACTTTATTATAGTAAAGATGATTTCTTTTCTAAATGCCCATAAACGTCCAGTGTATTTTGATTATTTTACCACATAGTTAGACAAGTTACACAGTAAGCTTAAAATGTAGGTTACACTTGCTGTGTATACAATTGTAAAGTTCCCATTACACTTCAGGAGGGCAAAAAGTAAATAACTTTCTTCACAAGTGACAATAGACAAGCCTATAATAATCTACGCCAGGAGTCATAAATTGCAAATTGTACAATAAATATCTACCATTCTACATAAAGGAACAATAATTTTTTGTAGTTAACTTTACATTAAATTCAGTTATAAACATATGTACTGTTGAGTTGATCATTAATAAAAATATGTGTTATGGCCAGCACAAGACCTCTCGCCATTTCCATATTAGGCTTTATAAGTATTGTACATATTTGACATTTCTGATACACACAAAAACACATATCTTCTTTATATAATTTTTAATTTATTCTATTCACTTATTCTTCTAATGTTCGAGATTCTTCCAATTCATTGATGAGATTGGCGGTATTTCTGAAAATATAAATTTTATTTAAAAAAAAAAATATCGGTTTTTTTCTAGAAAATTAAGAAATAAAAATTTTCTGTGTTGTTATTATATTGAACTGGAGAAGGGAACCATGTTTAAAAATGTGACGTATAGATGGCATGGCGTGCGAGAAAGTTTTAATTTGAATTAGACAGTTTATTTTTCTCTTTCTCTGGTTTCTTAAATACATTAATTACTTTATAAATAAACACATAGGTAGTTATATGTAGTTTAAAATATCGATACCAAAAAGACAAACTAAAATACTAACCTCCAAATTATTGTTGAAACGTCAAACAGGAGATCTACATTACCCGCACAATCATGATGGTTTTATGGGGCGGTACCACGCTATGGCTTTATGGACATTTATTGGTGCGACGTAATTCTTCGTCATATATGGCGGTAACTCAAATAATCAAATTTCATTATTTTTTTTTTCTGGCTAGTTAATAAAAATTTTGTCAAAAGAAAAAATATGGGTGGCAAGTTTTTACCTTCTCTTTAAAAAAATTAAATAAAAAAATGGTACGCAAGTAGTCCATTAAACAAAATTTAGAAAATCTGTTGTGGCCAGCACAAGACCTCTCGCAATTTCCATATTAGGCTATATAAGTATTGTATTGCACTTTGCTTTCGAACCGTCGTTTTATAACAAAATATTATAGAACATTACCCAAATATTGTTTTTTATTATATTTAACATGTCTTCTGCACACATATAATTCTAATTATATCTATTTTTCATTGTATGAGGAAGTTTCTAAATGTCAGATATTGTTCTAATTCATTAACCAGATTGGCGGTATTTCTGAGGGATATATGCATTTTACCACAATTTTACCTATAATTTCAAATATTTAATTAATAAAACAATAAGAAAAGTTAAATATACTTCCCAGAAAAAGCTATCAGAATGTCACTAAAACTGTTGATATTTGACAATGACATGTGTCATGTTATAAACATTGGAATTTGTCAACTGGTTTCCTTAGTGCCTTGGCCTCTGCGATTAGTTTACTCTATAAATTATAGTTTATTTCTAAATCTATACAAGATATAATAAAAATTTTAAGTGTATTAGATGGAGAATTTTATGTTCTACAAAAAAAAATCCAAAAAATTATATTTAGAAATTTTTTTTTAAGAAACTACTACTTTCGGTTGTTTAATTGTTACCAAAACCTTTTCAGCTCTTCCCAGGAATGTCAGATTGAAGAAACTGCAGTTAAATATTTTTTAAGTCTTATAGTTTTTGAGGAATCGTCCCTCCAACATCCATACATACACACACACACACACACACACACAAACACATACACACATACACACACACACACACACACACACATACATACACACATCCACACACCCAGACATCATTGTAAAAATGTTAAAATCAGACTCTAGTGACCTTGAAACGTTATTATTCATTAAAATCTGGATATGAGATTTTTAGCATGATTCCAATACCTCTCTTAGCGAGAGGTAGAAATGGTACGCAAGTAGTCCATTAATCAAAATTTAAAAAATGCGATTTTTAGCACTATTTTATTTTATCTAGGCTAGCGAGAGGTAAAAATAAAATAACCTGGAGACTAATACATCACTACATTACATTTTAGTGCACACTAGTTGTTGAGCGTAAGTTTTAAACATAATATTTCATTATGTTCACTACATTTATCATTAAGCCCGTCATTGTCTCTAAAACATTCCATTACACATGCATATTATTTCATTAATCACTGCTATAATTTAATGTGTGACGTTCTCGCTTTAATAAATTGCAAACGTTTAGTTAAATTTGCGATGATTCCGTTTTAAATTCCGTGACAATGGTGGAGGAGGAAAAGTACGAAGTGAGCAAATTTCATTTAATCACATTCATTTCAGTTTGCGTTTAGAGAAAATCGAGTTAGAAATAACTGAAATGAAATAAGAACACATCAACATTTGAATTCGTATTTTGGAATGTTATTTCCTGGGTTTAACGATATTACCATAACCTGTTGCCTGACTGACGCAGCGAATTTACTTCCAATATTATAAAAAATTACACATCAAGATCCTACAGATTCATAAATATAAAGTCATGTACATGTAAATACATTCAGAAGAAATATATATATATATATATATATATATATATATATATATATATATATATATGTATATATAGTGTGTGTTAATTAAAAAACTGGCCATAGGCGTTTAACATGGGAAAACAGTTTTTCTTTGCGCAAAAGTCCCCAATTCATTTTAGACAAAAATGTTTCAAATAAATATTGTAAATAATTATATTCTACGCCTAAATTACTAAACAGATTTAATTTTGCAAGTTTGGTAACTTGTAAAATTTAATTTGAAATTGTACAAATATTGCTCATTTATACCGCGATACCCATGATATTGAAACAAAATTAAAAAGATATTCATATCGTTTGAAGTGTCAGAAATTTAATTTTATAGGTTCTAGAATGTGAAAAAATAATAATAATAAAAGTTATTTAAGTGTTAGATTTTAAAAATAATACCTTTGTAGTGATTTAGGTGCAGAATTGATTTATCTGCAACTTCTAATTGAAAACCGAATTTCTGACATTTCAAACGATACGCATTTCTTTGTAACTTTTTTTCAATTCCATGAGTATCGCTACAAATGAGCAATATTTATACAATTTCAAAATAGATTTTACAAGTTACCAAACGTGCAAAATTAAAACTGTTTACTGATTTAGGCATAGAATATAACTATCTACAACATTTATTTGAAACATTTGGGGACATTTGCGCAAAGAAAAACTGTTTTCCCATTTTAAACGCCTATGGCCAGATTTTTAATTAACACACTGTATATATATACACACAGTGTGTCCCATTTAGAGGTGCCACCATTGAGATCTCGAGAACTATAAGAGATACGATGTCGGTTAAATGGAACTTTTTGTGCGCCTTTGGGAGGCCATCTCAGATGTTCTTTTGTTTTCTCAAAAGTTCTCATAGGCCACTAGATAAAGACGAAAAACTGAATATTGTTGATTTCTTCTTTTTCAAATAACTTCTAAACTATTAGTAATTGAGAAAAACATTTTAAATATAAAAGATAGATATTTTTATTAGCTAACTAGTGGCGTACGAAATAAATTTTTATATCCAGCAAAGCTGGTATCTTAAGTAAATAAATTCAATTCCCAATTTCAATTTCCACTGAGTGTACCTATGTCAACATAATGTTGACATAAAATTCATACTGATTTGCATAGCTACCTGATAGTAATAACTACTATAACAGTTTGATTCGGTGTTGCCAAATTTACATTTCTTTTAAGCAGCTCGTGCGGCTTTACGAAGGGCCGCACAAATTTTTTGCATTAGGATTATCGACTTAATCAAAGAATCGTTCTACCTGAAGCTTTTCACCCATTTTCAGAACACTTTGTATATTTGCACCATTATTGAATACGTAGGTATGTATTTAAATTAATAAGAATTAAATTGCGGGAGGTATTGTCATCAGATTTTTTATGATGCAATATGAAAGGATTTTCAAATGTCATCGTAACATATTAGTTAGCAACACTACCTTCGAAATTTTAAAATGGGGTCCGATTCTTTATTAGGGTAATTATTTATTAACCGGTTACCGTTTTCGACGGTTTTTGACAGCACTAGGAATGAATAACTAGAATTTTATTTACATCAATCATCTGTGTAAATGACAAAGGTCATATATAACGCTCAAATACATTTTCCATTTCATTCAAGCAAATATTGATTTATTTAACTCTTTCATTCTATTGTTAGCCTACCTGTTGAAATTTCAAACATTTTTTGAATAAACACAATTCACGTGAATATTTTCCAGCTTCACAAATCGTTCAACAAGCGTGAACTCATTGAATACACACTTTTAATTTCTCTCCCAGTGATCTTACAAACTTCATTGAATAATTTCTCTTTTAAACGAATCACCTAATCAATATGAACTTTTCCTATAATTTAATATTAACTTAATGAACGACCTTTCATAATTTATTGAACATTAAACTTACTTTCAAACAAAATCTGCTAATTACGAGAAGAAAAGGAAAATAAACATCAGTTTTCAAAGTTTTAAACACGTGGTTAGTAATAATGTTTTGAGGTATTTACAATTTTTCGCATTTGATGTATAGCGGTATTTTTTAAATAATTTTGCAAACTGTTGAATAACTAATAACAGAAGTGGTGTGTGTTAGGGATCGGAGGAATGGTAATAGTAAAAAAAAATCTGTTGTGGTCAGCACAAGACCTCCTGCCATTTTCATATTATGCTATATAAGTATTGTATTGCACTTCGCTTTCGAACCGTCGTTTTATAACAAAATATTACAGAACTTTACCCAAATATTGTTTTTTATTGAATTTAACATGTTTTCTGTATACATATAATTCTAATTATATCTATTTTTCATTGTATGAGGAAGTTCCTAAATGTGAGAGATTCTTCCAATTCATTAACCAGATTGGCGGTATTTCTGATGAATATATGCATTTTACCTATAATTTCAAATATTTAATTAATAAAACAATAAGAGCCGGTATTATAAACGTCCAATTAAATTTAGTTACATAGTAAATTTAATAAAATGAACAAATTCGAATCAATTTCCATGTTCTTATGACATTTAAATCATTGCTGTCAAAAATTCGCGTTGCATTTGTTCATTTAATTAAATTTACTATGGAACTAAATTTAACTGGAAGTTTATAATACCGGCCCTTAGAAAGATTAAATATACTTCCCAGAAACAGCTATCAGAATGTCACTAAAACTGTTGATTTTTGACACTAACATGTGTCATTTACAAACTATGTTATAAACAATGGAATTTGTCAATTGGTTTCCTTAATGCCTTAGCCTGTATATAATATAGTGTCTTTATCTCTAAATCTATACAAGATATAATAAAAATTTAAGTGTATTAGATGGAGAATTTTATGTTTTTCTATTTTTAATAACAAAAATTTCCAAAAAATTATATTTAGAAGAATTTTTCTAAGAAACTACTACTTCTGGTTGTTCAATTGTTACCAAAACCTTTTCAACTCTTCCCAGGAATGTCAGATTGAGGAATCCATAGTTAAACAGTTTTTGAGTCTTATAGTTTTTGAGGAATCGTTCCTACAACATCCAGACACACACACACACACACACACACACACACACACACGCACACGCACACATACACACATCACATATGTATGCACACAGACATCATTTTAGAAATGTTATAATCGGAATATAGGGACCTTAAATCGTGCTTATTCACTAAAACTCTCTTAGCGAGAGGTAAAAAATGAAGATTATTGAATTTTCTATAGGCCTGCATTAATAGTTTTTCTATATATTTTATAGGTAATTTTTTATATAAATCCCAGAGTCTTTGTTAAATACAATTCCTTTGTTACACAGTTCATAATTCAAATGTATGCAACTGACAGATAAATGTCACTGTCAAAAAACTAATCACTTCAAATTAATAATAGTGACATTTTAAAAAGAAAATAGTAAATAAAGCAATAGTTTTCTGCAATGGAACAGTTTGCAGCGTTAGTAAATACGTAGGTATGTATTTAAATTAATAAAAATTAAATAGCGGGTGGTTTTGTGCTGGTCACATCAGATTTTTTATAAAGATGTCATTCCAAGAAATATTACATTATAAACTAATACATAATGATAGTTACTTACTTCTACAATATATTAGTTTAGGTACATGTTAGTTATAATAGGTGTTATAAATTTTACTACGCTGCACAACTTAAAAAATTTATCGTACTACGAAAAGTTTGAAAATTTCGTTAAAAAAGTAAATGAAAATCAAAAGCTTGATATCCTCCTGAATGGTCGTGCCATAAAGTAGGCCTTGAATTACGTCATAAAGATAAGAATGATGAAGTCATATAAAATGATTCGCCTGTAAAGTTCAGGCGGCCGTGCCGTGATGAAACAAAAGAGAAACAATAGATTCGCGCCAGCTTTCAGGGAACCTTTTTTTATTTAATTTGAAGTTTCATGCTTCAATTAATTGCCCCGTACATTTATTTCAGTTTTAAATTTAATTAACCTACTTTAGTAATTTGGTTTTTGTGCTCGCCTTTATTCTGATTTTTTGTTCGGATTTTTATCGGCTATTGTCCCATTTAGTTGCTTTGTAATTGTGAATGGTATCAGATTTTAATAATCTTGAATCTGTTAACATAAAAATTGCTTCTTTAAAAAAATCAAGATGTGAATATTTCATTGTTCTTTTTATAACAAAAATGCCAAATTGTTCTTAAAATTATAAAAAAAAATCTGTTGTGGCCAGCACAAGACCTCTCGCCATTTCCATATTAGGCTATATAAGTATTGTATTGCACTTTCCTATCGAAACATCGTTTTATAACAAAATATTACAGAACTTTACCCAAATATTGTTTTTTGTTGTATTTAACATGTCTTTTACACACATATAATTCTAATTACATATATTTTTCATTGTATGAGGAAGTTCCTGATTGTCACAGATTCTTCCAATTCATTAACCAGATTGGCGGTATTTCTGATGGATATATACATTTTACCTATAATTTCAAATATTTAATTAATAAAACAATAAGAAAGATTAAATATACTTCCCAGAAAAAGCTATCAGAAAGTCACTAAAACTGTTGATTTTTGACACTGACATTAATATATGTCATTTACAAACTATGTTATAGACATTTGAATTTGTCTACTGGTTTCCTTAGTGTAGTTTCGCCTGCTCGACTTATTATATCCCGATATTCTGTATATTATAATGTCTTTATCTCTAAATTTATAGAAGATATATTAAAAAATTTAAATGTATTAGATGTAAAATTTTGTTCTTCAAAATAAGTAATATCAAAAATTTTCAAAAAATAATATTTATAAGATTTTTTTAAAAAAACTACTACTTCCGGTTGTTCAATTGTTACCAAAACCTTTTCAGCTCTTCCCAGGAATGTCAGATTGAAGAAACTACAGTTAAATATTTTTTAAGTCTTACAGTTTTTGAGGAATCGTCCCTACAACATCCAGACATACACACACACATACACACACATCCACACACACACACACACACACACACACACACATCCACACAGACATCATTGTAAAAATGTTAAAATCGGACTCTAGTGACCTTGTAACGTGCTTATTCATTAAAATCTGGATATGAGATTTTTAGCATGATTCCAATACCTCTCTTAGCGAGAGGTAAAAAATCTGATGTGGTCAACACAATACCTCCCTCTTTTTAATTTTTATTAATTTAAATACATACCTACATTTTTACTAATCCTGCAAACTATGTTAAGTTTCTTTGCAAATATCTATTGCTTTACATGATCATTTTCGTTAATATATAGTTGTAAACTAATATTTGACACTTTGATAACACGTACTTATTCATAGCTCTTTGATTTTTAGTGCTGCAAACATATAAAATTTATATCGGATTATTCTGTACATATAATATTTATGTATGAGGGAAAATATATTATTTTTACTAACCTTACTTTCATTAGACTCAATACAATCTTCTTAACACGGTTTCATTATTAATTTTAATGTAATTGCTTCCTGACAGTGACATTTGTTTAAATATGTCAAAATTGTTATTAACATATTATGTTTTTGTTTGGCGCATAGGCAAGATGATGTACAAAAATAAATTATTTTATAATTTAATATTTAAAGGTATTTCAAGTTATTTGCTAAATGTTATTACCGTAGAATTGAAGATTGTACAATTACATCCAATTTTTATTAGTAAAAGTTCCTAAAAATTTTACAACCATTACTAAAAGCTTTTTTCTGGAAATTATTAATTATATATTTAAAATTGTAGGTAGGTATGTATATTAATAGTAATAATATATACGAGCCCCTTCCCACATCATTTGGCCCAATCCGCTTAATTTAATTTTATTTAGTTAATATATGACACAAATAATAACTAACATAAATTATCACCAATTTTTATTAATATTACAGACATTTTGTCGTTTTACCGATATATCAAGATATGTTTCCTAAAATATTTGATTGTTTCAATGTAAAATGAAATAATACTTAGTTTTAGCAACAATTCAAGAAAAACTGAAAAAATTAAACGAATTTAAATCGTAAAATTGTAAGGTTTTATTAAGTAAAATATCTAAAAGATTTGCAGTAACAATTTACATTTTAAAGCGACGTTATTTAATATTGATAAATAATTTGTAATTAATATATTAGATTTGTGTTAAAGTTATACCATTAAATTTTTAATCTTGAGCTAAAAATTGAATTTAAAATTACGCTATAATGCTGAAAATCTACATTTTAAATAAGAAGTAAAGATTAATTTTAATATTATTAAAAATACTATTAGTTAAGTCAGCATAAATGAATTTCTAACAAGTGGGCCAACTGAAGTGAGAAGGGGCTCGTACATCCATAATAAATTCCACCAACCCCGTCAATGAATTGTTTTCTCCTTTACTCGTAGTAGGCGGAAAGAACAAAACACAATAAAACAAAAATCTTTTAAAATAACTCCTTCTATTTGATAGTATTTCCCCTTTCATTTATTTAAAATAAACAAAAGCTTGCGGTATTCACTTCATCTGGCGATAGTGTTTTCTTTCAATTCTTCACTTGACAAAGAAAAACCCATTGGTGTCTGTTGAGTGGGTGTTTCTATGTAACAAAAAGAAGAGGGAAAAGTGAAAGATTCAATGCAATTTACAGCGCAGAAGGCCTAACGCTCGCCCTTTGTTCTTCGCCACGAATTAGAATATATTTTATTCATCTCACCGACTGCGCCAACACAAGAACGTATGATACGGATGGATGATTCGTCCCTTGCGGATTTGACCGGAGAAGAAAGGGTCCGCAAGGGAATCGGATGAATTGGATGGTGTCAGTGAAAGTTAAGTTTGAAATTTAAAATAATTGGTAAGATTAGAGAGTAACAGGTTGCGATAAAGCAATTTTAATAAAATCGTTTATGGTGGAATGAATAGGGAGAAGATTTACGTCAGCAACCTGAAAAAACTTTACAAAATGAAATATAACTGGTGGAAACTATTTATTTTTAAATACAGAAGAAAAAATAATACTAGGTTTAAGTAAATAAATATATCATCACGGCATATTACCCATTTCTGGGTGTGCCAGTATCTACAACACATGTAGACATCGGTATGATGACGATATATTTTACCGTGTGGGCGTTTACCAGGCGTCACCTTACGGGCACTCATAGCTGGTGTGGAGAGTGCACCACAGGGGTCACTTTTGTGCCATTTAAAATTGGAAATATTTAGCGTCTGTCGGAATCGAACCCGGTTCCCCCCGGGTTCGCAACCAGACACGGTTTAAGTATTATAAGTATTTCTAAGTCAACCTCTATTCCCTTTACAGAATGTAAAATTATTTGAAATAATTGTAGCTGATTTTTATAGCATACGTTGGCATGCCCAAGTTTACATTAAATTTTATATCGATCAAATATCGATAATGTCACTATTGTCACTTGGTTGTCAGTTTTCTCTGCGTTAAGTATTTGTGGTTTGTGCTACAGTATTACTTATTTGTTTTAATAAGTAATATACTATAATACATTTATATAAATCTGTTGTGGCCAGCACAATACCTCTCGCCATTTTCATATTAGGCTATACAGGTGGCCATTTTATAAATTCCCGCCTTAAAGTTTAAAAATGTACAACCCATGTTATTTTTCATAAGCCACTTTGTAAATATTGGTACATTAAATCGAATAATCACAGTAGGTATAAGGGCAAAACAAAATTTTAAAAACAAAATCACTTCTGAAATGTGTATGGGTTGCCTATTTTTAAACTTTAAGGCGGGAACTTATAAAATGGGCATCCTGTATAAGTATTATATTTCCAGTACACACAAAAAATTCTAATTTATCTATTCTTCATTTTTCAATTCATTCTATGAATTAGTTTCCTCCTACTCTTCTAAATGTTCGAGATTCTTCCAATTTATTGACGAGATATGTTGAAATATATGTACAGCAAGCGCGTGTTTAGTTGACAATAATACTGCACATACTTTGGCCCTTCTTATACCAACTTTAGATGTTGACGGAGTCTTTTCCCCGTTATAACAATAGCATATTGTATTACTATTACATTTCAACTTGTCCATGTACGAATTTTAGGTTTTCCACATTCAAGTACGGGATCAACCTAACGTGCAGCAGCTATCTCTATAATTTTAAATATTTAATGATAAAATAAGAAATATTAAATGTACTTCCCAGAAAAAGTCTTCAGTAATATCTCTGGATTTTTAACAATGACATTTATATTAATTGCAAACATTTTAATTTTTCAATTGGTTTCCATGGGCTGTTTGATTCATTATACAATGGATTATTTTATATATTTATAATTCAGTCTATATCTAAATATGTAGAAGATATAATAAAAATGTTCAATGTATTGGATAGAGAATTTTATATTCTTTAATATTAAATACAATATGTACTTATATAGCCTAATATGGAAATGGCGAGAGGTCCTGTGCTGACCACAACAGACATAAATAACTATTGGTTGGATTCGAACCCAAATGATTTATTTTCTTTTGATTACTTATTACAGTGATCCTTGTACTTCATATAAATGTATAAAACTACAAGCATATTGCTATCTACAAGTGAGTAATTTTTTACTTTTATGTGGATCGTTGTTTACGTTGACGTTAGTTTAAATGAATTGTTTCAAGCAGAATAAAACGTTTTAACACAAATAACCTGCAGCAAAAAATTGTGCGAGAATAGTCAGTCCTTTTATTTCTATTTGTTTGGTTTCGTAGCGAATCGTTTTGGTTTCTAACTATTTGAAAATACAATATAAATGTTGCCAGTTTCATTGTAAAAATAGTAAACAAAGACAGGTAAATATTTTCTGGTGTAATGTTTACTGCATTTGTTTTAGAAATATTGCTATGTGTATATGTGTTTTGATTTATTTCATATGGCTTTTTTTTACCTTCCGTCATCTTTTGCACGGCCTAGAGTCCTTAGAATACGAGTTACTAGTTTTACGATGATGTCTGTATGTGTAACAAAATTTTCTCTGACGATACTAGAATAAATAAATACAAATATATCATCACGGCATATTACCCATTTCTGAGTGTGCCAATCTGCATTTTACACAGATTTCGGTAATGATGATGACATATTTGTACCGTCCGGGCGTCTACAAGGCGTCACTTCACAGGTACTCATTGCTGGCGTGTAGAGTGCACCACAAGGGTCACTTTTGTGCCATATAAAGTTCGAAATATTTGGCGTCGGTCGGGATCGAACCCGGCTTCCTAGGTTTGCGACCAAACACTTCGTTCGTATCTTTTAGTTCTCGAGATTATCATAGGTGCGTTCGGTAAATCATACGGAGTATTTACGGAGCCGTGTTGGAGTGGAGTGGGAGTAGAGCTGGAGTTGGAGTAGATCGAGGGAATAAGGTACACTCCTTTGTTTGTGATTAACCGAACGAGTAGAGTTAAAATTTTGGTGTACGAATATAATAACCTCCTTTTTTGACAATCTGATATACTGCACTGCTAAAAAAAATAAATAATGAACCATATAGAAGTTATTCAGTTTGGTATTGTTCTTTAATGATTCTGAAGAAAGTATATATTAGAAATGGTACAGAATTCTTACCGTTCCGACATACTGTGCCTTGTTATATTACAAAACAATATTATAAATATAAAATAATTGTAAATAATAAAATACGTAAAAATACAAAATGATCTGACAGATGTCAAATAAAACAAAAAAAATCCATGTATGCTTGCATATCGAGGTTGGATTTACGGAGTTAACACTTTTCACTCCACTTGGCTCCATTCTGCATTTGCCGAACGCTCCATTTCAAGACGCTTCTCACTCCATGTAATTACCGAACGGGGCTAGGAGTGTACAGAGTGAAAAGAGTGAACAAAACTCATTTGCCGAACGCACCTCATGTTGAACAAGTTATCCTCGACATTCTGTGTTTGTCTTTATTTTAGAACTTTTATCTAAATTTTATTATTCATTGCACAATCTCCACACACTGTCTGTATTTATAGTTACAGCAATGTTTCAAATCTTATCCTCAACATTTCTTTCAATTACCCTTATTAATATAAACGGCCCGTTCACTCCCCTTTTATCCATCTACGCTCTGGCAATTTCAATCCGCGGTCTTGCAATATCTACGAGTTCTATGTCTGGTTCTAGTTAGAAGGCAGGCGGTCGGGCCGATAATATCACGTTTTTATACCCGTATATAAAACTGCTGACACCGTATTGCCATTGCCATTGCGTCGCCCCTGTCGCAGGATAGGGGAGGTTAGACTATTGCCCGGCGGCAAAAGGCACAGCTGAAGCAGGAACTAGGTGATTTGAACGGGAAATTAAAACCAAATAATTTATGGCGTAGCAGGTTTTGGAAGATATACTCGTTAAAATTAAAGTTGATATAATTTTACCTCTCGCTAAGAGAGGTATTGGAGTCAGATTTTAATGAATAAGTACGACTTTTTTACAATAATATGTGTATGTATGTGTGTGTGTGTGTGTGTGTGTGTATCTGGATGCTGGAGGAATTTTATAATACTAAAGACCAATTTTAAATACGTATTCCTTAATCTGACATTAATGGGAAGACCTGAAAAAGTTTTGGTAACAATTGGACAACCAGAAGTAGTAGTTTCTTAAAAAATCTTCTACATATTTTTTTTGGAAATTTATATTACAAATATTAAAGAATATAAAATTCTCTATCTGACACATTGAACATTTTTATTATATCTTCTATAGATTTAGAGATAGAGAATTATAAATATACAGGGTGTCCCATTTAAGGTACGAATGCATTGGTATCTCGAGAACCGTAAGAGCTACGAGGTTGGTTAAGTTAGACAAAAGTTGCCCCATTAGGAGGCTATTTTAATGGTGTTTTGTTATAACTTTGTTATATGAAATAATACGAGATTCTGGTTTGCACTTTCTTAAGGCACTTTTGTATGGTGAATTTGCAGAAGTACTCAAATTTTTCTTATATCTAACCATTTACGAGTTATTGATAACAACTTTTATTTTTTAAAATGGAGGTCATATTAAGCTATGTCATTTTTAAATAGAGAGTTTTTTTAGCTTTACAATGATATAAAACAATAATAATTTATTTTTATAATTAACAGAAAAATTAATAAAAATTGTTATTTATACTAAAATTAAATTGAAAAAAGTAAATCGAAGACTGCCATGGAAACAACAAACAACAAAAAAGTGCAACAATTGAATTTCTGAATTTTACTTGATAATTGTAGATTATTACGAGTAATAAAAATGAATTTTTCTCGTTGGGAAAAATATGATATGTTGAGTTGTTACATTCGTTGTCAAAGTTCGTTTATTATTTATTATTAGTATATATTATTATATTAGGAAGATATCCTTCCGGGATTGGTGAATTAAAAAGTCTTGTAACTCCGTTATGCAAGCAGCCGCAAATTATTTTCTTCTATTTGTTGGCAACCTATTGTCGTCGGCAAGTATCAGTTTCGTCTGGGGCGCGAGTAGTGAGACACTCTGTATAGCGAGAGGTCTTGTGCTAATATATTGCTTCGTTCGAGAACCAGACGAATCTCGATTTTCATATTACACCTACAATAAAATACTTGAGGTACTATTTGGTCAATAGTTTGAAAATTAATTTAAATTTTGACTCTATTAACTAAAATAGTTAAACGGTGAGAAGGGTTACGAGCTTATTAACAAATACCACAAACTAACCACATCAGGAATGCAAATTCAAACTATGACAAGACTGATATAGCGAAAACGCTGTCAATTGGTCAATTGTGTTACTACAATGAAATTGTGGTTTAGTGGTCACTAACATGGTTTGCAATTTACAACTATTATTAATAAACTCTATAAATATAATCAATACCAAATTAAGTTGGAACTCATTATGACTGCAGGTCTCGTATCACACCCACACTTATTGTAATGAAAATTATTATTAGGTTTGTCAATTAATTAAACAACTACATGCTAATTAATAAGTGAATATACCGAATAATTGATTGAGAACAAACATTTACATATTTGCAAGCATGCAAAAAGGAACATTAATGCCCTTCGAATATGTACTGAATAGAAAAGTAATCAGGGCATCGAACCCGCCAGAAACTGGGTTCGGTTTAGGTTCAAGTTAATTTGTTGTTTGAGAAATGGGTTCGGGTGCGGTTCTGGTTCAAGCATTAATAAAATTTGCGGTTTTGTTCGGGGTTCAGATTCGGTTCGACTTAATGAAAATTGAATTAAAGTTTTTTTGAATGACAAACAAATAAAAATAATTTAAAATGAAAGCCGCAATTTTCGAATTTTAATATCCGGTTCGTTTCCAACTCGGGTTCAACTGAAAAATATATCTGAGGTTCGATTCTGGGTTTGGGTTCGGTAAAATGTTACGGTTAGGTTCCGGTTTTGGTTCGGTTCAGGTTCGGGTTCGATGCCCTGAAAGTAATTCCCTAACCAATGCATAGGATGTTGTGATAGGAAGATATGCAGGAGGGGGGGCTGGAAGTCATCATTGTGCGCAGTCCCGTATTTAGATAAAAACTTCAAAATTTTGAAAAATCTAATTTTTATCTATCTATATACTTCTCAATGCGCTGATTTCCAACCGCAAGTCGATATCTCGTTTCGTTCTCGAGATATTTAGATTTAAAATTTTGTTCAAAACTCTTCTAAAAGTTCGAGATTCTTCAAATTCATTGACGAGTTTGGCGGTATTTCTGATGTGTATATATGTACCTATAATTTTAAATATTTAATTAATAATAAATAGGAAATATTAAATGTAGTTCCTGAAAGCCTTCAGTAATGTAAATGGATTTTTGACACTGACAACTCACATTTTTCTGTCAATTACAAACATTTAAATTTTTCAACTGGTTTACATGGAGTTATTTGGGCTACTCTAAAAATGCGTATACTTACTAAAATTGTAACACGAACATAATACAATTTTTTACAAATTCCATACAGAAAGTTCATTGAAAAATATTCTATAAATCCAATAAGATTATCACATGAATATACATTATGTATACTCATATGGGGTCCCGTGGCCTCGTGCCTGAGTGTCTGGTCGCGAACCTGGGGTACCGGGTTCGATCCCGACCGACGCCAAATATTTCAAATTTTAAATGTCACAAAAGTGACCCCTGTGGTGCACTCTCCACGCCAGCAATGAGTGCCCGTGAGGTGACGCCTGGTAAGCGCCCGCACGGTACAAATATGTCATCATCATTACCGATATCTGCGATAAAGCAGATTGGCACACCCAGAAATGGGTAATATGCCGTGATGATATATTTATTTATTTTTTATATATACTCATATACATATAAATACTCTAAAAATGCATACACTTACGTAACATTCTCATTACAATCAAATAATATTACTACCAAGTTTATATCTCTACCCATTTTTGAATTATTGCCCCAAAAGTCAATATACCCCATATTTAGATAAAAACTTCAAAATTTTCAAAAATCTAATTTTTATGTATCTAGATACTTCCCAATGCGCTGATTCCAAATTTTGAAACCGCAGGTCGATATCTCTTTTCGTTCTCGAAATATTTAGATTCAAAGTTTTGTTCAAAACTGCCCATTTTTGGGTAATAACCCAAAAATGGGTCGAGATATGAATTTGGCGACAACACCATTCGATTCTACAGGCAAAATTACATAAGTACACCAATTTTCAGAATTTTTGAACACCGCATACAATCTCTAAAGCAAAATAACTGAAAATGTCCAAAAACCAAAAAAATCGTAAGGGGTACCCCTTACGATTTTTTCAGATTTTGGCCATTTTCAAACTTTTATTTATAAAAAATGAACCGGTTGGACAAAAATTATGAAAATTGGTGTACTTATGTAATTTTGCCCGTAGAATCGAATGGTGATGTTGACAAATTCATATCTTGACCCATTTTTGGGTTAATACCCAAAAATTGGCAGTTTTGAGCAAAACTTTAAATTTAAATATCTCGAGAACGGAACGAGATATTGACCTGCGGTTTCAAAATTTGGAATCGGCGCATTGAGAAGTATCTAGTTACATATAAATTAGATTTTTGAAAATTTTGAAGTTTTTATCTAAATATGGAGTATATTGACTTTGGGGCAATAATTCAAAATGGGTAGAGTTATAAACTTGGTAGTAATATTATTTGATTGTAATGAGAATGTTACGTAAGTGTATGCATTTTTAGAGTATTTATATGTATATGAGTGTACATAATGTATATTCATGTGATAATTTTATTGGATTTATAGAATATTTTCCAATGAACTTTCTGTATGGAATTTGTAAAAAATTGTATTATGTTCGTGTTACAATTTTACTGGATATATAGAATCTTTTCCAATGAACTTTTGGTATGGGATTTGTACAAAATACATCAAATTAACGGAAGGTCTTGTGCTGGCCACAACAGATTATTTTGCCTCAGTTTTGTATAAAACAACTCTGAAATTAAATCTATGTACCTACTAATTTTACGAATATATATATCCTCCGTTTATCCCTTTTACATCCCTTAAATTTCATCTTTGTACTTCAATCCCTAATACCTACCCTTTATAAACCCCTACTCATTTTCCCCAATCTCCGCCACTGGCGTCTGCCGAGAATTTCCTATTCGTCGTAAAATCCTTCGATAGCTGGAGAAAGTTTTAAACAAAACGAAAATACCGCACTTCATTTCTAAAACAATGGGTTTGTTTACCGCTGTTGCGTAGGAGGCAACATCGAAACGTGAGCCATCTAGCGGATATAAGGGGAAACAGGGCGCGTTAAGGGAAGGGGAAGGGGGAGAAGGGTTATAAGAGTGAGGTTATGAAAACGTCCTTGAGATTGAGTAGGGATATAAAAGGATATAGCAGAGAAAGGGTGTAAGTTTTTATGGAATTGATTCATATTTTTGATGATATTTTGGTATGCAAGTATTGTTATTATAGTTTTAACAAGAGGGGGGGGGGGGCGCTTCTGGTTCACCCTTACCAACAATGACTTCGATGACCAATTCTTGAGGGTGAACACATACACTGTCATTTAACACTTATATAGAGGTGATTGATGAACACTTTTATGGAGACGGACACACTTAATATTCTTACCTTCCGTCACCTTTAGGTAAGGAAGGTATTGTCTTTGGTCAAAAAAGTCAGTAGTGAGTTTTTAATGAATAAACACGTTATAGGGTTCCTACTATACAAATTTACTATTTTTAAGATGATATCTGTATGTGTGTCTCTGTGTGTGTGTGTGTGTGTGTGTGTGTGTGTGTGTGCGTGTGTGTGTTTGGACGTGTGTATGTGTGTGATAGGAACCACAGTTTCTCAATAACTATAAGACTTAAAACATGTTTAACTGCGGTTTCCTCAATCTGACATTACTCGGAAGAGCTGATTAGATTTTGGTAACAATTTGGACAACCGTAAAAAATTCAAAAATATTATTATTTTAAAATTTATGTTATTGCCAATATTAAAGAATAAAAAATCTGTGGTCGCGAACCTGGGGGAACCGGGTTCGATCCCGACAGACGCCACATATTTCCAATTTTAAATGGCACAAAAGTGCCATTATAGATACATGCATATATTACATATACCCTTCAGAAATACCGCCAATCTCATCAATGAATTGGAAGAATCTCGAACATTAGAAGAATAAGAGGAAACTTGAACATAGAATGAATTAAAAAATATAAAAATATGTAAAGAGATATGTGTTTTTGTGTATACTTATATAGCCTAATATGGAAATGCCGAGAGGTCTTGTGTTGGCCACAACAGATTTCGAATTTGAAAAAGACGATATCAAATAAATAAATAAATCATCACGGCATATTACCCATTTCTGTGTGTGCCAATCTGTGTTGTACACAGATTTCGGTAATGATGTAGATATATTTCTACCGTGCGGGCGTTTACCAGGCGTCACCTCACGGGCACTCATTGATGGCGTGAAGAGTGCACCACAAGGATCACTTTTGTGCCATTTAAAATTGGAAATATTTGGCGTCGGTCGGGATCGAACCCGGTTCCCCAGGTTCGCGACCAGACACTCTGACACGCGGCCACGAGACCCCATCAGAAGGTTTCAAAATACTTAGTAAGAATCTGGAATACATAATATGACTTAAATATTAACGGAATTACAAATTCTAATGTTTTCAAAACTAATAACCTTGTTTAAAATTTGATACTCCCTATCATGTAGGTATAGGTCTTATTTTAATTAATTATATTTATTTTTAAACCACAAATTGTAATTTATTGTACACTTAAAAAATCTGTTGTGGCCAGCACAAGACCTGTCGCCATTTCCATATTAGGCTATGTAAGTATTGTATTGCACTTCGCTTTCGAACCGTCGTTTTATAACAAAATATTACAGAACTTTACTCAAATATTGTTTTTTATTGTATTTAACATGTCTTCTGCACACATATAATTCTAATTATATCTATTTTTCATTGTATGAGGAAGTTTTTAAATGTCAGAGATTCTTCCAATTCATTAACCAGATTGGCGGTATTTTTGATGGATATATGCATTTTACCTATAATTTCAAATATTTAATTAATAAAACAATAAGAAAGATTAAATATACTTCCTAGAAAAAGCTTTCAGAATGTCACTAAAACTGTTGATTCTTGACACTGACGACTATGTTATAAACATTGGAATTTGTCAACTGGTTTCCTTAGTGCCTTAGCCTCTGCGATTAGATTACTCTTTATATTATAGTGTCTTCATCTCTAAATCTATACAAGATATATTAAGTGTATTAGATGGAGAATTTTATGTTTTTCAATATTTAATAACAAAAATTTCCAAACAATTATATTTAGAAGAATTTTTCTAATAAACTACTACTTCCGGTTGTTCAATTACAGAACTTTACTCAAATATTGTTTTTTATTGTATTTAACATGTCTTCTGCACACATATAATTCTAATTATATCTATTTTTCAATGTATGAGGAAGTTTTTAAATGTCAGAGGTTCTTCCAATTCATTAACCAGATTGGCGGTATTTCTGATGGATATATGCATTTTATCCATTCCAATATCTCTCTTAGGGAGAGGTAAAAAGTAAACAAAGTGTATAACAAAGATAATATGCTTTCAATTTGTCTTTTCAGTTTCAAAACCCACGTTCCCTTCAATTCCTTTTATTGCTAAAAATCAGAAATCATTTTCCTTTATAGGTTATGGGACGAATGCAGCAGAGGATGATTAGATTGTGATTGCGCTTGTGCTGTAATAGCGTAAATAGCCTTTCAAGAGCCTGTTCTCTGCAACAGTACAACGTATTATTCTGCCCCAATTTTTTCTCAAAATTTATTGTTGCAAATCAAGTTGAAAAATGTCTTACTTTTCTACGCTACAAGAGAAATATTGTACGAGATTATGAAACCGATCGTTTTATATCTGAAAAATTGCGGGTATCAATCAATCAAATTGTATATCGTAAACAGAAAATTTAAAGGATGTTAAGTTTCATATGGGTAATATTTCATCTTTGTAAACATGCGCAATCTTCTTCAGCTACGGCAAACTTTAAAGTGCTTTCAATTTAAATGATTACAAAAAGTAAATATTGGTAGCACAATCTTTATTGCTATCATATTAATTTGTCTATAAATTTTATAATTACCTCTCGCTAAGAGAGGTATTGGATTCATGCTAAAATTCGCATATCCAGATTTTATTGAATAAGCATGATTTAAGGTTCCTAGAATCCGATTATAACATTTTTAAAATGATGTCTGTGTGTGTCTGTGTGTGTATGTGTGTATGTATGTCTGGATATTGTAGGGACGATTCCTCAAAAACTATAAGATTTAAAAAATATTTAACTGCAGTTTCTTCAATCTGACATTCCTGGGAAGAGCTGAAAAGGTTTTCTTAAAAAAATTCTTATAAATATAATTTTTTGGGAGTTTTTTTATTAAATATTGAAGAACATAAAATTCTCCATCTAATACACTTAAAATTTATATTATATCTTATACACATTTAGAGATAAAGACACTATAATATATAGGGTAAACTAATCGCAGAGGCTAAGACACTAAGGAAACCAGTTGACAAATTCCAATGTTTATGACATAGTTTGTAAATGACACATGTCATTGTCAAATATCAACAGTTTTAGCATCGACCTTTAAACTAATGGACCAAGTGTCTCCTATTCTTGTATTGTTAGAATAATGCTCCAACATAAAAGGATAGAAATATATATTCTGTCCTTCAACAATACGGAAGTTCTCAGTTAAAGCACACAGCGCATACGTTCGTAATCATTGTGCATCTTTTTCAGCTATATGTAAACCTTTATACACTGCTCTCTATCATTAACTAGTTGTCAAAATCTACATTTGACATTTCGTGACTTGTGTATTATATACTTTTTTGGCAATTGGCAATTATTTCTGGCAATACATACGTATATGTGTTGTGAGGTGTGTATGCGACAAAATAATGGAGAAACGGTGTATTTCGTACTGTGAGCAGTACGTACGCGGTTCAGCTGTGTCATTTCATATGTAAGTTCTTACTAATTATTACTTGTCCCCTATAATATAATATATTGTATTAAAAATATATAATAAAACTAATTATGAACAAAAAAAAATCTATACTCTTAGCGATTATGCACCAAGTTAGGGACAAATCAATTTTTTTATTTTGCCGCGTTTTCTTAACTTCCGTACTGTTGAAGGATAGAGATACTATGTCTGCACCGTTATGGCGGGACAAGCATTTTGCTCGTACGCTGCGTCTAT
The DNA here is from genome assembly GCA_943142095.1 of Ophonus ardosiacus. Classification (NCBI taxonomy): domain Eukaryota; kingdom Metazoa; phylum Arthropoda; class Insecta; order Coleoptera; family Carabidae; genus Ophonus; species Ophonus ardosiacus. The sequence goes on from OW964835.1 coordinate 42,178,480, forward strand.
TAGTTTAAAGGTCGATGAGTTTTAATGACATTCTTATAGCTTTTTCTGTGAAGTATATGTAATCTTTCTTATTGTTTTATTAATTAAATATTTGAAATTATAGGTAAAATTGTGGTAAAATGCATATATCCATCAGAAATACCGCCAATCTGGTTATAATTAGAATTATATGTGTGCAGAAGACATGTTAAATACAATAAAAAAAAATTATTTGAGTAAATTCTGTAATATTTCTTAATAAAACGACGGTTCGAAAGCGAAGTGCAATACAATACTTATATAGCCTAATATGGAAATGGCGAGAGGTTTTTACCTCTCGCTAAGAGAGGTATTGGAATCATGCTAAAATTCGCATATCCAGATTTTAGTGGATAAGCACGTTTTAAGGTCCCTCTAATCTGATTTAAACATTTTTACGATGATGTCTTATGGTTCGTGAGATCTCTCTATTGCACACATTGTTCCGGACATCTGTATATACCATTAAATTTAATATGAGCACATACTATACTTCACTGACGATTGATGTTTCTGTAAATCATCCCCATCAGCACTTAATATTACTTACACATTTCACTATTCATGAACCCATTAAATTGGTCATAAAATAAGGAATTAATATCGTGCTACAACTTAACGTAACCGTAAAATTAACGTTACTGATAAGCATTTCGTGTCATTTAATATTGGAATCCAGTTAGTTAGAGTGTTAATGGAATTGAAGCAAAACTCATTTGTAGAGTAGCGTGGAAAACTTATTCTACATATCATATATTGTAAACCTCTTGAGGTTAAGTAACATAACCTAACTTTCAAAGTTCAATTGCCTTAGAACTTGCTCCATTCATATATATGAATGGCTTTTGCAAACCAAAATCTTTATGACGAATTAAATCCAGTTTCTCATAATTTGTAAATCTCATAATAATAATAATAATAATAATAATAATAATAATAATAATTATTATTATTATTATTATTATTATTATTATAACTAAATATCTGATGTGGACAGCACATGACTTCCTTGTACGCCTGTTACACTATACATATTTTGTTAAAATTAAAATATTTATTATAACATCCAATCATAAAATTGCACGTATTTGACGTAATTTGACATCAACATTTTATTTTTTTTTGTTATTTTTTGTCCTAATCCATAGCAAACTTAATTAGAGAATACAAAGAGCTAATTTAATCATAATTGATGTTTTCGACGCAGAATTCAATTCTCTAAAACTTTTATTTGAAGCATTTATTACTAAAATCAAAATAACACCATTTTTTTCAAGAAAAACTGATAACATCTTCAGGTAAAGTATCACTTCCGATTAGACTATTTTAACCAAAATCTATTATGTTATTCCCATTGATATAAAAGTATTAAATACCAAATTTGAAAAGTTTTGGATTATATTTTAATATAGTTTTTCATTAAAATCTATTATAGGCTTCAAGTAAAGTACCACTTCCGGGTAAACCATCTTAACTAAAATCTATTATGTTATTTCTATTGACATAAAAGTCTTATGTATCAAATTTGAAAAGTTTTGGATATTTTAATATAGTTTTTCATTAAAATCTATTATAGGCTTCAAGTAAAGTACCACTTCCGGGTAAACCATTATAACCAAAATCTATTATGTTATTCCCATTGATATGAAAGTTTTATATACCAAATTTGAAAAGTTTGGGTTTATATTTTAATATAGTTTTTCATTAAAATCTATTATAGGCTTCAAGTAAAGTACCACTTCCGCAAGTTATGTAATGACCAAAAAGTGAGGTGCACAACTAGATGTTATAACAGTTCTAAATACAAAATTTTAACTTTCTACGGCTTCCCGTTTTTCAGTTATGCGAGATACGTACGTACAGACGTCACGACGAAATTAGTCAAAATGAATTCAGGGATGCTCAAAATGGATATTTCCGTTGAAATCTGGAAACCGAAATTTTTCGCGATTACAATACTTCCTTTACTTCGTACAAGGAAGTAAAAATCTGACCAACACAATATCTTCCGCAATTTAATTGTTCCTTCTTCTTACTTTCTTTTCTTACCCAATGATGACACTTTATCTAACTGACCTCACTTGAAGAGGACGGTTGCTGGATTTCCCACCACTTTACTGAGACGGAACACCCTCTTACGCTCACTACCCCTTAACACTTGATAATAGATGATGAACATTTATCTTAAATGAATGACGGACACACTTTTTTATGCTACTACTAACTTTATTTACATAATTACATATTTTAAATTAAACTAAATCATTACTATTAATTACATTAAACTCATTACATAAAACTAAACTGTTACAGTTACATTGTAACCTAATTACAAGTACTGACGTAAACGCCCAAAAGCTAAACATAGACTACATGTCTGTCCCGTCTGAATATTTAAACCCGACTGACTTAAAAACAAATGGTTACCTATCTGATGAAGGGTGCAGGGCTTATTATCCAGCCTCCATAGCTAAATAACAACATTGCACGTAGCATAGGCAATAACTTTTTTAGTTAATTGTCAAAATAATAAATGTCTACGCGGTTAACATCTAGACTAAACAAAGATATAGGACAAATGATTATTATTTCTAAACAGAATTTTGACTTTTAAAGATGACAGTTAAAATGTTAATATTGAATCTATAAATTAGAAGAGTTTATAATAAAGTTATTTACTTGTCATTTCACCATGCTCACCTTGTTACACTACATATATATTATGTTCCTTTGCATATAACTATTAGTTTTTGAAATATGAACTGTGTAGCAAAAGAATTGTGGTTATCAAAGTCTCTGGGATTATAAAAAAAAATATATTTTTAAATTTACCTGTAAAAATATATAGAAAAATCTGATGTGACCAACACAAAACCTCCCGCTATTTAATTTTTATTAATTTAAATACCTACTTACGTATTTACTAGTGCTGCAAACTGTTCCATTGCATATAACTATTGCTTTTTTTACTATTTTCTTTTTAAAATATCACTATTATTAATTTGAAGTGATTAGTTTTTTTATGGGGTCCCGTGGCCTCGTGCCTGAGTGTTTGGTCGCGAACCTGGGGGTACCGGGTTCGATCCCGACCGATGCCAAATATTTCGAATTTTAAATGGCACAAAAGTGACCCCTGTGGTGCACTCTCCACGCCAGCAATGAGTGCCCATGAGGTGACGCCTGGTAAGCGCCCGCACGGTACAAATATGTCATAATCATTACCGATATCTGCGATAAAGCAGATTGGCACACCCAGAAATGGGTAATATGCCGTGATGATATATTTATTTTATTTATTTAGTTTTTTGACAGTGACATTCACCTGTCAGTTATATTCGTTTGAAATATGAACGTGTAACAAAGGAATTGTGTTTATCTTAGGCTTCAGGATTTATAACAAAATATATAGAAAAAGTATTCATGAATTCCTGTAGAAAATTTAATAATTTTTGAAGAAAAGTGTCATTTCCGGTTATCCAATTTGCACCAAAATCTAATGGTTTCTTTCTATAATAGAATAGGGTAGAAATACAAAGTTTCAGAATTTTCTGAATGACGGTATTTGAGTTAGAGCGTTAACAAAATCCATACACATACACACACACACACACACACACATACAAATATCATTGTGAAAATATTAAAATTGGATTGTAGGGACCTTAAAACGTAGTCAATCACTAAAATCTCGATATGTGATTTTTAGCACGATCCCTATACCTCCCTTACCAAGGATAGCGGGAGGTAAAACAGAAAATCCCTTAACTTTAGCAATAATTTTTAAACATACTATACCTATACATATTTCGAGAACTAAGAAGAATTGTATACGTTCGTGTTACATTTTTACTGGATTTATAGAATCTTTTCCAAAGAATTTTTGGTATGAGATTTGTATGAAATACATAGAAATGACGAAAGGTATTGTGCTGGCCACATTTTATTTTTTAATTAATAATAACAATAATAATATTACAAATAATAAAAAATTGTATATATGAGTTAGTCAAATATAAGCTCAAACAAGTTTGTACAATACCATATCACCAAAACTTATTAATTGCCGTTGTCAGTGCGAAACCAACCCGCTATATGAAATGCCGTTGCTTACTGTGTGGGACTGTTTATGGCATAGCGACGTCATCGGACCTTATTTCTTCCAAAAATTGGAGCGATTGTCTGCGTCAGTGTAAACAAAGCCATGATGGATATTTCAACGATACATTGTTGCACACAGTTAATTTAAATAGGAAGAACATGTAAAAACTCTAGAGGTTATAGCTATAAAGTTGGCGCAGTCGGTAGGATTCGAACCTATACTCCCAAATAATTTTATTTAAAATTAAAATCCTATCACTCTTAATAAAAGACCTTTTACAAATCAGTCAAATACAAAGTCAAACAAGCCTGTAACTTATTATTTTTTTCTTTTTCAGTGGTTACACACGAGTGAGAAGTACATCCAGCTATCCAACCTGGACTTCTCAGCATCAGGCATATATTCCTGTGAGGTATCCACGGAAACACCAATTTACACCAAGGAATCCAACAGGCACGAACTCACCGTTATACGTGAGTTACAAATCTTAAAATCTACTATACACTGTACGAATACACTGATTGAATTGACCGTTACAAAAATTCTCTAGAGAACAATAGAGTATAGATTTTGTTGTTTACTATTTTGTTTTTCAACTGTTCTGAACATAACAATCTATATTTATTTATGAAGTTGGTACAAGGTACGTTCAATTGAATTTTGAAATAGAGTTGAAGGATGCCTTTGATTTGGTTTCTATTTTATTTGTGTTTTACAAGTTTTAAATTAATATACTCGTAGGTAGTTTGTTCGATTTTATTATTTTATTCTGACGAATAAAACGTCAAGCATTTGTTTATCTTTTTGTTCATATTTGGCATGGCTGCTATTAATAGGAAAATGAATAAATTTTAATAGTTATTTACATTCGAGTGCGTGTAAAATACTTCACGCACGAGAATTGTATCAAATTTTTTGTCCGACGATAATGAAAATCACTTTTTTAAATGAGATAGGTTGCACTTCTGAAAAGGGTTAGTTTAAAATACTGGGGTTAAGTCAATTTCCAAATTTGAATTTACTTACCTTCATTAGAGTACTTCTTCTAGCAAAAATTTATCTGTAATAATAGACGTTGTTTATGACTGATAATATATTTATTTGCTCATCTTTTCTTCGTAATAAATAATAGGTAGGTGTCGATATTTGACATTTCAGCAATGCTTGCGTATTTGACAGGTATATCGATCGGTGACTACGTCGGTAACGGCGGATTTTTACAATAATGACAGATGTCGCTACCGTTAGTTTAGTTTATATAAATTAATTTTAAATATGGGAAATGTTAAAGTAAAAAAATAACTTAAGTAGGTAGTACTTTTTTACATGAACTTATTATAGTAAAGATGATTTCTTTTCTAAATGCCCATAAACGTCCAGTGTATTTTGATTATTTTACCGCATAGTTAGACAAGTTACAACACAGTAAGCGTAAAATGTAGGTTACACTTGCTGTGTATACAATTGTAAAGTTCCCATTACACTTCAGGAGGGCAAAAAATTAATTTATGGGCCTACAATATTCGATAACTTCCACGTATTTAGTATTTTTGGTTGGGGAAATATTTTATCTTTATATTGATACCACAATCATTGCCGTAGGTTAAAATGGCGGGCAACAGTTTACAAAATCATTTCCCATGTAAATATCTTAGGTACACCTTGAATAAAATCATCTTATACAGGTTGTCTCACAACTCGCGCCCCAGAGCGAATGAGGAAACACGAGACTGCACTCGGATGTATAATTTTGAAGAAAAAAAATCTGTTGTGGGCAGCACAAGACCTCTCGCCATTTCTATATTAGGTTATATAAGTATTGTATTGCACTTCGCTTTCGAACCGTCGTTTTATAACAAAATATTACACAACTTTGCCCAAATATTGTTTTTTATTGTATTTAACATGTCTTCAGCACACATATAATATTAATTATATCTATTTTTCATTATTTGAGGAAGTTTCTAAATGTCAGAGATTCTTCCAATTCATTAACCAGATTGGCTGTATTTCTGATGGATATATGCATTTTACCACAATTTTACCTATAATTTCAAATATTTAATTAATAAAACAATAAGAAAGATTAAATATACTTATATATGGCACAAAAGTGACCCCTGTGGTGCACTCTCCCCGCCAGCTATGAGTGCCCGTGAGGTGACGCTTGGTAAGCGCCCACACGTTAAAATATATCGTCATCATTACCGATGTCTACATGTGTTGTAGATACTGGCACACCCAGAAATGGGTAATATGCCGTAATGACATATTTATTTATTTATTTTAAATATACTTCACGGAAAAAGCTATCAGAATGTCATTAAGACTGTTGATTTTTGACACTGACATGTGTCATTTACAAACTATGTTATAAACATTGGAATTTGTCAACTGGTTTCCTTAGTGCCTTAGTCTCTGCTATTAGATTACTCTATAAAGTATAGTGTCTTTATCTCCAAATCTATACAAGATATAATAAAATATTTAAGTGTATTAGATGGAGAATTTTATGTTCTTCAATGTTTAATAAAGAAAAACTCCCAAAAAATTATATTTCGAAGAATTTTTCCAAGAAACTACTGTTCAATTGTTATCAAAACCTTTTCATCTCTTCCCAGGAAAGTCAGATTGAGGAAACTGCAGTTAAATATTTTTTAAGTCTTATAGTTTTTGAGAATCGTGTCTACAATATCCAGACATACATACATACATACATACATACATACATACACACACACACACACACACACACACACACACACACACACACTCACACACACAGAAACATCATTTTAAAAATGTTATAATCGTATTCTCGGGACCTTAAATCGTGCTTATTCAATAAAATCTGGATATGCGAATTTTAGCATGAATCCAATACCTCTTTTAGCGAAAGGTAAAAAATCTAGCTTAAAGGATATTAGAGAAAAGATGTCTTAAAATTGACCAATCAGAGACCTACACCTTTAACGTGTGTTTGCTGTAATTTTACATTTCTAGGGTTTTATACAAATCAAATCTTCTTTAAAATGTATGGGCGACTGTAATTTTCGAAAAAGTCAGTGTCAAATTAAATTTGACAAAGTGAATAAAAAAAGGCAAATTCTTACCATGTATTCAGCCGCTGATTACTTAGAAATGATTATAATTTTCGGAGAATGTGGACAATAATATTTTCGTTTAACACATTTTACACAGCTGCTACAACACGTTGCACTGTACGATATAAATGATGATCTCGGATGACACCTTCACTAACCTAAATTTGTTGACAGTGAAAAGTCAACTCTAAAGTGTCAAAATTACAGTAAGTTAAACAAATTTTGTAACTCACTAGTAGTATTTTTAAAATCTAGCAACCAGTTTTATTTTGTAATAATATCATCACACCTCAAGATATCCTTCCGGGATTGGTGGATTAAAAAGTCTTGTAACTCCGTTATGCAAGCAGCCGCAAATTATTTTCTTCTATTTGTTGGCAACCTATTGTCGTCGGCAAGTGTCAGTTCCGTCTGGGGCGCGAGTTGTGAGACACCCTAGTGAGACATCCCTATTCCAGTGTGAAGCATCCTGCCCTACGGCAAATATTTCGGAGCCCAATCCCAAATACTCCGTGCATGTGTACTGGTGTTCGTTTCCGGGAACGCGCGCCCGGAATTCTCGCACTCGCGTTTATCATCCAGACACGCACCGCGTCTAATTTCATTCCGGTTTCATTTTATAACCCTTAATAACAATACACCTCTGCCCTCCGGCCCTTCAAACATTCACGATTGAATACAGAGGCGTTGTAGGAGAAATTGAAGGGGAAATGAATGGCGGAATTTTTAAAAATAATTTTGAAAATTGTTGAATAACTAATAACAGAAGTGTTGTGTATTAAGGATTGGAGGAATGATAACAATAAAAAAAAAATCTGTTGTGGCCAGCACAAGACCTCTCGCCATTTCCATATTAGGTTATATAAGTATTGTATTGCACTTCGCTATCGAACCGCCGTTTTATAACAAAAAATTACAGAACTCTACCCAAATATTTTTTTTATTGTATTTAACATGTCTTCTGCATACATATAATTCTACTTATTTCTATTTTTCATTGTATGAGGAAGTTTCTAAATGTCAAAGATTTTTCCTATTCATTAACCAGATTGGCTGTATTTCTGATGGATATATGCATTTTACCTAAAATTTCAAATATTTAATTAATAAAACAATAAGAAAGATTAAATGTACTTCCCAGAAAGAGCTATCAGAATGTTACTATAACTGTTGATTTTTGACACTGACATTGATATCTGTCATTTACAACCTATGTCATCTGAATTTGTCAAGTGCGATTAGATTATTCTATATATTATAGTGGCTTTATCTCTAAATCTATACAAGATATAATAAAATTTTTAAATGTATTAGATGGAGATTTTTATGTTCTTCAATGTTAGTAGTAACAAAAATTTTCAAAAAATAATATATAGAAAATACTACTACTACTTCCGGTTGTTTAATTGTTACCAAAACCTTTTCAGCTCTTTCCAAGAATGTCAGTTTGAGTAATTCATAGTTAAACAGGTCTTAAGTCTTATAGTCTTTGAGGAATCGTCCCTCCAACATCCAGACATATACACACACATCCACACACACACGCACAAACATCAATTTAAAAATGTTATAATCGGATTCTAGGGACCATAATCGTGGTTATTCAGTAAGTATCATATTAAAAGATGACTTATAACCATATGATCTGTCATACCAAATTTCATCAAAATCGAATAAAGCGTTCTGTTATTATAAGCAAAATTAATTTTTTTTCGAAGAACTTTGAAGCAGAATACTGGTTAAGTGGTACATTTTCCGATAGAAGCAAGTTTAGTTAAATCGTCTTATTTTAGCCTCAGGAATCTGTGGTTAAGCCATGTCCCTCTATTTAAGAGACACTCTGTATTATTAAATTTTAATTATAATATGTTATTTATTATTATTCTATTTATAATTACAATAGAAACCTAATCAAGTTGCGAATACAAAATTATTTAATATTGCATGTAAAATAATAGGAGTATTATTTAAATATTTATTAAATTGTTATTTTAACTAGATTAAAATGATATTATTTACAATATACAACTATACGTTTAATAATAGTAAATGTGCAGATAAATTATTTTATTTCATTTGCAATATAATACAAAGCATTTTGAAATGAAACACGAATACTGGAATTTAATAATGAATAAAAGATAATTTGCAATATTGGTATGTTTTTGGCATTCATCCTATGTCATTATTGCAATAAAATAATAATTATTGATGATATTAAATTTCAAATTTGTAGCAATAAATAATAACGTGCAGAAATATACAAACAATATTTAATAATTTAACGGTTTAACGTTTTATTTACAGAGTGAAAACATTTATAAAGCATAAATTATTCTCTGTAATTTATATCAGTAATGATATTGACCCGAATTTAGCACTCTTCTTTAACTAATGAAGCTTATCTAAAAATAACAAAATAAAGAGAGACTTATGTAATGATACATTAATAAGAAAAGGATGCAAGCTATTTCCATGGTTACTAGAGACGATCACTAAGCTAAAGAAGAGTGCTGAATTCGGCCCATTGTGTTTAAAATGACTAATGAACTTTAATACGAATATAGAAATAGTTTTATATACAAGAAATAAATTTTTTTCACTACTAGCCTAGGAACCCACTATTATTTACGTTTATTTGACATGAGAAATTATTTTTCACTACCGCTTGCTTGTAACCATGGTAACCTACGTCAATAATAATTTATTATTAACCTTGGTCTATAATGCAAACTGTCATTTTTCAATCAAACTCAAGCCTCCAAATCCAAATATTATTTAACTCATTAAACTCAAGAAAGGTGTTAAGTATATAATTTAAATTTGCCGCTTAATTTTAAATTGACCTACGCTACTGCCTCGCCCGGCCCCGGCCACTGTGCTGTTTTGGAAAATGTAAAACATGTGTAGATGTATAAATGAATAAATCACTATTTTTTTTGTATTTGTAGGTAAATACATTTCAATAGATTTATTTGAAAATAATAATAAACTAATAAGGCTGCTGACTGTAACAGAACAAAGTGTTTTTATTAAATAATTAAATCAAATTCAAATCAAGGCCTATAAGTGAGGTTATCAAACCAACGCAATGAGCGAGATGTCAAATAAAAACAAATGCAGCCTACTTTGTTTTTGTGAATATTAACAAATAAATAAAGCAATTATTCATGTCAAAATGATTGTCATTATCAATAAAAACAATTCAAATAGGATTTATGTGCTAGTAGTGAAAAAAATAGTATATACGCCAAGGTTGAGAAGATAATCATTATTGACCAGGCGCCTTGTATCCTTCGGGCTGCGCCCTCGGGTTACAATAACAGCGCTGGGTCAATAATGATTATCTTCTCAACCTTGGCGTATAATATACTATTACGTCATTACGACGTCTATAACACAATGTTAAATAAAATAAATAAATATATCATCACGACATATTACCCATTTCTGGGTGTGCCATCTGCTTTACCATAGATATCGGTAATGATGACGACATATTTGTGCCGTGCGGGCGATTACCAGGCATCACCTCACGGCGTGGAGAGTGCACCACAGGGCTCACTTTTCTGCCTTTTAAAATTTGAAATATTTGGCGTCGGTAGCAAGCCCTATACCGAAATGACGTCATGTGTTCGTCCGTGCACAGATAGCCACATTCGAGCGTGATCTATAGGTATTTTTAAAACCAATATACATGTAGCCGGCCGATGGATTCGGATCAAGATACCTCAGATCTGATCAAAACATGCAGATTTATAGCGCTTTTAATGCTTAACAGATGTTAAAAATTGTAAAAAAAAGTTCCACGCTTTGATATCAACTGTAGTTGTTGATTGCAGAATATTTATCAAAAATTCGAACATAGAACTGCAACGTACAAAATAATTCTTTACTTCTCGCTAAGAGAGGTATTGGATTCTTGCTAAAAATCGCATATCCAGATATTAGTTAATAAGCACGTTTCCATGTCACTAGAATCCGATATGCTTGGGTGTGTGTGTGTGTGTGTGTGTATGTGTGTGTGTGTCTGGATGTTGGAGAGAGGGTTTATCAAATTCTATAGAACTATAGACCAATTTAACTACGTATTCCTTAATCTGACATTAATGGTAAGAGCCGAAAAGGTTTTGATAATAGTTGGACACCCGGAAGTAATAGTTTCTTAAAAAAATCTTCTAAATATTATTTTTTGAAAATTTATGTTACAAATATTAAAGAATATATATTTCTCTGTCCGATACGTTTAAGAATATTATTATATCTGTTCTATGTATTTTGTACATATCCCATACCAAAAGTTCCTTGAAAAAGATTATGTACCTATATCCTGTAAAATTGTAACATGAACACACTATTTTTTACAAATTCCATACCGAAAGTTCCTTTCTCTATTTTATTAGGGGTCACTGTTTCTTTCTCTTTGGCCTTTCTCGTACTTCCGGCATTGAAAATTCCAATCTTGAGGCGAGGCTGCAACTGCAAATCACTAGCGAGGGACACTCTATCATATTCACATTTAACTTTCTCGTCCTATACTTTCAACTTGGGTTTTGCATTTGACACTGACATCTGTCAATTATTATTTTTTTAATATATCTGCTGTTTCCATAATTTTAGCAAAGCTGACTGATTTTTGAAAGTTATTCTCTCTTAATGTCTCTATAACTCTATCAGCCCGATTCACAAAAAAGTTTAAGCTAATCCTCATTTTTGGATTAGTGAATTCTATTCTATTCCGGTATTTAAAATTTAATTTTTATTATATTATTAATAAAGGTAGATACTAGGAATAGATTAGACTATATTTTAAATTATAAACTGTCAAAATTAGAGTAGAATTCGCTAATCCAAAAATGAGGATTAGCTTAAACCTTTTTGTGAATCGAGCTGTATATCTATTGAATATGAAGGAAAATGTATAATCAAACTGTATAGAGAATAAGATATTCTTTCATATTGATAATCACAAAATGTCGAAAAATGATATTAACTGCGTTTTTTCAAGAAAAACTGTTAAAAACTTCAAATAAAGGTACTTCCGGTGGATCAATTATAACCAAAATCTAATCAGCTCTTCATATGGATGTAAAGAAGAGGAATACGAAAGAATTATAATTTTTAGAATTGTAGTATTGGAGTTATCGTCGGAGAAAAATTTGTCACACACGGACACACATACAGACACGGACACACTCACATACACACACACACGGACACATACACACATACATCTTAAAAATAGTAAATTCGTATTGTAGGGACCCTAAAACTTGCTTATTCATTAAAAACTCACTAACAATTTTTTTGTCCAAAGACAATACCTTCCTTACCTAAAGGTGACGGAAGGTAAACATATAACAATGTAATTTATACAGTTTCAGAATGGGGTCCTATACCATTTTTCTTTTATTTATTTTTTTCTGTAAGAACAGGATAAAATAAGAATTTTAGTGCAAACGCGACTTAAAAATTTTACGTAATAAGCGAGATATAAATCTTTAAAGTTCAAGAATTTGTGCGTGACGTAGCAGGTACTAACAAGTGATCGACAAACAATGGGACAAACTGTTAGTTATAGAGGGAACAATTTTTTTCATATTTGCATATCTGAAATGTTTGTATATATAAACTTATACGTTATATTCATGAAGAAATTATTATTAAGTATATATAACGTAAATAATAAGCATTTTTTCCTAATAAATTATAGAACATTGAAACAGTTTGACAATATTATTACACAAAGTATGACGACGGATGGCGCTAGTGTTGGCTGTTTTGAAGTGTCAATATTAATTTAATTAATATTGCAAATTGATTTAATTATAAATATATTATTATTGTTATTATTACTAGATGTTATAATTAAATAAATTCATCAAACACAAAATTGTTAAATGTTTTGTTAGGTTATAGAACAACATGACATTTCATATTCTTTTAAAGGTGACTCAAAGGTGACCGTTGAAGACGCGCGAATCTCCTTTTTAAAATCAGGCGACCAATCAAATTCTTAGTACCTAACGCGTCATACCCAATTAGTAATCATCTTCAATCGCTTATAGTTTGTGACCTAGTCAATATTTAAAGAAAATTTTTTCACTAATACTCATTAATTTATGTATATTTTCGTCTTCTTATTTAAGATAGTTAAAATATGACTATAGTATAGGACCCCATTAATGGTAGAAATAAAACATTAGATACTTTCTTGCCCTGGTGGCGCTCATGTGTACTACATAGTAGATATTGTTCACCTTTCGTCCCTTTTACATAATTAATTTCTTTCACATAATTAACAATACGTAATCTTTGTTTTGATGCATATTTCACCTTCATTTATCTTTCGTTCACTCGTTCATTTTCCGCTTTGTATTAACGTCAGTGTCGTCCTTTTGCGTAACTTTACCCTGGTCTTCAGTTTAACCCCTTCGCGGCGCGCTACTTGTCCTTGTCACACCAGTGTTTGTCGCATAGTCTGTCTCTGTCGCACCCGCTTAAGCACGGGCACAAAGCCCTGTGTTCTCTGCTCCTGTGTGCTTAAGATTATCCGGTGTTAGTGTTAGTGTTTTGGTCGCTGAGAGTGAAACAAGGGCGTGACGCGGTAATAAGATGTGAAGTTTATGGGCGCGAGAATAACTGTTATATAAATTTTGAAGTAGAGTTGCTCTGGATGATGTATTTTTGTTTTCGTGATGTTATAGTGAAGGCCATGTTGTTTAGGGTTTTGTTTATGTTATTTTTTATGGTGCAGATTAAAACAAACCCTTAATTCAATGGAAAATTCATAGACTTTTACTTCTCGCTAAGAGAGGTATTGGATTAATAGTTAAAAAATCCTTAAACTTTAACAAAAAACGCTAAAACTAGATACGTATTTCGGCAATAAGTTCCCATCATCAGTAAACTTACGTCTAAGAACAGTAGTGGTAGCACGCACTTTAGAATTCTATCATAGAAAGCAGGCGAATGCAATTTTACTTTTACGAATCTTGGTGGGCATGCACTTTAGAATTCTATATTCACTTTTTGTTTCGGGAATTATCGAATTTTATGCTATTAAAATAATAAATATTATGACATTTGTCTATAATAAATGTATAAATTATATATACAGTATGTCCCCGGATTGAGTTTACAAGAGGAAAAAAAATTTGATTTTTGATTTTACGAAAAAATGCCAAGGGAAGAAAAATTTTTGCTTGAATTAAAACGCATGTTTCAGTTATTAAAACTTTTAATTAATGTAAGGTTCTTTTATTATAACGTTTTTTCGTATTTTGTCCTCCTAATAATACAGTTATTACATTGAATCTAACATGATTTTAGTTAGCTTTGAAATATTGACAAATGATTATTTATTCTAATTTCAGCAGAAAAAAAAAAACGGCGAAAATCAAAATACTTGTAGTTTATTCAATTAACTCTCTTTTTTATCTGAAATTAGAATTACTAATCATTTGTCAATATTTCAAAGCTAACTAAAATCATGTTAGATTCAATGTAATAACTGTATTATTAGGAGGACAAAATACAAAAAAACGTTATAATAAAAGAACCTTACATTAATTAAAAGTTTTAATAACTGAAACATGCGTTTTAATTCAAGCAAAAATTTTTCTTCCTTTGGCATTTTTTCGTAAAATCAAAAAAAAAAATTTTTTTCCTCTTGTAAACTCAATCCGGAGACATACTGTATATATATTGAATTGAATGGAATTTTGCCAAAATAATGACATTACTTTGACACTCGCGTCGAGTCGTACGCTTGCAGGCGAATATTTTGAGACACGCATGCTACCAAATTTTCGCTTCGTGGCGAAAAGCGAAAACAAATGCCTCATTTGATAGAATTCTAAAGTGCGTGCTACCACTACAGATCACTTTTGGATTACTCAACATGTCGACTATGCCAAAGGTCCAAAAACAAATCTGTTATGTTTTTCAGATTTCAGTTTAACTATGAATTCCTCAATCTGACATTCATGGGAAGAGCTGAAAAGGTTTTGGTAACAAATGGACAACTGGAAGTAGTAGTTTATCAGAAAAATTCTTCTAAATATTATTTTTTTAAATTTTTTATTGCAAATATTGAAGAACATAAAATTCTCCATCTAATATACTTAAATTTTTTATTATATCTTCTATGGATTTAGAGATAAAACCACTATAATATATAGAACAACCGGAAGTAATAAATCGCGGAGGCTAAACTGCACTAAGGAAGCCAGTTGACAAATTCAAATGTTTATAACATAGTTTGTAAATGACCCCATGGGGTCCCGTGGCCGCGTGCCTGAGTGTCTGGTCGCGAACCTGGGGGCACCGGGTTCGATCCCGACAGACGCCAAATATTTCCAATTTTAAATGGCACAAAAGTGACCCCTGTGGTGCACTCTCCACGCCAGCAATGAGTGCTCATGAGGTGACGCCTGATAAGCGCTCACATGGTAAAATATATCGTCATCATTACCGATGTCTACATGTGTTGTAGACACTGGCACACCCAGAAATGGGTAATATGCCTTGATGATATATTTTTTTATTTTATATTATTTGTAAATGACAGATGTCAGTGTGAAAAATCAACAGTTTCAGTGACATTCTTAAAGCTTTTTCTGGGAAAGTACATTTAATCTTTCTTATTGTTTTATTAATTAAATATTTAAAATTGTAGGTACCCTGCATATATCCATCAGAAATACTGCCAATCTTTTTAATGAATTGGAAGAATCTCTGACATATAGGACAACCGAAAGTAATACTTTCTTTGAAAAAATCTTCTAAATATTATTTTATGAAAATTTCTGTTATTACTATTATTGAAGAACATAAAATTCTACGTCTGATACATTTAAAAATTTTATTATATCTTGTATAGATTTAGAGATAAAGGCACTGTAATATATAGAATAGTCTAATCGCAGAGGCTACGGCACTAAGGAAACCAGTTGACAAATTCAAATGTTTATAACATAGTTTGTAAATGACAGATCTCAGTGTCAAAAATCAAAAGTTTTAGTTACATTCTGAAAGCTTTTTCTGGGAAGTACATTTAATCTTTCTTATTGGTTATTAATTAAATATTTAAAATTATAGGTAAAATGCATATATTCATCAAAAATACCGCCAATCTTTTTAATAAATTGGAAGAATCTTTGACATTTAAGAACATCCTCAAACAATGAAAAATAGATATAATTAGAATTATATGTGCGCAGAAGACATGTTAGATACAATAAAAAACAATATTTGGGTAAGGTTTTGTAATTCTTTTATTATAAAACGAGGGTTTGATAGCGAAGTGCAATACAATACTTATATAACATAAAATGGAAATGTCGAGGGGTGTTGTGCTGGTTACAATAGATTTTTTTTTACTTTTCAACGATGTGCCTACAATTTATCTTATTTTGTTTTAAATAGAAATAACTCACCAGTTATAAAATTTAATAGCGTAAAAAGAATAATTTTGTAAGGTATAGTAATTTACATAAAATAAACGTAGTGAATGAGATTTTTTTATTTAAAATAATAAAAGTTTATAGTTGCCAGAGGTAATGTACGTATATTTTCATTAGCATACTTAATAAATCATGCCTTTTAATTGAAACTTATTTCTCGTACTATTTTCATTTTGCAGAATTTAGTAAAGAATTTCTCCTACGCAATTCATTCTTCTACCAAGTTTATAATTAAAATACACATTCTTTTCTTTTCTAGGTAGGTAAATCAAAGTTGGCGTGCTTTTGTGTTTCTCTTTTCATAACATTGATTTTACTTTTGTTATAAGTTGCGTTTTATATTAGCCTTGGCTTTCTCATTCTTCTAAATTCACATTTTGCTAAATTATATTTTTTTCTTAATAATTACCTACACACCTAAAGGAATGAAAAATATTGATATTTGTGGTTCATTCGATCTTAAAGACTAATGTCTAACGCAAGGTTTAATTTCACCTATGTTTCAAGGTCGGATTTTTTAGAGAAAATGCAAAATAGAAGATATCCCATCCCCGTGGCAGAGTTTTACCTCCCGCTACCCTTGGTAAGGGAGGTATAGGGATCGTGCTAAAAATCACGTATCGAGATTTTAGTAAATGACCACGTTTTAAGGTCCCTACAATCCAATTTTAACATTTTCACGATGATGTCTGTATGTATGTATGTATGTGTGTGTGTGTGTGTGTGTGTGTGTGTGTGTGTGTGTATGTATGTGTGTGTATGTGTATGTGTATGTGTAGGGATTTTGTCTTCGCTCTAACTCAAATACTATCATTCAGAAAATTCTGAAACCTTGTATTTATACCCTATTCTAATATGAAAAGAAGGTGTAAATGGAATAACCGGAAATGGCACTTTACCTGAAGCTCATAATGGTTTTTCTTCAAAAAATACCATTAAATGCCATTTTTTTGGATTTTGTCGTTATGAAAATTAAAGATTATTGAATTTTCTACAGGAATACAGTAATACTTTTTCTATATATTTTACAGATAAATATAAAAATAATTTTCTTTTACAAGTCCCGAAGCCTAAGAAAAACACAATTCCTTTGTTACACAGTTCATATTTCAAATGAATGTAACTGACAGTAACTGTCATTCAATAATAGTGACAAAATAGTAAATAAAGCAATAGTTTTATGCAATGGAATAGTTTGCAGCGTTAATAAATACGTAGGTATGTATTTAATTTAATAATAAAAATTTAATAGCGGGAGGTTTTGTGTTGGGCACATCAGATTTTTTTTATTAGTCGCGAAGCCTAAGATAAACACAATTCCATTGTTACATAGTTCATATTTCAAATGAATGTAACTGACAGTAAATGTCACTGTCCAAAAACTAATCACTTCAAATTAATAATAGACATTTTAAAAAGAAAATAGTAAATAAAGCAATAGTTTTCTGCAGTGGAACAGTTTGCAGCGTTCGTAAATACGTAGGTATGTATTTAAATTAATAAAAATTAAATAGCGGGAGGTTTTGTGTTGGCCACATCAGTAGTGACAGCACGCACTTTAGAATTCTATCAAATGAGGCATTTGTTTTCGCTTTTCGCCACAAAGCGAAAATTTGGTAGCATACGTGTCTCAAAATATTCACCTGCAAGCGTATGACTCGAAGCGAAAGTGTCAAAGTAATGTTATTATTTTGCCAAAATTCCATTTAAAGCCAATTTATATATAATTTGTACATTTATTATATACAAATGTCATAATATTTTTTATTTTAATAGCATAAAATCCGATAATTCCCGAAACAAAAAGTGAATATAGAATTCTAAAGTGCGTGCTACCAAGATTCGTAAAAGTAAAATCGTATTCGCCTGCTTTCTATGATAGAATTCTAAAGTGCGTGCTACCACTACAGATTCTTTTTCTTGCATAAGGTAGCATATAAATATAAATAAATAAATATATCATCACGGCATATTACCCATTTTTGAGTGTGCCAATTTGCGTTGTACCTTGTACCCAGATTTCGGTAATAATGATGACATATTTGTACCGCGCGGGCTCTTACCAGGCGTCATCTCACAGGCACTCATTATTGGCTGGAGAGTGCACCACAGGGGTTACTTTTGGGCCATTTAAAATTCGAAATATTTGGCATCGGTCGGGATCGAACCCGGTTCCCCAGGTTCGCGACCGGACACTTACTACGTTAACGAGGAATGTGAACTTGTTCATGAACAATGTAAAATAACAAAAGTAACGAGTCGTAACGATACATGATTTTTTAATAGAACAGGCCTGAAAAATAAAGACTTTAGTTATTTCACTATAAACAAAAAAGTGCATGAATAATAAAATACGAAGCCCGTAGCCTTTGCTCTTTTGAGGAAGAGACTTCGTGAGAAAGAAGAGGGACCCTTGCGATTAAATTTTCATCTAGAGGAAGCGAAATGGAAGCCGCTGTTTTAGTTTATGTAGGTTTTAATGGCGAGCGTGTAGCAGCGATGTTTTACTGCGGCCCAAAGCGTGGACCAGTCACTGTAACAGCGACTACGAGGGTTACAATCAAACGATTTACTATTAGAATTAACATAGAATCACACTCGGGTATCTACGCTGATTGACTTGACGGTGGTTTGTTTTGACGATTTGTTTGTTTGTAAGGGTAAACTTATTTTATATGGAGATTTGAACATATTTCCACACATTTCATTTCGAATGTGCTTGTTAGTTACAATTGTTGACAGTACTGAATCTGTGGTGTTCAAGCAATTTATTTAAAATTTGCTCAAGTTGAATTGAAGAGTGGAGCAGCCTTCAGGATTTGGGCCTACCTCCTTACAAAGTCGTATTGACTCAAGAACTGAAGCCAAACCATCGCAGATTTCGTCGGGAGTTTGCTGATTGTGCTCTTGAGCACTTACAAGTAGGGTTTCCAATTTTCGGGATCGGGATCCCGTTTCGATATCCCGGGATAAAAACCTAGACCCCGGGATCCCGGGATTCCGGGCCAATATATTTTTTTAAATCTAACACTAGCAACAGAAGTAACAAAAATGCAGAAATATATCAAACAAAAGAACGTTTTTATTAAAAAATACAAAATTAAAAATATTTTTTTTTACGTTTAAGAAGTAAATTTTTAAAAAATCATCTTTGGTTATAAAACATAACACTAGGAACTAGAAACAGAAACAGTGAAGAAAGTTTTATTCAAATGTGCAATTAAAATAATTTTTAAACATCTGCGTTCTGCTACGTAAAAATAAAATATGCCCTTAGAAACACGCGTCTAGACTCGAGTCTTTTAAGGGCGATCTTAGTTTGTTTGCAAATGAGACCGCTGAAGAAAAGGCTCTTTTAGCTTCCACACTTGTAGGTGGTACTGTCAGTAAATATTCGTAACACTATTGCAAATATAAGCCTCTTATGCCCCGTTTCTCCACAGCAACTTAAGTTGTTGATTATTAAAGTGCTACTTAATTGTAAGTAAGACTTATATCCCAATTGCGTTTCACCAACAAATTCAAATGCGAATTTAACTTATGTCACAAATTACATTGGCAACAGCGTAATGTTGTTCTATGATTGGTCAATTTGAAATTTAGCGATTCAAAATAAAATACCGACTGTCAAATGTCAAAGCTGTCAATGTGTTTAACAGGGTTTATATTTGTATTCATTCAACAATATTCGATATGGATTTACAAGATTTTCCTAATTTTGACAACGTTAAGTCGATATTGTCGAAAATGGTAGGACTCCGCGAAAAATAAGTAACAGAATTGATTTGTTCCAAATATATTATTTATTTTTAATATTTTTATGTGGACCACCGCCAGTCCTATAAACTGAATCCTTTTTCTTCGATGTCGTCTTCCTTGCGTCAGTCTACATATTTGCACACATTTTATTGCCAATGCTGCGGCAATTAATTTCCAGGTGTTATCTTTTTGAATATTGGACATGGACACCGCAATGATTTTTTATTTTCAATATTCTCTGTAAATCTTTGTTTCTACAATCTTACAGGCCAATTTTCTTCCTCTTTGCTATAATTTAATCGTTTCTTCTTTATATCATCTAATTTTCTTGCCGTAACAACCCAAAACGAAACAAATTTACCGCGACTTACCGATATGTCAACTGACATATGACACATAACCACATAAGTCACCGATTTTTTCGACTCACATTTAAGTGCTACTTACGTCTTACATTTTGACATTTGTGCGTGGTGCAACAGTTTAAGGTGGAACTTAGGAATAAGCAACGACTTAAGTCGTAAGTTGCTCTGGAGAAACCGGGCATTAATCCTCCATGTTCATATAGTGACATTTCTTTTTAAATTACGTTAAGCGTGTTAAGACAACCTTTTGGATGTTCCAATTAGGTTTGCTTTTAGTAGTAACAGACCCTATGGCCTCTTGAAGTTTCTGCTTTAGGGTTAAAATCTGTGTCGGCTTTTTTTGTATTTTAGACAGAGGCATATCTTCATCAGAGTCCGAATCTAAGATTATATTTGTCTTAAAATGTCCCCATAGGGGAATCCCCGTCCGGCGTTAGGTTTGTAACATATTACATACGTAAATTACCGGGGTAAAGCTAAATAACACGCGGATAAAGAAAAAGGAATAAAGCAGATTAAAATTTGATCATTTAAAAAAATCGAGATTTGTGGGATCGCGATTTTCAATTCCGAAATTTTCGGGACGAAAAATCTTCCGGGATCCCAGGATTTCGGGAGCCCAGGATCCCGGATTGGAAACCCTACTTGGAAGATAATCATGATTTTGTCCAAGAAATCTTCTTCTCAGGCGAGGCGCATTTTTGGATGAATGGCTTTGTTAATTAAAAAAATTGCCATTATTGGTGCGAGACCAACTCACAAGTGTTACTTGAAATGCCTTTACGTCCCGAAAAACTCACTGTGTGGTGCGGTTTATGGCATGGCGGCAACATCGGACCTTGTTTCTTGTTTCTTCCAAAGATTGGAGCGATCGTTTGCATCAGTGTATACAAAGCCGTAGTGAATACTTGAACGACATATTGTTCCAAGCTTCAAAATAATGGAAAAATAAATTGATACGTCAAACCGTTTTTGTTTTATTAAAAATTAAATATTATTACTCTTAATGAAAAACCCTTTATATAGCTGTTTAAAAAATAATAGAGCGAATATTATTTCCCGTAGCCTAACTTATTTTATTATTCTCAATAATTCTAACAAGACCCTCGTCATTTGAATCAAAAATTAATAATTCTACTATATTTTCATTATATAATCAAATTCTTCCATAAACCGTCATCCCCTGGCAGTCAGCTTAACGTATCATAAAAGTTATAGCCCATTATTAATCAGCCATATTTAATTCCGGCGAAATTTAATTTCGCAGTCAATTTCCACTATAATCGCTTTCATATTCAAAATGTAAAGAAAATATTTTCCCTACGCAACTTCGAAACACAGAGTCTTCTAATGACAAAGAATAATTCTTTGTTCTCAAACGAACAACTTTACATCCGGATTATTAATGAGGCATTTTTGTTCCTGACAAACAGCTTGTCAACGCAGGACGAAAGTTTTACTGAAATGCTGAAAAGTAACTACGCTGAATAACTTAATTTCACCTTTTAAAAATGAATGTGGTGAGTGAACGTTTATGTGCACACGAAAACTTTATCCTTTCATCGATTGATAAAGTGGGAAGTTCATATTTAAATACGTGTTCATTTTTTTTTTTTTTTTTTTTTTGTTTAATGCAATATTTAAAAGGATTAAACTTTGTTTTACAATATATGAACTAGGAGAAAATTAAAATGCAGTAGAAGTTATTTTAACTGAAAGTTGTTACTAAATTTAAAATTTCATAAAATATAAATGTAGAATTCTATGGGGACATGGCTTAACCACAGATTCCTGAGGCTAAAATAAGACGATTTAACTAAACTTACCTTTACCGGAAAGTATACCAATTAGATGTTTGACATTTGGAAAGACTGCTAGATAAAATTTATTTTAAAAATTTCACGGTTCAGTCACTCATGTTTTATTTTTCTTTGTGTAAACCGTGACAGGTATCACAAATTACACAGAGAGAAAAAGGTTTACTATTGAATGATTTTTACCTCCCGCTACCCTTGGTAAGGGAGGTATAGGGATCGTGTTAAATATCACCTATCGAGATTTTAGTAAATGACCACGTTTTAAGGTCCCTAGAATCCAATTTTAACATTTTCACGATGATGTCTGTATGTGTGTGTATGTGTGTGTGTGTGTGTGTGTGTGTGTGTGTGTGTGTGTGTGTGTGTGTGTGTAGGGATTTTGTCTTCGCTCTAACTCAAATACTATCATTCAGAAAATTTTGAAACCTTGTATTTATGCCCTATTCTAATATGAAAAAAGCCATTAGATTTTGGTGTAAATCAGATAATTGGAAATGGCATTTTACCTGAAGCTCTTCAAAAAATTCCATTAAATGCCATTTCTTCGAATTTTATCGTTATGAAAATTAAAGATTATTGAATTTTCTATAGGAATACATTAATACTTTTTACCTCCCGCTACCCTTGTTAAGGGAGGTATAGGGATCGTGCTAAAAATCTCATATCGAGATTTTAGTAAATGACCACGTTTTAAGGTCCCTAGAATCCATTTTTAACATTTTCACAATGATGTATGTATGTGTATGTGTGTGTGTGTGTGTGTGTGTGTGTGTGTGTGTGTGTATGTGTATGGATTTTGTCTTCGCTCAAATACTATCATTCAGAAAATTCTGAAACATTGTATTTGTATCCTATTCTAAAATGAGAAAAAGCCATTAGATAACCGGAAATGGCACTTTACCTGAAGCTCATAGTGGTTTTTCTTCAAAAAATACCATTAAATGCCATTTTTTCGAATTTTATGTCTTATGAAAATTGAAGATTATTGAATTTTGTACAGGAATACATTAATACTTTTTCTATATATTTTACAGATAAATTTAAAAATAATTTTTTTTATTAGTCACGAAGCCTAAGATAAAAACTATTCCATTGTTACACAGTTCATTTTTCAAATGAATGTAACTGACAGTAAATGTCACTGTCAGAAAACTAATCACTTCAAATTAATAATAGTGACATTTTAAAAAGAAAATAGTAAATAAAGCAATAGTTTTCTGCAATGGAACAGTTTGCAGCGTTAGTAAATACGTAGGTAGGTATGTATTTAAATTAATAAAAATTAAATAGCGGGAGGTTTTGTGTTGGCCACATCAGATTTTTTATTTTCATAGCAGAAAATGTTGTCGTTTATATAAACTCCAATGTACTTTCCAAGTGTCTGGTCGCGAACCTGGGGGAACCGGGTTCGATCCCGACAGAAGCCAAATATTTCCAATTTTAATTGGCACAAAAGTGACCCCTGTGGTGCACTCTCCACACCGGCTGTGAGTGCCCGTGAGGTGACGCCTGGTAAGCGCCCACACGGTAAAATATATCGTCATCATTACCGATGTCTACATGTGTTGTAGATACTGGCATACCCAGAAATGGGTAATTTGCCGTGATGATATATTTATTTTATTTATTTATTTATGTACTTTCCACAATAAGTTAATAATTCAATTTTCTAAGAGTATAAATTTAACTACCTTGAAAATTAGAAGAGCAATTTGTTTGGTTTTGTAATCAATGTCTGGGATTCATTTAAAGTATCTACTAATTTACTTCTCACTCCTATCTAAATCTTGCTAAAACTTGGGCCATTAATCATATTGCAGAAGACGCTTGCAAATTTCAAAGTTGCGAACCGAACTCTGCGTACAAAATATGCCTATCTTCACATTTATTACATAAATCTGGTTTCCCCCTAAAGATAAAAAAAATCAATATTTTTCTGCGCAATTTGTAAGTGAAATTGTATTCTTTTTTAAACTCTCGCTAAGAGAGGTATTGGAATCATGGTAAAAATCGCATATCCAGATTTTAGTGGATAAGCATGTTTTAAAGTCCCTATAATCCGATTATAACATTTTCACGATGTGTATGTGTGTGTGTATGTGTGGATGTAGGAACTAGTGCTGTGAGGATCCGACAAAACATGGATCCGAGGTCCCGGATTTCAAAATATCCGGTTCCTCGGATATCCGATGTTCGGATATTGAAGCGGATATCCGTAAATTTAACTCGGATTTGGATTCGGATCCTGGTTTGGATCCGGATCCTGGTTTGGATCCGGATCCGGATTCGATGTGTTGTTTACGGATCCGGATCCGTATATCCGAATTTTAATTCTGGATCCGATTCATCATTTTGAATGTAAAGGCAAACATCTGGAAGTGAGTTCAAATTTAAACCGTTACAGTGGGTCTGTTTATCTCTACAGCGGTCTGTAAACAGCAATAAATTTTATAATACCCCTCTAAAATAGACAGGTAGCTGGTGCAAATACGAGAAGGATATTTCTTAAAATATTGAATTCTGTAGTTCTAAAATATTAACATTCATTATAACAAATACTTCAAAGAAAACGAGATTAAGATTAAATTTGAGAAATAATGGTTACAGGTTCATCGCAAGTGTCAAAATACCTATTTATTTATATCGTACACGTGTTTCACATAAAAGGGATTGTTTTACCATGTCTAAAATCCGATACTCATACTCATATTCGGATCCGAATCCAAAATCCAATACTCAGATTCGGATCCAAAATCCAATACTCAGATCCGGATCCAAAATCCAATACTCAGATCTGGATGCAAAATCCGATACATAGATTTGGATCCGAGATCCGGATAGTTCAACATTCAATTATCCGGATATCCGGATATTTTTGAATCCGAAACCAAAACTATCCGGATCCGGATTCCACCACTAGTAGGAACCACGCTTTCTCAAATAGTATAAGACTTAAAAAATCGTCCACCTAGTTAAGTCTTAATGTAGGGTTATTGTGTTACAGAGCCCCAGGGCTATGACCCCAAGATCACGTTCGGTAAGGCGGAGTACCAGGTCGGCGAAATGCTCGAAGCCAACTGCACCACCTCTCCAGCAAGGCCACCGCCCCATGTCACGTGGTTTATCAACCAAGAAAAGGTAAGGGAATCACTTGGTTTTTGGTTTATAAATGGACTGAAAACAGTCTAATACTCAAGACACACTACAAAAATTAATGCTCATTAATTGTTAGTTATATTATACTCGCCGTCAAATGATTATGGACTGATGTTCAACTTTTATCCCTTTCCGTACCCTATCCCTTACCCAGCGGTGTTGCCGCTTGTAACTTGACATGACTAGGAATGAACGCAAATGTCATATAACACATTTAAAACTAAATAAAATTTGTAATACATCGTAAATGAAGAAAATATTATAACAAATAAGTAAGGTAAGTCAGTAATAGGTAATATAAATTATAAAAATTGTCTCTGTGAAAAATTTATATTTATATTTCTAAACATCAAGCTAAGGTCGTGTTTTCGTTAAAATACGATAACCGGTGAAATCTAAATAAAAGGTAAGAATAATTGATTATTAGGTGAACAGTAGATCTGCTAACACAACTTGCTTCTGCAGTCAAATCCAAAGTTTTCTTGTTAAGTATTTAATAAATTATAAATTTTTCCAGGATGTAACGCCATTTTTTTTTTTTTAATTGTGTACATTGCCGATAATTGTTTTTGCTTGCCCATTTAAATATTGTTTTCCTAAACGTTTTTTATAAGAACCAAGACTACTTAATTCATGAGTTTCATTCATTTCTTTTCAAAAATCTAAATATAATGCAATTTATAGGATTGGAAATAAAAAGCGCACGCAAGTACTAACGAATATGTCAGAATATAAAATGACACTGACAGATTACAGATATTTGTAGAGGTAGACACTTAAAAAATTTGGCATCAGTGTAGAAATCTCCAGTCCATAATTATTTGACGGCAAGTATAGACATTTACGAAAATTCTACCTGTAACTTTTACCGGTATATACCGGTAAACAGCTATTCATCAGGTTACAGCTTCCGGGATAGATATTTTAAGAACGCAAGTGATAAACAGGGTAGATTTAAAATATTTAATTAATAATAAACAATAAGAAGGATTAAATGTACTTCCCAGAAAAAGCTATTAGAATGTCACTAAAATGTTGATTTTTGACGCTGACATCAGTCATTTACAATCTATGTTATAAACATTACTTGTTTCCTTAGTGCCTTAGCCTTTGCGTGGTACTACATTAAATTATTCTGTATATTACAGTGTTTTTATCTCTAAATCTACATAACATATAATAAAAATTTTAAGAATATGAGATGGAGACTTCAATATTTGTAATAACAAAAATTCCCAAAAATTATATTTAGAAGATTTTTTTAAAGAAACTATTACTTCCGGTTGTCCAATCTAATCAGCTCTTCCCAAGAGTGTCAGATTGATGAAACTGCAATTAAATATTTTTTAGGTCTTATAGTATTTGAGAAACCGTGTTTTCAACATCCACACACACATACACACACACGGACATCATCGTAAAAATGTTATAATCGGATTTTAGGGACCTTAAAACGTGCTTATCCACTAAAATCTGAATACCTCTGTTAGCGAAAGGTAGAAAACAATATTTTTCTTTCCCTCTGAGTGTCTGGTCGCGAACCTGGGGGAACCGGGTTCGATACTGACTGACGCCAAATATTTCCAATTTTAAATGGCACAAAAGTGACCCCTGTGGTGCACTCTCCACGCCAGCTATGAGTGCCCGTGAGGTGACGCCTGGTAAGCGCCCACACGGTAAAATATATCGTCATCATTACCGATGTCTACATGTGTTGTAGATAGTGGCACACCCGGAAATGGGTAATATGCCGTGATGATATATTTATTTATTTATTTATTTATCTTGATCACTCCTCACACATTTCCCTACATGTAAAAAACAATCCATAGCCTCCTGCGAAAATCCTGTCCAGGTCCATTGACAAGTTAACATGACAAATGACGCCCGTGGAGGCCTGGTGATTTTTATTAACGACCTGGAGGCACCTGCCGGCCGGGAATCTAATCACACTCTGGAGATCCGCAGCCATCATCGACGCGTCCGGAAATAGGTAAATATAACACACACGCTATCTAATCACCTATTTCTGTACGCTAATGGGAGATAGCAAAGATAGATAGATGGAGTTGTTGGTGTGGGAGGTTAATGTTATTAACAGATGGTTCTAATTAATGTATTTTCATGAATGGGTATTTATGGCTTCAAATGTTTATCAGGAGAATAATGCCAATGGAATAATTATACCTTTACGTAGTTGAGTTTTAATTATTTAAAATTATATTAATTTTTTTTTTCTAAGAAACTAATATTTCTGGTTGTCCAATTGTTACCAAAACCTTTTCAGCTCTTCCCAGAAATGTCAGATTGAGAAATTCATAGTTAAGCAGGTCTTAAGTCTTATAGTTTTAGAAGAATTGTCCTTCCAGCATCCACACGTATACACACACACACCCACACACACATCCACACACACACAAACACACACACACACACACACACACACATTCACACACAGAGACACAAACACACAGACATCATCGTAAAAATGTTATAATCGGATTCTAAGGACTTTACATACAGGGAATTTATTTTAACATGCAACATATGGCGAATCACTTCCATGGTTACTCACTATCACAAAAAATGACAGCAATGTAATATTTGTCCATTTTAAAATGCAACATACAAAATTTGTAGTTTTGTATTATCAAAACTAATTTCCTATAAATTAGCCTACATACGATTAACAAATAATCAAAACGTGAATGTTAAAAAACTTTAGCTTACAAAAATTCATAACTTTTATGTAATAAATGTTAAAAAATACTACCATTCACTCTAAGGCAATATTCTAGTCGGTCGTAATAAGAATTGACACCATTTGTGATGTGTGTGTCTCCTGTGCTGCAATACTATTTATAATGTTGCATTTTAAAATGGACAAATATTACATTGCTGTCATTTCTTGACAATAGTGAGTAACCATGGAAGTGATGAACTATAATGTTGCATTTTAAAATAAATTCTCTGTAGAGCTTATTCCCTAAAACCTGGATATATAATTTTTAGTATGAATCCAATACCTACCTCGCGAGAGCTAAAAATATTTTGCTAATATTTACATACAGGCTGTCTCTAAAAACGAGAGACATGGCTTAACCACAGATTCCTGAGGCTAAAATAAGGCGATTTAACTAAACTTTCCTTTACCGGAAAATGCACTGTTTAGCCAATATTCTGTTTCAAAGCTTTTCGAAAATAAATTAATTTTGCTTATAATAATAGAATACTTTATTCGATTTGAATGAAATTTGGTAGGGCTGTTCATATGTCGTATTTTAAGATGATATTTGTTATTATTAGTAAACTACTAATGTGTGAAACTTGGGTGTCCCGACATTAATTAAACAGGAACTTTTTAATTGTCACTCCGATAACCTAAAATTATTTATATACTACTAGATAAAATGTATTTTAAAAATTTAACGGTGCAGTCACTTAGGTTTTATTCTTTTTCTGTGTAAACCGTAACAGATATCACAATTTAAACAGGTAGGGAAAAGTTTGCTATTGAATGTATCTTTCTGAAAAATAAATAATTTTACGTTATCGGCGAGGCCATTAAAAAGTTCCTGTTTAATAAATGTCGGGACACCTAAATTTCATACACTAGTGGTTGATGATTGACTTATAATCATATAAAGTGCGGCACCAAATTTCATCCAAATCGAATAATGTATTCCGTTATTATAAGAAAAATTAATATTTTTTCAAAGAACTTTGAAGCAGAATACTCGCTAAACAGTACACTTTTCGGTAGAAGCAAGTCTTATTTTAGCCTCAGGAATCTGTGGATAAAGCATGTTCCTCTATTTTAGAGAAACACTATTTTCTTTCTGTTTAATATAACATCTATAATAATTTTTTGTAAACTTTTGTTTTGTTGTATGTACAAGTTAAATTATCTGTTGATATTCTCATGTATATGCATGTAAGCGCTCCTTTGTAGTTTATAACTTTATAATGAAGAAGCTGCATATGCGCATTACTATGTAGTAAGATGAGAGGTTTGAGATTAAAATGTAATCATTATAATCCACTCCCACATATTGCAAATATTATCTTCTTACCTAAGTAGCTTTATAAGCTATAAACAAAAAGACAAAGTAAATGATTTTCTTGGTTGTATGAACTCTGACTTCGTGGTTTAAGACCAGTTGATAGTTAGTTAGTGGTTACATACGAGGGTCACTCCAAAATTATTGAGATGCTGGGAAACAGTTGGCTTTGGAAAATTTTTAGTGCACAAATGTCAAACTACAATTTGTTTAAAATATCCGTCCAATAATAACATCTGGTTGAAGTGATTTATTGTGGTGGAATTCAAAGTGGAAATAAACTGCAACATGAAGTTAGGAAGAGAGCATTATCGCGCTATGATTTACTACGACTTTAAAATTGGATTACGTGAAGAACAGTGCGAGGAACGTCTACGATTGGCATTTGGAGATGAAGCTCCATCTCGAGCAACTATATTTCGCTGGTTTTCAGAATTCAAAAGAGGCCGTAATTTCTTGCGTGATGAGAGACCTTGTACAGCGGTAGTGCCAGAAAATGTAGCTGTCATCAGACAAATGATAAAGAATGACAATCGTGTCACCTATCAAACGATGGAAGATGCCCTTGGCATTGGATCCGCAGCAATAGCAAAAATTTTGCATGAAGAACTTCGTGTTAGAAAAATTGTTTCTCGTTGGGTGCCACACAACTTAACGGAAGAACAAAAAGCCAAGCGTGTTACAATTAGTCGCGCCACTTTAAAATTGTTAAATAGTGGCGGTCATCGTATTCTTTCTAAAATTGTAACTGGCGATGAAACTTACATACCCTTTTATGATGTTCCAACGCGTCAAGACAGTAGGGTATGGGTGTTTGAAGATGACCCAACACCAGTTACCGTGAAAAAACAACGTGCACTTAAAAAAGTTATGTACGCTGTATTTTTCAGAAGTACAGATCTTGTGAAAGCAATTAGGTTAGAGGGACAAAAGACTGTTACTGCCAATTGGTACATACAAAAATGTCTACCTGAAGTTCTTCGCAGTGTAAAAATTAAGGGTTTAATGCTTCACCATGATAATGCGTCCTCCCATACCGCTGCGACAACTGTTAATTTTTTGAAAGAAAATGGTATTAAAGTCATTGAGCATCCACTGTATTCTCCTAATCTTGCAATGTGTGAATTCTGGCTATTTTTTAATTTGAAAAAACATTTACGTGGTCGTCATTTTACGTCAGAAGAGGAGCTTTCCATCTCTGGAAAATTCGATTAGAAAAGTGTATTGAAGCAGGGGGGGGGGGGACTATTTTGAACACCAGTAAAACTACATGCTTCTCCTTCAAATAATATTTCTGTATCTTAATAATTTTGGCGTGACCCTCGTATTAATATTCCTTGTTGGAAACGTATATGAGGCATACGAACACAAATCCCGCACATTAGAATAACTGAAAGAAGCTATTCGCGTTGATGTCGCCCAAATAGACAGAGCGATCAGTGAAAATAGGAATGTTATATTGAAATTCATTGCTTTTAAAGCGCTGATAAAAAGACCCATTAGTGAATTTCTATTTCATGCACATGGCCCATCGGTGAATAAAAGAACTCGCCTAATATATCAATTTTGTGTCGTTTTAATAACCGTTCATCCTTTCTACCCAACCCAACACTGTATATCATTTATCCTAAGGAAAATAAATATCTGTCATGCGGTAACTCACCATTTGCTACGATGTATTATATGATGCAACCGCATTGTTACGCTGCGTCCATACCACAACTCTGAAAATCAAGCCAACTCGACCGACAAGCTAAGCAAAATCTTTTACGATATTTTATTTGTCCTATCCTTTATGCTCCGTATAACTCAGATACGAATTTCAATTGCTGACATTGAAAGAAACCTTGGCTTTCTTAATACGTTGTTTGTTTGCGTTCTGCTTTATTGCAAAAACTTCGATTCTGCGGACAAAAGACTAACGATGACTAGGACTCTGTTTTGTAGAATTGGTATGAAATCTCTTTAGTACATCTTGATTTCTTGATACTGAAATGAGTTCTATTCTAATAGGGAAAAAAGATTTTGTTCAATATTCAATTTGTGGTAGTAAATTTTATGATTTTCCTTCCAATTCCCAATAAAGGACATAATACAAGGTTCTTTTAATGAAGACATGAAAGTGAACATAAAAATATTTTAGGTTTAAGACATCATTAATTTTATTTAATAAGTCATTGTAGAATTTCAGATGAATTTTGAAAGTTTACGTGTTATTCAACAATTTACCGAAGGTCGATAGCTGGATGATGGCTGAATTTATATCAGAACGATTGTTTTACTGCTACCGAAATAAGGGGTGTTAAAGAGTTGACGTAAAATAAAATATAAAAACTGAATTTACTGTATAAATTGATAATATATTTTACTTTAAAGTTCTGGTCGTGATTGTTACATTGAATCTGCTATAGGCCATGTCGAGAAAAAAATATCTGTATAGTCAGATGTAAAGATTGCCCTGAACATAAAGTGAAACAACAAAAATACACTGTTATCGTGAAGGTGGATGAAAGTTGAAATGATCTTCATAAACATGAAGACACGATTTTTCTGACAAATTATCAGCTCTTCGACCTACTGCTTCTAACCACAATTTTCTATTCGCATCTTTTGTAAAATTTATAAACTCTATAGCAGGTTTGTTCCTAACAATATTTTTGTAAGAAGGCACAATACAATATCGTTAATTATTAATTTTATTTTGAACTTTTTATTACCTACATATTATACAACTTGAACCATTCTAAAAATTTGACACTTGTTTGACAATACACTTGACACCTTAGAACCGCTGAAGATATATGCACTCTGACGTCACATTCTGTTTCAGATCACGTGACTTATTCAAAATTTTATCCAATTTTCATAAATTAATTGTAAATAAATAAATAAAATAAATATATCATCACGGCATATTACCCATTTCTTGGTGTGCCAGTATCTACAACACATGTAGACATCGGTAATGGTGACGATATATTTTACCGTGTGGGCGCTTACCAGGCGTCACCTCACGGGCACTCATAGCTGGTGTGGAGAGTGCACCACAGGGGTCACTTTTGTGCAATTTAAAATTGGAAATATTTGGCGTCTGTCGGGATTGAACCCGGTTCCCCCAGGTTCGCGACCAGACACTCAGGCACGCGGCCACGGGAACCCATAAATTAATTGTAAAATATCTAAAGGATATTTCGTGATATTTTCAAATTTGAGGCTCTTTAAAGAACAATATCTTTTAAAATTTAATACTTAGAAGTCATATAAAAATTCTTGCAACAGCCCTATTGTACTTGACACTAATATCTGTCAATTAGAATTATTTGAATATATCAGCTGTTTCCATGATTACAGCAAAGCCGGCTGATTTATGAAAGATGCAAGATTTAATATATTCTCATTCACGAAGACTTTTTACAAGATGGTCTACTAGATAATAAAAAAATATTTCTTACTGCAACTTTTTCTAATCTAAAAACGTGTACAGCCTCGGGTGACCATTCCCAAAAATCTGTTGTGGCCAGCACAAGACCTCTCGCCATTTCCATATTAGGCTATATATGTATTGTATTGCACTTCGCTTTCAAACCGTCGTTTTATAACAAAATATTACAGAACTTTACCCAAATATTGTTTTTTATTGTATTTAACATGCCTTCTGCACACATATAATTCTAATTATATCTATTTTATATCATTTTCATGTCAGAGATTGTTCCAATTCATTAACCAGATTGGCGGTATTTCTGATGGATATATGCATTTTACCACAATTTTACCTACAATTTCAAATATTTAATTAATAAAACAATAAGAAAAATTAAATATACTTTGCAGAAAAAGCTATGTTATAAACATTTGAATTTGTCAACTGGTTTCCTTAGTGCCTTGGCCTCTGCGATTAGTTTACTTTATAAATTATAGTGTCTTTATCTCTAAATCTATACAAGATATAATAAAAATTTTAAGTGTATTAGATGGAGAATTTATGTTCTTCAATATTTAATAAAAAAAAACTCCCAAAAAATTATGTTTAGAAGAATTTTTCTAAGAAATTACTACCTCCGGTTGTTCAATTGTTACCAAAACCTTTTCAGCTCTTCCCAGGAATGTCAGATTGAGGAAACTGCAGTTAAATATTTTTTAAGTCTTATAGTTTTTGAGGAATCGTGACTACAACATCCAGACATACATACATACACACACACACACACATACACACACACACATCCACACACACATACCGAGACATCATTTTAAAAATGTTATAATCGGATTCTACGGACCTTAAATCGTGCTTATTCAATAAAATCTGGATATGCGGATTTTAGCATGAATCCAATACCTCTCTTAGCGAGAGGTAAAAAATTATGCCATAGCTTATTATGGATGAAACTTTGCGAAATAAATAGTTTCGATATTATTCTTCACAATAAAGTCCCACATCATTCATTTATTATTAATATCATTTCCTTTCCATCCATCTCTTATCTCTTCCACCACATTTCTGTTATTGTTCCTTCCTTTGAAATAAAAAGGTGTGGTTGTATTTTTTGTTTGGAGGCAATTAACCGCCGGCGTCAGCACACAATATAAATACCCGGCAGCGACAGCCGAGGCATTGGCGAAGGAAACGCCATTTAAATCTGCCATTAGAATAAACGAGGTGGAAAAGTGTCTAGGCCGCTTTTCGGGCCCGGAGCCTCCGGAAACAGAGGATTGTTGGCCGCTCACCGCCCGGAACAACAAGGGATGAAGCAAAGACAACCTTGTTACGAATTATGTATCACCGGAATTATTTATGATCTATGAATGACTAAGAGATAAAAAAGTTACTTTTTTCTGATTGTACGTGTATAACAAGGTGTTGGAATGTTTTAAGTAAAAGATAATAGTTATTTACATTCAAGTGCGTGTAAGTTGTATTTTACAGCGCGACAGCTTTGTTTAAGGCACGAGCCCTTAAGGCGAGTGCCTTATTAGCTGGAGCTCTGTAAAATACTTCACGCACGAGTATTGTATCAAATTTTTTGGCCGACGATAATGAAAATCACTTTTTTGCCCTCCTGAATTGTAATGGGAACTTTACAATTGTATACACAGCAAGTGTAACCTACATTTTATTGTAAAAATCCGCCGTTACCGACATAGTCACCGATCGATATACCTCTCAAATACGCGAGGCGAACATTGCTGAAATGTCAAATATCGACACCTACCTTTTATTTATTACGAAGAACAGATGAGCAAATAAATATATTATCAGTCATAAACAATGTCTATTATTACAGATAAATTTTGGAAGTACTCTAATGAAGGTAAGTAAAATCAAATTTGGAAATTAACTTAACCTTTTCAGAAGTACAACCTATCTCATTAAAAAAAGTGATTTTCATTATCGTCGGCCAAAAAATTTGATACAATTCTCGTGCGTGAAGTATTTTACAGCGCTCCAGCTAATAAGGCACTCGCCTTAAGGGATCGATCCTTAAACAAAGCTGTCGCGCTGTAAAATACAACTTACACACACTCGAATGTAAATAACTATTTTCAATGAGATAGGTTGTACTTCTGAAAAGGGTTAGTTTAAAATACTGGGTTTAAGTCAATTTTCAAATCTGATTTTACTTACCTTCATTACAGTACTTCTTCCAGCAAAAATTTATCTGTAATAATAGACGTTGTTTATGACTGATAATATATTTATTTGCTTATGTTTTCTTCGTAATAAATAATAGGTAGGTGTCGATATTTGACATTTCAGCAATGCTCGTGTATTTGACAGGTATATCGATCGGTGACTATGTCGGTAACGGCGGGTTTTTACAATAATGACAGATGTCGCTACCGTGAGTTTGGTTTATATAAATTAATTTTAAATATAGGTAATGTTAAAGTAAAAAAATAACTTATGTAGGTAGTATTTTTGTACATGAACTTTATTATAGTAAAGATGATTTCTTTTCTAAATGCCCATAAACGTCTAGTGTATTTTGATTATTTTACCGCATAGTTAGACAAGTTACAACACAGTAAGCGTAAAATGTAGGTTACACTTGCTGTGTATACAATTATAAAGTTCCCATTACACTTCAGGAGGGCAAAAAAGTCATTTACGGCTCAATACATTATTATTATTGTTTAACCAATATTTCCATTTAAATTAAACGCATATTTACGAGGCGTGGCAAATAAATAACAATATTGGTCTTAGAAAACATTGACAATGTATAAAATTACACAAAACAAATATTGCCACCTTCAATGTAGGTACTCTCCTCCCAAAACCCTACACCTCCCGATGCGAATATTCCATTGTTGGAAGCAATGCCTGCTTGCCTTTTTACCTCTCGCTAAGAGAGGTATTGGAATCATGCTAAAAATCACATATCCAGATTTTACTAGGTGCGTTCGGCAAATGAGTTCTGTTCACTCTTTTCACTCTGTACAATCCTAGCACCGTTCGGTTGCATGGAGTGAGAAGCGTCTTAAAATGGAGCGTTCGCCAAATGTAGAATGGAGTCAAGTGGAGTGAGAAATGTTAACTTTATAAGTCCAACCTCGATATGCAAGCATACGAGTACATGGAGTTTTTTTTTTGTTTTATTTGACATCTGTCAGATCATTTTGTATTTTTATGTTGAAATATTTTATTATACACAATTATTTTATATTTATAATATTGTTTTGTAATATAACAAGGCACAGTATGTCGGAATGGTAAGAATTATGTACCTTTTCCAATATATACTTTCTTCAGAATCATTAAAGAATAATACCAAACTGAATAACTTCTGCATGGTTCATTATTTATTTTTTAGCAGTGCAGTGTATATGATTGTCAAAAAAAGGAGGTTATTATATTCGTGCACCAAAATTTTAACTCTACTCGTTCGATTAATCACAAATAAAGGAGTGTACCTTGTTCCCTCGATCTACTGGCTGTCCAATGCCGTTTGTGCCATTGCCAAAGCAAAGTATTAAGTTCTTGCTTTACTGTTCGCGCAGTTATTCCGCAAGCAGGTTCTGGTCCTATAAAAGGTATATTTGTCCCATCTTTTGCAAGATGGTCGGCTGCCTGGTTTCCTTCAATTTCTGAATGCCCGGGTACCCATATCAATCTTAATTTATTCGTCGCTCCTAAAGCATTCAATCTGTGGATGCAGTCCAGAATTAGTCCTGAGCCTACCTCACAAGAGTTTAGTGCCTTAAGTGCGGCTTGGCTGTCTGTTCCTATGGAGATTCTTCTATTGTGGTAGTTTTTCTCCAATAGTAATTGCACGCTGGTTAAAATAGCGTGTACTTCTGCTTGGAATACTGTTGCATTTGTCCCAAGTCCAACCGACTGGTTGTGTCTTAGTCCCTTTGCCCCATGTATTCCAGCTCCGGTTCCATTGGTTGTTTTGGAGCCGTCTGTATAGATGACTATGTCGTCTCTTTCCACTGGACTTTGAGAGTGTAAAGTTACTATTATCAAGAATATGGTAAAATACTTGATGACAGGTTTACATTTTTACTCAAATTACAGTCTTTAACAAATTTATAGCTCGTAAAAAACCTTGCTTGTCGTATCTTCAATCATCGGATTTAATTTGCAAGAGCTAGTTTTTTATTTGAAGCACGAACTTGCATTGCACGCGCTCGTGCGTTTTTTTAGCTATTAATTGCTATTATTATACAGGGAAAGAAAGCATTATTAAGTAGGCAATTTTGAGAGCGTATTTTCATTTGCTATTTGATGTTGATTTCCTTGGTAAATGCAAATCTGGGATTTCGACGTAATTAAGCTAATTCGCGTTCGCGTGATATGCAACCATTGTCAGCTTTTAAATATCGAACCGCATGAAGTTGTTACAACTACCCCAATGCTTGCCCACAAACCGTGAAGTTAGCCCTAGTTTATTCGTACTATGCGATTTTGGCTTAGTTATCTTTTAGTTTATCCTTGTTGCAGCAAGGATTTAAACTGCAAATACCTTTCAAGTATTGTAATGTAATATTTACCTCTTGCTAACAGAGGTTTTGGATGCTAAAAATCGCATATCCAGATTTTAGTGAATAAGCACGATTTAGATTTTTGTGTACCAGGAATGTTAAATTCAATTCTTATATAGCCTAATATGAAATTGGCGAGAGGTATTGTGCTGCCCACAACACATTTTAAGGATTGTATTTTTAAATTATTAATAACAAAATGCACGATCATTTTGTAATATTGTTAAATTTTAATTCTGAATATGTAGTTTGAAGTTTTCCACAAAGATAACGAGCTGCTTGAAATGCATCTTAAGTTTGAGAGAAATTTATTACAGGAATTTTCGTCTTGGGTACAGTACAAATGACTTATAGCACAATATTTGTTATATTTTACTAGGAAACTTTACTAACATCACAACATTTGCCGAGGGCACTCATTGTTGCCATGGAAAGTACACCACCAGGACAAAACGATATATTTTTACTTCTTGAGTAGTATTGGATTCATGCTAAAAATCGCATATCCTGATTTTAATGAAGAAACATCGTTATAAGGACCCTAGAATTTTTGCGATAATTTTTAAAATTACATGATATGTCACACAAACTTTCAATTGCTTGTAGTTTTCGAACGAATAAAATTTAAATATTTTTTTTTTCATTATTACTCATACAAGATAGCGATAATAATTTTCTTTTAAGACTTTAATTTCTAA
Organism: Ophonus ardosiacus; assembly: GCA_943142095.1. Lineage (NCBI taxonomy): Eukaryota > Metazoa > Arthropoda > Insecta > Coleoptera > Carabidae > Ophonus > Ophonus ardosiacus. The sequence goes on from OW964835.1 coordinate 42,217,016, forward strand.
AAATTCACTCAGTTGTTCAAATGCTCTAAATATGCCCACACTTACGTAACATTGTCTTTACAATCAAATAATATTACTAGCAAGTTTATATCTCTATCCATTTTGAATTAATATCCCAAAAGTCAGTATACCCCATATTCAGATAAAAACTTCAAAATTTTCAAAAATCTAATTTTTATGTATTTAGATACTTCTCACTGCGCTGATTCCAAATTTTGAAACCGCAGGTCGATATCTCTTTTTGTTCCCGAGATATTTAGATTTAAAGTTTTGCCTAAAACTGCCCATTTTTGGGTAATAACCCAAAAATGGGTCGAGATATGAATTTGGCGATATCATCATTCGATTCTACGGGAAAAAATACATAAGTATACCAATTTTCATAATTTTTGAACACCGCATACAATCTCTAAAGTAAAATAACTGAAAATGACCAAAAATCGCAAAAATCGTAAGGGGTACCCCTTACGATTTTTTCAGATTTTGGCCATTTTCGGGGGTTTTCAAACTTTTATTCATAAAAAATGAACCGGTTAGTCAAAAATTATGAAAATTGGTATACTTATATATTTTTATCCGTAGAATCGAATGGTGGTGTCGCCAAATTCGTATCTCGGCCCATTTTTGGGTTATTACCCAAAAATGGGCAGTTTTATGCACAGCTTTGAATCTAAATATCCCGAGAACGAAAAGAGATATCGACCTGCGGTTTCAAAATCTGGAATCAGCGTATTGAGAAGTATCTAGATACATAAAAATTAGATTTTTGAAAATTTTGAAGTTTTTATCTGAATATGGGGTATATTGACTTTTCGGGCAATAATTGAAAACTAGGTAGAGATCTAGCCCAGAAATGGGTAATTTTGAGAAAATATTTGAGGTTGAATATCTCAAAATTAAAAGAGATATCGACCTGCGTTTTCATGATTTGGAATCAGTGCATTGGGAAGTACCAGATACAGGAAATTGGATTTTTAACCAAATGCAGGTATTTATGACTTAAAAATGAGAACAGTTATGAACTTGATGGTAATATTAGTCAATTTTGCACACAATATTAGTATTATTAGTAAGCACGTACTATGTCTCTGATATAAAAAGCTATTACTGAAAGACGATTTCGCATGGAACGAAATACAAACGTAACAACTCGTGAAGTCGGTGGTTTTAAATTGATTAGGTTTTAATTTATTTGTCAGAAAATTAAAAGATTGTGATTAAAACACTGGGTCTGAACTCAGAGTCGTAATTAATATTTTAAATTTGCTTTGTCCTTCGAAGGAGGGCTTTTCATTTTGTTAATTTTAATTATTAATGTGGGTGAACTTGAATCAACGCTAAGTGCCAGTGCTGGTTACTTAATAATTGAAATTTATCATTACTTAAATATAACACTAGTGAAGATTAACTCTAAGACGAGAATTTTGTCATAGTTACTAGGAGAAGCATATTAATAGGTACTTAAAATTAAGACAAAGCTTAGTACAATGAATTTTAAATTTCTAACTTCTCGTATAAGTATTCGTTTGTAATATAAATAAATAAATAAATATATCATCACGGCATATTACCCATTACTGGGTGTGCCAGTATCTACAACACATGTAGACAACAGTAATGATAACGCTATATTTTACCGTGTGTCAGCTCACGGGCACTCATGGCTGGTGTGGAGAGTGCACCACGTAGGTCACTTTTGTGCCATTTAAAATTGGAAATATTTGGCGCCTGTCGGGATCGAACCCGGTTCCCCAGGTTCGCGACCAGACACTCAGGAACGCGGGGTCTACTACTGATGATAAAAACTTAGCTCTCGAAATATGTATTTAGTTTTATTAAAATTAAATGTAATGCAAACTTTACAATTGTATACACAGCAAGTGTAACCTACATTTTACGCTTACTGTGTTGTAACTTGTCTAACTATGCGGTAAAATAATCAAAATACACTGGACGTTTATGGGCATTTAGAAAAGAAATCATCTTTACTATAATAAAGTAAATGTAAAAAAGTACTACCTACTTAAGTTATTTTTTTACTTTAACATTTCCTATATTTAAAATTAATTTATATAAACCAAAATCACGGCAGCGACATCTGTCATTATTGTAAAAATCCGCCGTTACCGACATAGTCACCGATCGATATACCTGTCAAATTCGCGAGGCGAACATTGCTGAAATGTCAAATATCGACACCTACCTATTATTTATTACGAAGAAAAGATGAGCAAATAAATATATTATCAGTCATAAACAACGTCTATTATTACAAATAAATTTTTGCTAGAGGAAGTACTCTAATGAAGGTAAGTAAAATCAAATTTGGAAATTGACTTAACCCCAGTATTTTAAACTAACCCTTTTCAGAAGTACAACCTATCTCATTGAAAAAAGTGATTTACATTATCGTCGGCCAAAAAATTTGATACAATTCTCGTGCGTGAAATATTTTACAGCGCTCCAGCTAATAAACAAAGCTGTCGCGCTGTAAAGTACAATTTACACACACTCGAATGTAAATAACTAATCCTATTATCAAGTGTATTATTGTTGAACTGCTTTAAACATAAATTAAAGTCCAAAATATTTGTATGAACCAGGAGGCCTATTCGCAATAATTATTCTAGTGTAACCCCGTATCAATGACCCGCTATAGTCTTTATACAACAATCGATAACTCCATCCAATATATCATCTCGTTTTTCTGTTCATATATCATCGAAATTAATAATTAACCTCACATTACAAATCCCGTCCGAGTAGCATATCATTTCTCATCTTTTTCTCTCCCATTCGCTATCCTATAGCGCCGTCTCTGTCTGGCGTGACTGGCAACAAGTTCAGCTATATTCCCCTAGGTGTCATCGCTTGCGTTTTATAGAAAACCGATACAACGTTGTGACATATTGGCGATAATTTTGCCAAGGCCCACAATCGGCTCAGGCTTGTACGAGAGGATTATTTGTGGTTGAAGCTAGTAATTGTTATTGTTTGTGATTGCGGAGTATAGAACGGGATTAGAGGAAATTAGTGCGCGATCAACAGGTGAGCTGTTGAAGAGGAATTGATTGGAATATGAGAAAAATTTGTGATTATGTGAATTCTGATGATGGCCTAATACTTTATTTATTATTATTTCAATAGCTATCAGTGCTTTTCGTCGGTTCTTTGATAGATGGCTCTACATGTCGATACATACCTCTTAAGCCAACTATCTTTTATGGAGATGTTTACATCTCTCAACGTGCTTAGTTGGGAATCGTCTCTGCTAAGAAACGGCAGTTACTGATGAACTCCAACAAGAGCGAAACGCATCTATGGTTACTAGCTGAGCACGGTCGGCGTCTGATGATGGCCGAAAAGTTGATTCAGACGTTAAAATCTTGTGAAACAGAAGAGTTGAAGAGGTGATGGACAACCGGAAGTAGAAGTTTCTTAAAAAAATCTACTAAATTTTATTTTTTTGAAGTTTGTATAAAAACAAATATTAAAGATAATATGATTCTCTATACAATACATTAATCATTTTTATTATATCTTCTATACATTTCCAGATAGAGACTCATAAATAAATAAAATAACCTGTTACAATCAAATAATGTTACTACCAAGTTTATACTTTTGAATTATTGCCCCAAAAGTCAATATAGGTACCCCATATTTAGATAAAAACTTCAAAATTTTCAAAAATCTATTTTTCATGTATCTAGATACTTCCCAATGCGCTGATTCCAAATTTTGAAACCGCCGGTCGATATCTCTTTTCGTTCTCGAGATATTTACATTCAAAGTTTTTCCCAAAAATGGGTCGAGATATGAATTTGGCGACAACACCATTCGATTCTACGGGCAAAATTACATAAGTACACCAATTTTCATAATTTTTGAACACCGCATATAATCTCTAAAGCAAAATAACTGAAAATGACCAAAAATCGCAAAAATTGTAAGGGGTACCCCTTACGATTTTTTCAGATTTTGGCCATTTTTGGGGATATTCAAACTTTTATTCATAAAAAATGAACCGGTTGGACAAAAATTGTGAAAATTGGTACACTTATGTAATTTTTTCCGTAGAATCGATTGGTCGTGTCGCCAAATTCATATCTCGACCCATTTTTGGGTTACTACCCAAATATGGGCAGTTTTGAGCAAAATTTTGAATCTAAGTATCTCGAGAACGAAAAGAGATATCGACCTGCTGTTTTAAAATTTGGATTCAGCGTGTTGAGAAGTATCTAGTTACATATAAATTAGATTTTTGAAAATTTTAAAGTTTTTATCTAAATATAGGGCATATTGACTTTTGGGGCAATAATTCAAAAATGGGTAGATATATAAACTTACTAGTAATATTATTTGCTTGTAAAGACAATCAGCCGTATGCATAAATTCGTAAGTGGCCACTAAGTAGGTTTCTAAGGTAATTTAAAATGTTGCTAGGTAAAACCTTATGCATTTTTGCTATTCTTAGTGGCCACTAGTTAAAACTGTTATAACATCATATTAAGTTTCACTTATGCATACTGCTGAATATTACGTAAGTGTACGCATTTTTAGAGTAGATAACTCCATGGAAACCAGTTGAAAAATTAAAATGTTTGTAATTGACAGAAAAATGTTAGTTGTGAGTGTCAAAAATCCATGTACATTATTGAAGGCTTTTTTTGGGAAGTACATTTAATATTTCTTATTTTATTATTAATTAAATATTTAAAATTATAGGTACATATATACATATATACCCTTCAGAAATCCCGCCAAACTCGTCAATGAATTTGAAGAATGTCAAATATTTGGAAGAGTAGGAGGAAACTTATTATAGAATGAATTAAAAATTATAAAAATATATTAATAATTAGAATTTTTGTGTATGTACCAGAAATGTTAAACTCAATGGCACGTACCACGATCACGGTTCTAAGACCGGTATTAGTTAAAACCTTGACGACGACTTGACACATACTTCAGGGATATAAACAAAAATCAGTGATGCCACTATACTGATTAAACCGAAAATGTACTGACAGGCATATTCAATACATTTGGTTTCAATATTTTAAATAATTTATCTTACAAACAAGTCCAGAGACAAATCATATTAAACAATTTAAAATAATGAAGCCAAATGTATTAAATATGCCTATCGGTACATTTTCGGTTTAATTAGTACAGTGGCATCACTGATTTTCTTTATAACCCTGAAGTATGTGTCAAATAGTTAGCACGGTTCTAGCTAACACCAATGTTAGAACCGTGATCGTGGTACGAGCCAATGTTCTTATATAGCCTAATATGGAAATGGCAAGAGGTCTTGTGCTGGCTACAACAGATTTTTAAAGTATTGGGTAGAAGTTCATATTCAACAAGAAGTTCCGTCTAATGACATACAGAATATCGAGTTTTCCCTGATTGCAGCCTTTCACACTAAAGGCCAAACACATTTAATATAACATTTCCTGTGTGCAGTATTGCATGTCTTGTAACACATTCATTCTCTTCGCTTTGATCTAGCAGGTATCATTTATTTTTATTGCTTTGTAAGTAGCTAACTCAATAATGCAGCAAAGTGGCATTATCGGCGGTATGAATAGCTAAGCTCGGCTACGGAGCTTTTAAAGCTCAGGCGGAGCCGGAAGCTCCAGCTCACGGCGATGACAGCGACACGAGATCGTACGGCACGTTTCGCAATTATCTTCATTCAATATTAACTCTCTCAATCTCAACTTTCATCATCCAATCGGATTATCTTTCTAGGTATTTATTTTATTCAAATACAAAAGGGTGTATTGCAAGATATTGTAGAAATTTAATCAATAAAATGTTGAGCAAATAGAATTTCTCTGGCTTGAACGTTGAGGATAAAATAAAAAAAATGATGTGTTAATTTGATTTATTTTGTACATCTCCCATACCAAAAGTCCCTTGGAAAAAATTCTGTATATCCTATAAAATTGTAACAAGAACACACTATTTTTTACAAATTCCATACCGAAAGTTCCTTTCCCTATTTTATTAGGGGTAGCTGTTTGTTACTCTTCTCTTTTACTCAATCCTGTCCAACGAATCTTCTTCACACAATTCTTCCTCTCTCAAATCTTCTGCTACACACATACAGACATCATCGTAAAACCAGTAAACTCGTATTGTAGAGACCCAAAAACGTGCTTATTCATTTAAAACTCACCATCGAATTTTTTGACCAAAAACAATACCTTCTTTACCTAAAGGTGACGGAAGGTAAAAAAATGATGTGGCTAGCACAAAACCTCCCGCTATTTAATTTTTATTAATTTAAATACATACCTACTGATTTACTAACGCTGCAAACTATATTATGTTCCATTGCATATAACTGTTGCTTTATTTACTATTTTCTTTTTAAAATGTCACTATTATTAATTTGAAATGATTGTTTTTTTCACAGTGATATTTACCTGTTAGTTACATTCATTTGAAATATGAACTGTGTAACAAAGGAATTGTGTTTATCTTAGGCTTCGGGATTAATAAATAAAATATTTTAAAATTTATCTGTAAAATATATAGATGTATTAAATTATTCCTGTAGAAAATTCAATTATCTTTACTTTTCATAATGACATAAAATGCGAAAAAATGTCATTTAATGGTATTTTTTGAAGAAAACCCATTATTAGCTTTAGATAAAGTACCATTTCCGGTTATCTGATTTATACCAAAATTTAATAGTATCTTTCCATATTAGAATAGGGTAGAAATACAAGGTTTCAGAATTTTCTGAATGATAGTATTTGAATTAGAGTGCCAACAAAATCCTTACACATACATACACACACATACACACACACACACACACACACACATACAGACATCATCGTGAAAATGTTATAATTGGATTCTAGGGACCTTAAAACATAGTCATTTACTAAAATCTCGATATGTGATTTTTAGCACGATCCCTATACCTTTCTTACCAAGGGTAGCGGGAGGTAAAAATCTGTTGTGACCAGCACAAGACCTTCCGTCAATTCGATGTATTTTCTACAAATCACATACCAAAAGTTTTTTTGGAAAATATTCTATAAATCTAATAAAATTATAACATGCACTATGCCAATTGCACTTGTCATTTCCTTCTTTCTTCTTCAGCTTTTCACCAATTCCTTATTTCAAATTGCAATGAGCTTTAAGTAAAGCATTACTTCTGGTTGATCCTTTTACACATCAGAGCATAAACTAGTTATTTATGCAACAAGAGTAAAAAGAATAGTCTTATTACAAAAATAGGAAAGTTCGTCAAACTTTCCTATTTGTGAAATAAGACACTTTTCTACTTGAGTTGCATACAATTTTTTTTACGTCTGTTATAAAAGTGTGAAAAAAAGTGCGGAACGTTTCATTATCTCACGCAGATTTGCATTTTTTCACACTTTTATTGTGTTAAAAAGACATACTTTATAAATCCATTTTAATGAAAAAAGTGTACCTTTTTTAACAGACTTAAAAAAATATTATTTTTTGTATGTTGACAGCTCGATTGGGTGTACCAGTTAAAATTTCATTTGATAACGACAAAATCAGCTTTCTACTTGTTATAGTAAATAAAATAAAAATAAAATAAAATGTTATAACCTTATTTTTCTAATATTATTCAAATTTTTTTGCCAGAATTGTAAAATGTCATGTAATATATGAAGGGTACAGGGGAAGAAAGCGGTTTGTCTCTAAAAATTTGAAATTAGGATTTTCATGCCATCTTGTAGGTAAATACCGAATCTTTTACGTGGAATATTTCTTTTGGGCAAAAACACGGTAGGTCAAAAGTTATTACCAATGGAAAATTTATCGTACAGAGGAAGAAGGCGGGTATGTCCATGCGGTACCAAGCAAAAAGGTGGATTGTCCACTCTCATATATCAAGAAAGTTGATGAGTAAAGGGTAAAAAAGCGGTTTGTCAAAAAATGTAAAATTTGCAGGACATAGTTTTTAAGATTTTAAGATCGTATCATTTTTGGATAGTACCTTCAGCTATGCACAATTTTAATGCAAGATTCTTTACTGTTTTCTAAATGTGTACCACAAATTAGAAAACTTGTCTGGCATCCTATTTTGGTGAAAATTTTGACTTTTTATTTTGATGTCAAATTAAAAAACAGAAATTTCCACCAAAATGGGATGCCAGACAAGTATTCTAATTTGAGGTACTCATTTACAAAACAGTGAAGAATCCTGCAAAGTTGTGCATAGCTGAAGGCATTATCCAAAAAATGACACGATCTTAAAATCTTAAAAACTGTCTCCTGCAAAATTTACATTTTTTGACAAACCACCTTCTTTCCCTGTACCCTTCATATGTAACATGTTGCCGTAATATTTATTTACAATCTGGGAAAATTTTCACGTCTAGTGCGAAAAACACCCTCATACTGCAACTTATTGCATAAAAAACTGTTTAATTAATTCATGTCTTGATGTTCCCTCTTACTGAGTACTAGTATAATTCCAGTTTTAACATTTGCTTCTTTAATATCTAAGTATTAAATAAAATTTTATAAAGCTTTGAATGAGATATGATTCTGTGATTTTCAGGGACTTCCATAATGACTCTAATTTCATAGTAGTCCCTAGTTCCTTAATAAATTACACCATTTAACTTCTGATGTATTTTTAAAAGAATACGATAAAGTTCTTGTTTAATTAAATCTAATTATAGTGCTCTTCATATCTCCTAAATAAATTATTATCTCCCTCTTTCATCTACAAGATTTTCTTTCAATTTACTCGCTCCTACCATCAATTCCAAGGAAATAACGCGTTATCTCAAAACGAGATGTAATTTAAAAATATCACGTAATTACATTTCATTTAAACTAATGAGAAAGAATACCTGCTACTAAGAAAAACAGATTTTAAAAACATTTCTGAGAAATGATGATACCAATTTGAGCATCTACATTCGTCTATCTACGTACTCAGTAATTTTTAATTTTTAAATTTAATAAATTTGTAACGTTGCATTATTATCCCGACAGACGCCAAATATTTCCAATTTTAAATGGCACAAAAGTGACCCCTGTGTTGCACTCTCTATACCAGCTATAAGTGCCCGTGAGGTGACGCCTGGTAAGCACCCACACGGTAAAATATATCGTCATCATTACCGATGTCTACATGTGTTGTAGATACTGGCACACCCAGAAATGGGTAATATGCCGTGATATATTTATTTATTTTAAAAACTTTTCAAATAAATGTATTATTATTTCTTTCGACTATATTTTCCTGATTTTCTAATTTTTCTAATTTGGGACCAACAAATGTAAAATACAAACTAGGCTGTTATAAAATAAAAAAATTGTAACACAATTAAATACAAAGGTATAGTGACGACTATCCTCATTACTTTTGACTTTCTTGCAATAATGCTAAAAATCGCATATCCAGATTTTAGGGGATAAGCACGTTTTAAGGACATTTTTAAGATGATGATGATGTATGTGTGTGTGTGTGTGTGTGTGTGTGTGTGTGTGTGTGTGTGTGTGTGTTGGCACCACGGTTTCTCAAATACTATTTATAAGACTTAAAAAATATTTAACTGCAGTTTCCTCAATCTGACATTCCTGGGAAGAGCTGATTAGATTTTGGTAAAAATTGGACAACCGGAAGTAAGTTTTTATCCGAAACAGAATAAAAATTGTACGTCATTTAACGTCAAATTGATAATCAACATTTTTTCCAGAGAACACATTGATTTTTACTTTTTTATAAAGTTTTGAACTATGACGTGATTGGTCAGTTTTAAAGGCCTCTAGTTCTTGTAGAAAGTATGTTAAACAAAAATTATTGCCAGATTTACTATCTTTGGGGTTATTTCTACCATTGGTTAAGCGTTGATCACTTACTTAAATAACACCCTGTATGGCCTAATATGGCAATGACGAGAGGTCTTGTGATGGCCACAACAAATTTTTCAATTTAAGTTTCTGTAGATAACCGTCTTTCCAAGAAACTATAATCCTTTTAAAATAATTCATAATTCTAGATTTGCTGCAACATTGCAAGAAAAATGCACTCAACACTAAATTCTCATCTCTTTCATGCAAATAGGACTTTATCTCCTAGCGAGAAGAAATTATTTAGACACATTATTCATGCTTAAAGTTGTAATCCGAAAATAGACTTCATAATTCTAGCACTGTTCTTCCACATGGCGAGATATTAAAGCAAATGAATTTAATAGTAGCAATGTTTCGCGTTACTTGGTAACTAGAAGAAATAATGAGAATAAAATAGCATCAAGAAACGGGCTAAGGTGTTATTTATTTAGCTAAATTGAGGTCGTTATTTTTAATGATCAAAAATAAAAATTGAAGACGCTAGACAAAATGGATATTGTATTAAACTTGGAATTCTTTATATCAGTTTTGCTTACTTTAAAACGAATTTTATTATACAGGTGTCTCTTAAATAGGGGGACATGACTTAACCACAGATTCCTGAGGCTAAAATAAGACGATTTAACCAAACTTACTTCTCCCGGAAAGTATACCATTTAGCCAGAATTCTGCTTCAAAGTTCTTCGAAGCAAAATTAATTTTGCTTATAATAACAGAACGCTTTATTCGATTTGGATGAAATTGGGTATGACAGTTCATATATGGTTATAAATCATCTTTTAAGAAGATATTTGTTATTATTAGTGAACCACTAGTGAATGAAACTTAGGTGTCCCAACATTGATTAGACCGTAACTTTTTAAAGGACACGCTGATAACGGAATTTTTTTTTTCAGAAAGATACATTCAATAGTAAACTTTTCTCTCTGTGTTTAATTTATGATATCTGTGACGGTTCAGACAGAAAAAAAATCTGTTGTGGCCAGCACAAGACCTTCCGTCAATTCCATGTATTTTGTACAAATCCCATACCAAAAGGTCCTTGGAACAGATTCTATATAATATCACCTGTAAAATCGAACACGAACACATACTATTTTTTACAAATTCTATACCAAAAGTTCATTTGAAAAGGTTCTATAAATCCAATAAAATTATAACATAAACTACACTAAGTAATGTCCTTCCATCTTCTCTTTGGCCTTTCTCTGCGTGTCACTTGCGAGCAACACTATGATATACCAATTTTAGATCCTATACTTTTTTCCATATTTAGTTTTGCACTTGTAACTGACATCTGTCAATTAAATTTTTTTGAATAATTATGTCAGCTGTTTCCATGATAAATAGCAAAGCTGACTAATTTTTGAAAATTAATTTCTTTATAATGCTTTAAACTCTACATCTATTGAATATGAAGGAAAATGAATAGTCAAACCATATAGAGAAAAGTATTTCCTTTAATAAATATAATAACAAAATGTCAAAAAATAATATTTAACTGCGTTTTTTTAAGGAAAACTGTTAAAAACTTCAAATAAGGGTACTTCCGGTGGATCAATTGTAACCAAAATCTAATCAACTCTTCATATGGATGTACAGAAGAGGAATACGAAAGAATTATAATTTTTAGAATTATAGTATTGGAGTTATCGTCGGAGAAAAATTTGTCACACATGGACACACATACACACACACACACACACGGACACACACACACATACATACAGACAGCATCTTAAAAATAGTAAATACGTATTATAGGGACCCTAAAACGTGCCTACTCATTAAAAACTCACCACCGAATTTTTTGACCAAAGACAATACCTTCCTTACCTAAAGGTGACGGAAGCTAATAAAACCTTAAAAAATTACTTGTTTACATTTGGATAGACCGCTAGATTAAATTTATTTTATAAATTTAGCAGTGCAGACACTCAGATTTTTTTTTGTCTGTGAACCGTAACAGATATCACAAATTACACAGAGAGAGATAAGTTTACTATTGAATGTATCTTTCTGAAGAAAAATAATTTCACGTTTTCGGCGTTGCCATTAAAAAGTTACGGTCTAATTAATGTTGGGACACCTAAGTTTCATACACTAGTTGTTCACTAATAATAACAAATATCACCTTAAAAGATGACATAACCATATGAACTGTCATACCAAATTTCATCCAAATCGAATAAAGCGTTCTGTTATTATAAGCAAAAATAATTTTCGAAAAACTTTGAGGCAGAATACTGGCTAAATTGTACACTTTCCGGTAGAAGCAAGTTTGATTAAATCGTCTTATTTTAGCCTCAGGAATCTGTGATTAAGCCATGTCCCCCTATTTAATCGACACCCTGTATAGTATCTTAATAATAACTGAAATTGATTACATATATTGATTATTGATTAATTAATATTGATTGATCTTAAATTAGGAAAGGATGGACTTTACTACACTGGGACTGATAATAGCTCTGTTCGATGAGAAGTGCTTGAAGTGCAGAGCAGAATAGTGCAGTGCAGTGTAGTGTACACTAGTTCAGTCTAATTCTTGTGGTTTCATAAAACACACTAGTGTATATTTGGGTAAGTTTGCTCAGTTGTGAGTAATCAAGCCAAGCGTAGCCAAAGGTGTAAAAGGTTAGGTTGTTTATAAACACAGTCATATCATAAAGCTGCAAAGAAGTAACTGCAGAAATGTCTGTTTTAAAGAGCATAATGTTTGAACTAATAAACGATTCTGACGAAGATCAATCATCAGATATATTAATTAATTCTTTATATAACAAAACAAAGAGAATATACTATATCTGAATCCATTATTTTATTTTCTCAATGTGTACAATTTTAGATTAATAAACAGATGTGTAGATAGGATAGAATTAAAATGTCTACCGAACAACATTTAGTTACCCCCACTCCTACTCTGCACTTTCTACACTACCTCTCGAGTCAGGTCAGAAACGTGAGCACTAGTTCTTAAAATTTTTGTCATCGAACAGCCTGTCAGAAGCTGCCCGTTTCTCATAAAACATGTTAGTGTAAGAAAGTTAACACTAGGGCGGCCTAGTACATGTCATCGAACAAAGCTATTATTGTATAAGATCGTCGAATGAAAATGAGTCACTAAAAATTTAAATTGTTCAACAACACTAAAGTTCTTAAATTCTAGGGTTTGACAATTATCACAACCACAAATCTTCACTGTTTTTATCCCTTAAAAAACAGCTTCTATAAATACCCAAAAACCACCTATCTAATCCCTTGAGTCTTTCCATCCTTCCTGCTATCCTGTATCCCTACTAGTTAATTCCTGTCTGGATCAGTGTATTCATTGGGACAGCATCAACCCCCTGCCGCACGTCTCTGGAACCAACCCCTCGTTCACGTGCGACACTGGCGCCAACTGGCCTCGCCATCAGGAATCAATTACCGACTGAGCCAGATGCCAGATCGGTCGATAACAAACTGCACGATTGGGTTGCGGAGATAAATATTAGGGTGCTACAAGGGTTGGAGGGTGATTGAAAGAGGGATTGAGGTATTAGGGACTTATTGGGGAGATAAGACCAAGGGGTAATGAAAATGTTTCGAAAAGAAAAGAATTAAAAGAAATGGTAAATAGATTTTTGTTTAATTGAAAGACAGTGACTAAATTATTAGGAATGGTCTTGTTGTCGTAAAGTCCATCTTTCTAATTAGGATTAATCAATATTAATTAATAATCAATGTATACCGTGAGTTTCAACTATGGTAGAAATGATTAGGCAGAAGACATACGTCATCAAAAAATATCCTTAAAGTAATGACGTCATATGCTACTACGTTTACATGGGATACTAATTTATAAGGCGTGAAGAGTCATGTGACTTTGTTGGTCTTTTTTGACAAGCAGATAATAGGGCCCGTGTCAGAAGTCAGAATGACAGCTAGTAATTATATACAGATGTCAAATATCATCATTTTTCATTCCAAATTTCGTAATTTTCCAATTTCATGTGGTTTATTTAACTCGCCAAGTAAAGTCCACATTCCTGGTGACAAAGAAAACTTAGAAAATCTTGAAATTTTAAATTAAAAGAAATTGTATGTTATGTATATGTATAGCTGTCATTCTGACACGGGCTCCGATATCTGTTTGTCAAGATTTGCGTATTTGCAGGGCATCTGTTGCTCTCTAAAAATACATAATGGGGGATTACGGCTCAATCGAATTAAAGGAAAATAGTAAAAAATTACGAATGTATATGCTGAATAACGAATATTAATAAAAAAATGAAATGGTATAATTGAGATATTTCGGAAATAAAGGGTTTTTTGTTATAGCGCTTCGACATTAATATGAAAATATTTTGATTGGCGGCCGAGAAACCGCCTATACATGCATTACAAATAGCGTGTTAGGAGGTGGGATTACTACCAATGGAAGTTAAGAAATTCAAGTTCGAAAGGAGGGGCTAACATTCCTGTACTACAGTTTTCAAACAGTTTTTATTTTAACATAAATTTCTTGCATTAAACTTAATAATTTAAATACACCTGTAATTATAAAGTATGTAGACTTATACAGTGTTATAATGTTCATTTATTTTTATGTAAATATAACTTAAAATAGCATATATTTCAAGAACATTTAGGTCCATGATGAAAACAGTTTGATATAAAAACATATATATGTGACGTCACGTCAATCTTTTCAAAATTCGGGAGACCATAACTCGCTTATTAATAGGAATTTTTTCACCGGATTTTCATCAATAGTCTTAGTTTTCCTAATATTTTCAGATGAAATTATAAAAAAAAAATGGTGTAATCCCCCATTTAATTAAAGATTGATAAAAGAAGTATTTGTCATGCTAACGTACGGTATAAAAATCAACTACAATTATTTCAAATAATTTTATATTCCGTAAAAGGATTAAATATATTTTTAAACATCATTTATACCACCAACTGACAAAATTTCCTAAATTTTGACAATTCTATTTTCTATTTTAAAAAGGCATAGAAAGCGCAAAATAGAGAAAAATAGTATAAAAAACTCATTCCATTAATGTCATTTTAGTTTGTGAGAATGAATTGGTAACTTTTTTATTTGAAGAGATACGAGGTTGGTTAAATTAGCAAAATTGTGCCATTTTATATTAGAAAATTGGTCATGTAGACAAAATAAAAATTGTGTCAGCGGTTCCCAAAATTTGGGACAGAATATGTATTTTTTAAACGGAACTATATATTTTTTATTATCTTATTGGAAAGAGTATTTTTTTCTCTTTCCAATAAGGTAATGTTGTTTATGTACAATTTTTTCAAATAAACGAGTTATTTACGTTTAAAGATAAAAAAATATCTTTTATTAGTTTAGGTCAAGTAAACTATGGAAACAATTGTCTTTCATAAAATTATTATTTTATTTTACAGTAATAACAAAACAAAAAAAATATTCAAATTGAAAACCATTATTTCTTTCGCACATTTAAACTTTCCATATAGCACGATCTTATCTAACTTTACTTCATTTGTAAAGTTATTAAACATTATTAAACATAGAGAACTTTACGGGAGAAATTATTAAACGTCAAATAAACAAAGAATCAATTGTTTCCATAGCTTACTTGACTAAAAAACTAATAAAATAGTTTACAAAATTTAAATTTTTAACCGTAAATAACTCGTTTATTTGAAAAAATTGTACATAAACAATATTACTTTATTGGAAAGAGAAAAAAATACTCTTTCCAATAAGATAATAAAAAATATATAGTTCCATTTAAAAAATATATATTCTGTCCCAAATTTTGGGAACCGCTGACACAATTTTTATTTTGTCTACATGACCAATTTCCTAATATAAAATGGCACAATTTTGCTCATTTAACCAACCTCGTACCTCTTCAAATAAAAAAGTTATCAATAGTGAGCAAGCTTATTGAGACACCCTGTATAGATAAAATATTATATTACTACATTATTTTCCCTCACCTTCAATTCTTAATGCAATATTTTAAATTTGTTCCCCTTCCATAAACCCCAAATTTTCCAGACATTACCTCCTAAACTTTCCACAATACACACAGCTAATGAAAATGTTACGAAATTTCACCAAACCTTGAAAGTTGATCCCTGTAATCAACATGCACCTCGCTGTAAATTTTCTCATAGGCTCAATTTTAAATCCTTCCATTATCCGTTCATTAGTCGTGTCACTTTGTAAGTCGCGATCATAGCGCTCAGCTCTTGTGGCAAGGACGGTAGAAAAAACTTGAAGTTACGCACTTAATCCCGTTCTGGCAGGAACCCGCCGTAAATCAAACCGCGATGTGAGCTTGTTTCAAATAATTTCACGCCGGCCTATCAACATTCAACTACAAAGAGAAGGATTACTGATGTTGCGGGCGTGGTCTTGCGATTTATAAAATTGTCTACTGTGGGGAAACAAATATTACTTATGATAACAGTTGTAATGTAATTTTTTACCTCTTGCTAAGAGAGGTATTGGATTTATGCTAAATATCGCATATCTAGATTTTAGTGGATAAGCACGTTTTAAGGTCCCTATAATACGATTATAACATTTTTACATTTTACAATGATGTATGTGTGAGCATGTGTGTGTGTGTGTGTGTGTGTGTGTGTGTACATATGGATGTTGGAAGGACGATTCCTCAAAAACTATAAGACTTAAGACCTATTTAACTATGAATTCCTCAATCTCACATTCCTGGGAAGAGCTGAAAAGGTTTTGGTAACAATTAGGCAACCGGAAGTAGCAGTTTCTTAGAAAAATTCTTCTAAATATAACTTATTGGAAATTTTTGTTATTACAAATATTGAATATTATAAAATTCTCCATCTAATACAAATAAAAATTTTATTATACCTTGTATAGATTTAGAGATAAAGACACTATAATATACTCGGATATAATACATAGCAGAGGCTAAACTACACTAAGGAAACCAGTTGACAAATTCAAATTTTTATAACATAGTAAAGTTTATAACATAGTTTGTAAATAACAGGTGTCACTGTCAAAATTCAACAGTTTTAGTGACATTCTGATAGCTTTTACTGGGAAGTACATTTAATCTTTCTTATGTTTTATTAATTAAATATCTAAAATTTTAATGGCGTGAAGTGTAGACTTTGACTGTTGACTTAGTTATTGTGTAGTATACATATCAGGGAGTTTTTGCACTAACTAACTACGTTAACCTAAATTTTCACGTTATTGCTTGGCAACATCCAATCAGATTATTATTGTTAATGTTAACGGACATACAGGGCCTTATTACCGCCTAGGCCCACGAGGCCACGGCCTAGGGCCCGCTTTGACAAGGGGCCATCAGGGCCCGGTTGCTGTGATAAAAAATCTGATAAAAAGTCCCTATGGATCTACATTATAATATAATATAAAAATTAATAGTAACATTTTATCTTGTGAGAAGGGAATTTGCAAAAATGAGACGAATTCAAGTCTTGCAACCCTTGGAACAACGAACAAAATACACTATTTTTTGTATAACTTGAAAATTGGAATAATTTTGATGATTTAGTGGCAGTTTAATTATAATTTATTAAAACGTATCATTTGTAAACGAGGAAAACATTTGAAAATAATATATTTTATAAGTCAAATTTAACATTTAGTGAGGTTTTAATTCTAGAATTAAAAGTTAAAATAATGTGTTATTTTTAGTTTTTCTGTTTACCGTACAAAAACCCTATTATTAATTAATATAATTATTTATTTTATTATCTATTATGGCTTGAAATCAATCAACAATAATATTGAATTTAATTATGTATTAAAATAAAAGTTACATTACAGAGGGCATTTGACTAACATAAGTTACATTCTAATTTGTGAGTTACTTTAAGTAACTAGTAACTAAAAACCGTAAAGTTACCAACTACTTTTCCGCAGCAAGTTAAGTTACAGTTACAGTTACCATATTTTAAAAAGTAACTAAGTTACGTTACAAGTTACGTAAAAGTAACTAGTTAGTAACTAAGTTCCTAAAGTAACTAGTTACTGCCCAGCTCTGTTTGGGGGTAAAGTTCTGTATTTTTTTTTTGTTATAAAACGACGGTTCGATAGCGAAATGCAATACAATACTTACATAACATGAAATGGAAATGGCGAGAGGTATTGTGCTGGCCACAACAGATTTTTACCTCCGCTACCCTAGGTAAGGAAGGTATAGGGATCGTGCTAAAAATAGCATATAGAGATGTAGATAAAATGCATATATCCATCAGAAATACCAACAATCTTGTTAATGAATTGGAAGAATCTCTGACTTTTAATAGCTATCTCATTCAATGAAAAATAGATATAATTAGAAATATATGTGTGCAGAAGATGTGTTAAATAAAAAACAATATTTGGGTAAAGTACCTATCAGCACAAATAACTATAGATGAAAAAGTTAAGTAGACATTTTTATTCTCAATCTAACACAAATTTATATTTTTTAAACCAAATCCATAAATTTGATTTTTCCGTAAAAATTCTTCATTTTTTATTATTTGCAAATTTATGTGCATATATATGAATGAAAAATGCACTACCCGAGAATTTCGTAAGAAATTTGTTATCGGATAGGAAATGCATGAAACCAAATTCAAATCCAGGTTATCCAATTCGCATTATAACTTTCAATTCAGAATTCAGCCATTGAAGCGTTCGATCTTTGGTTTTTCATGTAATAAAATATGTAAATCCCGTTATTTAAACTAAGTTAATAAATAAATAAATAAATAAATAAGCTTACTACGTAAAGTGCTTTTCGAAACATTTTCATTCCTCCGTAAAAGATTTATTTACAGTGATTTCACTTTAAACAAAAATGAAAAACATCTCTCGTTTACTTACCTTACATTTCTTGAAACTTGAAACAGAGAAACAATTGGAGATTAGACATCACAGACAGAGTGTTTTGTTTTCCTTGACAAGGCAAGGCAGTGTTTTGTTTTTGAGCTGCGCGTTGGTTAGGAGTAATCAATTCTATTGTTTTTATTTTATTTTTATTCTCGCTGGTGGAAGAAAGAAGTGCAAGTACTGGAACGAATCTCAATATCGACAAGCCCCGACACCGACACACTCCTGTCGAACAAATAAGACAATACTATCAATTAAACTTACTTATTGTAACGCTAAATTCGTGCAACACGAAATGCGATGCACCCTAACTTGTCTGGTGTGCAGCCGCTAGCTTTTAGACAGTAGAGACGGGCCCCTACCACCGGTATGGTTATAAAAGGAACAACAACTGGCAATGGCCAAAACAACAAACAAAGGGCACTCTAATATATACTTCGAAAACTAAAGCAACGTCAACACCAACCACGTGTGATAATTAGAAGGTACAAATTTATAATATAACGATAAACGTAACCTGTACAATTTAATCAATTGTACGGTGAGTTTTAATTCTTATCTTACACCACGTGTGGTTAATATTATGTACTTTATTGTTAAATAGCTGATGATGGATACATTTTGTTATCCGAAACGTCCAATAATGTAATCATCTAATAAAAGGAACACACGAGCCTATGATATTCGTTTTAAATAATTACACCACGTTTTTCTACGTAAAAAATTGTATAAAAATCTGTTGTGGCTAGCACAATACCTCTTGCCATTTTCATATTAGGCTATATATATTACAAACATTTTAATTTTTCAACTGGTTTCCATAGGCTAATTGATTCATTATAGAATGGATTATTTTATATACGAGTCAGTCTTTCTGTAAATCTATGGAAGATATAATAAAAATGTTCAATGTATTGAATAGAGAATTTTATATTCTTTCATATTTTATATTATAAATTTTAAACAAATTATATTTAGATTTTTTTAAAGAAATTGTTACTTCCAGTTATCCAATTGTAACTAAAATCTAATCTTCCCAGGAATGTCTCATTGCAGGAACTGCAGTTAAATATTTTTTAAGTCTTATAGTATTTGAGAAACCGTAAAAATGTTATAATGGGGTATTCCGACATTTTTAAAAATATTTTTTTACATTAGTACAGACCAGTAGGACTCTGAATATCTAATTCAATTCAAATTCAAATTTTCTTTTCATGGCGTGCTTATGACGTCAACTCGATGGTGACATCTGCAACGAACTTCAGCGCCTAAATCCACATGTTCATGACAGCCATTTGCTTGTTTACATATGATTTTAGTAGCAGCGTGTATTTCGGTGTTTGTCCTGTGTTTGTTTATGGTAAAAATAGGAGTAATAATTATAAAAGTGGACGAAATGTCAAACAAGAAATATACCCGCGCGTGTTAACTACTGGCACCATCTGTATTTTTAAACGAAAATATTTACTTTGAAATGAGCAACATATTATCAACTTGAAGTCACAAATTTCAAGGGCGTTTCTAGAGCTGTAAAAATTCCAATTATGTAACATTAAATTATGAATTAAAACTTTTTATTAAACATGTTTTATCACCGGAATACCCTATTGATTCTAGGGACCTTAAAACGTGCTTATCCACTAAAATCTGGATCTATAATTTTTAGTATAATTTCAATACCTCCCTTAGCTAGAGGTAAAAAAATATCTAAACATTTTGTCTGTATCACTTATAATAAGCGAGATTATGAGTTATTTTTAAAATAAGCGGAAAACAATTTTTAGCCTCTAGCTCAAAAACAAAAGACGATTAAAAATTCCTGTAGTGCCTATTAAAGTTGTCTCAAAAATTTGGCTCATAAAGATCTACATCAATTTTCTGTAGGGTGCTTAATAAGAAAATTTTTCATATAAGCAACTTGGATTTGTGCCATCCTATACAGAATAAACCAGTTAAATAAAAACTTAACAATACTATGCTGGTTGTCTGTCAGTTTTGCTCCTTATTCCGAGAGAGAAGTGTAACCTAGCAGTATCTTTTTCTGCAAGAGTTCGTGCAGGATTAAATGAAATTGTCGAAGAGGAAGTTCGCGTATCAGTATTCGCTGAGGTACAATCAGATGTGAGACGTGTCACTGCGTTCGTACGTAGGACGGAATTCGTCAGTTATTTGTCACGTCGGTCGTGAAACAAGATAACAAGAAGGCTTAAATCGCTTTTACTCCCACAGGATAAGAAGAAGAAATGATGATCAGTGTCTATTAATAGCATTACAATATGTTTTTTTCGCGATCGCCCAGAAAATGAGCTCTTTCTGATCAGTATTTAGACCGGAAAGTCCTTCTTTGCTGAGCTAGCTCGGAAAGTTGTCTATAAGGGATCGGAAAGTACTTTACCGATCCCGGGACCGGTAAAGCTAAATGTTTCCATGGAGATCAGTTGTTTATTTATTTCTTATTTGCTCGCAGTAAAAAAATAAAATAATACTTTTTACCTCCCGCTACCCTAGGTAAGGAAGGTATAGGGACCGTGCTAAAAGTCGAATATAGAGATTTTAGTGAATAAGCACGTTTTGATGTCCCCAGAATCCGATTTTAACCTTTTTACAATGATGTCTGTAGGTATGTATGTATGTATGTATGTATGTATGTGTGTGTGTGTGTGTGTGTCTGTGTGTGTGGATACGATTACTCAAATACTATCAATTAGAAAAATTTGAAATTTTGTATGTCCATTCTATCCTAATGTGGGAAGAGCTCATTAGTTTTTAGTGTATATCGGATAACCGGAATTATCATTTATACAAACTTTTACCAATACAAATTGAATATAATGACACAATCTTCAATTCTACGATAATAGCATTTAGTAAATAACTTGAAATAACTTTATTTTATATTATAAAATAATTTATTTTTGACATATTTAAACAAATGTCACTGTCACGAAGCAATTTTCATTAAAATTAATAATGAAACCGTGTTAAGAAGAATTTAATAGTTTAAAAATGATTCTAATGAAATTAAGGTTTGTAAAAATAATATATTTTCCATCATACATAAATATTAGATATACAGGATAATCCGATTTAAGTTTGATGTTTGCAGCATTATATATCAAACAGCTCTCAATAAGAACGTGATTTCAAAGTGTCAAATAATAGTTTGCAACTACAGATTTACGAAATGGATAATGTACGGCGAAGAATTTACACAGATTGCGTTTTAGAGCATGAGGAAGTTGGTGATGATTTTGAAAATAATATGTGTGTGACGATTTTTCCTTAAAATATATTAATGATCCAAAAGTTCGCAAAGTTGGTATTTAATGCTCTTATATAATTTGAAACAACATATTAGATTTTGACTATATATGATAAACCGGATGTAGTACTTAATTTGAAGCTCTAACAGATTTTTCAGGAAAAACGTAATAAAATATAATCCAAAATTTCGTATTACAAACTTTTCTATTTATTGGAACAACAAAGTAGATTTTGTTTACAAACGATCAATCGGAAGTGAAACTTTACTTAAAGCACATTGCTATTTTAAACATGGAATTGGCGGGAGGTTATGTGCTGGCCACATCAGATTTTTTATTCTTTTTTCAGGATCGCAAAAAAATATTGTACCCAACATGACCTGAAAGTGTCTATACTGGGCTCACAAGCTTGCTCATCCAGTAAAGTATCACTTTCAGGTCTTGTTACATAAATTACTGTTATGTTCCTGCTTGATGTTAAAATTTATTTAACAAAATGAAAATCTGTATTGAATAATTGCACATATTTAAAGTAACCAATAACAATTTGTTGGCAGGATCTTTGCAATAATTAGATAAACTCTTCGACGCCACTTTACCAGTTATGTAACAAAATAACCAGTAGCAGAAGCTTAAAATATTAACTTCGATGTTATTCTTTGTTGTTTCAGGTCCCCGAGGGCATGACGAAATCGTTTTCCAACGGCCGGGTGCACGGTCACGGATGGTACGAACGTACGGCCCCCAGCATCACGCGGCTGTCCGTACAAGTGAATGAGTTGCATGCAGGGCCCGACGGGCAATTGGTGCTAGCATGCGTCGCCACTATCCCGGCCTATGTCAGCCATAGCGGGCAGTATGCGGACCGCCGGCGAACGCAGGAAGTCAGTGAGTATTGTCTGGGATGGGGTCAGAAAGGGTTGTGGAAACATCGGAATAATACTTATTTATAGGTTTATCTATAGTGACGGAATATACAGGTGTCTCTCAAATAGGGGGACATGGCTTAACCACAGATTCCTGAGGCTAAAATAAGACGATTTAACTAAACTTGCTTCTACCGGAAAGTGTACCTTAATTTTGCTTAAAATAACAGAATGTTTTATTTAATTTGGATGAAATTTGGTATACAGTTATATGGTTATAAGTCATCTTTTAAGATGCTATACTAGTGTATGAAACTTAGGTGTACCAACATTGATTAGATCGTAACTTTTTAATGGCTACGCCCATAAAGTGAATTGTGATATCTGTTACGGTTTACACAGAAAATAATAAAATCTGATTGACTGCACCGTAATTTTTTACCTCTCGCTAAAAGAGGTATTGGATTCATGCTAAAATTCGCAAAACCAGATTTTATTGAATAAGCACGATTTAAGGTCCCTTCCTCATACAATGAAAAATATATATAATTAGAATTATATGTGTGCAGAAGACATGTTAAATACAATAAAAAACAATATTTGGGTAAAGTTCTGTAATATTTTGTTATAAAACGAAAGTTCGAAAGCAAAATGCAGTACAATACTTATATAGCCTAATATGGAAATGGCGGGAGGTCTTGTGCTGGCCACAACAGATTTTTAAAAATAACTTTAATGTAGCAGTCTGTCCAAATGTCAAATAACAAATTTTTAGCACTACTTGTATTGTAAGTATGTATTGCAACCATAGTTACTACGTACGTAAGTTACCTTTTATATTTGTTTATAATTTTTCCTTGACGACGGAACTTAATAAATTTACTTACATTCCTAGGAAAATAATCACAGGTAACTTGAATTGAAAATTGTAGTAAAAAAAGAATAATGTTGATGACAGATGTCAACCAGGCTATATTTTTGAATATTTAAGCATAATCTTTTAGTAGCGCGAAAAATATAATAAGTAACACGGAATGTACATACATTTTAACATCCTCGCAAGTTACTAGGGCCTCGGCGTACGCCTCGGTCTAGTACAACTTCCTCGGATATAAAGATGTACTTACATTCCTTGTTTGTTACTTAAATAACCATTTATTGACAATAACAATGTTTATAGGTTGTCAAAAATTTCCTTCTCAATATTCTAAAATGAGTAACATCCATTTGTCGATCAAATAGTATTTTATTGCCCTTATTATAAATAAGACGATTACATATCTTAGCTTACTCCTAAACAAGTTGTGAAGATTGACATCTCGTTACTGTCATTAAAAATTAGATGTTTGGTATTTGGAGACTGCTAGATAAAATTTATTTTAAAAATTTAGCGGTGCAGACACTCAGATTTTATTCTTTTCTGTGTGAACCTAATAGATATCACAAATTACACAGAGAAAGAAAAGTTTACTATTGAATAAAAAAATAATTTCACGTTATCGGCGTGGCCATTAATAAGTTACGGTCTAATCAATGTTGGGACACCTAAGTTTCATACACTAGTGGTTCACTAATAACTACAATTATCATCTTAAAAGATGACTTATAACCATATGAACTATCATACCAAATTTCATCCAAATCGAATACAGCGTTCTATTATTATAAGCAAATTTTTTTGGCTAAACGGTGCTCTTTCAGAAATGGGTAAGTTTGGTTAAATCGTCTTATTTTAGCCTCAGGAATCTTTGGTTAAGCCATGTCCCCCTATTTGAGAGACAGCCCGTATATTTAATGCAAAATTTAAAGTGAATGTAGTTTCAAAGCCAATATGAGATGTACCTCGTAAACGGTGTTATTGCTAAAAAAAATCTTTGTAAATATTTTATTTGTACTGATTGCCTGCCAGTTATACTTTTATAGTTGTCAATTCTGCAAGCGTATATTCGTATGAAAATTAGGTTAATTGGACTGTCACATTTTAAATATTCAAACAATATTGCACATAGGCGTATTGCATTCATCATTGTAGTGTGATATGTCACAAGTTGTAACTCACTGATATGAAATAAAAATATGATATTTTACTAGCAATAACCATTAACGCAGAATAAGTAAATTAAAAATTTATAGGTACGTCTATGAACGTATAGTCATAAAGGCATGCTACGTTCAATAGTTTTGTTCGTACAACAGTCAAAAACCGTCACAAAATATTTCAATCCCTGATCAGTTTCCAACCGTGAGAATAGTCAGCGGATTCTAAAGAAATTTTTAGCGAGCAATGTTGTTCCTACATGCCCTTGTACTAGTCAAAGCGAAAGAAAAGGAATATTAACATTTATTATAAATTCTTCCAAACCAATAAATATTTGCTATATTGTCATGTAGTAGATGATAATAATAACAATAACCTTTAATTCTGTTCGCAGAACCCAAAAATTTTCAATCAAAATTATGAAACTTGATAAATTTATGTAAAAATCGAATGACACAATCTCCAGGTTCATACTTCTCCCCATTTTTGAGTTAATATGTTATCAATCTGAGGAGTGGTTCTTCAAGTACTGGTGCTTAATGTTCTTCAATAAATGTCGAAGAGGTTTCGTTTCGATGAGATGACATCTTTTCGAAATTTATTTCAGGAGGTAACGTGTTTTTCACCACTGTGGAAACTAGATACGAGTCTTTCTCGCTCACAAAATATCGGTTTATAGGTGTAAATGAAAAAAAGTCCCTTTTAAAATTTGAGATTAAGAATTTTGGGCATTTCATAGGCAATTCAGCTTCCCTAGACAAAAAGCCGTCTGATGTGTCGGCGAAGTTAGTGCGTAGTTATTGATTTCTGTCATATAAGACTCATATTTGATAAAATGAAATATATAATTTTGTAGATGAAATAACGTTTTTCTCTTCTATTTCCTCTCTTCCTTTTCTACCTTCCGTCAAAAGGAAGGTATTGTTTTTGGTCAAAAAATTCGGTTGTCAGTTTTCAATGAATAAGCACGTTTTAAGATCCTTAGAATACGATTTTACTAATTTTACATTGATTTTTGTATGTGTGTGTGTCCGTCCGTGTGTGTGTCTGTCTGTGTGTGTGTGTGTCTGTGTGTGTGTCTGTGTGTGTGTGTCCGTGTGTGTGTATGACAAATTTTTCTCCGACGATAACTCCAAAACTACAATTCTAAAAATTATGATTCTTTCGTATTCCTCTTCTTTATAACCATATGAAGAGCTGATTAGATTTTGGTTATAATTGGTTATCCGGAAGTACCCTTATTTGAAGATCTTAACAGTTTTTCTGGAAAAAACCCAGTTAAATATCATTTTTCGACATTTTATGGTCATTAATATGAAAGAAAATTTTATTCTCTGTAAGATTTGATTATACATTTTCCTTCATATTCAATAAATATAGAGTTATAGAGAGATTAAGAGATGTTAACTTTCAAAAATCAGTCTGCTTTGCAAAAATTATGGAAACAACAGATATGTATATTCAAAAAATTCTAATTGACAGATGTCAGTGTCAAGTGCAAAACCAAAGTGGGAAGTATAGGATCAGAAAGTAACATAAGTGACAAAGTGTCCTTCGCAAGTGACTTGCAGTTACAATGCCGGGAGTACGAGGAAGGCCAAAGAGAAAATGAAAGGACTGTGTAGCAGAATATTTGAGAGAGGAAGAACTGTGTTAAAAAGATGCGTTGTATAGGAATGAGGAAGAGTGAAGTACAATTTACAGAATGTACATTTGTGTTCTAATTATATTGGATTTATAGAATCTTTTCAAAGGAACTTGCAATATGGAATTTGTAAAAAATAGTGTGTTCGTGTTACAATTTTACAGGATATATAGAATCTTTTCCAAAGAACTTTTGGTATCTGATTTGTACAAATACATTGAATTGACGGAAGGTTTTGTGCTGGCCACAACAGATTTTTTTAAGAAACATTCCGGTATCAGTATATAGAGTGAAATTTGGCAACCTTCCACAATATTTGTTCAAAAAGATAGTTCAAATTTTTTTTCCATGGCTTACTTAAAATTTACACATTATTTTATTCAGTTAGCCAAATAAATGAATGTTATTTCCAATTTAATCATTTTTTAATTGGAGTGTTAAGTTGAAATGAATAAATAAATAAAACCAAGTCCAAATTTTAAATATTAGTAGTGTAACGGGGTATAAATGAAACAATAAATTGATATACGAGGGTGGTTTGACGGAAGAGTGACTTTTCAATAAAAAAAAGTTATTTAACTTGTACAAGTATTTTATTTTTCAACATAATCCTTTTTTAATTGTACACACTTATTCCAGTTAATTTCCAATTTTTTCAAAGCATCCAAAAAGTAATCTTTCGTCAACTTTTCAAAATATGCATTTGTCTCGGATATCCCCTCTTCATTGGTGTGAAATCTCTTTCCACCGAGCCATCTTTTTAAATTTGGAAATAAGAAATCACTGAGAGCTAGATCTCGTATGCAATTCGACTAATTTTGTTGTAGGAACAGCGGACAAATGAGCAGGCGCATTATCGTAATGAAACAACCTTTTCTTCTTCAATAAATGAGGTCGTTTTTACTTTATTTCGGCATCAAAACGTGTCAACAAATCAGCATCATATTGGCCGGTTATCGTTTTTCCTTTTTGTAAACAATCAATAAAGAACACACCTTTGGGATCCCAAAGTACTATGGCCATGACCTTTTTGGCCGAAAACGGTTATTGCCTTCTTGGGAGCACGTTCCTCAAGAAAAGTCCATTATTTCGACTGCATTTTAGTTTCTGACGTATAATGGTGTATCACGTTTCATCTACTGTGACATATCGGCGGAAAAATTCCCTTGGATTACGTTTGAAGATAACCGAACATTCTTCTGAATTTTTAATGCGAGCGCGCATTTGATCTGCCGCGGCACCCATCTCGCGGATAGCTTTTTCATATGTAAAAGTTCTTGCAAAATATTGCATACCCGCTTGGTTGAAATATTGACTTCATAAGCTATCTCACGTACTTTTAATTGACGATCGCTAATTGCTAGGGCATGGATTTTATTAACCATTTCTCGAGTAGTTACAATAAATGACGGTCCCAGACGTTCTGCATCATCTGTGCTAACATGGCCACTTTTAAAAGCAGAAAACCATTTACAAATCATTCCATGGGACGCAATACATTCAGAATAATATTTACGTAACTTTTCCTGGGTTTCTTTAATTGTTTTCCACATAAAAATTAATGTTTAATTAACACTCGAAATTCGTTTTTCACCATATTTACAGAACAACAAAAAACAGTTTTCTTTAGATTAGTATAAAACATTAACTATCTATCAGATTTGTGTGAAATTTTAACAGTAGACATCAGAAACATGGTGGAAGCCAGCAATATAATCATCGTAGTGAAAATGTTGCAAACCTTTGAAAAGTCAATTTTAAATAAGTCAAATAAAGTTAGTCATACTCTTTCTTAACGAATAACTTTTATTTGTCAACCATTCTATTCCGATAATAAAATATTCTTATTATTATTCAAGCATAAAATTTTATGCTATTCACATTTATAATAACATTCTAAAAACTTCTGACCCTCTTACTTATAAATTCCTCTCTCCTACATACTCAAATCTTTTTTACTCCATTTTTATTTCCCTATCCAAAAATCTGCAAAATGTCTGTGTTATAAACCGATAAATATATGAGGGTATTATAATGTCACTCGCTTCGAAACACAAAAACGCTAACAAAAACTGCTCTAAACGCGAAACCTTTTTACAGTATTTTCACTATAAACTCACGAATAAAAACAGATAGCGTTATCACGCACGTAGGCAATGAACTACATCATATCAGAATTTGCGTTTTTATGAATTTTTTTACTATGTTCGCCATTTTTTATTCGTTTATTTCGACGCGTGCTGAGCAACGGAGTGGTCCCCAAGGAATGGGATCAAATCTCAATGCTCTAGGATATTGTATACGAATCCGGGAATAACAATATTTTGTTGATGTTTGAAGCGAGGGCTTAATTAAGTAGTTTGTAAACAATTGTTCAGGGAATTGGAGCCCTGTTGATGGGGGTGATGGTTTCGTGTTGCTTTTTAATAGGAATACTTTAGGAATTTAATTGGGGTGTTTATTCGTAACGCCGATATGGATGTGTTTTCGAAATATAATTATTTGTAGCCATATGTAAACAGATATTCACCCCTATTCTGTAACTCAATCGATAACTTTTATCGATCGATAATAAATTATAGCCAATAATTATAGAGACACTGAATAAAAAATCTGTTGTGGCCAGCACAAGACCTCTCGCCATTTCCATATTAGGCTATATAAGGCTGGGTCCGATGTCGTATTTATAAATTATACAATTTGATTTAATTTGATGCTTCAGATTAATATTATATTTCGTAAAATAGAAGCTAAGAAGCTATTCTTTGACAATAAATTTGACGTTTTGCACAAATTATAGCAACGAACCCTAAAATCTAGTTCCTAAAATCCCAAATAATCACTAGATTTAGAGCATATAAATTTAGGATTTAGATATTAGGGTGATAAAAGTGCAACATCGCATTTGGCATTTAGTATTTAGGATTTAGGTCTTCTTCACATTAATGTAACTCCGAATGGGACACTAGTGATATCCATTGGTTCGTATGGCAACTATTTTGTAAAAAATCGTTAATTTAAATATGCAAATAGTTATTTTAATTACTTATTTTATTTAATTTTACTATATTTTGGCTTCATTATTTTTGTCCTATAATTTCGGTGTTTTATCTAATGAATTAGGTAAGTTAATAGATAATTTAAATATATGTTTAGTTAATTTCTTTATTTATGTTTAGTTCAATACTAATCATTTAATCTAATTTTGTATTTAATTTTACTATAATTTGTCACTACAAATTTAGAAAATTTAACTAAATCAACTTAAATAATATAATGAAAACATATTAGTAGGCTGAAAATTACAGATTTGTTTAGTTAATTTAACTACAATTGTTGTTATTTGAAATTTGTATTAAAAGTTATTTACTTAACAAGGCAGGGAAGTTCGTCTTTTCATGACGAATATGTGGGTTGTTTTGCCGAGGCAAAAAAACATAATGAGTCATGAAAAGGAACTTCAATGACGAGATAAGAGAGGTATTGGATTCATGCTAAAATTCGCATGTCCAGATTTTATTGAATAAGCATGATTTAAGGGCCCTAGAATCCGATTATAACATTTTTAAAATTAGGTGTGTGTGTGTGTGTGTGTGTGTATGTGTGTATGGATGTTGGAGGGACGATTCCTCAAAAACTATAAGACTTAAAAAATATTTAACTGCAGATCGTCAATCTGACATTCCTGGGAAGGGCTGAAAAGGTTTTGGTAACAATTGTACAACCGGAAGTATAATTTATAGAGTAAACTAATCGCAGAGGCTAAGGCACTAAGGAAACCAGTTGACAAATTCCATTGTTTATAACATAGTTTGTAAACGACACATGTCAGTGTCAAAAATCAACAGTTTTAGTGACATTCTGATAGCTTTTTCTGGGAAGTATATTTAATCTTTCTTATTATTTTATTAATTAAATATTTGAAATTATAGGTAAAATTGTGGTAAAATGCATATATCCATCAGAAATCTGGTTAATGAATTGGAAGAATCTCTAACATTTAAAAACTTCCTCATACAATGAAAAATAGATATAATTAGAATTATATGTGTGTTGAAGGCATGTTAAATACAATAAAAAACAATATATGGGTAAAGTTCTGTAATATTTTTTTATAAAACGACGGTTCGAAAGCGAAGTGCAATATAATACTTATATAGTCTAATATGGAAATGGCGAGAGGTTTTGTGCTGGCCACAACTGATTTTTTTTCTGTGTATGACAGAAAGAGAACAATTTTATTATTCCTAAATGTTTAAATTTTATGTTATTACGAAAAATCTTGAACGTCACACGGCCGATATACAAATAACGAACTCGTCTGATTATAAGTCTCAACTTCGTCCGTTATTTGCCTCATATGAGCTTAATGACATTAATAACTTCTTATTTACGTGTTGATGGTTGTTTAAATTGTATTTTTTATGTTATAGTCGACATCGTAACGATAGAACCGACGACAACAGAAGAACCGATTGTCAACAACTCTGGGTGCACGCAGCGTCGGCGACTAATCCTCTACCTACTGTGTCTCTGTCTTTTGTTATACTGAGACTGGCGGCCATCTTGTTATCATACCATAGCACTCATGTCAAACAGTTATTGTTAAATGTGTTTCTCTATTTTTAACTTATATCTTAAACTCTATGTTCGTAAGCGTCAGAATGTAAGTATCATTATTTTTGGGGATGATAAAGGCATTGCACAAATTTATATATATATTAAATATTTTCTAACGATTCTTAATCAGGTGCAAGCGAATGAAATCCTGTAAGAGTAATGTGTATAGAAATTTTATACGAATGTTTGTTTTAACGAAATCTTTTTCTTACGTTTTTCTTCACCAAATTCTTATGACCCTCTTACCTGTACTTAAATTGCATATAGTATACCTTTACACCGGTTACTGCACAAATAGGTTAAGTTACTTGTTTCAAATAACAAAAAACGAAATGATTAACAAGAATAAATTAGAGACTATCTGAAGAAAATATGATTTTTTAGTTTTATTGTCAATTATTTTATGTATTTGAAAAAAAAAATATATATATATATATATATACAGAATTGGCCATAAAGATACCAACTTAAAAAAAATTCAATTGCTCTAATGTAAAAACTGGTATTTCAGAAATAAATTACTGCAGTATTAGTGTCTTGAACCAAGTTTAATTTACATTAAAATAATTTGCATTATATTAACAAAAATTGATTCACTTGATAATAATTGGAGATTTTATCAATCGAAACTTTGTGTAACTCAAAAAAAATAAAGACAATGAAAGTTCGAAATACTTCTTTTATTCTTAAAAATTGATTTATGTGCAAAAAAATATTTTTTATTTGGACAAAAATAGCAACTTTTATAAAATTAATATAACAACTAAATTTTCTAATATTTAGTGTAATAACCGGAACCACGAGAATTTATTACATCTTCTCGTTTCATCATGAATTCAAGTAATTTTGTTATTACATTTCTATCAATTAATCTTAGTTCATCACTAAATAATACTCTTTTCCACATGTCAGTTGTCCAGTTTACATGATTTTCTGCAAAAAAATAATCGGGCCTTCACGTTCTTCTTCGAAAGAAGTGGTTTCTTTGCAGGCCGACGACTATAAAGTTCTCCGGCAACTAATATTCTTCTTCCGTCTTGAAGATATTTTATCTTTAACATTACTTAGTAGAAAGCCTAAAATTTTCTTTGATGATAACAACGGATTTTTAACGATATGTGTTTTATCATTCTGTCGCCTCGGTTAGATGTTTTTTTTTGTCTACTAGAAATTGTAGAAGACTCAA
The DNA here is from genome assembly GCA_943142095.1 of Ophonus ardosiacus. Classification (NCBI taxonomy): domain Eukaryota; kingdom Metazoa; phylum Arthropoda; class Insecta; order Coleoptera; family Carabidae; genus Ophonus; species Ophonus ardosiacus. Next base: position 42,249,397 of record OW964835.1, read on the forward strand.
TTTATTCCGCGAAGCACCATTTTCAAATGATTTAATTATTAAATTGCGAAATTCTTTTGTCAAAGTCTTATTACGACCCATAATTTTGAAGTACTAATTTATATTTTTTAAACAATTATACGATATAAACGTTGAAATTGAGAAAATAAAGACATTCATTATGTAGTTGCTATTTTTATGTCCAGACAAAGGTAAGAATTATGCAAATTAAATAAATTCTATAAATTTAATATAAATTATTTTAACATAAAATAAACTTATTTTAAGAGGTTATTCTTTATGTAATTTATTTTCAATATTCTTATGTTCACTTCAGAGAAATAGAAATTTTTTAAAAGTTGCTATCTTTATGGCCAATACTGTATATAAATTTAATTGTAACAAAAATAATGGGTGATTCCATGATTTTTTATTTTTTTATAATAATGTTGTAGTATTTTTAAATTCAGCAATTCCCTAATGTTGACAGTGGGTCTAGGTTCAAATCCCGGTGGCTAACATTATCTTTTCACTCTTTCCTAATTTATTTAGAATAAATATGCTGCACACTCTACGTTCATTTCAATATTTGTGCCGATAGGTGCATGAGTAAATTATGACAAGTCACTGATGTTTAAATGTAGTGGTTAGCTATAATATAACCCCACATCAATACGTGGCGCTGAATATTCTCAAATGAGAATCTTTCAGTCTAACATTTGTGGAAGATAATTTGAGCCAACGGATAGAGTCCGCCATAGCTCAATTGGTAAAGCGTTGTCCCGGCAAGACAGTGGGTCTAGGTTCAAATCCCGGTGGCTCATCGTAAGGCGGCCTCTAGTCAGTATATGAATATTCTGTCATCGAAAAAGAACTTTAATGAAAGAAATTAAAATTACTGAATGGTACTTATAACTTATTTTCATTTAACAAGTAAATCACATTAAAAACTTAAGGAACCCTATTTTTAAACTTGTACAAGAATTTAACTGTATACTGCGCATTATTTCTTTTAATTTTATAATTGTATTTCACATTAAAACGTAAAATGTGTTTGTGAAAATAAATATTACAACGTTGCATTTTACTATGACGCTTGCAAGAAAAGAGAGTTAAAATATTTTTGACGGTAAATCAAATATAAATATTTTCTAACTATTTATTATTGTCTACGTACCTAACCTATTTGTGTAGTACTCGTGCTTATACATACTATACACGGAACCTCAAAAGTATAGAAAATAAACCTCATTTTCTACAACTTTTGACGCCTTCCGTATACATAAATATATTTTTGCACGACCATATATTTTCCGAAAATATAGTATAGTATTTCCATGAGTTGTACGCTTTTTCGATCATTTTAATTTTGACACACGGATTAAAATTTTAATCGTGATAGCGATAGCCCCAACAACAACACGTGGGTAAAATAAACAAATGCTCAACAGATCGATAGCGAATCAGCAATCAGATGAGCGGACATTACTCGGAATTAAAAAATAATCCCTGTGTCGCCCCCGGAAGAACGTATTTAATTTTAAGTAAAATCAGGGTATCATTTCTAGGTAATATCATGAATTTAACCTAAGCAAGCTTGAATATGTTGTATGTGTGAATGTATTTTTATCTCATGTAATAAGTGTTGTCAATTATTGATATTTTCGTTTGTTTGAATGCTTTGACTGTAAATTTTAAAACAATTTTAAACATAGATTGGTTATGCTATATGTTTTGCATTTATACACAGTTCAATATTTTCAAAATATCAGAACGAAAACAATTCGGGAGTGAAGAAGAGGAGGAGCTTAGCGCGTGACGTAACAATATGGCCGGTTTAAGGTAGATGCTTCGTTTCCCGTAACTGTATTGCGTTTGAAATACAAAGTAATAATAATATTAAATAAAAATAATGTTTCTAGTATGAATAACATTTTGAATTTTGCCAACTAGTCCGTTTCATATAAAAATTATGTTCAGCATTCTCTCGAATTTTGAATTTACATGATTCGAGTCTTTGTTTTCTTGAATCTACATAGTACTGAATTAATACAGTCTTTGGTAGATTAATGGAGAGATAAGTATTATTATTTTATTGTCAACTTTGTGCAGGCAGGTCTACAAGTTTAGATTTCATTACGAAGTATTTTAATAAAGACACTAAGTAATTATTATCTTGTAGTTATACCCGGCAAAATATAATCTTGCTTTACAAAATGCAAGGAGCAAGCATTATTTTTACTCGGTTCCTTTCCATTTTTAAAAGATGAATGCATAACATTCGTCTACCAACTATTTCAAATTGGCAAATTTCTCTGATAAATTTTTCTATAGAATTTGGGTTCTTGTTTTCGTACATAGATTAAACACAACTAAAACGTGTTGAAGTTTTAGATTTTGTTATTATACTTTATTTCACGTAAGAATAGCGTTGGTTTAGTTAGGGATATATAAATTCTACCCTTTGATTGGTCAGAATATAAACCTATTTCACAGAAACGAAACAAATATCGCCTGTCAGTTGTCAAATAAAATCTACAGAATTAAGTGATGTTTAACCATATTTTGTTGCAATTTTAGATTTTGACATTTTTACAGATAAATATATTTATTATTGACAAAGCTTGGTTTCACAAATTTAAATTATTTATTCAATGCATGTAAAAACGGTCGGCTCTTAAGAGTAATCTACTATTTTCTTACGTAAAATGAAGTATAGCCTACAAATTTCAATCCACTCGTGATTTATTTGTTAAATAAGTGACAGAAACGATGCGTTCGCCGCTACCTCGGCTAGGACTTACTACCATGTACTAGTTCATATTTTCGCCGATAGACGTCATATTGATCTATTTCACTAGCGACTAGTTATTCAACTAAAATTCTTTTCACATTTAGGTGTCTCATAGTATAATTGTTACTATGGTTATTTGAAATAAGCAATGCACAGCATTACTTACTCCGTGAGAGACTATTTAGGAAGTTACGTTGGAATTATTACTGATTTTTGCGTTTACAAAATTATTTTATTATTGAAATATTTTAACATTATAAAACTTATTTATTTAAATCAATATTAACATTTATGTTAAAAGCTACTTAGGTTACTTATCTTTACACAATAGCAGCTTTCATCTACGGCTGATAAAACGAGTTTGTGGTTACTAGCTACGAAATTAAATCCAACGATACCACTTATGCTTGTAAGTTAATATGTTTTAAAGAAAGGATCTAATTTTCACTTTTCTTTCAAATAATTCCCAATGACAGATAATAATTATTGCAGAATTTTTTTCATTAACAACATAACAAAACAACAACCATTCTATGACTACTTTATAATTTTAAATAATATATTTATTGACATGTCAGTTTCGAACGATGAACGAAAATATAAAAAGGATTTAAAAAGATTTTTAAAAAGTGTTGAATAAAATGTTAGTCACTAAAGAAACTTACGTAACATTCTCTTTACAATCAAATAATATTACTACCAAGTATATATCTCTACCCATTTTTGAATTATATTCTTTTTAGAATTTAATATTAAATGCTCTAAATATGCGTACACTTACGTAACATTGTCTTTACAATCAAATAATATTACTATCAAGTTTATATCTCTACCCATTTTTGAATTATTGCCCCAAAAGTCAATATACCCCATATTCAGATAAAAACTTCAAAATTTTCAAAAATCTAATTTTTATGTATCTAGATACTTCTCAATGCGCTGATTCCAAATTTTGAAACCGCAGGTCGATATCTCTTTTCGTTCTCGAGATATTTAGATTCAAAGTTTTGCTCAAAACTGCCCATTTTTGGGTATTAACCCAAAAATGGGTCGAGATATGAATTTGGCGACAATACCATTCGATTCTACGGGCAAAACTACATAAGTACACCAATTTTCAGAATTTTTGAACACCGCATACAATCTCTAAAGCAAAATAACTGAAAATGGCCAAAAATCGCAAAAATCGTAAGGGGTACCCCTTAGGATTTTTTCAGATTTTAGCCATTTTTGGGGGTTTCAAACTTTTATTCATAAAAGATGAACCGGTTGGACAAAAATTATGAAAATTGGTATACTTATGTATTTTTGTCCGTAGAATCGAATGGTGATGTCGCCAAATTCATATCTCGACCCATTTTTGGGTTAATACCCAAAAATGGGCTGTTTTGGGAAAAACTTTAAATCTATATATCTCGAGAACGAAACGAGATATCGACCTGCGGTTTCAAAATTTGGAATCAGCGCATTGAGAAGTATCTAGATACATAAAAATTAGATTTTTGAAAATTTTGAAGTTTTTATCTAAATGTGGGGTATATTGACTTTTAGGGCAATAATTCAAAAATGGGCAGAGATATGAACTTGGTAGTAATATTATTTGATGTTACGTAAGTGTACGAATATCACAAATTACACACAGAGAGAAAAGTTTACTATTGAATGTTTCTGAAGAAAAATAAGTTTACGTTATCGGCGTGGCCATTCAAAAGTTACGGTCTAATCAATGTTGGGACACCTAAGTTTCCTACACTAGTAGTTCACTAATAATAACAAGTATCATCTTAAAAGATGACTTATAATCATATGAACTGTCATACCAAATTTCAACCAAATCGAATATAGCGTTCTGTTATTATAAGCAAAATTAATTTTTTTCGACGAACTTTGAAGCAGAATTCTGGCTAAATGGTACACTTTTCGGGAAAAGCACGTTTAGTTAAATCGTCTTATTTTTAGCCTATGAATCTGTGAGTACGTCTTGCCCATCTTTTTTAGAGATGGCCTATGTAACAAATGTACGTTATTCTAGTTGACATAAAAAGGTACACATTGTTCAGCGAGATGAGTGAGTTTTAACTCACTAATTTAGAATATAAAATTAAAAGGTTTGTTTTATTTTGTAATATTCATTCATTTTGCAAATGTAAACTGTGTATAAATGCAAACAAAGCACTTTCCCTACAATTGGATAAGTTTTACGAATAAATTAATAAAATTGAATCTAACAACCACAAATTTACCTACTCGTACTACGGAGCTCTAAGCTTAATTATTCTCGTCAATTAATATAAATGCTTGTGTATGTTGCGTAACAATGAGATTTAAACTAACATAGAGTGATATTCTGTATCTAATATACACCGTTTGGTTTCGCTTAAGCTTCACTCTACCCTACTAAAGTAAAGTAATACTCGTATCATCTTATGGAGTGGCTGACATTTCACTATGCATGTAGATAGATTATAAAATATACCCGAAACTACATTCAAAAATTACTTCTAGTTTATAAAATTATGTTTTCTAACGTGCTATATGTTTCATTATACATATCTACCTGCAACTAATCTTAATGGGCTACTTGCGTGGTACTGAAAATCCGATTTCTGTCACTATATACGTAATGTTATATTGAAAACATATATAAAAATATAAATTTTATTTTAAAATAATTATTTATTTTTTACTAAATTAAGAAAGAAAATTTTCTGTGACGTCTTTTATTGAACTGGGGGAGGTTAAGCATGTTTAAGAATGTTATCAATAGATGGCATGGCGTGCGAGAAAGTTTTGATTTGAATTTGACATTAGTTAATTTTTCTCTCTCTCTCTGGTCACTCAAATACATTAATTACTTAATAAATAAACACATAGGTAGTTACTTGTAATTTAAAATATCGATAGCAAAAAGATAAACTAAAATACTAACCTCCAAACTATTGTTGAAACGTCAAACAGGAGATCTACATTATCCGTACAAACAAACGCTATGGCTTTACGACCGTTTATTGGTGCGGTGTAATTCTACGTCATACATGGCGGAAATTCAAATAATCAAATTTCATTATTTTTTTCTGGCTAATTAATAAAAATTTTGTCAAAAGAAAAAATATGGGTAGCAAGTTTTTACCTTCTCTTCAAAAATATTAAATAAAAAAAGGTACGCAAGTAGCCTATTGATACAAAATTTACAATTTATAATTTAGATTTTAAAATATGTATTCACTTAAAACGCATGCGATGATTTATGAACGATTTACAAATTTAGAAATTTTAAATTTAGATTTGGAATATAATTATATTTTATATTCCCAATTGTAAATTTCAAATTCGACCAATCACAAAAGAGAACTATAAACATGGCGGTAAGGTATAACGTTGCTTCATCCGTCAGCTGTCTTTTTTGTTTGTGAGTTGTTGAAATTTTGAAGACGGATACACAGGAACAAATTGATATTTTGTTTTTTGTTAATAAGCAGTATTGCGAACGACAAAGCAAATGAATTGTACGAGTGTACGAGGTCTTTCCGAAAAGTATCCGACCTTCCTTTATATTTCCCCGCTGCTGTTATTCTGCGTCATCGGGCTGGTGGCATCCTTCGAAGTAGTCCCCATTTGATTGAAGAATACGCTTCCAACGGCCTTTCTACTTTTGGAAGCAGTCTTGGAACTCGTTTTTTGGTATTGCCTTTAGAGCATTCGTCGTATTAGTTTCTTTGTCGTCGAATCGGTGTCCTTTGAGCGACATTTTTAATCTTGGGAACAGCCAAAAGTCGATCATTATTGACCATTTCCAAATTGTCCTGAGCGATTTCAAGGCGAAGGTTTTTCTGCTCCACCGTTAGCAATTTCGGAATGAATTTGCAAATTTTCATTTAAAATCTTCCAAACACTAGTTTTCGGTATTCCCAGATCATATTCTAGTTCTCGCACAGTCAGTCGACGATCTTCATTGATCACAAGTTGCACACGTTCGATATTTTTGTCGTCGAAGGCCGCCCAGAACGTGGGTTAATATCAACAGATGTGCGGCCATCTTTGAACCGTTTATACCAGTCTTTTACTTGTGTTTTGCTCATACACTCGTCCCCAAATGCCGTCTTTATCATTTCGATGGTCTCCACACAACTCTTTTCGAGTTTTAAGCAAAATTTAACGCAAATTCGTTGTTCCGATCTTTCTGTCATTTTTTACAATAGCAAAATGCGACAAACGTAAAAAAACACTTTGTAAACAAACGCATGCTGCACGTAAACTAAGGCGATCCGACCAAAACTGCGGCATCTAGGGAATTCGTGAAGCTTTACTGTTGACACTCGTACCCGGCAGAGGGCGCTAAAATTGTCAGGCGCGAAGATATGAAGGAAGGTCATATACTTTTCGGACAGACCTCGTATACTTTCAGAAACAAACTATGATACTGCCCTTTGAGAAATCAATGTGTTAATAGGCCTAACAGACCATCTACATATTTTAAGTTTGTGTTTGTTTTATTCCTTTATTATACAAATCAACAATAGTAAAAAATATGCCCGATATTATTAAAAAATCATCTTGTTCAGTAGCGTCTATCAAATTCATGGTTATGAAAATAAAATTGTAACCTAAAATCTGAACTAATAACTGGTGAAACGTCAAATGACAAGCAGTGACAAGTCAAACGATAGATATCGATTGGACTTTAATTAAATTTACAACTATTTTAAAATCGAACATAATATTTTCTATGCATTTTTAATTATTTAAAGTAATTGTAGATTATTTTTTCACCATCTATTGGCTCTACTGGTTTTGAAAATATATATGTTTAAAATTTAAACTTAAAATTTAAATATTCGTTATTAATCATGATTCTATATTTAGATTCTTTTATATACGAATATAAGGCTAAATTTTTGTGCTTTGTACAAGAATAAACATTGAAAATTGTTTACAATGTAAAAATATCCTGAGGCGAACAGTGTTATTATTAAATTTATCAGGAAAACAAAAAAAAGATCATACATCATTTTGAAAATAATGTACTCGTACATATTATTTATAAAGAAAAAGCATATTACTTTCCCAAAATAACATTTTTTTTGTTTTAAAAATACATTGTAACTTGAAACAAATTAATTTCAAATAATGACGTCCGTAAATATTTTTTATAAATATATATTTCCATATGAATTATGTTTAAAACTATTAATAATAATATTAGGAAAGATTATTTTAAAACAAAAATATAATACAAGTATTATAAAATAAAATTTTATTTTTCTATTTTACTAATATTAGTATTTATTTTTTAATAATAAATACATAAATGTGAATGGTATATTCGCATACCGTGAGTATTTTTTAACGTGAAACATTGGGTTTGTCATATCCATGGTTACGACTTGACATTTGATTGACAGCAATGTATTTGCCCGTTCCATTTAATATGAAACATAGGGACCGAATTTGACATTTGATAAGGCGTCAATAGAGGTTCATTTTGTTTAAATAATTATACCTGCATTCTAAATTAAAATTAGTTGCAGAAAAAATATAGTGTGCACCTTGTGCCCGAGTGGTTTTCTGACTCGGCTAAATTTCTTACAATATTTAAATATAAAACTTCTGTCAAATTCATTCCCCATGTGTCATTTTAAATAAGACGGACAAATACATTGCTGTCAATCAAATGTCAAATCATAACTTATAGGAAAATTCAACGGTTATCTGTCATATTGACAAGATGTCATTAGAGGTTAATTTTGTTTAAATAATTATACCTGTTTTCTAAAAATTAAATTTAGAAATATGTTTAGTTCTCATGACTCTGCTAAATTTCTTACAATATTTAAATATAATACTTCTGTCAGATTCGTTCCCTATGTTTCATTTTAAATGGAACGGGCAAATATATTGCTGTCAATCAAACATCAAGTCGTAACCATGTATATGACAAACCCGATGTTTCACGTTAAAAAATACTCACGGTATTTGTGGTTACACAATGAAATAATACGAAATTAAAAGAAAATCAAATATAGTATATTATAAAATCAATTAACTAAAAATAAATTACGTAAAAACGGGTTAAGTAAATGTCATCTAGTACCAACCTTTTAAAACAAAAAATTGGGCATCGAAATGACTTCATTATGAACGCAAAATCTAAAAAATATTTTTATTATGAATATATCCAGTTAAATATATTTGTTTCATTATTTCTAATAAATACAGGTGTCTCAGGACGAGCTTACGCTATCTATATTTTAAATACTATTTAATATAATTTAACAAAATTTGGTATCTAGGGGTTATCCTACATGCCCGTTTCAACTAAAATATTTTGAAAGAAGTAGCACTTCCGGTTTGACCGGAAATTGACCTCAACTTTCTTATTTTAAATGGAATACGCTATATTTTATTTTACCATTGAATACAGCGGAAAATTTTACATCTGAAGCAATAAAAACATTTTACTCATGATCAACTACTTCCGGCGTTATTCAACTTTTTTTGATTTTTTGTCTGAAATCCGGCACATTTTCAAAACTCTGTATATCGGGAACGAGATCGAATTTTTATAATCTGAAAAAAGCCTTTTATAAGGAAGACTTTAAGCTACATTATCATAGAAGAATCCTCGATTATTTATAAAAATAGCATATTCCATTTAAAATAAGAAAGTTGAGGTCAATTTCCGGTCAAACCGGAAGTGCTACTGCTTTGAAAATATTTTAGTTAAAACGGGCATGTTGGATAACCCCTAGATACCAAATTTCGTTAAATTATATTAAATAGTATTTAAAACATAGATAGCGTAAGCTCGTCCTGAGACCTGTATAATAAAATATAATATTTATTACATCCATATTTAATATTATCAAATTCATAATTCTTTTTAATATAAATCTGTTGTTATTTTATTTCATTAATTTTAAATTTAATATTTGAAAGTGTATATTTTCCGATCTCCAATATATCGTGTATGAAATTTATGGCTGCGTTCACCGATAAATCAAATACTGTAATTAGATTCTGGTTTCGATCTCACATAATCAAAAACGCGAATCCATGGAATGATTTAAATTATTGGTTTGAATATGTAATGGAACATGTAGCACGAATTTAATTGCTTTACTTCAAATTGCAATAATTACCTTTATGATTTGAATGTCAAAATCTATTTATAACATTCTGTGCCCTAAATAACTTAAAATTCTTGCTATAGTATGCTCAAAAACTTGTATTACGTACTCTGAAAAATAACAAGAATCAATAGTTTTTAAAAATCTTATTTTCGTCGGAATTATCCGAGCTGAATTGGTTGTAGAAAATAAACGCGGTAATGAATGTTGAGGCAAAAAATTTAAATTTGACCCTATGAATTAAATGGAACAGAAAGTTTTAAAAAAATATGTAGGCGAGGTACCAAAGCGTTGATTCCGGGAGACGGGAGAAATATTAAAATTGAAGTTTTATTCCGGCAATATATACATTAAAATCACTAGGCCTCAGATAAGTTGCAAATTTATAAAATAAATCGTATTTGAATCATCAACTTCACTAGATTTAGTGATAAGTTCACTAAATTTGCAATACTGCTACCACTCAAATCACTGATACGATTTGGGGATTCCCGAGCTGTAGCTAACACTGTAGCTGTACCAGTGTTTTTAAGTTTTAATTTTCCACACAGGAACCTAAATGTTTCTTGATAGAAAAGAGACATTAAGAAAACCGACTCGAGTATTTATGAAAGTGGTTATTTAGTGGAAAATCTTAGGACTGAACCTTTTCGTTTTTTCTTTTGGTCTGGAAACGGGAGACCCTCTGTTTGGTAGGGCCCGGGGCGGACAGAATTTTATAAGAGCTTTCATTTGATATGTCACGAGGGATATACGAGGGTCACGCCAAAATTATTGAGATACAGAAATATTATTTGAAGGAGAAGCATGTAGTTTTACTGGTGTTCAAAATAGTCGCCCCCTGCTTCAATACACTTTTGTAATCGAATTTTCCAGAGATGGAAAGCTTTGAGCCATTCATTTTCTGGAATCGTATTAAAATACTCCATTATGGTGTTGTTAATCTCCTCTTCTGACGTAAAATAACGACCACGTAAATGTTTTTTCAAAATAATAAATAGCCAGAAGTCACACATTGCAAGATCAGGAGAATACAATGGATGCTCAATGACTTTTTCAAAAAAATAACAGTTGTCGCAGCGGTATGGGAGGACGCATTATCATGGTGAAGCATTAAACCCTTAATTTTCACACTGCGAAGAACTTCAGGTAGACATTTTTGTGTGTACCAATTGGCAGTAACAGTCTTCTGTCCCTCTAACCTAATTGCTTTCACAAGACCTGTACTTCTGAAAAATACAGCGTACATAACTTTTTTAAGTGCACGTTGTTTTTTCACGGTAACTGGTTTTGGGTCATCTTCAAACACCCATACCTTACTTTCTTGACGCGTTGGATCATCATAAAAGGGTATGTAAGTTTCATCGCCAGTTACAATTTTAGAAAGAATACGATGACCGCCATTATTTAACAATTTTAAAGTGGCGCGACTAATTGTAACACGCTTGGCTTTTTGTTCTTCCTTTAAGTTGTGTGGCACCCAACGAGAAACAATTTTTCTAACACGAAGTTCTTCATGCAAAATTTTTGCTATTGCTGCGGATCCAATGCCAAAGGCATCTTCCATCGTTTGATAAGTCGTTTCTCATCACGCAAGAAATTACGGCCTCTTTTGAATTCTGAAAACCAGCGAACTATAGTTGCTCGAGATGGAGCTTCATCTCCAAATGCCAATCGTAGACGTTCCTCGCACTGTTCTTCACCTAATACAATTTTAAAGTCGTAGTAAATCATAGCGCGATAATGCTCTCTTCCTAACTTCATGTTGCAGTTTATTTCCACTTCGAATTCCACCACAATAAATCACTTCAACCAGATGTTATTATTGGACAGATATTTTAAATAAATTGTGGTTTGACATTTGTGCACTAAAAATTTTACAAAGCCAACTGTTTCCCATCATCTCAATAATTTTGGAGTGACCCTCGTATTGTTATTTAAGATTTAAAAGTTGAGAGTGGTGGGGATAAAATTAGTGAATTAAAAAAAATCAAAAATATTAATAAAATGTGGCCCCTAGATGTTAAAACATTTAGCGTAAACCGGGTATGTCTGTCACAATTCGTTTCAAAGTTATTGGCCACTCTGTATATTAATTTTCATCGTTTTTGAGCATACTACAGCAAGATTTGTAGAATGCATCTAATTTCTTATGATCCCTGCACAATGCACAGTCACAAGTAAAATATTTTTCTTATGAAATTGTTTACAATCAAATGAACAATCAAGTAAAGACCTACGACTACCTATTCAACTATTTTTAAACAAAAACGTAGCGGCACTTGATAGTCAATATATAGCAACCGAATTTCTTACAATAAGACAGCATAGTACGTTTACATAACTTTAATTATTTTTGTAGATCTCTTCTTTCTTCACCCAATTTCTCTAATGACTAAATTGAGGTTAGAAAATGATATTTGAGTGAATCTACATAATATACGAAAGATTATTTGAATAATTATAGAGGTTAATGTGATAATAGTTAGTTTAATTGCATCGCCATTTTTAATTGTTTTTAACGTTGTTTTAATGTTGAATCATCTTCATCAAATGATATTATTTCGCGTGGATACAAGACTGCACAACTAATGCAAGAAAATATAACTAAGTTTTAATTAGAAATATATTTATAATATTTTTAGGTATAACATTATTGTTTAAAGTAGGTTTGTATGCTATTACTGTAAAACTGCTATTACATATTTCGAAATATTTTTAAAGTATACACAGTAAAATTTTTGAAAGAAGTCCGATCAAGGCCATCTACGAATTGTATCTATGAATTAAGATTTTGTGCTGTCAAATTTAGTAGTGTTTTTTATTTAGTTTTTATGAGGGTACATAATATCTTGTGTACCTCATAAAAACTATGTAAACCCCACTACTAAATTTGACAGTATAAAATCTTAATTCATAGATGCAATTCGTAGATGGCCTTGATCGGACTTCTTTCAAAAATTTTACTGTACTTACCTGCATTTTTTATAGTTGTTAAATAATGAATTCAAGAACACAGTATTATAGTATATTATGTGGCAAGTGTGTCAAGCAATACTTTTTCTACGACCTTGCAATAAAATATTTTTTCTTCACATTGTCATCCTTTTATCGACTTGTGTAACCATGGTTACCAACGTTACGAGTGTTTAACAGCTTTGTTTTATTAAAATACTATTCAGTTTGTAATATTTAAATTTTAAAATAATAAACAGTGCGTGAAGTAACATTTTACGCACAGTGTGCAAAAAATCTAACTTCACACATAAAAATTGATACGTAAAGTACTCATTTCACGCATGGGAGTAGAAAAAAACTTTTTTTGGCATCACCATGCCATTATCAGTTTGTATTATTGCGAGCAGATGGCGTCATAGTGACGTCACAGAAGTTTTAAAACTATGTTTCTCGAATTCTATTAATATTTAACATAAAAATATACTTATATATCTACTTTTAATACAAGTGAGCAAAGTTTTTTTTTCACGCGTTTGTAAAAGCGAGTGCGCCAACAAAAGACATGAAATATAGTTTTTCTGAAAAAACGAAACATTGTACTTTTTATTTATGGGGTCCCGTGGCCGCGTGCCTGAGTGTCTGGTCGCGAACCTGGGGGAACCGGGTTCGATCCCGACAGACGCCAAATATTTCCAATTTTAAATGGCACAAAAGTGACCCCTGTGGTGCACTCTCCCCACCAGCTATGAGTGCCCGTGAGGTGACGCCTGGTAAGCGCCCACACGGTAAAATATATCGTCATCATTACTGATGTCTACATGTGTTGTAGATACTGGCACACCCAGAAATGGGTAATATGCCGTGATGATATATTTATTTATTTTATTTATTTTATTAATGAAATACTCAACAGTACATATGTTTATAACTGCATTTATTGTAAAGTAGATATTTATTGTACAATTCATAACTCCATCAAAATTAATGTCTCTTGACGTAGATTATTATAGGCTTGTGTATTTTGCTCACTTGTAAAGAAAGTTATTTACTTTGCTCACTTATGATTCAACATGCTATTTTGCTCATTATTTTAAGTTGAATAATAATGAAAATTTGTTAACGATTGTGGACAAAATATTTTTTTATATTATATCTGCTAATACATATGATTATTTTAATCTTAAAAACTGGCTTTGTGATGTTATACAATTATGCAATTTAATTTTATTTAATATAACAGTTTCAGAAGAATTAAAATGAGTACTATATGTAAGTTACAAATTCCAGTAATATGACATATACTTACCTTTATTGCAGTAAAGTAATAATTACTATGTATGTTATTTTAACAAGATATTTATAATTATGTTATTACTATTAAGTAAGAAATATATGTAAGATGTTTTTATTATACTAGCCCTATGAAGCTATTAACATATACAGGGTGTTATATAAATAAGTGAACAACACTTACCCATGGTAGAACTGACTCCATAGATAGTAAATCTGAGAATAATTTTTGTTTAACATGCTTTATACAAGAACTGGAGGCCTGTAAAACTGGTCAATCAAGTCACAGTTCAAAATTTTGTAAAAAAGTAAAAATCAATGTGTTCTCTGAAAAATTGTTATACTTGTCACAAAAGACAAAGATTATTGGCGTTGCGACATATTTCAGATTTTCTAAATGAAAATCTATATTTATGATCACTGAATATAAGTAATTAGGGCTCACTTTAAGACTTTAATTAAAATTACTTTAAGACTTTATCTTTCATTTAAAGTAATGCTAAATTGCTCGCTAAAGTCTTAAAGTTATATTATGAAAACGAAGACAACTTTAATTTTAATTTAAAGTGTTAAAGTGAAGATAAAGTTTATTATGAAAATGGCCCTTAGACTAACAAATAAATAAAATAGATCCGTATAAAATAATTCAAAATAATTTGTATTGTTGAAATATCTAGAAAACATATATGCATACATAACGCACATGGGGTCCCGTGGCCGCGTGCCTGAGTGTCTGGTCGCGAACCCGGGGGAACCGGGTTCGATCCCGACAGACGCCAAATATTTCCAATTTTAAATGGCACAAAAGTGACCCCTGTGGTGCACTCTCCACACCAGCTATGAGTGCCCGTGAGGTGACGCCTGGTAAGCGCCCACACGGTAAAATATATCGTCATCATTACCGATGTCTACATGTGTGGTAGATACTGGCACACCCAGAAATGGGTAATATGCCGTGATGATATATTATTATTTATTATTACGCACATTCAACTTTAGCAAAAAAAGTTTTGACAATCAATATTTTTTCCAGAGAACACATTGATTTTTTACTTTTTTACAAAATTTTGAACTATGACGTGATTGGTCAGATTTAAAGGTCTCCAGTTCTTGTAGAAAGCATCTAAAACAAAAATTATTGCCAGATTTACTATCAATGGAGCCAGTTGTATTATGGGTTAAGCGTTGTACATTTACTTACATAACACCCTGTATATGTACATACATATATTATGTACCTACAAATATAAATAATTGACTATTTGCATCTAACTTGACCGAACCTAAAAGAATTATTTGAAAAGAATACAACGTACTTTAGACTACCCTAAAGAAAACAAACATGTCATAATATAGGATATATGATAATTATTGGATCAGTATTTTAAGTAAATGATTTGTAAAAGACGTGGTTACAGTTCTGAATTCGGTTGCACTTGTAATAAAAATCTAACTTAACCTAATATATCCCAACAATCAAATTATTTATATACATTACGACTAACTCTAAACTTAATTAGATTATAAACTATTTGGATAGTAGGTATATGAACTAACAATATCTTTACCTAACGCATAAAACTCGGCCCGATTTTTCCAAGCATGTCTCCTGGCCATACGTGCCCGTAGCTTACCACAGAATTGCTAACTCCCTATAACGGCTCGGGCTTCATCGATTGGCAAGCTGAAATACTTGTAGGTTCGTTTAAGCAAAAGTCGGTTATTTAACTTAGTGATGCTTTATTATAACTACAAAGTTCTACATCAATGGTTTAATACTATTCTACTTCATGTCTAGTTGACTCTAGCTATTAACAACAACTAATTATTGCGACTACATGACGACTAACTGACGTAAATTCTATCAAAATAACAAGACGTTCACTTGTTGTACTTACTACTATATAGTTCAAAGCTTTATAGGAAAGTAAAAATCAATGTGTTCTCTGGAAAAAATATTGATTGTCAATCTGACGTTAAATATTTTTTTGCATAGACGTACAATTTATATTCTGTTTTTTTGATATTCTCAAAATGCCATTTACCATCACCAACCAAGAGTATGCAGACATGCATATGGTTTATAACGAGACATTACAAAATAGTCGTGCTGTTGTAAGACAGTACAGAGAGTTATTTCCAAATAGACGTCAATGATTTTATGTCATTTGTGACAGGTATCATATTTTTTCTAGAGAACACATTGATTTTTACTTTTTTATAAAGTTTTGAACAATGACGTGATTGGTCAGTTTTAAAGGCCTCTAGTTCTTGTAGAAAGTATGTTAAACAAAAATTATTGCCATATTTACTATCTTTGGGGTCAGTTCTACCATGGGTTAAGCGTTGATCACTTACTTACATAACAGTTGCCCAAATAAGTTTTAAAGCCACTCAGATCGCAGACTTTTTAAATGGGCGGTTGATCTGTGCAATTACTGTTCGTATCAGTTCCTGTCTTGTTTCACTAGGATCATAACCGTATACAAATAAGTTAAAAGCACAAAGTTACTGTAATAATTATTATTTGATGGCGTTTATTTCTCTTTCGCTTACTCCTCAGGACAAAATTGGTGTCCCGCATTATAGTTTATAAACTAAACAATTTTAGACTAGCTGTAACGTACTGACGATATATTTTGAAAAATCAAAATACTGACCATTAATAAAAAAAAAATATTAATGAAACAAAAATAGAAGTGATATGCATATAGTCTATTATTTAAACTCACTACCAGTGAAAGTTGAATAATTATTTTTTTATTGTAAACAAATAAATATTATATTTGAAAAAAGGCTGTAACAGATATTTGTTACATTTATGTAATTGAAACTACAATTGATATGTATAGAGAAAATTTAAATCAATATCAACGATTGGCTTATTGATAATCATTAAATTTAAACCCTAACCTAAGATAAAACAAATATAAGTTGGAAGTGTCTACTGCACTGTCCAGACAGATCCGCAAAAAAATTAGTGAACTGCGACCAGACGGAATCTAGCGGCCATTTCTCGAATCTACCTAAAAACCACTGTCTACCAATTAGGAATTGTCAGTTAGGTATTGTTTTGGTTGTTTAAAAAAAAAAAAAAACTATAGCATTACCTTACTGACAAAGGGCTACTTGCGTGATACTGAAAATCCAATTTCTATCACTATATACGTAATGTTATGTTGAAAACATATATAAAAATATAAATTTCATTTTAAAAAAATTATTTGTTTTTTAGCAAATTAAGAAAGAAAATTTTCTGTGACGTCATTATATTGAAATGGAGAAGGGAACCATCTTTAAAAATGTGATCTATAGAAGGCAGGGCGTGCGAAAAGGTTTTAATTTGAATTTGACATTATTTCATTTTTCTCTCTCTCTGGTCTCCCAAATACAATAATTACTTTACAAATAAACACATAGGTAGTTACATGTAATTTAAAATATCGATACCAAAAAGACAAACTAAAATACTAACCTCCAAACTATTATTGAAACGTCAAACAGGTGATCTACATTACCCGCACAAACTTGCCGTTGCTTTGGGTGGTAGCACGCTAAGGCTTTACGGCCATTCATTGGTGCGGCGTAATTCTACGTCATACATGGCGGTAATTTCAAATAATCAAATTTCATTATTTTTTTCTAGCTAATTAATAAAAATTTTGTCAAAAGAAAAAATATCTCTACAAACGCCAAATATTTCCAATTTGAGTGCCCGTGAGGTAACGCCTGGTAAGCGCCCACACGGTAAATATATCATTACCGATGTATACATGTGTAGTAGATACTGGCACACCCAGAAATGGGTAATATGCCGTGATGATATGTTTATATTTATTTTTTATAAAAATGTGGACAGCAAATTTTTACCTTCTCTTCAAAAATATTAAATAAAAAATCTGTTGTGGCCAGCACAAGACCTTCCGTCAATTCGATGTATTTTGTACAAAACCCATACCAAAAGGTTCTTGGAACAGATTCTATATAATATCATGTAAAATCGAACACGAACACATACTATTTTTTTACAAATTCCATACCAAAAGTTCATTTGAAAAGGCTCTATAAATCCAATAAAATTATAACATAAACTACACTAAGTAAAATGCACTTGACACATTTTACTTTCTGCGTCAGCTTTCCCCTATTTTATTAGTGGTCGCTGTTTTCTCTTCTCTTCCACTCATTCTGTCCAACGCATCTTCTTCACACAGTCCTTCCTTTCTCAAGTCTTCTGCGATACAGTCCTTCCATTTTCGTTTTAGCCTTTCACTGTATGTCACTTGAGAGGACCACTATGAAATACTAATTTTTCATCCCATACTTTCCATATTTGGTTTTGCACTTGCAACACACATCTGTCAATTAGAATTTTGAATGTATCAGCTGTTTCCATGATAAATAACAAAGCTGACTAATTTTTGAAAATTAATTTCTTTATAATGCTTTAACTCTACATCTATTGAATATGAAGGAAAATGAATAATCAAACCATATAGAGAAGAGTATTTTCTTTAATAAATATAATAACAAAATGTCAAAAAATAATATTTGAATATGAAGGAAAATTTATAATCCAACCGTATAGAGAAGAGTATTTTCTTTCTTCTTTAACTGCGTTTTTATAAGAAAAATTGTTAAAAACTTCAAATAAGGGTACTTCCGGTGGATCAATTATAACCAAAATCTAATCAACTCTTCATATGGTTGTACTGAAGAGGAATACGAAAGGATTATAATTTTTAGAACTGTGTTATTGGAGTTATCGTCGGAGAAAAATTTGTCACACACGGACATACATACACACACACATACATACATACATACATACATACATACATACATACATACATACATACATACATACATACATACATACAGACATCATCTTAAAAATAGTAAATTCGTATTGTAGGGACTCTAAAACGTGGTTATTCATTAAAAACTCCACCGAAATTTTTGACCAAAGACAATACCTTCCTTACCTAAAGGTGACGGAATGTAAAAAGGTACGCAAGTAGCCCATTTTAGGTTCTGTTCGCGAAGTGGCCGCCAAATTTTTTTACGGCTGTCTCTGTGCAGTAGACATTTCCTTTCGCCTATTCATACCTATTATACATAACCTATACTACATATAAGTGTTCTTGCTTTAGTTGTGTGAGTCTAGTAGTTTCGTTCGAACCCCCATAATTTCGAAATTTTGTATATAAGATAGGTAGTGAACGTGAACGATCTGAACTGATTGTAAGTAGAGGAGAAGAACTGGAACTTAGCTTGTAATGAAACTGTTATTAGAACAGATGACAGGCCACAGGCCACTCATGTCTTCCTTATATGCTACATTGTCTGTTATATTAAGGGGAGCAATGCATTGTCCAAATCCGAGCTCTATCATAAATATAGTATCGAGAACTAAGATATGACTCTTCATCAGTGTGACATACTCAGTCGAATTATTAACTCTTATTAAATATAAAACACTGATATAGCTTTTAGAACAGTATCAAGTACATACAAGAAAATACACTTGAAATCATTTTGTATTGTAATGTGTAATAATATATTTTTTAAAGTTTAAATTTGTTTTTCAAATCTTTGGCTATAGCAAAGTTAGTTATTGAGATATTGACAAGGTCAAGGTCCAGGTACTTTTTGAACAAACATTGGGCAGTGACACACTGAAAGTCATCCACATATAGGTATTTTTCATATTAAATAGCATTATTGGAATAAAGCGATTTAACAATTTTTAAAAGCCATAAATATACACTCCTGGACAAAATTAACGCATCATTTTTAATATTTCGTTTATTTCACAAAGTTAGCTTATTTTTGGCATGTTTTATGGTTTTTTAAATTAGTCCCTTACAGGTAATTAAGATTTTGTAGAAAATAACGCAACATAATATACCTTTAAATTAAAAACTGCAATATTATTCAAAATGAAGACATTGTGAATTTTTTAAATAAATTAAAATTTAAAATTTTATGGGAAAAAATTATATAATACTTGGTATTACCACTTCTTACATTAATTATGGCTTGCTTTCTTCGTCCCATGTTTCGAAATAAATTGTGAGGTGAGGTATGTTTTCCCTTTCTTGTAGCCCAGCATTCTTTAGCTCATCTAGAGTGCATGGGACAGGTACAAGACCTCTTTCGCTTCTTTTCAGCATATCCCGTACGTGCTCTATTGGGTTTAATTTTGGACTGCTAAATAAAATTATATAAAATAAATATGAAAATACCTCCAATTACCGGCGAAAAAGGAGTGACATGGTCTTATATGACATCCTGCACGTATTTCTGTTCATTCGTTGATCTTCTACGAAGCACCGCCAACTCTGTGCGTTCCTTAAAACAATTAGCTCCCCAAAACAGTATGGAATCACAAAAGCAGGGCTCTCGTGGAGCAATTTATCACTGAGTATATCGCTGTCCAGGTCTCCTCCAGGTATGATCTCTTTCGCCTGGTAATTTTAAGCTGACTCATGTTTCATCAGAAAACAAAACACGGTTTCATTCAGCCGAATTCCAGTGAATATGTTGTCTTACAAATTGTAAGCGAGTTACTCGATGAGTTCTGGTGAGACACGGTTCTGTGTTAGTACATCTATTGGCCAGTCTTGCTTTCTCTAGTGTTCTTCTTACCACACGGGTAGAAATCGACGCAGCACGGGCTTCAGGAATGTGATTATTTTGCATATTACTTGTAATTTGTCGTCTTCTCAGAATTTCTAGAGTTAGAAATCTGTCGTCTCTTTCTGTCGGTAGTTTCGGACGACCTTTCTGTGTCTCCTAAAGTTGAATCTGGTCTTTTTAAACCTCCTTAAAGTTCGTCCCATAGTACTAAGATCAACTACCAAGTTCCCCAATCTTGGCCCCATCCAATAGAGCTAACGCCCGAAAAACCTCAAATTCGGACAAATATCAACCTCTATTAATTTTCCCAATTCAATTTAATGTTAATTTCGTAGTAAAACACAAAAACATGAAATCAAAATTAAATTAAACGAAAAACACTCATATAAACAAGAATTGATTCTTAATTGTTATTATTTTCATATGTCTAGAACCCTAAATTTTCAACTACACCCTAAGAAAAATTCATATATTATTCTGTTTTGAAATAAATCGCGAAAATATGTGATTCATTAATTTTGTCCAGGAGTTTATTAGATTTTTAGTAATATTTAACGAATTTTAAAAGATACTCAAACACGATACGAAATAAAAATTTTAAAAATTAATGTCAAAGCTCAATTTAGGAATCATTTAAACTTACAATATTTTTATTGAATTTTCTGAAATTTTCAATTTTCTTCACATGTTCGCACAATAATAAGGTCTTTGATCTTACTGTTTGTTGGATTGTTTTATTGCAATATGGTATTTTTTTATTTGAAAAATACTGTGCGTTAGTGTCTTACGGTAAGAATAAGGAACAGGGTAAATATTTTTAATCTAAAATTTGTTGTTTCTGGGATCTTGAATATTGTTTCATCGTAAATTGACTAATCAAATAATTAATGATTAATCAGAGGATAGTTGTACATTACATTTACGAATGTTGAACTATTTAATAAAAGAATGAAGAATTGTATTAAGTATTACTGGTTTACAGCATGAAACTAAATGAATAGATAACTATATTAATAGAAATTTACTAATATAGTACAAATATAAATTAAAGAACTGGTAACTATATCTAGTTTAATGCAATGTTCTTATGACGCCGTTTCTGCTGTAAATTTTCAGTATTTGTCATTCTTGATCTTGCCATAAGATTATTTTTCGTTATATTTCAAGCATTACAAGAATAAGAATAAGAAAAATAAATTTCTATTATAAAGAAGATCATAGAACATGTCGTTTAGTGAGTAATGTATAGGTACCATATTTTTTAATGTGAAACATTGGGTTTGTCATATCCATGGTTACGACTTGATATTTGATTGACAGCAATGTATTTGCCCGTTCCATTTAAAATGAAACATAGGGAACGAATCTAACAGAAGTATTATATTTAAATATTGTAAACCACTCGAGAGCACTTAACATATTTCGGAAACAAGGTGCACACAGTATTTTTTCTACATACATACATAAAAACACGCGAATCCCACTTAGTGGGTTAGCAAAAACCCGAAAACAATATTACCAATAGGAAAAGGGATAAGAGTAGGAGCTCAGCTGACTCACTTCACTCTTTAACAACATTCTTCTTTCGCCTTATCCACAATCATCATAGCATTCCTACATAGGAACATATTAAAGTGACCGATTTTCGGTAGCGAATAACCGCATCCGGACCACAATAATAGTTACACAAAAATCATCCTTCGCCACACATTCCTGTACAAATATACTTCGTTCACATCGTCCACATAAAAGTTCAGATGTCTCTCCATTCTCATAAAATATTCTTACTAACCATATATCTTCACACCACAATATTTACAAAACAATCATCCTTTGCCACACATTCCTATCCAGGCACACTTCTTTCGCTTTAGCCACATTCATAATCGTATTCATACATGCTAAGACGTCAATAGAGGTTAATTTTGATTAAATAATTATACCTGCATTCTAAATTAAAATTAGTTGTAGAAAAAATATTGTGTGTGCCTTGTACCCAAGTGGTTTTCTGACTCGGCTAAATTTCTTACAATATTTAAATATAATACTTCTGTCAAATTCATTCCCTATGTTTCATTTTAAATGAGACAGGCAAATGCATTGCTGTCAATCAAATGTCAAGTCGTAACTTATAGGATAATTCAATGTTTATATCATATTGACAAGATGTCATTAGAGGTTAATTATGTTGAAATAATTGTACCCGTTTTCTAAAAATTAAATTTAGATGTAGAAAAAATATTGTGTGCACCTTGTGCCCGAAATATGTTTAGTGCCCTCGAGTGATTTTCTGACTTGGCTAAATTTCTTACAATATTTAAAAACAGGGAATTTATTTTAACATGCAACATATGGCGAATCACTTCCATGGTTACTCAGTATTGTCAAAAAATGACAGCAATGTAATATTTGTCCATTTTAAAATGCAACATACAAAATTTGTAGTTTTGTATTATCAAAACTAATTTCCAATAAATTAGCCTACATACGATTAACAAATAATCAAAACATGAATGTTGTACATCTTAACAAACTTTAGCTTACAAAAATTCATAACTTCAATGTAATAAATGTTAAAAAAAATACTCCCAATCACTCTGAGGCAATATTCTAGTCGGTTGTAGTAAGAATTGACACCATTTGTGATGTGTTTTGGAGGTATCTCCTGTGCTGCAATACTATTTATAATGTTGCATTTTAAAATGGACAAATATTACATTGCTGTCATTTTTTGACAATAGTGAGTAACCATGGAAGTGATGAACTATAATGTTGCATTTTAAAATAAATTCTCTGTATAACACTTCCGTCAAATTCGTTCCCTATGTTTTATTTTAAATGGGACATGCAAATACATTGCTGTCAATCAAATATCGAGTTGTAATTCTATTGATACGAAAACAAATATTACAACAATAGATATTTTCTTTAATTTATAAATTGTATAGAAAACTGACAAATATTGAACCAATAATACAATTCTAATGTACCTAAAAATAAGAATTAATTATTTCTGATAATAAACAGTGATGTTTCAAATAATTGGAATTAATTTCTTCGTGAATGACTTCAAGTGAATGACATATGTACTTGTATAAATAAATTGGATACAAATAGATGCAGTTTATACTGTGACTCGCTCTATTTTAAGTAGACAGCTCGTAGAAACGACAATAAATTGCTTTATGAACTAAAATAAGTTACGACATTGACATTACTTATGGTAGCTCCGTTCTTTTGTATTTGTCGCTTAATTCACATTAAATCGAGGACTCGTATTTGTTACTTCATTCACCTGATATTAATTCATTAACAATTTAAGTTAGTCAATAAATTTTTATACAAATAATGTGACACATATCGTTTGGAAATAATATTTGTTATGTAAAGCACCTGTTAATAATAAATAAAATTTATCTGCCATCGACTGGTAAACAAATACTTTATAAAATTAACAAATTTTTGATATAAATACTGTTTTTTCTAAAGTAGGGGGACATGGCTTAACCACAGATTCCTGAGGCTAAAATAAGACGATTTAACTAAACTTGCTTCTACCGGAAAGTGTACCATTTAGCCAGAATTCTGCTTCAAAGTTCTTCGAAAATTATTTTTGCTTATAATAACAGAACGCTTTATTCGATTTGGATGAAATTTGGTATAACAGTTCATATGGTACAAATCATCTTTTAAGATGATACTTGTTATTATTAGTGAACCACTAGTGTATGAAACTTAGGTGTCCCAACATTGATTAGACCGTAACTTTTTAATGGCCACGCTGATAACATGAAATTATTTTTTTTTTAGAAAGATACATTCAATAGTAAACTTTTCTTTTTGTGTGTAATTTGTAATATTTGTTACACAGAATAAAATTAAATATGAGTGTCTGCACTGCTAAATTTTTAAAATAAATTTTATCTAGCAGCTGTCCAAATGCCAAACATTTAATTTTTAATGACAGTAACGAGTTGTCAATCTTCTCAACTTATTTAGGAGTAAGCTATGTAATTGTTGGAATAATACTTCTGTATTTTTTATTATTAAAACCCAACGTTTCGGCACCATAAACTGGTGCCTTCTACAGGGAAAATTGACATAAAAAAAACAAAAACAAGTTACCAAGGTAACATGAAATGTTACCTTTTTTATGCATACAATTTTGTAGACAATATATGCATGCCCAGCAATAACTTGGACGGCGAACATGCATCTTCTCAGGAAAACTCTCCTTTTGCCAGAGGAAAAACCGGTCCAAAAACTGGCAGAGAAGAGATCTGTATAAGTCAGAGACGCTTTATCGGTAGCAAAATACCGCAGCCGATATGTAATCGTCTTAATTAACAATGGTAGTAAAATACTATTAGGTCGACCAAACGGATGTTACTAATTTTAGAATATAACGAAGTAAATTTTTGACAACTCATGAACAATTGTTACTGTCATTAAAAATTAGTTGTTTGGCATTTGGGCAGACTGCTAGATTAAATTTATTTTAAAAAATTCACGGTGCAGTCACTCAGGTTTTATTTTTTTCTGTGTGAACCGTAACAGATATCACAAATTACACACAGAGAAAAGTTTACTAATGAATGTATCTAGAAAAAAATAAATAATTTGATGTTATCGGCGTGGCCATTAAATAATAAATAATGACGATTTCCTATATATCTTAGCTTACTCCTAAAAAAGTTGAGAAGATTGACAACTCGTTAATGTCATTAAAAATTAGATGTTTGATATTTGGATAGACTGCTAGATTAAATTTATTTTAAAAAATTCACGGTGCAGTCACTCAGGTTTTATTTTTTTTCTGTGTGAACCGTAACAGACATCACAAATTACACAGAGAGAGAAATGTTTACTATTAAATGTATCTTTCTAAAAAAAAAATAAGTTATGGACGTTACGGTCTAATCAATATTGGGACACCTAAGTTTCATAAACTAGTGGTTCACTAATAATAACAAGTATCATCTTAAAAGATATTCAAATCGAATAAAGCGTTCTGTTATTATAAGCAAAAATAATTTACGAAGATCTTTGAAGCAGAATATTTGCTAAATGGTACACTTTCCGACAGAAGCAAGTCTTATTTTAGCCTCAGGAATCTGGCTAAACCACGTCTCCATCTTTTAGAGACACCCTGTATATTCTGTTTTGTGCCCCATTTAAATAAACTATCGATAGCAGGTAAAATATTGTGGAAAACATTTTACTGTATGTGGAAATAAAAATTGCATGCTTCATTCAGTAAAGTGACATTTTCCGCACTTGACAAGTAATTTGTTTGCAAAATGTAAAATATGGCTAAAATGTTATAATTTTTGCTAACAGATCAATTTAAAATTGTTATATTTGTTGTTGATATTATTGCTGATAAATAATATAAATGTATAACCATATATGTGAATTTTTGTTAAAATAATGTTTTACTGTGCAGAAATATTCTTATTTCCAGTGTCTAAATGTAATGTTACTTGTAAAACTAAATGTATTTATCAAATATGAAAATTACGCATCTATATGTTGGCCCGTTTAATGTGCCAATTACGAAATGTTAATTTTGAATGTTTATTTTAAAAGGAACCAATTAAACAATTTATTTTATATATAAATATATTTGTCATTGTAAATTGTTTTCTTAAAAACGAACGGAGATTTAGAAATATAGCGAAATTGTAAATATATGTATATGTTACGAATATATAAATTCTTACATGTGTCTTTTGACTGCTATGTACATTATGTAATAAAGATAAATGCAGACGGATTAACAATATTTTCTCTTTATTTCCAGTGATTTGAAAACTTTTGGATTATATTTTAAAATAGTTTTTCATTAAAATCTATTACAGGTTTCAAGTAAAGTACCACTTCCGGGAAGACCATTTTAACTAAAATCTATTATGTTATTCCCATTGATATAAGAGTACTATATACCAAATTTGAAAAGTTTTGGATTCTATTTTAATATAGTTTTTCATTAAAATCTATGATAGGCTTCAAGTAAAGTACCACGTCCGGGTAGATCATTTTAACTACAATCTATTATGTTATTCTCATTGATATAATAGTCTTATATACCAAATTTGAAAACTTTTGGATTATATTTTAATATAGTTTTTCATTAAAATCTGCTATAAGCTTCAAGTAAAGTACCACTTCCGAAAGTTATGTAATGACCAAAAAGGGAGGTGCACAACTAGATGTTATAACAGTCCTAAATACAAAATTTGAACTTTCTACGGCTTCCCGTTTTCCAGTTATGCGAGATACGTCACGCCGAAATTAGTCAAAATGGATTCAGGGATGGTCAAAATGGATATTTCCGTTGAAATCTGGAAACCGAAATTTTTCGCGATTACAATACTTCCTTTACTTCGTACAAGGAAATAAAAATTAAAATTTTTATTTAGTAGTACATTAACCCCCTCGTCACGAGCCGCCACTGTTTAATTCATTTATATTTGTACACACAGCACACGTGTGATTCGAACTGTTGCTTTGTTGTGTGGTATGTGCTGCCACCTATAGACAAATAGCTAAACTACATAAAATATATTAAAAAGAAATCCAGTTTATTTACAATTTATTTTGTTTGGAAATAAATTGTTATAGATTGTTTATATATTTAACCAAATTATTGACAAGATTTTAACGCAAAAATTTTGCAGATAATTGCAATTCAATTGTTTTGCCCTCGCCGTCTTTTGTTTTTGACAACCGGTGACGCAGCCAACTTCGACTTGTCACTACATTTGTGTCATTTTAGTTTAAAAGTTATTTACATTCACTTTTAGACATTTATTGGTTAGTATTCTCATCTTACATTACTTATACACTCTAATTATTAATTTTTTATTAAGTTTACTATGTATAACCTAACTTTTAATTAGTTTGTAAGCTTTGTAAGCATGTAGTGACTAACAACAAAAATATTTAACCAAACAATTTTTATTTACAGATCATTGAGTCAACCAAGAACAAGAACATTCCATATACATCTTTCTACAAGGTTTTTATAATTTTTTTTATTACTTTTATACAAAATTAAGGGCAAAATGCCCACACAACTTGTAAATGACAATAACGACAGTGATATAAGAGTGAAAACGGCTTACAATGGCGAGATTATGATAACTTATATCAATCAACACATCACTGTGGACCAATTATGTCAGGAAATGCGAGAAATATGCAGATTCATCCCGGAGCAAGTCTTCACGATGAAATGGGTGGATGAGGAAGGAGATCCATGTACCATTTCGACTCAACTAGAACTGGATGAGGCTTTGAGGCTTTATGATCTGAACAGGGATTCGGAGCTCACCATTCACGGTAAGTGGATGTTTTTATTTAAAAGTAGAATGTAATATGGGCACATATTTCTAAGTAGAATTATTGAAAATAAGATAATCAGGTGGGCTGGGAAAAACAAAATTTGTACTAGCGTGGTAAACAGTTATTCATCTGTCGTTTGACATTAAAGTGCAAAAGTTGTTGGTTATAATTTTTGTCGATCGATCGTTCTTTAAATTTATATTTAGCTTCGTATTATTTTCTTTTAAGTACATATTATTATGTGCTAATTATTACTAAATTTTCTAATATTAAACAGTAAGATACACTTATAAGTAAATAAACAAACCATAAACTGATATTTTTATAATGAGTTAACAGTAAAGCGTAATTATTTAGCGCATAAAATTGACATAGTTCAATAAAATAAATTGTGAAACATGAAATCATTCAAGCAGCCAATGCACTTCATTAATAAAAATTGAATAAAAGTAACTAGATGTGTGACGTCATGTACTGCTACGTTTTATGAAAAGAGTTATACAGATTGCAATCTGTATTATCGACATGTTCATGAACTGTCACATCTACAAAATAAATACTATATTTTCGTCACTGTCCATTTCTATTTAAGTTATTTTATAATACTAACCTTATTTATACTTATGTATTCCATATAAAGGCAATAAATAAAAGTGAGCCGAATTTCGAAGAAATATACCGAATTCTTCTGATTAGAAGTGCTACCTTTGGCAGATTCACAGATTTTGTGTTTGCGTTAACGGTCACGTTGCGTTTAACATTACTTTATTATAAATAGGACTTTACTACGCACAAAAATGTTTCAAACACGCTACAAATATTTTTCAAATAATAACTTTGACAGTATGAACATACAAATTATCAATGTTGCCAACTACAGCAACAATTAAACGAATAATATGACGTTGATGTACATTATTTATATATTATTCATGTCATATACGATAAGTAATGAACTCTACTATTCATCTTAATAATAATTATATAAGACCATACACTTTTTGACGGTTAAAAATGATTGAAATTTTATTTAATTTTTCACTATTAGTGATTTTAATGCATTAAGGTTTTTACACTAAGTGATGACGTGCATTGGCTGCTTGAATGATTTGGGTATAAATAGTTTATTTATATTTTTGTCCACAACAGTCAAATTTAAATCTTACCTACCTTTCAGAGTACAAAGATATTTTATTTTTTCCACATAAAAAGGAAAAGATACTCTCATTTTGTCATTTTCTTTTTATTTTATTGTTAAGCTTAAACTGTAGGTGAATAGTCGGTTTTAAAATTTTCTACTAAATGTCAAATCACTCCAAAATTTTGTTACAACAAAAGGTTACTGCAAAAACGATAACTAATTTTTTTTTTATTTGACAGTTGTGGATAAAGTATAGTATTATATACGCATGTAATGGCTATTACTCATTCGAATGATTTACATCACTCGCCTTCCAGTTCGAGATGCAGACTTCATTCTCATGAGTAATAGCTTACATTATATGCTCATTAAATAATAAACTATTATCCAACACCGACTTCTAATATACTTGTTACTATGGTTATTTGAAATAACTAATGTACAACAATACTTACTTCGTGAGAGAATATTTAGGAAGTCACGGAGGAATTATTACTGATTTTTGCGTTTCTTAATGTTTACAAAATTATTCATTATTTATTTATGTTAAAAGATACTTAGGTTACTTATCTTTACACAATGACAGTTGACATCTACGGCTGATGAAACGGAAACGAGTTTGTGGTTGCCAGTTTCGGAATTAAATTCAAAAATTCAGCTTGTGATTCTAAGGAATATGTTTTAAAGTCAGGTCGTTATTTTCACCCAATTTAATGTATTTTTCTTTCAAATAATTCCCAATGACAGACAATAATTATTACAGCATTTTTTTTTAATAACAATATAATAAAACCGTAAAAATATTCATTTTAAACTATTGGAAAAACTTAAAAACTTCATACATCCATATTTGAGTATTATATATTTAAATAACTAAATAGGGGATTCCAGCTCAATCGAATTAAAGGAAAATAGTAAAAAAATACGAATGTATATGCTGAATAACGAATATTAATAAAAAAATGAAATGGTATAATTGAAATATTTCGGAAATAAAGGATTTTTTGTTATAGCGCTTCGACACGAATATGAATTCAATATATAATATTTTGATTGGCGAGCGAAAAACCGCCTATACATGCATAACAAATAGCGTGTTAGGAAGTGGGGGTTACTACCAATGGAAGTTAAGAAATTCAAATTCGAAAGGAGGGGCTAACATTCCTGTACTGCAGTTTTCAAACAGTATTTATTTTAACATAAATTTCTTGCATTAACTTAATAATTTAAATACACCTGTAATTATAAAGTATTTAGACTTATACAGTGTTATAATATTCATTTATTTCATGTAAATATAACTTAAAATAGCATATATTCCAAGAACATTTAGGTCCACGATGAAAACAGTTTGATATAAAAACACATAAATGTGACGTCACGTCAATCTTTTCAAAATTCGGGAGACCATAACTCGCTTATTAATAGGAATTTTTTCACCGGATTTTCATCAATAGTATTAGTTTTCCTAATATTTTCAGATGAAATTATAAAGAAAAATGTTGGAATCCCCCATTCTAATTTTATTTTTCGTTTCATCATTGTAGATATTGCGAAAACAATTATATAGTTTCTTATCTGAATGCATACAACGTATGTAAATTGAATTAAGACTAGGTTGTACCTATTACCTTATCGGACATTAATATCTTTGTTTATAGTTTCTATTTTTGCGCAAGGTTGTATATACTTTTTAAATGCAAGTAGGAAATTTTTGGTGTAAAAGTTTACATTGTATTGTAAGATGTGAAGTTGGTGTGATTTTATTATGGCTGTTCTGATTGGTAAGTCATTGTTATTATTGAGAAATTTATAGAAATTAAATTTGAAAAAAAAAGTGGTGGAATTAAAGTTTCTCTATAATTGGTAGGAATTATTTGTACACCTGGTTGTTATAAATAGCTAATAGATAATGATATTTAATTTGTTTTTTGTTTTGTGTACAAATTATTTGAATACAAACCAAAACATCACCTGCCAATAATGGTATGAACTGAAAACATGTTACTAAAAAAAAAATGTTTTCGAATGTATTGTTTTTTAAAGTTATATACTTACGTAACATTGTATTTATAAGCAAATAATATTACTACCAACTTTATATATCTAGCCATTTTTGAATTATTGCCCCAAAAGTCTATATACGCCATATTCAGATAAAAACTTCAAAATTTTCAAAAATCTAATTTTTATGTATCTATATACTTCTCAATGCGCTGATTCCAAATTTTGAAACCGCAGGTCGATACCTCTTTTCGTTCTCGAGATATTTACATTCAAAGTTTTGCTCAAAACTGCCCATTTTTGGGTAGTAACCCAAAAATGGGTCGAGATATGAATTTGCCGACACGACCATTCGATTCTACGGGCAAAATTACATAAGTGTACCAATTTTCATAATGTTTGTCCAACTGGTTCATTTTTTATAAACAAAAGTTTGAAATCCCTCGAAAATGGCCAAAATCTGAAAAAATCCTAAGGGGTACCCCTTAGGATTTTTGCGATTTTTGGCCATTTTTAGTTATTTTGCTTTAGAGATTGTATGCTTTGTTCAAAAATTATGAAAATTGGTGTACTTATGTAATTTTGCACGTAGAATCGAATGGTCGTGTCGCCAATTCATATCTCGACCCATTTTTGGGTTACTACCCAAAAATGGGCAGTTTTGAGCAAAACTTTGAATGTAAATATCTCAAGAAAGAAAAGAGATATCGACCTGCGGTTTCAAAATTTGGAATCAGCGCATTGAGGAGTATCTAGATACATAAAAATTAGAGTTTTGAAAATTTTGAAGTTTTTATCTGAATATGGGGTATATTGACTTTTGGGGCAATAATTCAAAAATGGGTAGAGATATAAACTTGCTAGTAATAGTAGTAATATTATTTGATTGTAAAGACAATGTTATGTAAGTGTACGCATATTTAGAGCATTTGAACAATTGGATTTTATCTAAATATGGGGTATATTGACTTGGGGCAATAATTTTAGCGTGTTCCCTATACTTCCCTTACCAAATATAGCGGGAGGTAAAAATACACAATTGGTGATTTATCGTATTCATTTTTCCTTCTGTTATTCAATATATCTTTTAAATACTTTAAATTCAATAACCCTTTCTTTCATTTTCCACAACTTAACAATTCTAGGCACATTTTTCTTTCTCATTATGGGAAGCAAACAGCGTGTCGAAAAAACTCTTTAGTATGCGCGTTAACATGCAAGCAAGGCAAGACAAAGAAACCATTTAGTACCACCCCATCTCGTTTGTAGCCGTTACAGCTCGTCCAAGGGTATTTATGAATTAATTACAAGGGTTGAATTCTGAGTGTTTGGGAATGTAATTATTGACTTTTATTTCGGAAACAACACCTGTTGATGATGGATGAAGTCAATAATAAATTGGGATGATTAATTTTTAAATTTATCTGTAAAATATATAGAAAAAGTATTAATGTATACCTGCAAAAATTCAATAACCTTTAATTTTCATAATGACATAAAATGCGAAAAAATGGCATTTCCGGTTGTTCGATTTACACCAAAATCTACTGGTTTCTTTTTATATTAGAATAGGGTCGAAATACAAGGTTTCAGAATTCTTTAAATGATAGTATTTGAGTTAGAGCGTGGACAAAATCCAAACACACACACACACACACACACACACACACATACATACATACATACATACATACATACATACATACACACATACACACACACACACACACACACACCTATAGACATCATTATGAAAATGTTAAAATTGGATTCTAAGGACCTTAAAACGTGGTCATTTACTAAAATCTCGATATGTGATTTGTAGCACGATCCCTATACCTCCCTTCCAAGGGCAGCGGGAGGTAAAAAAATAGATTCAATTTGTAACGATTTCAAATAGTTGCAAGCCGTCTCCAATTTGGTGCAATTTATTTGCATAAGTATATGTAATTCAAGTTATGTTCATTTTTCATATGTATGCTTCTTTTATGAATTCTTATTCTGCAACATTTCGCACTAAATGACACTATTATTCACATTATTCATATATGTTCACGATGGTATGTACTTTCCATATATTAAAGTAATTGGGTCTATTCAGAAAAATACAAGGGTACAAAAGTAAACTAGTTTTACTGGTTGAAATGTGTACAGGATGGAAAAAAATTCGACTTCCTTATATGAAAAACTTTCTTATTATGTACGCTAAACAAAATTGATGTAGGTCTTTATGGGTCAAATTTTTAAGACAACTGTAATCGGTTCCACAGGAGTATTCGATTGTCCTATGTTTTTTGCGTATTTTGGAAATACCTTGTAGAATAACTTGTAATTAGATTATTTCAAAACTTAATAATTCTGGAGATGTAACATAAACATAATAATTTTTTAAATGAGAACAAATTATACAGGTGTCTCTTAAATAGGGGGACATGGCTTAACCACAGATTCCTGAGGCTAAAATAAGACGATTTAACTATACTTGCTTCTACCGGAAAGTGTACCATTTAGCCAGAATTCTACTTCAAAGTCCTTCGAAAAAAAAAAAAAATTAATTTTGCTTATAAAATTTTGGTATGACAGTTTATATGGTTATGTCATCTTTTAAGGTGATACTTTTATTATTAATGAACCACTAGGGTATGAAACTTAGGTGTCTCAACATTAATTAGACCGTAACTTTTTAATGGCAATGCCAAAAACGTGAAATTATTTTTCTTCAGAAAGATACATTCAATACTAAACTTTTGTCTCTATGTGTAATTTGTGATATCTGTTACGGTTGAGGCAGAAAAAAATAAAATCTGAGTATCTGCACTGCTAAATTTTTAAAATAAATTTAATCTAGCAGTCTATCCAAATGTCAAACAAGTAATTTTTAATGACAGTAACGAGTTGTCAATCTTCACAACATGTTCAGGAGTAAGCTGAGATATGTAATTGTCTTATTTATAATAATGGTAGTAAAATATTATTAGGCCGAACAAACGGATGTTACTAATTTCAGAATATTGCGAAGAAAATTTTTGACAACCCGTAAAACAATTGTTCCTGTCATTGAAATTACTTGTTTGACATTTGGATAGACTGCTAGATTAAATTTATTTTAAAAATTTAGCAGTGTAGACACTCAGATTTTATTTTTTTCTGTGTGAACCGTAACAGATATCACAAATTACATAAAGATAGAAAAGTTTACTATTGAATGTATCTTTCTGAAGAAAAATTTCACGTTTTTGGCATTGCCATTAAAAAGTTACGGTCTAATTAATGTTGAGACACCTAAGTTTCATACACTAGTGGTTCACTAACAATAACAAGTATCACCCTAAAAGATGACTTATAACCATATAAACTGTCATACCAAATTTCATCCAAATCGAATAAAGCGTCCGATTATTATAAGCAAAATTAATTTTTTTTCGAAGAACTTTGAAGCAGAGTTCTGGCTAAATGGTATACTTTCCGGTAGAAGCAAGTTTGGTTAAATCGTCTTATTTTAGCCTCAGGAATCTGTGGTTAAGCCATGTCCCCCTATTTAAGAGACACCTGTATTACATGAGAATGTATAGTTAGTTATATAACTTGTAATTTTATTCACAAACTTTTAACTAAAATTATGTACTTAAATAACAACTACAAGTACAATCTAATTAGAACGTTGGTTGATATGTTTATTACAGTATGATTTACTCTGTTTTTGTTTGGAATTTATATGGCGTTTCTTGGTAGCTGTTTTTGCTGGTGATATATGAAATAAAACGTCGGTTGTGTATGTGAGTAATCCTAGTTGCGTGACAGTAATTAATCCTCGAGCAGAGAGAAAAGTGTCACGGAATTGATATTAATAATGGTATTTGTTGCAACTTTGTTATAAATCACATAAATACGAACAACGGTATATCAACTGTATCACATGAAATATTTCCTCTAATAATAAATTATTAAAATAACAGGTACCTACCTACAATACGAGGTGTGTTCAAAAACTATCGCGAATTTTGAATTTTCGCGGGTTACGTATATTCGAATTTCGATCTTTTTGTGGCTTTATGTTGGTACTCATGTCTCTCACTTATGTCGACAAGCTCGGCCATTTTGAATGTTCACTTAATTGTTGACAGCTGTTTTGCTTGCACGTGTTTTGGATCGTCTTCGATTTTTACCTCAGAAGGCCGAGAAGATTTTGTACCACCGATAAACGTTGCTTTGGTCCAAGGTAGCTTCTCCGTATGCCACAGTCAACATTCGGAATGCATCCGCGCACTTAATTTCGTTTTTCACACAAAATTTGATACAGGTTCTTTGTTCCATTTTTTTGAATAGGTAAAAATCGAAGACGATCCAAAACACGTGCAAGCAAAACAGCTGTCAACAATTAAGTGAACATTCAAAATGGCCGAGCTTGTCGACATAAGTGAGAGACATGAGTACCAACATAAAGCCACAAAAAGATCGAAATTCGAATATACGTAACCCGCGAAAATTCAAAATTCGCGATAGTTTTTGAACACACCTCGTATGGTTCGGTGCAATTTTTTTTCTGTAAGAACAGGATGAAACAAGAGTTTTATTGCAAACGCGACTTAAAAATTTTAGGTAATAAGCGAGATATGAAATTTTAAAGTTTAAGAATTTGGTGTGTGACGTAGCAGGTTCTGACCAGTGATCGTCAAACTGTAAGATATAGAGGGGACAATTTTTTTCATGTTTGCATAGCTGAAATATTTTTATATAAAAACTTGTACGTTATAATCACGAAGAAATTATTATTAAGCATAAATAACATAAATAATAAGCATTTGTTTCCTAATAAATTATAGAACATTGAAACAGTTTGACAATATAATGATACAAAGTATGCCGTCGGATGGCACTAGTGTTTGTTTGTTTTGAAGTTTCAATGTTTCAAATATCTGACATTATTATTAATGTAATTAATAATAAAAATTGATTTAATTATAAATACATTATTATTTTTAAAATTACTAGATATTATAATAAAACAAATTCATTAACCACAAAAATGTTAATTTTTTGTTAGGTTATCCATCAACGCGAGAGTTCATAATGTTTTAAAGGTGACCGCAGTAGACGCGCGAATCTCCTTTTTACCTCTCGCTAAGAGAGGTATTGGATTCATGCTAAAATTCGCATATCCAGATTTTATTGAATAAGCACGATTTAAGGTCCCTACAATCCAATAATAACATTTTTAAAATGATGTGTGTGTGTGTGTGTGTGTGTGTGTGTGTGCGTGTGTGTGTGTGTGTGTGTATGTGTGTGTGTGTGTCGATGTGGGTATGTGTGTGTGTGTGTATGTCTGGATGTTCTAGGAACGATTCCTCAAAAACTATAAGACTTAAGAACTGTTTAACTATGGATTCCTCATAATTTTTTTAGAAATTTTTGTTATGAAATATTGATTAACATAAAATTCTCCATTTAATATCTAACACTTAAATTTTTTATTATATCTTGTATAGATTTAGAGATAAAGACACTATAATTTATAGAGTAAACTAATCGCAGAGGCTAAGGCACTAAGGAAACCAGTTGACAAATTCCAATGTTTATAACATAGTTTGTAAATGACACATGTCATTGTCAAATATCAACAGTTTTAGTGACATTCTGATAGCTTTTCCTGGGAAGTATATTTAATCTTTCTTATTGTGTTATTAATTAAATATTTGAAATTATAGGTAAAATTGTGGTAACATGTATATATCCATCAGAAATACCGCCAATCTGGTTATGAATTGGAACAATCTCTGACAATTAGAAACTTCCTCATACAATGAAAAATAGATATAATTAGAATTATATGTGTGCAGAAGACATGTTAAATACAATAAAAAACAATATTTGAGTAAAGTTCTGTAATTTTTGGTTATAAAACGACGGTTCGAAAGCGAAGTGCAGTACAATATTTATATAGCCTAATAACATGGCGAGAGGTCTTGTGCTGGCCACAACAGATTTTTTTTCACTAATACTCATTAATTTAAGTATATTTTTGTCTTCTTATTTCTTTCTAAATTAAATATGTACCTAATTGATACTGGAAAATATATGTTCCTTTGTATTCCTATAATTGTTTTATTTACTATTACAACTAGTTTAAAATTAATTTATTTTCCACGGTCTGTTTTATAGATTCAAGATTCGCATGGAATCTAATTAAATTTAGGTTAGTCATTACTCTTTTTGCGACCTGAACAAATAGAGCAGAAAAAGAGATAAGCAACGAAACGAAGCAAACAGACGTAAATTGAAAAAATGTGCTCATTTGCTTTCTTATTGCAAGGAACGCATACAAAACACGAAAAAGCTATCTCCAACATTGTTCTGCAGTTGCAGTAGCTACTTAACTTTTTAGATAACTCAACTATTTGGAAAAAACAAACCGCAGAATGTTACTAAAAACTATTTGAATCAATAAATTTGCAGTTGTACACCACCATAGTTACAAATTAGAAAATTTATCTCTTAACTGTATCTTATTGAAATGATGTAATACTGGTATCCAAAAACAAAGGGCCTATATTGAAATAGTTTACATTCGAGTACGTGTAAGTTGTTTTTTACAGCGCGACTAAGACGAGTGTCTTATTAACTGGAACGCTGTAAAATACTTCACCACGAGAATTGTATCAAACTTTTTGGCTGACGATAATGAAAATCACTTTTTTACCTTTCGCTAAGAGAGGTATTGGATTCATGCTATAATTCGCATATCCAGATTTTAGTGAATAAGCACGATTTAAGGTCCCTAGAATCCTCAAAAACTATAAGACTTAAGAACTGTTTAACT
This sequence comes from Ophonus ardosiacus, assembly GCA_943142095.1. Classification (NCBI taxonomy): domain Eukaryota; kingdom Metazoa; phylum Arthropoda; class Insecta; order Coleoptera; family Carabidae; genus Ophonus; species Ophonus ardosiacus. Next base: position 42,287,496 of record OW964835.1, read on the forward strand.
ATGGGTTCCTCAATGATATTCCTGGGAAGAGCTGAAAAGGTTTTGGTAACAATTGAACACCCGGAAGTAGTAGTGTCTTAGAAAAATTATTCTTTTTGTTATTAAATATTGAAGAACATAAAATTCTCCATCTAATACATTTAAAATTTTTATTATATCTTGTATAGATTTAGAGATAAAGACACTATAATTTATAGAGTAATCTAATCGCAGAGGCTAAGGCACTAAGGAAACCAGTTGACAAATTCCAATGTTTATAACATAGTTCAACATATTTAGTGACATTCTGCTAGCTTTTTCTGGGAAGTATATTTAATCTTTCTTATTGTGTTATTAAATATTTGAAATTATAGGTAAAATTGTGGTTAAATGCATACTATATCCATCAGAAATACCGCCAATCTGGTTAATGAATTGAAAGAATCTCTTACATTTAGAAACTTCCTCATACAATGAAAAATAGATATAATTAGAATTATATGTGTGCAGAAGACATGTTAAATACAGTAAAAAACAATATTTGGGTAAAGTTCTGTAATATTTTGTTATAACACGACGGTTCGAAAGCGAAGTGCAATACAATACTTATATAGTCTAATATGGAAATGGCGAGAGGTCTTGTGCTGGCCACAGCAGATTTTTTTAAATAGAGATAGGTTGTACTTCGTCTAAAAAGGGGGAGTTTAAAATACTGGGGTTGTCAATTTCCAAATTTGATTTTACTTACCTTCATTAGAGTTGTAATAATAGACGTTGTTTATGATTGATAATATATTTATTTGCTCATGTTTTCTTCGTAATAAATAATAGGTAGGTGTCGACATTTGACATTTGAGCAGTGTTCGCCTCGCGTATTTAACAGGTATATCAATCGATGACTATGTCGGTAACGGCGGATTTTTACAATAATGACAGATGTCGCTGCCGTGATTTTGGTTTATATAAATTAGTTTTAAATACAGAACATGTTAAAATAAAAAATAATTTATGTAGATAGTACTTTTTTACATGAACTTTATTGCAGTAAAGATGATTTCTTTTCTAAATGCCCATAAACATCCAGTGTTTTCTGATTTTTTTACCGCATAGTTAGACAAGTTACAACACATTAAGTGTAAAAAGCAGGTTACACTTACTGTGTATACAATGGGGTCCTATACCATTTTTCTTTTATTTTTTTTCCTGTAAGAACAGGATAAAATAAGAACTTCAATGCAAACGCGACTTTTTACGTAATAAGCGAGATATGAATTTTTTAAGTTTAAGAATTTGTGCGTGACGTAGCGGGTACTAACGACTGATCGACAAACAATGGGACAAACTGTTAGTTATACTAGAAACAATTTTTTTCATGTTTGCATAGCTGAAATGTTTTTATATAAAAACTTATACGTTATATTTACGAAGAAATTATTATTAAGTATAAATAACATAAATAATAAGCATTTAACAAGGATTTCTTCCTAATAAGTTACAGAACATTGAAACAGTTTAACAATATTAGTACACAAAGTATGACGATGGATGGCGCTAATGTTTGCCTGTTTTGAAGTTTCAATATTAATTTAATTAATATTATTATTAATTTAATTTATATTACAAATTGATTTATTTATAAATACATGATTATTGTTAATATTACTAGATTTTATAATTAAACAAATTCATCAAACACAAAATTGTTAAATGTTTTGCTAGGTTATAGAACATCATGACATTTCATATTCTTTCAAAGGTGACCGCTACAGACGCGCGAATCTTTTTTTTAAAATCAGGCGACCAATCAAATTCTTAGTACCTAACGCGTCATACCCAATTAGTAATCAGCTTCAATCGCTTGTAGTTTGTGACCTAGTTAATATTTAAAGAAAATTTTTTCACTAATACTCATTAATTTATGTATATTTTCGTCTTCTTATTTAAGATATCACTACATACGAATTACGAGTATACATGTATGTGTATATGGCTATAATATGTGTGAGTGGTCTTGGGTAAAGATTTGCAATTTGTAGTGTGTGCTCGTGACGCTTACCACCGCACGGAACCACAATCCTAGTGCAAACCTAGCGGCTGTGTCCTGAACTAATGCTGACAACACAGGCAATACCTACGGGTAGTGCGCTGTAGAATACATAGATGGCGCGAGAAACGTAGTTAGCTAATCTAAGAAAAAAGAAACTTTGCGGGACAAGACCGGGCAATAATGGGGGATTACGGCCCAATCGAATTAAAGGAAAATAGTAAAAAAATACGAATGTATATGCTGAGTAACGAATATTAATAAAAAAATCTGATGTGGCCAGCACATGACCTCCCGCCAATTTCATGTTTAAAATAGCAATGAGCTTTAAGTAAAGTTTCACTTCCGATTGATCGTTTGTAAACAAAATCTACTTTGTTGTTCTAATAAATAGAAAAGTTTGTACTACGAAATTTTGGATTATACATATTTTATTATGTTTTTCCTGAAAAATTTGTTAGAGCTTCAAATTGAGTACTACATCCGGTTTATCATATATAGTCAAAATCTAATATGTTGTTTCAAATTATATAAGAGTATTAAATACCAACTTTGCGAAGTTTTGGATCATTAATATATTTTAAGGAAAAATCGTCACACACACATTATTGTCAAAATCATCACCAACTTCCTTATGCTCTAAAATGCAATCTGTGTAAATTCTTCGCCGTATATTATCCATTTAGTAAATGTGTAGTTGCAAACTATTATTTGACACTTTGAAATCACGTTCTTATTGAGTGAAAAACTGTTAAAAGCTTGTATAAATGATACTTCCGGTTATCCGATATGCACTAAAAACTAATGAGCTCTTCCCACATAAGTACAGAATGGATATACATAATTTCAATTTTTTCTGATTGATAGTATTTGAGTAATCGTGTCCACAAGATCCACACACACACACACACACACACACAGACACACACACAGACACACACACATACATACCTACAGACATCATTGTAAAAATGTTAAAATCGGATTCTGGGGACATCAAAACGTGCTTATTCACTAAAATCTCTATACCCGATTTTTAGCACGATCCCTATACCTCCCTTACCTAGGGTAGCGGGAGGTAAAAATGAAATGGTATAATTGAGATATTTCGGAAATAAAGGCTTTTTAGCGTGTTAGGAGGTGGGGTATACTACCAATGGAAGTTAAGAAATTCAAATTCGAAAGGAGGGGCTAAGATTCCTGTACTACAGTTTCCAAACAGTTTTTATTTTAACATAAATTTCTTGCATTAAACTTAATAATTTAAATACACCTGTAATTATAAAGTATGTAGACTTATACAGTGTTATAATATTCATTTATTTTTATGTAAATATAACTTAAAATAGCATATATTTCAAGAACATTTAGGTCCATGATGAAAACAGTTTGATATAAAAACACATATGCGTGACGTCACGTCAATCTTTTCAAAATTCGGGAGACCATAACTCGCTTATTAATAGGAATTTTTTCACCGGATTTTCATCAATAGTCTTAGTTTTCCTAATATTTTCAGATGAAATTATAAAAAAAAAATGGTGTAATCCCCATTATACAGGGTGTCCCAAATTTAAAGGTCAACAGATACAGTACCTCAAAATAAGCATAAATTGTTAGATAAACATACGTCCGATCTTGCTTCGTTTTCGAGTTATTGTGTTTCAAACAAGAGGAATTTAATTTTATTGTTTACAACTAGTAGTTGTCACGATTGTCGTTTGTTTTTGTTTTAATAAATGTCAAATGTGCGTGATTAAATAATCACTACCCAGGGCGATGGATAGGGTGACTTGGAGCAGTCGCTTGGCCTCCACGATCGCCAGACTTAACGCCACTCGACTTCTTTGCTTGGGGAACATTAAAAGAGAGAGTTTATAGTCAACCTGTAAATATCGCTGCTGAATTGCAAGACAGAATTAGGGTCGCATGTCACTAAATCGTTGCTGAGCAACGTCTAGCAGCTATTAATGATGTTAATCAACGTGCCACAGCTTCTCTTCGTGCGTGCGATGGACACTTTGAACAAGTATTGAAATAATAAAAAAATTATTAGTTGGGCTTTTTGTTTATTTTGAACTAAACTGTAAGGTTAGCGATGGCACTTCTTTACCTTCAAACTGCCATAACTCGAAAACGAAGCAAGATCGGACTTATGTTTATCTTATTTTATGCTTATTTTGAGGTACTGTATCTGTTATTACAGAGTGGACCTTTAAATTTGGGACACCTGTATAACATAAAATGGAGATGGCGAGAGGTATTGTGCTAGCCACAACAGATTTTTTTTTTGTTTTTCACCGTTAAAATACTTTTTTGCCCTCTTGAAGTGTAATGGGAACTTTACAATTGTATACACAGCAAGTGTAACCTACATTTTACGCTTACTGTGTTGTAACTTGTCTAACTATACGGTAAAATAATCAAAATACACTGGACGTTTATGGGCAATTAGAAAAGAAATCATCGTTACTATAATAAAGTTCATGTAAAAAAGTACTACCTACTTAAGTTATTTTTTTACTTTAACATTTCCTATATTTAAAATTAATTTATATAAACCAAAATCACGGCAGCGATATCTGTCATTATTGTAAAAATCTGCCGTTACCGACATAGTCACCGATCGATATACCTGTCAAATACGCGAAGCGAACATTGCTGAAATGTCAAATATCGACACCTACCTATTATTTATTACGAAGAAAACATGAGCAAATAAATATATTATCAGTCATAAACAACGTCTATTATTACAGATAATTTTTTGCTAGAAGAAGTACTCTAATGAAGGTAAGTAAAATCAAATTTGGAAATTGACTTAACCCCAGTATTTTAAACTAACCCTTTTCAGAAGTACAACATATCTCATTAAAAAAAAGTGATTTTCATTATCGTCGGCCAAAAAATTTGATACAGTTCTCGTGCGTGAAGTATTTTACAGAGCTCCAGCTAATAAGGCACTCGCCTTAAGGGCTCGTGCCTTAAACACAGCTGTCGCGCTGTAAAATACAACTTACACGCACTCGAATGTAAATAACTATTACAGTAGAAAGCATTTTAGATATTATTATACACTTTTTATTCTGAAATTGTAAGGTTTTGTACGTCGTACATGTTCTATTCAGTGAATTACGCCAGACTTACTGTTTGTGCTGTATTCATTGAATTTTAATTAGGTTACATTTACTTGAATCTTGAATCTACATGAGTCTGAGTACCCGTGTTCATGGTGACAAAACAAGTTAACGTTAATTTAGAATGATTCAGAATAAGATAAACACACCTGCATTGAATTACAGAATTAACTCAAGGAATTAACTCATTTCTCAAATAAGGAATGTATAGAATTGTGCAAGTTTTGTTGTTGTTATTTTTTGGGAAATTGCCAAAGACAATTATTTTATAATTTAATTAAAAGTCGTAACAGGAGAAAATTGTGGTTGTTCATCTTTCAATTTAATTTTTATTGATTAACGGAATTGACAAGTTGTTAAAAGTTTTGAGAAAGTCAATAAATAGTTTTTAGTTTAATTAGATTTAATGCTTCAATTGTTTAGACAGTGGATTTCTAATTTCAAGAAATATTAAATTGAACGTGAATAGTTGAATGTTTGATATTTTTTGTGACATTGCAGGCCCGAATTGATTATACTTTTTAAACAGTTAATTGAAATATTGAGGTTACATACTGATTAACCGGTTATTTTAAACCGGTTTAACAAACCGGTTACTTGCCATGCTTCCAATTAAATAGGGCTGTTGCAAGAATTTTTGTATGACTTCTAAGTATTAAATTTTAAAAGATATTATTCTTTAAAGAGCTTCAAATTTGAAAATATCACGAAATATTATTAGATATTTTGCAATTAATTTTTGAATTTTGGATAAAATTTGGAATGAGTCACGTGATCTGAAACAGAATGTGACGTCAGAGTACATACATCTTCAGCGGTTCTAAGGTGTCAAGTGTATTGTCAAAGTTGTTAAACAAGTGTCAAATTTTTAGATTGGTTCAAGTTGTATAATATGTAGGTAATAAAAAGTTCAAAATGAAATGAGTAATTTACGATATTGTAGTATGCCTTCTTACAAAAATACTGTTAGGAACAAACCTACTATAGAGTTTATAAATTTTACAAAAGATGCGAAGAAAAGAAAATTGCGGCTAGAAGCAGTAGGTCGAAAAGCTGATAATTTGTCAGAAAAATCGTGTCTTCATGTTTGTGAAGATCATTTCAATTTTCATCCACCTTCACGATAACAGTTTATTTTTGTAGGTTCACTTTATGTTCAGGGCAATCTTTACATCTGACCATACAGATATTTTTTTCTCGACATAGATCTACATGTCCTATAGCATATTCAATGTAAGAATCACGACCAGAACTTTAAAGTAAAATATATTATCAATTTATATAGTAAATTCAGTTTTTATATTTTATTTTACCTCAACTCTTTAACACCCCTTATTTCGGTAGCAGTAAAACAATCGTTCTGATATAAATTCAGCCATCATCCAGCTATCGACCTTCGGTTAATTGTCCGATTTAGCTTGAGTATAATTTGAATTAGCCATTATTACTTTATTATTCATTTACAATGAGCATTGTCAGCGTCAAATTTCAAATTAAAAGATTTTTTATTAACATGTGATAAACTTTACTCTACGTTTATTTATATAAATAATATGAATAAACGTAGGTGATGGAAAAACTATTTTCCTATTGGCTATTAATGATGTAATGTATGTGCTTCTACGTCACAGCAGTGGGGGGTAGTTTTTCAGGACGCCAATCTTTTTATTTAATTATTTCCACAAATAACAACAAATTATTAAAATAAAAATTATTACTAAGAAAATCATTCCATAAACTTTCATTTAAAATAGTTTTTGAAAAATGTGAAACAGGCTCATTACATAAACCCAAACAGCCCGATTAACAAAAAAGTTTAAGCTAATCCTCATTTTTGGATTAGCGAATTCTACTCTAATTTTGACAGTTTATATTTATTTATTTATTTTTATTTAGAAAGAAAGGCCGTACAACAGGCCAAGGCCCAATAAAAGTACAGCACAGTTAACAATATACAAAGAATAAAAGTTTCTTGCTAGACAGTATAATAATAGATAATGAGAAGTACAAACTAAGGATCAGACAAAGAATGCGAGAAAACATATTTTAGAAATGATTTAAACTTAAATAGTGAACAATTAAAAATATCTGGAACATTATAGCTAAGAATCATGTTATTGAAATAAATAAATAAATAAATAAATAAATAAATAAATATATCATCACGGCATATTACCCATTTCTGGGTGTGCCAGTATCTACAACACATGTAGACATCGGTAATGATGACGATATATTTTACCGTGTGGGCGCTTACCAGGCGTCACCGCACGGGCATTCATAGCTGGTGTGGAGAGTGCACAGGGGTCACTTTTGTGCAATTTAAAATTGGAAATATTTGGCGTCAGTCGGGATCGAACCCGGTTCCCCCAGGTTCGCGACCAGACACTCAGGCACGCGGCCACGAGACCCCATATGTTATTGAAAGAACACATTAATCGATTTACTGTAGAAAATATAGCAGCATTGGTTTTATATTTTTTAGAAGAGAACGTTTCATGAGAACGAGTAAAATAGGAAGGCACACGCAGAGATATTTTACTTAAAAGGACGGGACTATCTATATAATTATTTATGATTTTGTATCAAATATATATATCTTAAAATATAGTCTAATCTATTCCTAGTATCTACGTTTATTGATAATATCATGAAAATTAAATTTTAAATATCGGAATAGAATAGAATTCACTAAACCAAAAATGAGGATTAGCTTAAACTTTTTTGTGAATCGGGCTGTTAGTTTTTTATATCAAAAAATATGAGTCCACCCCTATCATCCATGCCTTGTCTTGCCTCCGTTGTTCCCGTACCCGTACCGTACCTTCACGTGCATGCACCTACACGTCGCATGTGAAGGTCAGACCGGCTGAGGTCAGTTGCAGTGCAGCGGCGACCAACCCTCGGCGCGTTAACCGGGTCACCGCGCGACGCATTGCTTCTGCCTCGCGCATGCGTTCGCTGCGCTCCTGCGCCGCATCGATTATACTGTGGTGGTGGCGCCTCTGTAGTGGGGGAATATATTACGCGGGAAGGAAGAAGTTTGAAATTGAAGAAGTGTAAGGGTGATTTAGAATATTATCTACATACCTATGAGGTCTTCTGTCTTAGTGACATATTAGAACATGGATAACTTGTAAACTAAACATTTAGGGCCGATTTTTCAATCTCTGGTTAAAAGTTTAACTTCTAGTTAAGTAAACAATGTTGCATCGTTTTGTCCGTCATTTGACAGATCATTTCGTATTAATAAAATTTTAACCCGATCTTGAAAAACCTGAACTAACACAGTAAGTTACGGAGTTAGGGACTATCGAAGTTTAAAAATAGTTATTCATTTCTAAAATATTCGAGTTTTAAAGCCCTTAATCTTATACAGTATTGCGCATAAAAGACGGACGTTTATAAAACATCACATAATTGATAATTTTTGCTGAAAAAATTATTGACGGATGCAAGTTTGTAATGACATGGCATTTGGAAAACAACATCTTGAATGTGACATCACTGAAAGCTTTTTCTAGGAAGTATATTTAATCTTTTTTTATTATTTTATTAATTAAATATTTAAAATTACAAGTAAAATGCATATAACCATAAGAAATACCGCCAATCTTGTCAATGAATTGGAGGAATGTCTGACATTTAGGAACTTCCTAAAGAATAGAATTAGAATGTTCTGTGTGCACAACAAATGTAAAGTACAGTGCATAAAACAATATTAAAGAACATAAAATTCTCCATCTAATACACTTAAAATTTTTATTATATCTTGTATAGATTTAGAGATAAAGACACTAATATAGCGCTACTTCAACTGTCAATTGTCAACTTTAATGTTAAAAATTAGAGAAATAAAAATAAATTTAATTGTAAATAGCACTTTTTTCAAATATTATAGGCTTTATTTATAAAAATATGAAACCTACAATTGTCTACTCGTAAAATCGAAAAAGCGCTACTTCCGAAGTAGCACTACTACACGATGTGAGAATACGGGCTAAAGGCACTAAGGAAACCAGTTGACATATTCCAATATTTATAACATAGTTTGTAAATGACACATGTCAGTGTCAAAAATAAACAGTTTTAGTGACATTCTGATAGCTTTTTCTGGGAAGTATATTTAATCTTTCTTATTGTTTTATTAATTAAATATATGAAATTATAGGTAAAATGCATATATCCATTATCCATCAGAAATACCGCCAATCTGGTTAATGAAATGGAAGAATCTCTCACATTTAGGAACTTCCTCACATAATGAAAAATAGATATAATTAGAATTATATGTGTGCAGAAGACATGTAAAATATAATAAAAAACAATATTTGGATAAAGTTCTGTAATTTTTTGTTATAAAACGACGGTTCGATAGCGAAGTGCAATACAATACCTACTTATATAGCCTAATATGGAAATGGCGAGAGGTCTTGTGCTGGCCACAACAGATTTTTTGTTAGGTTATACATCAACGTGACAGTTCATAATGTTTTAAAGGTGACAGCAGCAGACGCGCGAATCTCTTTTTTAAAATCAGGCGACCAATCAAGTTCTTAGGGCCTTAGACGTCATACCCAATTAGTAATCGCAGTGTGCGACCTAATCAATATTTAAACACAAATTTTTTTTTTGTTAATTCGTATTTTATCTTATTTAGTTCTACTGTGAACTTTGCTTGATATTCAGATCACCAGACATTTTCTCTACAATAGTGTAGTAAATAAGGAATAAGGAGGTGACAGGTGTAAGATAAATGAATAATTTAGGTTTGAATCTCACCCAAATCGTGTGTTTACAATGCCCTGTGGTATAACGTAAACTATACACATTACATATGTAAATGGCCTTGAGCTCCAAGTTGGGGTGTGTTTGAAGGTTATAATTTATTATGGATAGAGAACTGTTGATGAATTTTCTGTATTCTTCAAATGTTTTGAAAATTGTTATTAACAGTTTGTGAAATTACCTATGTACTTAGGTAAATATGTATTCAATATTATCCCTGCAGAACTGGCGCCTCCGAGCGGGACGCGAGAACTGGCGCGTGAGCAATTCTCTCACGCATCGTATATTAATAGATTTTTTTCTTTATTTGGATCCAAATCACGTATATTCAATAAACAGAGTTGTAACGTTGTTTAAATTTTATTATTAAACAAAATTAAATACATATTATTAAATTAAAAATATTAAAAAGAACAAAAATTGAAATGAAATAATATTTTAATATTTTATTCACTAATATTATTTTCTTCATCTGTGCTATCACTGGCACATTCAGGACAAATAAATTTTGTATGCTCTGTACAAATTGCTGCGTTACAGTGTGCACAGTGTTTCTTAGTTTTTCTGTTTTTCCTTCGTGGGCAGTACTTACAAAATTCCTGCCGAGGTTCTTCTAGAAGGTTTGGGGGATCTTTTATTCCCAATATTTCTTTAATTCTTCTTCGAAGACTAAAAAATAAGGATCGAATTGAAGAACGGTACACCAATTGAGGTTTTATCAATTCTTGTGCTAAAATATTTAGATATATTCGACGATCTTCAACAATTTGAGAATTGTCTTTATAAATTATTTGAGAATTTATGCCTCCGACATCTAGCATTGTGAAAAAAATCCTTAGTGGCCACCTGCAGCAGAATCGAGACACAGAGTAGTTTGATACTAGTTCGTCGACTACGTCGACCCCGCCTTTTGTTAGGTTGTAAAATGTGATGATCTCCGGTTTATGCATATCTCCGCTCTCGGGGTCTATTTTGTCATCCGAGTGCATAGAAGACAGCAATAATACATTTTTGTTTGCTTTTGCCTTATAAGAAACTAAGACACAATTTTTTTGGTATCCAAACATGCTGCTACGTTCTGGTCTAATCTTGGTCTCAACAAAAATTGGAGGAATTTCTTTTTTATTTTTTCTTAGAGTCCCCACAATAGTCGTTCTTTTTTCTGCCATTTCTAGCACCAAAGGGATAGATGTAAAATAGTTGTCCATTGTTATATTTCTACCTGTATTTAGAATTGGTTCAGCAATTCTGTTCACCACAGCTCTTGCACTATTGTCTAACCGAAATGGACCTTCAGGCTGCTTCCCCGCGTAAATTTCTAAATTAGAAGTATAAAACATTCTGCTGTCTACAAGAGCATAAATTTTAATTCCATATTTCGCCGGCTTGTTAGCAATATACTGCCTAAATTTGCAGCGACCTCTAAAATTTTCCAACATTTCATCAATAGTACATAATTCTCCAACCTGATAACAGTCTTTACATTTGGAAACAAAACATTCGAATATTTCTCTAGTCGGAGCTAAATTATCTATTTTTTTTCTCTCGTTTCGAGTGGTGATGTCGTCGAACCTTATTGCCCGCATTAAAAGGTGAAATCTCTCTCTAGACATTGTCAGTCTAAAACATTCTGGAGCGGTTCCATCGTTTGCCCAAAGTTCTTTTGTGTTTAGATATTGTGCTTTTTTTACTCCAGCCATATACAATAAGCCAAGAAAAGCAAATATTTCGTTAGCATCTGTATCTTGGCAATTTCTAGCACGAGTATAATTCGGTCGCAATTTGCCTAGATATATGTTAGTACAATGCACTATGTGTTCTACCATATCTGTAGGGAAATATAATTCCCAACATTGTCTGGGAGTTTTAGCGTTTTTGGCAACCATTTTTACACCCGGTAATCGAATTACAATATTGCGTGAGGCTGTACGAACATTGGGTCTAAAAGGGTGAACGAACCAACGAGTAATTCCATCTTTTCCAATATACTGTGGCTCACCAGCATATTCAGGAGATACCGTGATACTTCCGTCATTTGCAACTTCAGCTGGACGTTCATCTTCGGATTGCTCAGACTCGGTATAGTGGGCGCTGTGTTCACTTTCGGCATCCGACTCAATATCAAGTTGTTCCGCAATTTCCTCGATTACTTCTTGGCCGTATTGTGCAGATGCCCACGGAATTTCAATACTTTGCTCCTGTTGTTGAATAATTTCATACTGCTGTCGCCCCAACTCAGCAATTTTTTGCCCACGAAGCATTTCAAAATACCTAAAATATAGGCTATGTATTATTCTATCAAATAAATAAGTCAAAATGTAACACTTACCATATAAAAAACAAGAACAAATAATCACAACGGCAGCACTGGCGCGATGAGAAGTTTGCTCACGGTACGTGCGTAGCAACGGCAAATAATGAATAACTAAAACAACAACGCACTAAATGGTAAAATGATTTCAGCGAACCACAGAACAAAGTCATAAAGTCAGCTAGAGTGGGAACTGGCTCCGCCCTATTATTTGCGCACTAATGGTAAACTTTGATTTACAAATGTGAGCAAAATGCTCATAGCGCCAGTGCTCCAGGGTTATATAAGTATACATATATTTCTTTACAAGAGTTAATGTTATATATAAATTCATTTTTTTAAATTTATTTATTTACAACTCTAATTGCCTACATACTATAGTAATTCATATCATAGGTTTGTTCGCACAACAGTTAGAAACTGCCACAAACTGTTCTGTATGAACATCGCTTTAATTTTTTTAAATCTATAATTAATAATCATTTGTTCGTTCAGCAAAATATTTCAATTCCTGATCAGTTTCCAACCGTCAGAATAGTCCGCGGATTCTAAAGTTTGTGGAGACATGCGCACTGGAACTTTTAGCGAGCATTGTTGTTCCTACATGTATTTGTACTAGCCAAAGGAGAGAAAAGGAATATTAACTTTTATACTAATATTTGCTGTATTTTTATACAGTTTCTCAAGTATAAATTTAAGAGAATCAGAAATAAACGCAAGAAGTCAATTTTAAACAATACTTTGTAGTTTCTACTGATGATGAAAACATAGCTCTCGAAATACGTGTATTGTTTTTAAAATTATTGTTAAGATTAAGGGGTTTTTTCTTTAGTTTTAAGAAAGGGAGAGATATCGAAACGAAATATTTTATCTTAAATAAATATATCATCACGGCATATTACCCATTACTGGATGTGCCAGTATTTACAGTACATGTAGACATCAGTAATGATGACGATATATTTTACCGTGTGGGCGCTTACCAGGCGTCACCTCACGGGTACTCATAGCTGGTGTGGAGAGTGCACCACAGGGATCACTTTCATGCCATTTAAAATTGGAAATATTTGGCGCCTGTCGGGATCGAACCTAGTTTCCCGGGGACAATAGGAAAACTATTGGTCACGTAATTGTAATCCATATGTCATATGCTTGACCATTAATTAGTACTTCACGTTCTTACGATAACAGTGAAAATGTGGAAAATTGTGTAGGGCGTTCGGTGTATATAGTACTTTTTCCATGTTAGCTTTGAGTGTCCATGTACTTTTGTTTCTTACATTACCCATAGAGCAATAATCTAAAACAATTCAAATACTCAAATTAGCTGTTAGGCCTTTGTTCTAACATAATCTTTTTGTATTTATTGTCAAAATAACATGTGAAATAGTATTTCCGCTTTCACTTGGTGTGTAAACTGGAATAATAACACCCCAGAATTGTATTGCCAACTAAATCAGTTATTTATTGGAATGAGAACACCCCAGAATGGGGTCCTATACCATTTTTCTTTTATTTTTTTCCTGAAAGAACAGGATAAAATAAGAACATCAGTGCAAACGCGACTTAAAAATTTTACGTAATAAGCAAGATATGAATTTTTAAAGTTTAAGAATTTGTGCGTGACGTAGCAGGTATTAACAAGTGATCGACAAACAATGGGACAAACTGTTAGTTATACTGGAAACAATTTTTTTCATGTTGCATAGCTGAAATGTTTTTATATAAAAACTTATATATTATATTTACGAAGAAATTATTATTAGAAGTATAAATAACATAAATAATAAGCATTTAACAAGGATTTCTTCCTAATAAAATACAGAACATTGAAACAGTTTGACAATATTATTACACAAAGTATGACGACGGATGGCGCTAATGTTTGCCTGTTTTGAAGTTTCAATATTAATTTAATTAATATTATTATTAATTTAATTCATATTACAAATTGATTATAAGTACATGATTATTGTTAATATTACTAGATGTTATAATTAAACAAATTCATCAAACACAAAATTGTTAAATGTTTTGTTGGGTTATAGAACAACATGACATTTCATATTTTTTCAAAGGTGACCGCTACAGACGCGCGAATCTTCTTTTTAAAATTAGGCGACCAATCAAATTCTTAGTACCTAATGCGTCATACCCAATTAGTAATCAGCTTCAATCGCTTGTAGTTTGTGACCTAGTTAATATTTAAAGAAATTTTTTTCACTAATGCTCATTAATTTATGTATATTTTCGTCTTCTTATTTAAGATAGTTAAAATATGATTATGGTATAGGACCCCATTGTATTGCCAACTAAATCAGTTATTTTTTAACACAATATTAAAATGAAATGGATGTTCCAGTTTAGCTTCAATAGGGGTTTCCAAGTTTTTTTCATTTTTTAATATGTTAATCTCTATATAAAAATATTAGACCCGTGTTTTTTATTTTGGCCGAAAAGCGTCTAATAAGCCAGAAAAAAATTATTAAAGTTTCTATAAATGAGAATCGAGAAAATCATCGGTGCGTGTGACGTCACCGACACCGCGAGAACATACGTTTCTAGAGCTGAGTGAGACGGATATATAACAAACACGGTGGGTATGTCGTTTCGCACATGAACATTGAACATGTAAGATCTGTAAGATGTAAACAAATGATACATAACCCAAGAAAATAACCAGTTGTTAAATTCTGTTCCTCAACTTATTTTGTAGTACTTATCGAAGATATTTTTAAATAAATTGTGATTGTACATACAAATCAGGTAAAACTTGAGTACTTATAGTAATTTTGGAGATAATTAAATATTATTTTTCAATTTTTTTGTGGTGGTGATGAAATACTGTTTCGTACCGGGCTGCTCCAATTCCTCAGCAAATAATCCAAAGAAAATATGTGCAAGTTATAATGACTAAATATAAATATTCCGTATTATAATGGAGTTAATTAATTTACTAATTTAATTATTTGTGTATTCAATTTACAGCCAGAAAGTAAAAACGCTGCTCCTGATTCTTGTCCTATCCTGTTATCATTAAAATTATAAAATTAGCACATGTTTAACTTTCTAATTAATAATAAATTAAATTATTGGTAAAATGATGTTTTATTTAAGACAAAAAAATAACAAACAAGTATGAAACTATTATTTGATTTCATAAATTAATTTGGGGAATACTGCAATTTTCCAAAATGTTGTTGCCTCCTCCATCAACTGCTGACACAGTTCTTTGTTGACTGTCTGCACAAATTCAGGATCCATATTCTAAAGAAAGTGAACAGTTTTAATATAAACAGCATTATTGGTTATTTACTTCACTTACTTGTTTTTTCAAAAGATTTTTCAAAAAACTAACGGGAAATTCAGTAAAATATTTTTGTAACCTTAAATTTCGTCAAAATAACACTTGTTCTGGCTCGCTCAAATGTCATGTCAGAACCAGCGCGAACATGATCTGCGCGCTCGAAAAGCCATTAGCCAATCAGAATTTTCAGAGTGCCGTTGACGTCACAAAGATGGCCGATACTGAATTTTATGCACTCAATTTAAATGCATTACATTTTAATTTTGAT
This sequence comes from Ophonus ardosiacus, assembly GCA_943142095.1. Lineage (NCBI taxonomy): Eukaryota > Metazoa > Arthropoda > Insecta > Coleoptera > Carabidae > Ophonus > Ophonus ardosiacus. Next base: position 42,303,330 of record OW964835.1, read on the forward strand.
TTTAGAGTAATAAAAATAAGCAAATTAACGATTTTATTTATCTTAATATTACTTATATATGATGAACTTTGATATCCAATAAGTATTTCTTAAAAAGCTGTAGCCTTGGAAACCCCTATTATTTGTTGGCGCACCTGTACAAAAACTGAATTTGAGGTTATTAAAAATGTTGGATTACCTAATATATTGTTGCTGAGCCCATGGCCATGGTAGCGTTTTATCCGGTGTTGTGTTTTTGCGGGTGTAAATAGTGTCGAAGGGTTGCGCGCATGCGTGCGCCGAGGCCGTAGATCGAAGCCTGCCTTGTCTCCCGTTTCCCCGCTTGCCAGGGGCTCGTGTGGGTGTAGAGTCGTCTCGGCAGCGTAGCGTCAGCGGCACTAGGACTAGGAGTGTTGTCGTGCTGTGCATCCTTGTGCCTGTGCCAGTGTGTGATGGCGTGGGGCTACTGGTCGGCCACGACTGTGTCGGACCGCGGCCGCTCGCCTCGGCGCGGCCAGCAGCAGCAGCCGAGCATCTCCCCCGGCGTGGCGAACACCTCGGCCCCGGCGCCCCGCGAGCGCGAGGACATCAACGCCGCGCTCTTCACGCCGTACACCAACACCAACAACACCAGCACCCTCCCGAGGGACAGGGATCGCGACCGGGAAAGGGATTTGGAGTTTGATGTGGGGCCGTCGTTCTCGCGGAGGCCTAGTCTGGACAGCGGTGGAGGGCCTGGTCCTGTGGTGCTGTGCCACCAGCGGACTGGGACTCTTTCGGCGGGGTCTACGTTAACGCGAGCAGGCAGCAGGCACGCGGCAGCTGCTGCTGCTGAATACGCCGTGCCGCATCATTTTCATCATCACCATCATTGTGCAGTGGCTGGACCTGCGGTGCCGGGTCCAGCTGATGTTTATCTACACCAACATCCGCACCATATGCATCACCCGCCGCATTCAGACGCGGATGATGACGACGAAGAAGACTCGGAACCTGATTATGCACCGGGTACGGCATCGCCACCTCCTCCAGCGCCGATGCCGTTATATGCTACTATCGATGGGACCGCTACAGGGTTAGATCTCATTCCTGGTAGGGTTACCAAAAATATGTTACCAGAGTCACGTTAGAATTATTGAGAATATAAAACAGGTGGGCCGTGGAAAAATTTTAAATTACAGCTGTGTCACCCTAATATCTAAATCCTATATTATTATATGCCCTAAATCTAGTAATTATTTAGGATTTTAGGAATTAGATTTTAGGGTTTTGCAGGAGCAGACTATGACTGTGTCTGATGTCGCATTTTGGCATTTAGGATTTAGGTCTTCTTCACATAAATACAACTCCGAATAGCACACTAGTGATATCCATTAGTTTGTATGGCAACACTTTAGGACAACAAAAATGAATTATACAATTCGATTCAATTTGATGTTTGTGTAAATGTTAATATTGTATTTCATAAAATAGAAGCTAAGAAGCTATTCTTTGACAGCAAATTTGACGTTATTGTCAAATTATAGCAACGAATGATTTGTTTAATTAGTGCGCGTCAACTTCAAGGCATAGTGTGCTCCTGCAAAACCCTAAAATCTAATTTCTAAAATCCTAAATAATCACTAAATTTAGGGCATAGAAATTTAGGATTTAGATATTAGGGTGATAAAAGCCTATGCCTTGAAGTTGACTCGCACTAATTAAACAAATCATGTTCGTTGCTATAATTTGTACAAAACGTCAAATTTACTGTTAAAGAATACTGCCCGCATAAGCAAGAACGAATTTTTAAATAATCAATGATTCAAGTTCAAATGTTTGTCATTTTGTTATTCAAATCATTATTCGTATGATGTGGTTACTATTGTTAAAGTTTCTCAAAATCTTAATTTTAAGCAAGTTGAAGTTCATATATGAAAATAAATCAGATATTATGAAACTGCGTTTTGCATAATATATAATTTTCAGTTATACCCAAATCATTCAAGCAACCAATGCACGTCATTAATAAAAATTGAATAAAAGTAACTAGATGTGTGACGTCATGTACTGCTACGTTTGCAGAGGTTTTAGAGTCTTTATGAAAGGAGTTATACAGATTGCAATCTGTATTATCGACATGCTAATGAACTGTCACGTCTACAAAATAAATATTATTTTAGTCACTGTCCATTTCTATTTAAATTATTTTATAATACTAACCTTATTTATACTTATGCATGCCATATAAAGGCAATAAATGCCGAATTTCAAAGAAATATACCGAATTCTTCTGATTGATTAGAAGTGCTACCTTTGGGAGATTCACAGATTTTGTGTTTGCTTTAACGGTCAAGTTGTGTCGTTGCGTTGCGTTTACCATTACTTTATTATAAATAGGACTTTACAACGCACAAAAATGTTTCAAACACGATACAAATATTTTTCAAATTGTCAAATAATAACTTTGACAGTATAAACATGCAAATTATCAATGTTGTCAACTATAGCAACAATTAAACGAATAATATGACGTTGATGTACATTATTTATATATTATTCATGTCATATACGATAAGTAATGAACTCTACTATTCATCTTAATAATAATTATATAAGGCTATACACTTTTTGACGGTTAAAAATGATTGAAATTTTATTTAATTTTTCACTATTAGTGATTTTAATGCATTAAGGTTTTTACACTAAGTGATGACGTGCATTGGCTGCTTGAATGATTTGGGTATACAACAATAACTAACATGAATTCGCAAATTAAAAAAAAATGTAAATATTGAACTTGTTTAAGCAAAAACATGTAGTTACTGTGTTGTACTTTAAAATGTAGTAGATACTGCGTTTTTATTTATGAAAGAGGCCAATTGGGCAGATACTGCAGAGGGTTTTCTTATTATATCTTTAAAACTATTTTTGCCTACAAATTCAGAATCTACGACCTCTAAAGCTTAATAATAGACCAAAAAGTTAAATTCGATATTTTTGCACTTCCGCGTTCTTGCTTATGAGGCACAATAACTTCTTCTTCTTAGGACCTGTTTTTAATCTCTGGTTAAAATTTTAACTTCTAATTAAGCAAACAATATTGCATCATTTTGTTAACAGCAATGATAAATCTGTCATTTGACAGTTCAATTTTGTTTATTTAACGCTTAGCTAATATTTTAATCAGATATTGCAAAACCAGTCTTAAGCTTCTATTTTATGAAATATAATATTAACGTTTAAACTGAAGCATCAATTTAATCGAATTGTACGATTCATTTTTGTTGTTCTAAAGTATTGCCATACAAACCAACGGATGACACTAAGGCTGGATACAATGTCGTAGTTTGGCATTTAGTATTTAGGATTTTGGTCTTCTTCACATAAATACAACTCTGAATGGCACACTAATGACATCCATTGGTTTGTATGGCATCACTTTAGAACAACAAAAATTAATTATACAATTCGATTTAATTTGATGCTTCAGATTAAATATTAATATTATATTTCATAAAATAGAAGCTAAGGAGCTATTCTTTGATAGTAAATTTGACGTTTTGTACAAATTATAGCAACGAACATGATTTGTTTAATTAGTGCTCGTCAATTTCAAGGCATTGTGTGCTCCTGCAAAACCCTAAAATCTAATTCCTAAAATCCTAAATGATCACTAGATTTAGGGCATTACGAGTTAAAATTTAGGGGAGTATGGTTTTCGTCTCACGAAGAGTTTTTAGTTGGGAGCTTTTAGAAAAGAATGGTAAAGTGTATTATTGTTGAATGGAAATAGTTTGTACATATTTAAAATAAAATTATAAAATGTTATTTGTGTATTATTCTCAATAATTCTGGCTTGACCCCCGCTTATGCGTTTTATTTTCATGTAGGTACACATAAGTGAAATGCATGGAGGCACGTAGCACTAGCAAATCTTTAACTATTCATACAAATATTTAACTACATCACGCAACAGACTAAATACTCTAACGCTCATTGTTTTTCCTATTACGAAATAGAGATAATATACATTTAAAAGAATATAGGTTATGTACACACTACGCAGTATTTTAATTTATCTGCGAGTAGCTTTAGCCAATCTAGCGAATGGAAGCTGCCGTTCAAATTAGTTTTTGCTATTAGTTACCTCCCGCTACCCTAGGTAAGGGAGGTATACGGACCGTGCTAAAAATCGCATTTAGAGATTTTAGTGAATAAGCACGGTTTGATGTCCCTGGAATCCGATTTTAACATTTTACAATGATGTCTATAGGTATGTATGCATGTGTGTGTGTGTTTGTGTGTGTGTACACGTTTACTCAAATACTATCAATCAGAAAATTTTGAAATTTTGTATACCCATTCTATACTAATGTGGGAAGAGTTCATTAGTTTTTTAGTGTATATGGGATAACCGGAAGTATCACTTATACAAGCTTTTAACAGTTTTTCTTCTAAAAAAATTATTGAATATAATTTTTCAGTAATTTTTGCTAATAAAAATTGAATATAATGGTACAATCTTCAATTTTACGATAATAGTATTTAGTAAATAATTTTAAATATAAAATTATAAAATAATTAATTTTTGTACATCATCTTGCCTATGCGTCAAACAAAAACATAATATTTTAATAATATTTTTGACATATTTAAACAAATGTCACAGTCAGGAAGCAATTACATTAAAATTAATAATGAAGCCGTGCTAAGAAGATTGTATTGAATCTATTGAAATTAAGATTTGTAAAAATAATATTTTCCATCATACATAAATGTTAGATATACACAGGATGGTCTGATTTAAGTTTGCCATGTTTGCAGCACTATGAATTTAACAGCTGTCAATAAGCAAAATGTCAAATATTAGTTTACAACTACATATTAACGAAATGGATCATATAAAGCAATAGATATATGCACATCATATTTTTCTTTTAAGGCTTTTATTTCTAAAACATTGTCTTTACAATCAAATAATATTACTACCAAGTTTATATCTCTACTTATTTTTGAATTATTGTCCCAAAAGTCAATATACCCCATATTTAGGTAAAAACTTCAAAATTTTCAAAAAACTAATTTTTATGTATCTAGATACTTCTCAATGCGCTGATTCCATATTTTGAAACCGCAGGTCGATATCTCTTTTCGTTCTCGAGATATTTAGATTCAAAGTTTTGCTCAAAGCTGCTCATTTTTGGGTAATAACCCAAAAATGGGTCGAGATATGAATTCGGCGACATGGCCATTCGATTCTACGGACAAAATTACATAAGTGTACTAATTTTCATAATTTTTGTCCAACCGGTTCATTTTTTATGAATAAAAGTGTGAAAACCTCTGAAAATGGCCAAAATCTAAAAAATCGTAAGGGGTACCCCTTACGATTTTTGCGATTTCTGACCATTTTTAGTTATTTTGCTTTAGAGATTGAATGCGGTGTTCAAAAATTATGAAAATTGGTGTACTTATGTATTTTTTCCTGTAGAATCGAATGAAGATATCGTCAAATTCATATCTCGACCCATTTTAGGGTTACTACCCAAAAATGGGCAGGTTTGAGCAAAACTTTGAATCTAAATATCTCGAGAACGAAAGGAGATATCGACCTGCGGTTTCAAAATTTGGAATCAGCGCATTGAGAAGTATCTAGATACATGAAAATTAGATTTTTTAAAATTTTGAAGTTTTTATCTAAATATGGGGTATATTGACTTTTGGGCAAAAATTCAAATACTATAAGACCTAAGATATGTTTAATTACGGTTTCCTCATTCTGACATTAATGGTAAGATATGATTAGATTTTGGGAACAATTCGACAACCGGAAATACTAGTTTCATAAAAAAAATCTGTTGTGGCCAGCACAAAACCTTCCGTCAATTTGATGTATTTTGTACAAATCCCATAACAAAAGGTCCTTGGAACATATTATATATAATATCATGTAAAATCAAACACATCCTATTTCTATTCTATAAATCCAATAAAATTATAACATAAACATACACTAAGTAAAATGCACTTGACACTTCTTCTTATTCTTCAGCTTCCCCTATTTTATTAGAGGTAGCTGTTTCCTCTTTTCTTCCACTCATTCCTGTCCAACATATCTTCTTGACACAGGTATTCCTTTCAGTCTTCTGCGATACAGTCCTTCCATCTTCTCTTTGGCCTTTCTCTGCGTGTCACTTGCGAGGAGCACTATGACATACCAATTTTGTGATCCTACACTTTCCATATTTGGTTTTGCACTTGCAACTGACATCTGTCAATTAGAATTTTTTTAATATATCAGCATCAGCTCTTTCCATGATAAATAGCAAAGCTGCTTTAAATCTACATCTATTGAATATGAAGGAAAATGTATAATCAAACTGTATAGAGAAGTATATTTTCTTTAATATGTATAATAACAAAATGTCAAAAAACAATATTTAACTGCGTTTTTTTAAGAAAAACTGTTAACTTCAAATTAGGGTACTTCCGGTGGATCAATTATAACCAAAATTTAATCAACTCTTCATAACTTCATATGGATGTACAGAAGAAGAATACGAAAGAATTATAATTTTTAGAATTGTAGTATTGGAGTTATCGTCGGAGAAAAATTTGTCACACACGGACACACATGCACACACGGACACACACACACACACACGGAAGGTAATTATTTTTTTAAAATTATATTATTACAAATATTAAAGAATATAAAAATCTCTATCTGATATATTTTTAAAATAATATTTTCACCATCTAGCAAATACACCATCTTCAAATCTTCGTTGAAACCAAACATCAAAATATTTTGAAAACCTCCAAGAACTCTTCCGATCTGTGAGTCCTTCAAGAATTTAATAATCTTCTTGCTGATGTTTTGCCGTGACACTAGACTTTGCAGTGAATTTATTATATTTCATTCGTTATCGGAGCTGGAATGGAAAAACTATTTGCGCAAAAAGGTGGGTGCGCCCCAACTCCACATTCGTATCTGCGGTGATATTTATCTTTTTGCTTTGGCAAAGGCAGCAGGGATGGAAGTGCGAGAGAGAGGGAAAATACACACACGCACACACAACAGCTTGATTACATACGGGTTTTATTTGTTTGTGGATTTATTGAAAATGCTCCAGAATAAACGGAGATGTGAACGAGAGTAATGTTGTAAGGCTGACGCAGTTTTAGTATGACAATGGTGCTTTGTTTTTACAGTATAGAATAAATGGATATAACAAAATGAATATAGTTAACATTGTTTATTTGCAAGAAGATCCTGATAGATTATATTTTTATAGCTTTATTTTAAAGGTCAAATTTTTATTTCAGGTAAATCTTATTTATTTCATTAAAACTTATTTTTAAATTATTTCATTCTAATGCCCAGTTTTATAAAAGATGGATAAGTAAATTACTAGCAAAGTAAAATTTATTCTCGAAGTAAAATAGTTTATTCCAGAGATTTTCGTTTTATAAAGCAAGAATAAAAATACTAGCTAAGTAAATCTATGGAATAAATTACTCCACTGATTTTCGAGGAAGTAAATTTTATTCTGTAGAATAAATTTGACACATGTCAAAATTAATTATTTTATAGAGAACGTAGAAATTTATAGAAACCGAAAAGGATGGTTTTCTGTGAATTGCCAAATCTAAGAATAACGGATGTTGTTGCTAGATGGCCTGGTTCCGCACACGACAGCAACATATTTAACAATTCATTAATAAGAGCTAGGCTTGAAAATGGAGAATTTGGTAATTGCTACTTGTTAGGGGATAGTTGATACCCTTGTAAAAATTACTTATTAACACCTGTACAAAACCTAACTATTCCAAGCCAACATAAATACAATGTGTCATATAACAGTTTCATTTGGACACTATTCCGGGGACTTATTTGTGAAACTGCATTAAATTCTTTACAAATCTCATCCCATGCACTATTTTTGCTTTTGACACTTGCTACGTCTGTCTGCTTGTTTTCAATAATACTAATATTTTTTTTTTATCTCTAACATGTTCGCTTTATCTATTTCAGTATAATTCTTTCGCCATTTTCTCTTTTTTCCATTTTGAATCAGAACTGACACTTTATGACACTTTATTTTGACGTTTGAATAATAATAAACGATGTCTCTGTCGGTAAATCAGTAGAATAAAATATTCACTCTGCATGTACTTATTTTACTCTTTATAAAACAGACATTTTTATTTACTCATCGATTAAATTTACTTTCAAAGTAATAACTCAGCAAGTTATCCGATGTTTATAAAACAGGGCATTATTCATTCAGACATTTAAAAAAAAACTGTTGTGGCCAGCACAAAACCTTCCGTCAATTCGATGTATTTTGTACAAATCCCATACCAAAAGTTCCTTGAAAAAGATTCTATATAGCCTGTAAAATTGTAACACCAACACACTATTTTTTACAAACCGAAAGTTCCTTTCAACAGATTGTGAAATACAATAAAATTATAACACGAACGTACATTGCACTTAACATTTCTTTCTTCTTCAACTTTTCCCTATTTTATTAGGGGTCGCTGTTTCTTACTCTTTTCTTCTACTCTTTCCTATCCAACATATGTTGTGCTACGCTAGATTTATCAGGATTACCGCTTTTTAAATGATAGAAATTAAACCGAGTATCGATTTGTCTTTTAGTTTGCCCTTTATTACAATCTTTACAGTCAATTTTACAAACACCGGATTTTTTATTATTATTTATTTTATCTTTAGGGTTACCTAATAATGATTTAATGGTGTTATTTGATTTATAAGTTACCGTTAAATTTTGATTTTTAAAAATTTTGTTTAAACCTTTGGTGGCATTATCAAATGGTAATGTTATATATTTCTTATTTTAATTATTAGTTGGCGTTAAAAGTTGTGAAATTTAATACGGATTGACGATTTTTAAATTTATGGACTAGTTTATCTATAATTTTAACCGGGAATCCATTATATTTAGCTATTTCTTTAATATATTTCAATTCATTTTCAAAACGTGTTTTGTTTAACGGAAATTTGGTCAGTCTATTAATTAAAAAAGTTAAACGCTGCTAATTTATGTTGCCAAAAATGATTCGAGTCAGCTGTTATAAATCGATTAGTATTCGTAGGTTTCCTATATATGTCAAATTCTAATTTAGTTTTGTTTCTAATAACCAGTGTGTCCAAAAATGGTAATTGTTTATTGGTTTCTTTTGCAATCGTAAATTTAATTGATATAACCCGTGTTCTCTCCCTTATTCCTCAGAGCTGTTTTGACCTCTGGCATGGTTTACATGCTGAGTAATCTTAACTTCTCTGTTTTTACTTTGTAGTTTCTACTGATGATGAGAACTTAGTTCTCGAAATACGTATATAGTTTTTAAATTTATTCTTAAGGTTAAGGAGTTTTTACCTCTCGCTAAGAGAGGTATTGGATTCATGCTAAAATTCGCATATCCAGATTTTATTGAATAAGCACGATTTAAGGTCACTACAATCCGATTATAACATTTTTAAAATGATGTCTGTGTGTGTGTGTGTGTGTGTGTGTGTGTGTGTGGATGTGTGTATGTGTGTGTGTGTGTGTGTGTATGTATGTATGTATGTCTGGATGTTGTAGTCACGATTCCTCTAAAACTATAAGACTTAAAAAATATTTAACTTCAGTTTCCTCAATCTGACATTCCTGGGAAGAGCTGAAAAGGTTTTGGTAACAATTGAACAACCGGAAGTAGTAGTTTCTTAGAAAAAATCTTCTAAATATAATTTTTGGGAGTTTTTTTTATAAAATATTGAAGAACATACAATTCTCCATCTAATACACTTAAAAATTTTATTATATCTTGTATAGATTTAGAGATAAAGACTCTATAATTTATAGAGTTAACTAATCGCAGAGGCCAAGACACTAAGGAAACCAGTTGACAAATTCCAATGTTTATTATAACATGACACATGTCATTGTCAAATATCAACAGTTCTAGTGACACTCTGATAGCTTTTTCTGGGAAGTATATTTAACTTTTCTTATTGTTTTATTAATTAAATATTTGAAATTTTAGGTAAATTTGTGGTGAAATGCATAAATCCATCAGAAATACCGCCAATCTGGTTAATGAATTGAAACAATATTTGACATTTAGAAACTTCCTCATACAATGAAAAATAGATATAATTAGAATTAAATGTGTGCAGAAGACATGTTACATACAATAAAAAACAATATTTGGGTAATGTTCTGTAAGATTTTGTTATAAAACGACGGTTCGAAAGCGAAGTGCAATACAATACTTATATAGCCTAATATGGAAATGGCGAGAGGTCTTGTGCTGGCCACAACAGATTTTTTCTTTAGTTATAACTTTACCTTAAGACTCCATTTTAGTTTTATAATACTATACCAATGTAAACCCGGCTTAAGCAACTAAATTGGCGCTAGTCTAGTCGTGCCTATAATCTTTGCATTTAAAAATCTAGCTTTAGATTCAACATCATGAAAATGTTGAAATCGGATTCTAGGGGCCTTAAAACGTGGTCATTTACCAAAATCTCGACGTAATTTTTAGCATAATCCCTATACCTTCATTGCCAATGGTAGCGGGTGGTAAAAATCAAAGAATTCTGGAAATTATTCAGATTAAAACAATATTGTTTGGTATAATAATCAAGACAACATGGATGAAACTCTTGTTACTGTGTCTAAATTTAACCTAACCAATTGTTAAGCTAATTTACGAGCACTTTACCAGTGACGTAGTTCGAATACAAAATCTCGGATCCATACATTACTACAATTTACAGTGCGAGTACCTACAGCATGTCTGCATACTCAGCCACCACGCCTGTGTTTGCTTTCCTTGATGAGGCGTGTGTACAAACAGAATATAAAGTTTTCCTTAATGAAAACCTTTTATAAACCGGCGTGTCCTTTCTCTTTCACTTATTTTCCCCAGAGCTAAGTATGGAATAAATTTATAACTTCTTTGTAAGTATCTATTCACCCGTTTTTATACAGCTCGGAACACGAAAGATGAACTATGAAAAATATAATAGCACAAATCCTTGTCTAATATATGCTCTCTGTTTAAATCTACACGAAATACAAATCATTAATATCCAAAAACTTTTATCAAGAATACATTTTTTTTGTAAAATAAAAAATGAGAGAGTGCCTCTTAAATTATTAAAATTAATTTCAATTATATTTAAAATTCAAAACATTAATGTATAACGTAATAAACAAAAATTATATTAGTACCATAATGTAGGTAATGCGAAAGTAATGTTATTTATCTATTATATTAATTATGATATATTGATATTAAATAAATGATAGATTGTAGTAAATTGACATTAATGAATTATTGGTGGTACATATTATTATAATTTATATTTAATTCTTTTATATAAACATAAAATTTGATATTTTTTATTCAATTTTGACGTTTTAAACTGTCATTATTAACTCCATAGTAACAACTATAGGTAACACTTTTTTCACATGTGAATTAAAATTTTTTTTAAATCACTCTCACAAAATTTTAACTCACTCTGCAACAAAAAATGCATTTAATAATAACATAAGAACGAAAATAACACTCACCACATAATTTATCAGACATTATCAGCCCTTTTCATTATTTTTTACGACGTAAATGACAGACAATAAAGCTTTTTAAATACGAGGTGTGTTCAAAAACTATCGCGAATTTTGAATTTTCGCGGGTTACGTATATTCGAATTTCGATCTTTTTGTGGCTTTATGTTGGTACTCATGTCTCTCACTTATGTCGACAAGCTCGGCCATTTTGAATGTTCACTTAATTGTTGACAGCTGCTTTGCTTGCACGTGTTTTGGATCGTCTTCGATTTTTACCTATTCAAAAAAATGGAACAAAGAACCTGTATCAAATTTTGTGTGAAAAACGAAATTAAGTGCGCGGATGCATTCCGAATGTTGACTGTGGCATACGGAGAAGCTACCTTGGACCAAAGCAACGTTTATCGGTGGTACAAAATGTTCTCAGAAGGCCGAGAAGATGTGAACGACGAAAAGCGTGCCGGACGCCCGAGCACTTCAACAACAGACGAAAAAATTAATGAAGTGGAGAAAATGATATTGGCCAATCGTCGAATCACCGTTAGAGAAGTTGCTGAGGACCTAAACATATCGATTGGCTCGTGCCATTCGATTTTTATCAATGATTTGGGCATGAGACGGGTCGCCGCGAAATTTGTACCAAAATTGCTCAATTGCTCGTTGCTTGTGCGCGACTTTTTAGCCAAAAACAACACACTTATGATGCCGCAGCCACCGTATTCCCCAGATCTGGCCCCCTGTGACTTTTTCTTGTTCCCTAAACTGAAGAGGCCCATGAAAGGACGACGTTACGCTACGCTTGACGAGATAAAGACGGCATCGAAGGAGGAGCTGAACAAGATAAAAAAAAAAGATTTTTTGAAGTGCTTTGAAGATTGGAAAAACCGTTGGCACAAGTGTATAATATCTCATGGGGATTACTTTGAAGGGGACAAAATAGATATTCATGAATAAATAAATAATTTTTGAAAAAACACAAAATTCGCGATATTTTTTGAACACACCTCGTATATGACTTGACGTCTATCATGCTCAGCCTACTAACTGATCAGTTTTTTATTTTGTCAAAATTAAATATTATAATGGTTTTTATTAGTATTTCGTCAAAATTGAATAAAATATTGTACAAACCACGTGAGCTAAGAATGTTAATTCACTCGAATAAACTTTCTTCTCATGGATAAACATTACCTCAGCTCACTTGGTGTGTAAATATATATTAAAAATATAATTTTTCCTACGACCACTGTTAAAAGTAGTCTTTTTAACGGTTGCTTAGCGAGTTAAAAATAACAGTTTATAACGCAGTGAATACTTTTAACACTAGTGTTAAAAAAGAAATAAATCTAGTTACATTTAGTGTTAAAAATATAACTAAATCTAGTTACATTTAGTGTTCATAAGTAAACGTAGTTTCATTTTATATTTATTTTTGTATTGAAATTATTTATTTTATTAGAAATATACATTATTTTGAAACGTTTATTGTTATAGTACAATTATTACAATTGTTTATAGTAATTCCTTACAAGGCGCTTGAAGAATTGGAATTTAAAACAGTATTGTTGGAAGTAGAGGTTAGAATTTTGTTGGAAGTAGAGGTTAGAATATACCTGTCATAAATGTCATTCTATAATTTTTAGTTTTTACTAATACATAACTAGGGTCGTAGGAAATATAGTGTATGATATTCGTGTTAAAAGTGATTGTATTTCGTTCGTGGGGTTTGTTTTACTCGGCTTCGCCTCGTTTCACAAACTTCCCCACTCACTCATAAAATGTCACTTTTAACACTTATATCATAAATAACTATTATAGTTATTTACGTAAAAAATAAGTGCTGTGTGGAAATAAAATTTAAAGTAATTTGTAAATTGTAAATGAATTATTAAATATGTTCCATGTTTTTATAATACGCAATTTACCGAATTTGCATTTAAATGAATAATTTTATTATGAATATATTTTATATTTAATAAAGTTAGATAGGTAATTGAAAAGAAATTTTATGCAAATTTTATTTTAAAATGTTGTGAATGTGTAAGACGAGGTGTAAGAATTGAAATAGAATAAATATCTGTTCTTCTCGTTATTGTACTGTATAGTATCGTTATAATCTCATAATTTAATGAAATTATTTACAATTAATTTAGAATTCATAAATTACACGATAATAAATTGAAGTAGCTATTCTCGTTTGGTATTCATGATGAGTATTGATAAATGAGATGAATTTATTACCTTTAATAGCAATTTACTACTTGTTCAAAATATACGAAAATGAATTGCACTTCAATATTTCATATTAATTTTCAGCGTAAATATAAATTACAGTTTAATGTGAACATAATTTAAATTTTCGATTGTTAGGGAAAATATTTTGATTTGCAATCATTATAATAATATATCGATTTCTAACTTTTTAGAGTTTGGAAAATACACCATTCCTAACTTTAATGACAATCTCTTGGGTTGGAAATAACAGATTTCACTTCCATCTCTTGAGTTGGAAATGTTTATGTAGGGGTTGCCTAGCAGCATTGCCATAGATCAAATGTCGAATCGTAACCATGGATATGACATATACAATGTTTCACGTTAAAAAATACTCACGGTATTTAAAAATTGTAAGAAATTTAGCGGAGTCAGAAAAGCACTCGAGAGAACTAAACATATTTCGGGCACAAGGTGCACACAACTACATTTAATTTCTAGGAAACAGGCATAATTATTTAAACAAAATTAACCTCTATTGACGTCTTGTCAAATGTCAAATTCGTTCCCTATGTTTCATTTTAAATTGAACAGGCAAATACATTGCTGTCAATCAAATGTCAAGTCGCAACCATGGATATGACAAACCCAATGTTTCACGTTAAAAAATACTCACGGTATAACTTGATGTGAAAATAGCGCAACACCAGGTGAAGGCGGAAATACTATTTGACGTCATTTTGACAATAGGATATTTGAAAATTGAAATGCTTTAGATTATTGCTCTATGGTTGAAGGAAGAAAGAAAAGTACGTGGGTACAAATTTCAATATCTTCTCCATTAGTCTTTTATTTAAATCTAGTCTATATTTCCACCCAACCAATAAACATCTTTTCGACTACTCAGCATTTTCTCTCGATGTGTCAGCGTAAATTCCGATTACTCTATCCCCACCAACACAGATCTGGTGTGACGTGGTATGGCATTGCGTGATGCGATGTGACTTAACCCCTGTAACGTGTAACGTAACGCAGCGTAACGTAACACCTCCTTCTCCCATACTACTCGCTGCGTGTATTGTATTTGGGATATATGAGATGTATTGTAGGGGTGGAATAGTGGAGAGTGATTTTAGGTTAGGTTATTGACAGGGTAAAAAAGTAATGAGTAGGTTATAAAAGGGAATTGAAGATTGAAGGGAGCTGGGAACTGGAACTGAGAGAAGAAGAGAGAAGATGAAAGAGAGAGGGAAAGTAATGTAGGTTGTAATAGTAGATAGAGTAGGCGATATACTCCACGATTTATGAAATGAGAATCTAGAGAACTCTAAGAATACAATCAAGATGGGGTCCCGTAGCCGCGTGCCTTAGTGTCTGGTCGCGAACCTGGGGAACCGGGTTCGATCCCGACAGACGCTAAATATTTCCAATTTTAAATGGCACAAAAGCGACCCCTGTGGTGCACTCTCCACACCAGCTATGAGTGTCCGTGAGGCGACGCCTGGTAAGCGCCTACACGGTAAAATATATCGTCATCATTACCGATGTCTACATGTGTTGTAGATACTGGCACACCCAGTAATGGCCCAATATGCCGTGATGATATATTTTATTTATACAATCAAGATAGTGGTAGATTCCAAAAGTTTACGATCTGACTAACTTTGTAATATAAAGAAAACAACAATATTTTCAAACGTAATATAACAAGTGATGATTATTCGGTGTCATGAGCAATATCTTCGATTATTAAACATATCACGAGGTTATATCTAATGAGAGAATATAATGAATTTTTGTTAAAATTAACTGTCAATATTGTAAATAAAGAAAACAAATCCCTTGGCAACGAATGTAAATAAAGTGATAAATTCCGACTAGTTTTTAACCAATCATGATGCAAAACACTTGGAAACTCAACCAATGGGAACAGTATTATACTGATTAAACCCCGTTACCCCGATAATTTTCCGCTACCAAGTAAATATACAGTTGTTATTGTTTATAACTGTCAGTGTGACAATTAATGTGTCAAGTTTCATTTTGCGTTGTCTTTGGAATTTATCTCACCAAATACCACACGACCTCTCAGATTTTCTCAGATAAACTTTTATTTTTAAGCACTCATTTGCTTTTCGCTTTTAAGCAAAATCGCTCAAGCAAACTGAAATTAGGTAAAACCCCCTCCTCCTTCGGAGTCGGGATTTACCATGCAGTTTGCTTTCGTGTTTGTTGCTAAGCAAAAAAAATTCGTGCAAAATAAAAATTTATCGATAAAATCAGGAGGTCTTGTGATATTACTTCTGATAATTTCTTGTTTTTTTATCATCGCTGTGATAGACATGTAACTAGAGAAATTCTGATTGTTGATTGGCGAAAATGTCATGTGACTAATGAATTATATTTTATATGTATTTTTTGTATTACCGTAGTTATTTATTGCTATTATTCTGTAACGATTTTTTTATGTCATTTATGTTGTTTTCCCTGAAGAAATCAGCAGTGTATGTGGCCGAAATGTTGGTTTAAATTAAAATATTTACAGAACTTAAACTAAAACTTTGTATTATTTTGATTGACAATAAGATATTCTTTCATATTGATAATCACATAAAATGTCAAAAAATGATATTTAACTGCGTTTTTTCAAGAAAAATTGTTAAGGACTTCAAATAAGGGAACAGCTCTCAACTCTTCATATGGTTGTGAAGAAGAGGAATACGAAAGAATTATAATTTATAGAATTGTAGTGCTTATTGGAGTTATCGCATCATGGGACCCGAAAACTTGCTTATTCAATAAAAACTCACCATCGATTTTTTTGACCAAAGATAATACCTTCCTTACGTAAAGGTGACGAAAAGTAAGAATAATTGTTACGTAAAAAGGAATAGAATACAAATTTTTAAAAGTGATAGTCAAAATGTTGTTAGTTTCAGTATTAATTTAGCTAAGTCATGTTCTTCTTCACACTTTAATGCCATTAAAATTTGCGTAATATTAAAGTTGGAATTAGTAAAACACAACTCAAACACAAAAACTCCCTTTAATTACTCTTTAAGTTATATGTATCTAAGATGAAATTGGAAAAGAGACGGAAACCTTAATTTTTGAATATTCTCTTTCAAATATTAGCCCAACAAAATAAACATTTGCTGTGGGGATATAAAAGAAAATTACCAACATTTATAATTTCCTTCTGTTCTTCAACATTAAACACCAAATATTTACTCCATGTCACTACGTAATTAATATCTTCATCTTAATCATAATTTCAAACTTTTCATTTGGCTTCGTATTGTTGGAAGGTTTACAAGATGATCAAATTTGTACTATTATTTACCTAATTTGCTTTAAGGAGCTTTCAGCCGCAGCCGGGTAGTGTATCAAACTTAAAAATCTGATGTGGTCAGCACAATACCTCCCGCTATTTAATTTTTATTAATTTAAATACATACCTATACATATTTACTAATCCTGCAAACTGTACTTTGCATATATCTATTGCTTTACATTATTCATTTCGTTAATGTCTAGTTGACATTTTGATTACATATGGTTATTGTCAGCTGTTTAATTTATAGTGCTGCAAATAAAGCAAACTTAAATCGGATTATCCTGAACATCTAATATTTATGTGTTATGGAAATAGTTATTTACATTCGAGTGCGTGTAAGTTGTATTTTACAGCGCGACAGCTTTGTTTAAGGCACGAGCCCTTAAGGCGACCTGGAGCGCTGTAAAATACTTCACGCACGAGAATTGTGTCAAATTTTTTGGCCGACGATAGTGAAAATTACTTTTTTTAATGAGATAAGTTGTACTTCTGAAAAGGGTTAGTTTAAAACTGGGGTTAAGTCAATTTCCAAATTTGATTTTACTTACCTTCATTAGAGTACTTCTTCTAGCGAAAATTTATTTGTAATAATAGACGTTGTTTATGACTGATAATATATTTATTTGCTCATGTTTTCTTCGTAATAAATAATAGGTAGGTGTCGATATTTGACATTTCAGCAATGTTCGCCTCGCGTATTTGACAGGTATATCGATCGGTGACTATGTCGGTAACGGCGGATTTTTACAATAATGACAGATGTCGCTGCCGTGATTTTGGTTTATATAAATTAATTTTAAATATAGGGAATGTTAAAGTAAAAAAATAACTTATGTAGGTAGTACTTTTTTACATGAACTTTATTATAGTAAAGAAGATTTATTTTCTAAATGCCCATAAACGTCCAGTATATTTTGATTATTTAACCGCATAGTTAGACAAGTTACAGCACAGTAAGCGTAAAATGTAGGTTACACTTGCTGTGTATACAATTGTAAAGTTCCCATTACACTTCAGAAGGGCAAAAATATTTTTTTTTTGCTCACAAGCTTCCAAAGCTCGCCTACGGCTCGCTCTGGAATATGCTTGCTCACCCAGTAAAGTATCACTTTCAGGTCTTGTTACGTAAATTACTATTGTATAACTATTTTGTGTCAGATGATATTTAAGACGAATTGAATTTCTCTTATCTTCCGTATTCGAACCCTGAACATCCAGTACACCAAACGGTAATACTTCCATTAGACCACTACAGCTACCTACCTAGTACAGTTATAGTAATGATGTCTACATAATTATCACAAAATTGCGAACTTTTCATTCCGTTTTTCATTGTCTGCAAGTTTACAGAATAATCGGATTTGTATTCTCCTTCACGTTAACATAACCAAAGTATCTAATTATCCTTTGTTTCCAAACCTCGGCTCGTAATTTGCCTGTATACGGGCTGCGTTGCCTTAGTTACCGGGCTTTTAGTTTCAACTGTACGTACCTACATATGCACTTGAATTATTCATGTTTTTTTAATGTGGTTAATTTTTTGTATATAAAACAGGATGTTTTAAGAGTAAAATGCATATTTTAATGTAAAAATGTACAAATAATTTATTTTTGAGATGGACCAAAGCTTTAAATTTTTTAAAACTTTTTTTTGCATATCTATATCTGCATGCATATGGGTGTTTCATGGTGAGAATATTGTAATTTTATTAAATTAAAATATTATCACTAATACCTTACCTTTTTACCTTCCGTCACCTTTAGGTAAGGAAGGTATTGTCTTTGGTCAAAAAATTCGGTGGTGAGTTTTTAATGAATAAGCACGTTTTAGGGTCCCTACAATACGAATTTACTATTTTTAAGATGATGTCTGTATGTATGTATGTATGTATGTATGTATGTATGTATGTATGTATGTATGTATGTATGTATGTATGTATGTATGTATGTATGTATGTATGTATGTGTGTGTCCGTGTGTGTGTGTCCGTGTGTTTGTCCGTGTGTGACAAATTTTTCTCCGACGATAACTACAATACTACAATTCTAAAAATTATAATTCTTTCGTATTGCTCTTCTTTACATCCATATGAAGAGCTGATTAGATTTTGGTTATAATTGATCCACCGGAAGTACCCTTATTTGAAGTTTTTTACAGTTTTTCTTGAAAACACGCAGTTAATTATTATTTTTCGACATTTTGTGATTATCAATATGAAAGAATATCTTATTCTCTATACGGTTTGATTATACAGTTTCGTTCATATTCAATAGATATAGAGTTATAGAGGCATTAAGAGAGATTAACTTTCAAAAATTAGTCAGCTTTGCTAAAATTATGGAAACAGCAGATATATTCAAAAAAATTTAATTGACAGAGTGTCAAATGCAAAACCAAAGTTGAAAGTATAGGGTTAGAAAGTTATGTGTGAATGTGATAGAGTGTCCCTCCAAAGAGAAGAAGATGGAAGGACTGTGTAGCAGAAGATTTGAGAGAGGAAGAATTGTGTGAAGAAGATGCGTTGGACAGGAATGATTAAAAGAGAAGAGTAAGAAACAGCGACCCCTAATTAAATAGGGAAAAAACTTTCGGTATAGAATTTGTAAAAAATAGTGTGCTCGTGTTACAATTTTACAGGATATACAGAATCTTTTCCAAGGAACTTTTGGTATGGGATATATACAAAATACATCGAATTGACGGAAGGTTTTGTGCTGACGGGATGTATGTACTTCGACTTCACAGTAGCGGGAGGTTGTTTTTCACGACTATTTATGGCACCAATCTTTTATCTTATTATTTACGAAAATAGTAATAAATTATTGTTATTTTTGAAAAATACTGCATAAATTTTCATTTAAAATACTTTTAGAAAATGTGAAACCGTGTCATTAGAACGCAATTTGTAAAATTACTTCTGAACCCACAATTTCCACATGTATATTTTACCCTCCAACACCTGCCTTTTCACAACCCTTCTGAAACTTTTCCATTGCGTGGATAACCCGAATTTCATACATCTTTCATCGCACAAATCCACATCCTAACAGCTTCATGCAATTAACAAATTCTGTAATGAATTTATAATTTAATAATTTCGTGATAGGTCCGCGGACGCTCCAACAAAAATCATTACACACCGGGTTAATTGACACGCGCTAATTTACACCCCAATGTAAGATACAATTCGAAAACACAGCGGTAATAAATGTTTTTGACATTTTGTGTGGATTTTATGTACGAAAATATAGAGTGCCCGTGAGGTGACGCCTTTTAAACGCCCGTACGATACAAATGTGTCATTATCATTACCAATATCTGTGACAAAGATTGGCACACCCATAAAGGGGTAATATGTCGTGAGGACATTTATTTCATATATTTAAATTTGGGAAAAAATAGAATAAAAATCTGTTGTGGCCAGCACAAGACCTTCCGTCAATTCCATGTATTTTGTACAAATCCCATACCAAAAGGTGCTTGGAACAGATTCTATATAATATCATGTAAAAACACATACTATTTTTTACAAATTCCATACCAAAAGTTCATTTGAAAAGGTTCTATAAATCCAATAAAATTATAACATAAACTACACTAAGTAATGTCCTTCCATCTTCTCTTTGGCCTTTCTCTGCGTGTCACTTGCGAGCAACACTATGACATACCAATTTTAGATCCTATACTTTTTTCCATATTTGGTTTTGCACTTGCAACTGACATCTGTCAATTAAATTTTTTTGAATAATTATGTCAGTTGTTTCCATGATAAATAGCAAAGCTGACTAATTTTTGAAAATTAATTTCTTTATAATGCTTTAAATTTACATCTATTGAATATGAAGGAAAATGTATAATCAAACTGTATAGAGAAGAGTATTTTCTTTAATATATATAATAACAAAATGTCAAAAAATAATATTTAGCTGCGTTGTTTTAAGAAAAACTGTTAAAAACTTCAAATAAGGATACTTCTGGTAGATCAATTATAACCAAAATCTAATCAGCTCTTCACATGGATGCAAAGAACAGGAATATGAAAGAATTACAATTTTTAGAATTGTTGTATTGGAGTTATCGTCGGAGAAAAATTTGTCACACACGGACACACACACACATACATACAGACATCATCTTAAAAAAGGTATATTCTTATTGTAGGGACCCTAAAACGTGCTTATTCATTAAATACTCACCACCGAATTTTTTGACCAAAGACAATACCTTCCTTACCTAATGGTGACGGAAGGTAAAAAGAGTTGGTATTGGGACTCGATAACAGGTATGACTAAAATTCAACCAGGTACATTAATAATAACCACATTGAAATTCCCACTTTCAAGTTCCTTTCACAAATGAGTTTTGCACAGTTAAGTAAACAAGAATTGGATTTGTGTGAAATATTAATACTATTAGTTTCTATCTCTCGCCCAGGCTATATTGACTTGAAAAACATAAACCTCTTTAGGTATTTGTTCTCCACCAAAAACCAAATTCAAGCTATTTTTGTGTAAATATACATTCGTTTTCGACAGAGTTTATTTTGCTAAGACAACCAAATATTTCTTTTGCGAAAAACGAGAGAGTTCTAACCAGAAGAGTAATTTTACTTGGAACAACAGTAAAATGCCTTCAAGCAGTTTGAAAAAGTATTCAAATAAATTGATTTAAATAATAATTTTCATAAAATACAAAGAGATAAAAAAAATCTGAGTCTGTTGACAATAACAAAAACTTACTTGAAATTACTAACACTGGTAATTCAACTTATTATTGAAATTTTTCATGAATATTATGGAACAATGAATTTGTTTCTACCATGACGACGACAACCGCAAATATTTTATAAATATTATATTTTGTAAATGTTGAAACTCAATAGTAAGAAATTTGAAGATAAATTTGCAAGAAATAGATATTAAAAATAAAAATCTGGTGTGGTAGCACAAGACCTTACGTTAATTTGGTGTATTTTGTACAAATCCTACACCAAAAGTTCATTGGAAAAGATTCTATATATCCAGTAAAATTGTAACACGAACATAATACATTTTTTTACAAATTCAATACAGAAAGTTCCTTGGAAAATATGCTATAAATCCAATAAAAATATTACATGAATATACATTATGTATACTTATATATAAGTATTATATTCTATTCTCTTTACAATCAAATAATATTATTAGCAAACTTATATCTCTACCCATTTTTGAATTATTGCCCCAAAAGTCAATATACCCCACAATTAGATAAAAACTTCAAAATTTCCAAAAATCTAATTTTTATGTATCTAGATACTTCTCAATACGCTGATTCCAAATTTTGAAACCGCAAGTCGATATCTCGTTTCGTTCTCGAGATATTTAGATTCAAAGTTTTGCTCCAAACTGCCCATTTTTGGGTAATAACCAAAAAATGGGTCGAAATATGAATTTGGCGACATCACCATTCGATTCTACGGACAAAAATACATAAGTATAACAATTTTCATAATTTTTGTCCAACCGGTTCATTTTTTATGAATAAAAGCTTGAAAACCCCTGAAAATGGCAAAAATCTGAAAAAATCGTAAGGGGTACATCTTAGATTTTTGCGATTTTTTGCCATTTTCAGTTATTTTGCTTTAGAGATTGTATGCGGTGATCAAAAATTATGAAAATTGGTGTGCTTATGTAATTTTGCCCGTAGAATCGAATGGTGTTGTCGCCAAATTCATATCTCGACCCATTTTTGGGTTATTACCCTAAAATGGGCAGTTTTGAGCAAAACTTTGAATCAAAATATCTCGAGAACGAAACGAGATATCGGTCCGCGGTTTCAAAATTTGGAATCAGCGCATTGAGAAGTATCTAGATACATAAAAATGAGATTTTTGAAAATTTTGAAGTTTTTATCTAAATGTGGGGTATATTGACTTTTGGGGCAAGAATTCAAAAATGGGTAGAGATATAAACTTGGTAGTAATATTATTTGATTGCAAAGAGAATGTTATGTAAGTGCACGCATTTTTAGAGTATTTGAACAACTGTGTGAATTTTTAGAAATAAAAATTGATAAATGCTATAAAAAAGTTTCTTGGAAAAGATTCTATATATCCAATAAAATTATAACACGAATATTTACTATATTTTACAAATTCCATATCAAAAGTTCCTTCGAAAAGATTCTATAAATCTAATGGAATTATAACATTAACAAACACTATGGTTTTAGCTTTGTTGCTTAGAGAACTACCTTTGAAAGTCGGAAAGTTAGAATCATCCCAATAGACCCCTCCAATTTTTCACAATTTATAGCAAACTGCAAATATAATCTTGTCTAGCCATCCTGAGCAATTTCCAAGATAGTTTCATGTACGATAGAATTACCCGTTAACCCACTTTCTGAAAATAACCTAAGATTGTTTGTAACCCACTTCCTTAACCGAGTTCCAAAACATTCCCCGGAGATGAATTTCCAGATAAAATATGTTGAGAGGAATATTTTTAAAAGAAAATGAGTAAACTCCGTGTCCTTGAAGGTGGAAGGGTAAATTCATGAATTCTGATAAGAAGGCGTTGGAAATTGAAGTAGGCCGGAGAAGAATCCGTCAGGACTCTACGGACATACCAATGCAACCCTCGATGTTATTTTTAACCTGGACAAGGGATTTTAAAGTATAAATCGGAAAGTCCGATCGGATGCTTTCAAATGAATGAATCAAGATGGGCAACTGGCAGTTTCGGAGATTTACCCTCATGGATTTTTATTCAAAAACCTTTTCAAATTTGCGAAAAGGGATATCTTATACAATTCAAATAAGATTAAGTATTGTGTGTGAGTTACAGAAAAAGATTTCTTCTTTACGCAACATAGGAATAGTGTGTTTTACTAGGAAATTTCACTAAATGATTAGTGTTTAATATTTTAAAAAGCACATTTTTTTATACTTTTAAAATTTACCAGTATATACAGTCATACAAAAAAGTCACCGTACTACAATAGTTTTAATGTATTTTAAGAAAAATAGCAGTCTAAAACACAATGGCTGGTAGCACAAGCCCTGTTTTAACTAAAACGCTGTTTTAAGAAATGTCAGATTTTATTATTTAATAACAAAAATAAATAGTAGCAAATTTATCAAAATATGATTTTAAAGCAGAACATAGTTTGTATTCAAATAAATATTTAAAAAAAAAATCGTTCTTTAAACATAAAGGTGAAATTAAATATTGAAATTTGAATTTGACATTTCTTAAAACAGTGTTTTAGTTAAAACAGGGCTTGTGCTACCAGCCATTATATTTAATTTTCTTTTAATCCAAAATGGAGTCCCGTGGCCGCGTGCCTAAGTGTCTGGTCGCGAACCTGGGGGAACCGGGTTCGATCCCGTCAGACGCCAAATATTTCCAATTTTAAATGGCACAAAAGTGACCCCTGTGGTGCACTCTCCACGCCAGCAATGAGTGCCCGTGAGGTGACGCCTGGTAAGCGCCCATACGGTAAAATATATCGTCATCATCACCGATGTCTACATGTGTTGTAGATAATGGCACACCCAGAAATGGTATTACCCATTTCAATATGCCGTGATGATATATTTATTTTATTTTTATTCCAAAATGAAACAGTATATTACGTTATTATAAATATAATGTAGTCGTGAACAAATAATGTACTTAATTTAGTTATATTATGGGGTAAACATTGAAAATATTCATAATTTCATGACAAAAAATATGTTGTGTCCAGCACAAGACCTCTCGCCATTTCCATATTAGGCTATATAAGTATTGTATTGCACTTCGCTTTCGAACCGTCGTTTTATAAAAAAATATTACAGAACTTTACCCAAATATTGTTTTTTATTGTATGTAACATGTCTTCTGCACACATATAATTCTAATTATATCTATTTTTCATTGTATGAGGAAGTTTCCAAATGTCAGAGAGTATTCCAATTCATTAACCAGGTTGGCGGTATATCTGATGGATATATGCATTTTACCACAATTTTACCTATAATTTCAAATTAATTAATAAAACAATAAGAAAAATTAAATATACTTCTATAAGCTATCGGAATGTCACTAAAACTGTTGATATTTGACAATGATATGTGTCATGTTATAAACATTGGAATTTGTCAACTGCTTTCCTTAGTGCCTTAGCCTCTGTGATTAGTGTACTCTATAAATTATAGTGTCTTTATCTCTAAATCTATGCAATATATAATAAAAAATTTAAGTGTATTAGATGGAGAATTTTATGTTCTTTAATATGTTATAAAAAAAAAAACTCCCAAAAAATTATATTTAGAAGAATTTTTCTAAGAAACTACTACTTCCAGTTATTCAATTGTTAGCAAAACCTTTTCAGCTCTTACCAGGAATGTCAGATTGAGGAAACTGCAGTTAAATATTTTTTAAGTCTTATAGTTTTTGAGGAATCGTGTCTACAACATCCAGACATACACACACACACATACACACATACACACGCACACATACACACACACGCATTATTTTAAAAAATGTTATAATCGGATTCTAGGGACCTTAAATCGTGCTTGTTCAATAAAATCTGGATATGCGAATTTTAGTATGAATCCAATACCTCTCTTAGCGAGAGGTAAAAAGTCTCCGTACGATAACCAAAACATTAACTGCCCGATTCACAAAAAAGTTTAAAAATAGAGTCTAATCTACTCCTAGTATCTACCTTTATTGATAATATCATGAAAATTAAATTTTAAATACTGGAATAGAATAGAATTCACTAATCCAAAAATGAGGAATAGCTTAAACTTTTTTGTGAATCGGGCTGTTAAATAATAAACCATTTATTTATGTTTCATAAAAAATATAATATTTGGAAGATTTTCCTTTGGTTTTTCCGCCAGTAACTGAGCGTTGAGTCATTGAATCTACCAAATTTTTGGTCACCGATGGCATTATATTCTGCTATTTTTCTTGTAATTAATTTTAAATTCTTTTTTGGTTTATATCCTTATTTGTTTTAAGAATTTTCCACACTTTCTTAATCTGGTTGAAGTTCGGAGATCGTGGGGGATGATTAAGCATATTTTTAATATTATACAGTCTTAAGACGCGAATTATTTGTAATAATAATAAATAATAATAATATATCATCACGGCATATTACCCATTTCTGGATGTGCCAGTATCTACAACACATGTAGACTTCGGTAATGATGACGATATATTTCATCGTGTGGGCGCTTACCAGGCGTTACCTCACGGGCACTCATAGCTGGTGTGGAGAGTGCACCACAGGGGTCACTTTGGTGCCACTTAAATTTAGAAATATTTGGCGTCTGTTGGGATCGAACCCGGTTTCCCAAGGTTCGCGACCAGACACTCAGGCACGCGGCTACGGGACCGGGAATAATTTGTCGAACTTTATATACGTACATGATTGTTATAACAATAATAGTTAACTTATGCAAACGAAATTAAAATTCTTCAGACAGTTTTAAAGTATTTATAGTAAATATCACCGTAAATAACCAACCATTAACTGTAATGAAGAATAGTTTGAGAACACGCAATACTGAGGGACCAATTATCAGCATAGCAGACTGTTAACGAATTTGTAGTAGCTAGTAACAATAATCAGCTGTCGATTTGAAATTTATGGCCCATAAAGAAATACGTGCGAATAAAACTTTGTTATCCCATAAAGAGTGATACAAATGGAAAGAAAAGGAGGAAACAGCGTCTTAAAGGAAAATGAAGTGAGCAATTTGCTAATAGTTACAAAGGAGTTATGTACTGCTTTCAGGAGCACAAAGTAGAGAATGTAATTACACTGAAAACAGTAACAGGTTGCTGTGATTTTCACCTAATAATGCAGTTTTCCCTGTGTGTTATGTAATGCGCTAGGAGGTACTTAAAGATTCTTTCACTACCTGTGAAAAGTTGTTACTGTTTTGTGTTTTCTACAGGATATAAATTTGAAGAAGAAAAATAATATTCGTAAAGGTGTTATATTGAGAAACTTTTAAAAGAAAATGCATCTATAAACTGCCGCTGGGTATTTAACAGTGATCTCTTAGAGATCACTGATATTTAACCACGCAGTATAAATAAAGCAATTATTGTTTTTAGCAAATGTATTATACACAAAATAAATTTCACAAATATTGACAAAACTGATAGAAAAACTTAACAAAAATTCAAAATAGTACTCGTATCTTTACACAAAGTCTTTTCAGAGTCGTACCCTGGAAGACAATGAAGCAAATCAATAGAGAATCTAATATTTATGTATGTTGGAAAATATATTATTTTTACAAACCTTAACTTCATTAAAATTAAATATCTTACTACTATATTTAACACGGTTTCATTATTAATTGACTATGTTATAAAAATTTGAATTTGTCAACTGGTTTCCTTACCACCAAATTCACCAACCGTGAATCAAGTCTTGATTCTCTGATCAACACTGATCTGTGAATCAAGTTCTGGGTTACTTTGGAGATCAACAGTTTTAACAAAGCAACAGTGTCAAATTTTGTTGATCAGAGAAACAAATTTAATTCAAAGATGGTCAATTCGGCCGTTAGTGACTTGCCCTCTGCGATTAGATTAAGTAGTTCCATGGGTGTGGTTCACGTAGAACAATTGTTCTTAGTTTTTTATAAAAGTTTTATATAATTTATTTTTTTATCTTTTGACGAAATCCATGTGCTTTATGTTGCACTTACGTTTTCATTTTTTGCCATGTATCTAAAATTTACTTAATTCTCAACTCCTGAAGAAGGCTCACGTGGAGCTCGAAACCGGTCGACCCGAGAATTTAAATAAAATTTTGTGACTGCAATCCAGAATTATGTTCTTCAATAATTGTTATAACAGAAATTTTCAAAAAATATTATTTAGAAGATTTTTTTTAAAGAAACTATTACTTCCGGTTGTCCAATTGTTACCATAATGTAATCAGCTCTTCCCAGGATTATCAGATCGAGGAAACGGCAGTTAAATATTTTTTAAGTCTTATAGTATTATAGAAACCGTGGTTCCAACATACACACACACACACACACACACACATACACACACACATACACACACACGAACATAAAATAAAAATATATCATCACGGCATATTATCCATTTCTGGGTGTGCCAGTATTTACAACACATGTAGACATCGGTAATGAACACGAACATCATCGTAAAAATGTTATAATCGGATTATAGGGACCTTAAAACGTGCTTATCCACTAAAATCTGGATATGCGAATTTTAGCATGATTCCAATACCTCTCTTAGCGAGAGGTAAAAAGTGGTTAATAAAATAAAAAATCTGATGTGGCCAACACAAAACCTCCCGCTATTTAATTTTTATTAACTTAAATACATACCTACGTATTTACTAATGCTGCAAACTATATTATGTTCCATTGCATATAACTATTGCTTTATTTACTATTTTCTTTATTATTTAATGTGTCACTATTATTAATTTGAAGTGATTAATTTTTTGACAATGACTTTTACCTGTCAATTACATTCATTTGAAAAATAAACTGTGTAACAAAGGAATTTTGTTTATCTTAGGCTTCGGGATTAAAAAAAGAAAAATGATTTTTAAATGTATCTGTAAAATATATAGAAAAAGTATTAATGTATACCTGTACAAAATTCAATAATCTAAAATTTTCCAATGAGATAAAATGCGAAAAAATGTCATTTAATAGTATTTTTTGAAGAAAAACCATTATGAGCTTCAAGTAAAGTGCTATTTCCGTTTATCCGATTTACACCAAAATCTAGTGGCTTCTTTTCATATTAGAATAGGGTAGAAATACAAGGTTTCAGAATTTTCTGAATGATAGTATTTGAGTTAGAGCGAAGACAAAATCCATACACATACACACATACAGACATCATCGTGAAAATGTTAAAAATGGATTCTAGGGACCTTAAAACGTGGTCATTTACTAAAATCTCGATATGAGATTTTTAGCACGATCCCTATACCTCCCTTACCAAGGGTAGCGGGAGGTAAAAATGATTTTTAAATTTATCTGTAAATTATATAGAAAAATTATTAATGTATACCTGTAGAAAATTCAATAATCTATAATATTCATAATGACAAAATGCGAAAAAATTACATTTAATGGTATATTTTGAAGGAAAACAATTATGAGCTTCAGGTAAAGTGTCATTTCCGTTTATCCGATTTACACCAAAATCTAATAGCTTCTTTTCGTATTAGAATACGGTAGAAATACAAGGTTTCAGAATTTTTTGAATGATAGTATTTGAGTTAGAGCGAAGTCAAAATTCATCATCGTGAAAATGTTAAAATTGGATTCTAGGGACCTTAAAACGTGGTCATTTACTAAAATCTCGATATGTGATTTTTAGCAGAATCCCTATACCTCTCTTACCAAGGGTAGCGGGAGGTAAAAATATTGAATTTACTCATATTTTTAAATCGGATTACAAACTTTTTATAGAAAATAGCAACTTTTCATATTTCTACCGTTAAAAACAGTCAAACGTAATTTTTTTTCAACCTGTCCAAACCAGAATTACTAAAATCCTTTAGAAAGGTAAAAGCATAGAGTGTACAGAACATAGAATATTCTTTCGTGAAAATATCGCTCGTTGTGTAATACCGTGCACTGGATAAAATCTGCTCCTAAATTGCTGGACGGTCGCATTTATCCAAACCTGGCGTTCCTGTGCCAATTTTATTTTCCTCTGTGTAATAAATCCTCTCTCTCTGTCGAAATATATCTTCACCGTGATCTGGTTCTATATCTGCCATGTACAAATTGGATAAATGGGATGAAAATATTTCTTTATTTATGGTATTTATAGATCCCAATACAGACGTAAAAAAAAGAAGAAGAGATGGTTGAAGTTTACCTAAAGTTTGCGAAAAGTAAAGATTTGAATTTTTGTAAAAGGAGAATGTTTTGATATATGATTGCAAGTTGGTGAGATATTGTTATTTATTTTATATGCAAACAAATTTCTTGTTTGGTTTCTGGGCCAAGGACTCTACACTGCAGTAGTTTAGTTGCAATCGAATTATACGATGCATTAAAATTTCAATTCCTGCAGTTATTTTCAGTGGTATGACATTGCTTGAAGATTTATGGTCGGTTGCAACGGATTTACCGAAACACATTCCTTAAAAAAATAATCGTTATGTTCAAACATTTTTACATTCACTCATAACATAACATCTTTATTTTATATTTAACAAGTACGAGGTCTGTCCGAAAAGTATCCGACCTTCCTTAATATTTCCCCGCTGCTGTAATTCTGCGTCATCGTACTGGTGTTATCCTTCGAAGTAGTCCCCATTCGATTGAAGAATACGCTTCCAACAGCGTTTCCACTTTTGGAAGCAGTCTTGGAACTCGTTTAACCTCTCGCTAAGAGAGGTATTGGATTCATGCTAAAATTCGCATATCCAGATTTCATTGAATAAGCACGATTTAAGGTCCCTAGAATCCGATTATAACATTTTTAAAATGATGTGTGTGTGTGTGTGTGTGTGTGTGTGTGTGTGTGTATGTGTGTATGTCTGGATGTTGTAGACACGATTCCTCAAAAATCATAAGACTTAAGAATTGTTCAACTATGGATTCTTCAATCTGACATTCCTGGGAAGAGCTAAAAAGGGTTTGGTAACACTTGAACAACCGGAAGTATTAGTTTCTGAGAAAAATTCTCTAAATATAATTTTTTGGAAATTTTTGTTATTAAATATTGAAGAACATAAAATTGTCATCTAATACACTTAAAATATTTATTATATCTTGTATAGATTTAGAGATAAAGACACTATAATATATAGAGTAATTTAATCACAGAGGCCAAGACACTAAGAAAACCAATTGACAAATTCCAATGTTTATAACATAGTTTTTAAATGGCACATGTCAGTGTCAAAAATCAACAGTTTTAGTGACATTCTGACAGCTTTTTCTGGGAAGTATATTTAATCTTTCTTATTGTTTTGTTAATTAAATATTTGAAATTACAGGTAAAATGCATATATCCATCAGAAATACCGCCAATCTGGTTAATGAATTGGAAGAATCTCTGAAATTTAGAAACTTCCTCATACAATGAAAAATAGATATAATTAGAATTATATGTGTGCAGAAGACATGTTAAATACAATAAAAAACTGTATTTGGGTAAAGTTCTATATTTTTTTGTTATAAAATGACGGTTTGAAAGGAAAGTGCAATTCAATATTTATATAGCGTTAAATGGGAATGGCGAGAGGTCTTGTGCTGGCCACAACACATATTTTGGTATTGCCTTTAGAGCATTCGTCGTATTAGTTTCGACTGTTTCTTTGTCGTCGAATCGGTGTCCTTTGAGCGACAGTTTTAATCTTGAGAACAGCCAAAAGTTGATTTTCATCATTATTGACCATTTCCAAATTGTCCTGACCGATTTCAAGGCGAAGGTTTTTCTGCTCCACCGTTAGCAATTTCGGAATGAATTTGCAAATTTTCAGTTAAAATCTTCCAAACACTAGTTTTCGGAATTCCCAGTTCATATTCTAGTTCTCGCACAGTCAATCCACGATCTTCATATTTTGTCGTCGAAGGCCGCCCAGAACGTGGGTTACTATCAACAGATGTGCGGCCATCTTTGAACCGTTTATACCAGTCTTTTATTTGTGTTTTGCTCATACACTCGTCCCCAAATGCCGTCTTCATCATTTCGATGGTCTCCACACAACTCTTTTCGAGTTTTAAGCAAAATTTAATACAAATTCGTTGTTCCGATCTTTTCGTCATTGTCTACAATAGCAAAATGCGACAAACGTAAAAAACACTTTGTAAACAAACGCATGCTGCACGTAAACTAAGGCGATCCGACCAAAACTGCGGCATCTAGGGAATTCGTGAAGCTTTACAGTTGGCACTCGTACCCGGCAGAGGGCGATAAAATTGTCAGACGCGAAGATATGAAGGAAGGTCGGATACTTTTCGGACAGATGTATGTATCTACACTGTAGAAGTAGTAATTTTTTAATATCACTTTCTTAATAAATTGTGATTTTTTTTAGTTGGACTAAATTTTTCCAGCCCTGTTTTTATAAAAAACTTTATGAAAATAAAAAAAATATTGTTTTGTCTTTTCCTTTGAGATCTAATATCAAATAGAAACCTTTCGTAATGATATACTTTAAAAAAATTCTTTCATGTCGACTTCAAAAACCTTAACAACATAACAAAAACGTCTCTTTCATCTTTTTTTTCTGCTTGCGACTAGAAAATTCCATTTATTGCAAACAATTAAAACAAAACAACCGAAACTTGACAAAAACTCTAGTATTGTAGTATCCACTGCAATATAACATTAACGCATTGTACCACAGTAATAAGTTAATCACACCAAAGAGAAACTCGCGTGTCATAAATTACATCCCCTCTTGTCTGCAGCAAGCTTTATAGATCGGCCGGCGTCGGGAACCATCGGGAGGGATCGGAGCTTCGGGATGAAGTTCGGGCAAAGCTCGACTTGATTGCAATTTCGTGTTATTATAAGCTAAAGAAGATAAACTTACAAAGTAAGAGAATTTATGTTTTATTTATTTTCAAGGAAAAGTTTTAAAGCCTAAAAATTTATTAAAATATTTTCTGGGATGCAATGAGATTGCGTATTAAATGTTTAACTTTTTTAATTTGAGGCTATTAACCAATAAAAAAGTGATGAGGGTAAATATTACTTTCAGGCAATTTCCTTCTTATTTTATTAAATTTTCCTACAAAACTTTACTTGCATACAAATAATTATTTACATTTTACATGCGGTAGGTGTTATTTTACAACGCGAGGTTTTATATTGAAGCACGACGCGAAGCGGAGTGCTGCAATAAAACCGCGCGTTGTTCAAATGCCTAACGCACACATGTATTAATTTTTTTGGCCAAGATATCTATTAAAATATGCATTTTCTATAAATTTTGATTGGTAATCTTAAACATTTGTTGCATTAAGATTCACACTATTAAATACATTGTCCAATTAATTAACGACTTTAATTCATGTACAGAGTTAAATACTTTTTTCTTTTTTGAGAGGTTGGGACATAGACGAAGAATTTGCACTTTGATTATTTGATTTATTTAAGAATGTCTATACTGGAAGAAAATTAAGGGTAGGTAGATTAGTTTCTACATATATCTATTTCTAGTTCTTCTAAATCTTATAGCAAACAAAATATATAATATCTTACTTATAACTAAATATGATTATATACATTGATTATTAATTAATTAATTAATATTGATTAATCATAATTAGAAGGATGGACTTTACGACGTGGGTAGTAGACTTTAGCCAGAACAAATATAATATAAAACATATTTAATTTATATACATTCGAAATATGGGGTCCCGTGGCCGCGTGCCTGAGTGTCTGATCGCGAACCTAGGGGAACCGAGTTCGATCCCGACAGACGCCAAATATTTCCAATTTTAAAAATGGCACAAAAGTGACCCCTGTGGTGCACTCTCCACACCAGCTATGAGTGCCCGTGAGGTGACGCCTGGTAAGCGCCAACACGGTAAAATATATCGTCATCATTACCGATGTCTACATGTGTTGTAGATACTGGCACACCCAGAAATGGGTAATATGCCGTGATGATATATTTATTTATTTTACATTCGAAATATTGATGTTAACTGTAAAATATGCAAAAGTAAAGTTTAAACAGGAACAAAAACGTGATAGAAAATGGAAAAATTATCATAAAAAATACATACAGAATACGGAATGTTTGGAAATTGCTTTCCAAAATAAATCCATTCTGAAACAAGCACAAAACGAAACATAAATCTTATGGAAATGAAGAGATATATTTCATGAAATACTACTTCCTATTAACTGTTTTCAACACACTTGTATTCTTCACTTTTAATAGAAATATTCCTCGCATTCCATACACCTATACACACACATACACACACAAACATACACACACACATACACACACACACACACATACACACATACACTCTCTCTCACACACACACACACACACACACACACACACACACACACACACACACACACACACGGACATCATTGTAAAAATTGTTAAAATCGGATTCAAGTGACCGTAAAAATCTGTTGTGACTTCTCGCCATTTCCATATTGGGCTAAAGACATATCTTCTTTATATATTTTTATATATTTTAATTCATTCTATGAACAAGTTTCCTCTTATTCTTCTAATGTTCGAGATTCTTCCAATTCTTTGATGAAATTCGCGATATTTCTGAAGGTGTATGTATCTATAATTATAAATATTTAATTAATAATAAAAGAAGAAATATTAAATGTACTTCCCAGAAAAAGTCTTCAGTAATATCTCTGGCTTTTTGACACTCACATTTATCTGTCAATTATAAACATATTAATTATTCCACTTATTTTCCATGGGCTGTGAGATTAACGAATGAATTTAATGACAAAATATTATTGTATATATTTATATTTCTTCATCTTTGAAGATAGAATAAAATTGTTAAAAGTATCGGATAGAGATTTTTATATTCTTCAATATTTGTAATAACATGAATTTTCAAAAAATAATATTTAGAATTTTTTTTAAGAAGCTGGTACTTCCGGTTGTCCAATTGTTACCAAAATCTAATCAGCTCTTCCCTGTAACGTCAGATTGAGAAAACTGCAGTTAAACATGTCTTAAGTCTCATAATATTTGAAAAACCGTTGTTACAACATACACACACACCCACACACGCATTAGGACACACCGTAAAATGTTATAATCGGATTCTAGTGATCTTAAAACATGCTTTCTCACTAAAATCTAGATCCCTACGTGATTTTTAGCATGAATCCAATACCTCTTTAAGCGAGAGTTAAAAACGTACATATATTTTCCGGTTAGAGTTCAAATTTGATCAGGTTCAAACACCTACAAATTTTATTTCCTTTTTCTAGTCGTTCCTGTAATTTCCCTTAATGAAAATTCCCTTTCCTGGAACCCGTACTAGTTGGTTGTTTCGTATTGATAAGCGGTGTAAAGTTGTAGATCCGAATCGGAGAAGTTTGGCTCGGTGTTTCTGAGTGCAGACTGATTGGTATAATGGTTTGGGACACGTCAACTACTGCATTTATTTACCAACTCCACCACGGTGATGGATGATTGCTTTCGAGTCTTTTATTTTACGACATTACAGTCTTGCAACATTTGCTTTATTTTCTTTCGAAATGTAAATTAGTTTCTAACCTCTATTGGAAATTTTTGCAAGCGGATAAAGGATCATAAATCATCATTCGTAGTTTTTGTGGCAAATTGGTACAGGGTGTAAATCGGAAAGTTGGCCAAATTATTTTATGCGAAAATACTTTAAATAGCTCTTCATGAAAGCGAAAAAAAGTAATTATAAAGTTGCTGTTTTTATTGGGCTTTTTAACTGTCATTTAGAACTAATTCAAATTCAAAAAATCTGTTGTGGCCAGCAGAAGACCTCTCGCCATTTCCATTTTATGTTATAAAAGTATTGTATTGCACTTCGCTATCGAACCGTCGTTTTATAACAAAAAAATTACAGAACTTTCCCCAAATAATGTTTTTTGTTGTATTTAACATGTCTTCTGCACACATACAATTCTAATTAAATCTATTTTTAATTGTATGAGGAAGTTTCTAAATGTCAGAGATTCTTCCAATTCATTAAAAAGATTGGTGGTATTTCTAATGGATATATGCATTTTACCTATAATTTTAAATATTTAATTAATAAAACAATAAGAAAGATTAAATGTATTTCCTAGAAAAAGCTTTCAGAATGTAACTAAAACTTTTGATTTTTGACACTGACATTTGTCATTTACAAATTATGTTATAAAAATTTGAATTTGTCAACTGATTTCCTTAGTGTATTTTAGCCTAGTCCACTTAATAGATCCTGATATTCTATATATTATAGTCTATCTCAAAATTTATAGAAGATATAATAAAAATTTTAAATGCATCATATGTATAATTTTATGTTCTTCAATATTAATATTAGTAATAAAAAAAATTTCAAAAAATAATAATTAGAAGAATTTGTTTAGAAACTATTACTTCCGGTTGTCCAATTGTTACCAAAACCTTTTCAGCTCTTCACATGAATTTCAGATTGAGGAATTCATAGTTAAACTGGTCTTATGTATTATAGTTTTTAAGTAATCGTCCCTCCAACATCCACACATACACACACACACACACACACACACATCATCTTGCACCTTTCTACCCTCACGGGTGTAAGGCGTTCCCCCGGCTTGCGGGGGAGGGGGTTGAGTTCTGGTTCGTTGATCTCCTCCATATTTCTTTCCACTCTGCTCTATCTTGTGTTGCTGTCTTCGTTTCTTCTCAAGTTAGACCTCTTCTTTGCGCTGCATCCTTTACTTCTTCCAGCCACGTTCTTCTTGGTCGTCCTCGTGGTTTCTTTCTTCCAATTTTTGCTTCAAACACCTTTGTAACTATTCTCTCCTCTCCCATCCTTTCTACATGACCATACCATCTCAACTGTCCTTCTGCTACGAGTATCTTATCTTCTATTGCTTCTACTTTTAAGTTTTGTCTGTAGGTTGTGTTTTCAATTCTGTCCAGTCTTGTTTTCCCCTGTATTTTTCTCAAGAATCTCATTTCGTTGGCCGTAATTTTTTCTTTTTGTCTTTGCGTTAATGTCCATGTTTCAGCTCCGTGTATGAGTATAGGCGTCACTACTTTCTTAAATATTTGTAATCGGTTTATATTAACCTTAAATCGTGCTTATTCACTTAAATCTCGATATATGATTTTTAGCATGAATCCAATACCTCTCTTAGCGTGATTTATCCACAGCTATACTAAATTAATCCTTTGATTTATTACACCAAATTCATCCTTTCCATACCGAATATCCCCACAAAGAATCCCTCCATACCAAACCAATAATCGAACAACCGTTCGGCGCTGACAAGAGAAATATTCGCAGTACGGAATTCGAAGGATGTTAATGAGCGTTAGTCATGAAATGATGAACGCTTTACGCTTTGCCGGCAACCGGCACCGGTAGGGGGTGTAGTGTTTACCGCTTGCAAATTAACCAATCGATAGATGACACGCTGTTCTGTGTTGTGTTGACACATGATGTGCGATTATCTGCTCACCCATTGCAAACAACAATTAAAAACCGCGATTGGGACTCCACATTCGACACAGGGAGAGGGTTGTATTCAACTTTGTAATTGGTAAGGGGAGCAGGTTGATAAAAGGGGGGAATTGGTTTTTACTAGCTGTTACAATGTATAAAGAGACACTTAAATTGAGGAATGCATGACATTAAAAAAGTAACTAGATTTGTGATGCCACTACGTTGTCATAGGTTCGATGTATTTTGTACAAATCCCATACCAAAAGTTTATTTGAAAAGATTCTATAAATCCAATAAAATTATAATGAATGAAGCTTTCCTTATTTTATTAGGGGTCGCTGTTTCTTACTCTTCTGTTACTCCTGTCCAACGCATCTTCTTCACACATTTCTTCCTCTCTCAAGTCTTCTACGATACAATCCTTCCATCTCTTTGGCCTTCCTCGTGCTCCCCGCATTGGAAGTTCCAATCATAAGACAAGGCTGCAACTGCATATCACTTGCGAGGAACACTATGGCATATCACATCCTGATCCACTTCAATCTTTGATTTTGCACTTGACACTGACATCTGTCAATTAGAATTTTTTGAATATTTCAGCTGTTTCCATGATAAAAAGCAAAGCTGACTAATTTTTGAATGTTAATATCTTTATAATTCTTTAACCTTATATGAATGAAAATATATAGTCAAACCGTATAGAGAAGAGCATTTCCTTTAATATATAAAAAAATAATACGAAAGAATTATAATTTTTAGAATTGTAGTATTGAATTTATCGTCGGAGAAAAATTTGTCACACACAGACACAGGTACACACACACACACACACACACACACACACACACACACACACACACACACACACACACACACACAGACACACATACAGACATCATCTTAAAAATAGTAAATTCGTATAGTAGGGACCCTAAAACGTTCTTATTCATTAAAAACTCACCACCGATTTTTTTGACCAAAGACAATACCTTCCTTACCTAAAGGTGACGGAAGGTAAAAAGTAACTAGATATGTGATGCGACTAATTGGTACGTTGTCATATGTTTGAAAGGTAAAAAACAAAATTTGTTGTGGCCAGCACAATACCGCTCGCCATTTCCATTTTATGTTATATAAGTATTGTATTGCACTTCACTGTCAAAATGTCGTTTTATAATTAAAAATCTATTGTGGCTAATACAAGACCTCTCGCCATTTCCATATTAGGCTATATAAGTACATATTGTGTTTAACATTTCTGGTACATACACAGAAAATCTTATTATTAATATATTTTTATATTTTTTGATTCATTTTATAATAAGTTTCCTCCTACTCTTCTAAATGTTCGAGATTCTTCAAATTCATTGACTAGTTTGGCGGTATTTCTGATGTGTATATATTTTAATTTTTCAACTGGTATTCTAAAAATGAGTACACTTACGTAACATTGTTTTACAAGCAAATAATATTACTACCAAGTTTATATATCTAGCTATTTTTGAATGATTGCCCCAAAAGTCAATATATCCCATATTTAGATAAAAACTTCAAAATTTTCAAAAATCTAATTTTCATGTATCTAGATACTTCTCAATACGCTGATTCCAAATTTTGAAACCGCAGGTCGATATCTCTTTTCGTTCTCGAGATATTTATATTCAAAGTTTTGATCAAAACTGCCCATTTTTGGGCAGTAACCCAAAAATGGGTCGAAATATGTATTTGGCGACACGACCATTCGATTCTACGGGCAAAATTACATAAGTGTACCAATTTTCATAATGTTTGTCCAACCGGTTCATTTTTTATGAACAAAAGTTTGAAAACCCCCGAAAATGGTCAAAATCTGAAAAAAACCTAAGGGGTACCCCTTACGATTTTTGCGATTTTTAGCCATTTTTAGTTATTTTGCTTTAGAAATTGTATGCGGTGTTCAAAAATTATGAAAATTGGTGTACTTATGTAATTTTGCCCGTAGAATCGAATGGTGTTGTCGCCAAATTCATATCTCGACCCATTTTTTGGGTTAATACCCAAAAATGGGCAGTTTGGAGCAAAACTTTGAATCTAAATATCTCGAGAACGAAAAGAGATATCGACTTGCGGTTTCAAAATTTGGAATCAGCGCATTAAGAAGCATCTAGATACATAAAAATTTGGTTTTTGAAAATTTTGAAGTTTTTATCTAAATATGGGGTATATTGACTTTTGGGGCAATAATTCAAAAGTAGGTACAGATATAAACTTGGTACTAATATTATTTGATTGTAACGGATTATTTTATATATTTATGAGTCTATATCACTAAATGTATAGAAAATATAATAAAAATGTGCTCGAGTGACCTTAAAACGTGCTTATACAATAAAATCTGGATATGTGATTTTTAGCATGAATCCAATACCTCTCTTAGCGAGAGGTAAAAAGTTAAATAGGTTGCATACTATATATACTACATCATACATATTAATAAAAATAACTGAAATATAATAAATTTGTGTAGATATGTTTTACTTTATTTATAAAAAAATATTTTTTATTTAAAAATAAATAAAATTAATAGAACATCCGCTATACTCACCTGATTTGCAAAAAATGCGACTTACTATTTTGTATTTATTATGAAAGCATTCAGCATTCATAAGAAGATTGGATGGGATCTTTTTTACTAGAAGGAAAAAATATGAATTATTTGTCTTATTCTTAATAGTTCTAGAGTAGCCCTTTGTAGCTTGGGTCTTTGGAAACACAAGTTCTAATATAATACTTACATTTAAACATTGCCGGATAAAAGCAATATTAGTTAAAGTATTATGAACTAATGTACGAATATATAATAATATGCATGGAAATATACTGTAATCGTTTATATTTTTCATAAATATGCAAAATTTAACAAATGATAATCACGTACCTGCCAAAACACGTTCCATGAAAAATGGCTACATATCGACATTGTGTGTCGCAGGCCGAAATTTGTTTCACGGCGAATTTGCATACTTATAATGAAGTAATATTTCTTCTAGCTACAGAGTAAAGTGCTCATAAAATATCTCCTAAGTTATACGCAAAAAGGTTAGTTAGAAGTTGGGAGTTTAATTCAGAATTCAGACCAAAACTGCGCCATAGCAAACCTGAATCTTAATAACGAAGCACGAATTGCAAAGAGAGAACTATCTATAACGATTACAATTTACAGTCATTAGACTTAAACTGAGCAAAAGGATGGGAATTGGAATAGTTTTCACAGAAAATGTAAATGAATTTTGCTTTGCTATGCACGGTTTCATAATGAAATGGGGGATTACACCATTTTTTTTTTATATAATTTTATCTGAAAAGATTAGGAAAACTAAGACTATTGATGAAAATCCGGTGAAAAAATTCCTATTAATAAGCGCGTTATGGTCTCCCGAATTTTCAAAAGATTGACGTGACGTCACATTTATGTGTTTTTATATCAAACTGTTTTCATCATGGCCCTAAATGTTCTTGAAATATATGCTATTTTAAATAATATTTACATAAAAATAAATTAATATTATCACACTGTATGAGTCTACATACTTTATAATTACAGGTGTATTTAAATTATTAAGTTTAATGCAAGAAATTTATGTTAAAATAAAAACTGCTTGGAAACTGCTATACAGGAATGTTAGCCCCTCCTTTCGAATTTGAATTTCTTAACTTCCATTGGTAGTAATCCCCACCTCCTAACACGCTATTTGTAATGCATGTATAGGCGGTTTCTCAGTCGCCAATCAAAATATTTTCATATTAGTGTCGAAGAGCTATAACAAAACACCCTTTATTTCCGAAATATCTCAATTATACCATTTCATGTTTTTATTAATATTCGTTATTCAGCATATACATTCGTATTTTTTTTTTACTATTTTCCTTTAATTCGATTGAGCCGTAATCCCCCATTACATAAAAGTGGATGGATGTGATTGGTAGTGTTTTGAAGGAGCGTAAGTTTCCGAGTGGAAAGAGAAGAAGAGCATGTATGAATACGATTATGAATGTGGCTGAGGCGAAAGAAGTTTGCCTGGATAGGAATGTGTGACGTAATTATTGTGGTGTGAAGATGTATGGTTAGTAAGAATGTTTTATGACAATAGAGAGAGAGCTGAACTTTTATGTGGACGAGAAGAACGAAGTATGTTTGTACAGGAATGTGTGGCGAAAGAGGTTTTTTGTGTAACTATTATTGTGGTCCGGATGCGGTTATTCGCTACCGAAAATCGGTCACATTAATATGTTCTTTATATGAATGTTATGATGATTTTGGACGAAAGAAGAATGTTTTTAAAGAGTTAAGTGATTCAGTGGAGTTCTTACTTTCATCCCTTTTCTTATTGTTTTCGAGTTTTTGCTAACCCACTAAGTGGGAAACGCGTGATTTTATGTATGTATGTATGTACGTATGTACCTACGATACTAACCTAAACAAGTTGCGGAATAAAATTTGATTTTATCTTATTCAATAAGATATGATTGACGGAAATAGCTATTTTTACTACAAGTGAACAAAGCATGTCTTTTTCTCACGTGTCCGGAAATTGGCCAACTGGACAAGTGAGAAAAGACATGGTTTACGTGTGCTGAACATGATTTTTTCCACAATCTTGAAATATAATTTTTCTAAAAAACGAAACTATTATTTTTTATTAAAGAAAAACTCAACAGTACATATGTTTATAACTGAATTTAATGTAAAGTTAACTAAAAAAATCTGTTGTGGCAATTCGATGTATTTTGTACAAATCCCATACCAAAAGGACCTTGGAACAGATTCTATATAATATCAGGTAAAATCGAACACGAACACATACTATTTTTTACAAATTCCATACCAAAAGTTCATTTGAAAAATGCACTTGACACTTCCTTCTTTCTGCTTCAGCTTTCCCCTATTTTATTAGGAGTCGCTGTTTCCTTTTCTCTTCCACTCATTCCTGTCCAACGCATCTTCTTCACACAGTCCTTATTTTCTCAAGTCTTCTGCGATACAGTCCTTCCATCTTCTCTTTGGCCTTTCTCTGCATGTCACTTGCGAGGAACACTATGATATACCAATTATAGATCCTATACTTTCCATATTTGGTTTTGCACTTGCAACAGACAACTGTAAATTAGAATTTTTTGAATGTATCAGCTAATGCCATAATAAATAGCAAAGCTGACTAATTTTTGAAAATTAATTTCTTTATAATGCTTTAACTCTACATCTATTGAATATGAAGGAAAATGTATAATCAAAGTGTATAGGTTGTCAAAAAATAATATTTAAGTGCGTTTTTTTAAAGAAAAACGGTTAAAATCTTTAAATAAGGGTACTTCCGGTGGATCAATTATAACCAAAATCTAATCAACTCTTCATATGAATGTACAGAAGAGGAATGCGAAAGAATTATAATTTTTAGAATTGTAGTTTTGGAGTTATCGTCGGAGAAAAATTTGTCACACACACACGGACACACACACACACACACACACACACACGGACACACACACACACACGGACACGGACACACACACACCCATACAGACATCATCTTAAAAATAGTAAATTCGTATTTTAGGAACCCTAAAAGTGCTTATACATTAAAAACTCAACGAATTTTTTGACCAAAGACAATACCTTCCGTACCTAAAGGTGACGGAATGTAAAAATTATTGTTCCTTCATGTAGAATGGTAGATATTTATTGTACAATTTTTAACTCCATCAAAATTAATGACTCCTGACGTAGATTATTATAGGCTTGTGTATTTTGCTCACTATTTTAAGTTGAACAATAATGAATTTTGAATACATGAACTGTGTTCATCTATCTTTTCACACATTGTTTATTTATTGATTTTTGTGATTTTACATTTCATATTCTCTAATAATTTTATA
The DNA here is from genome assembly GCA_943142095.1 of Ophonus ardosiacus. Taxonomy (NCBI): domain Eukaryota; kingdom Metazoa; phylum Arthropoda; class Insecta; order Coleoptera; family Carabidae; genus Ophonus; species Ophonus ardosiacus. The sequence goes on from OW964835.1 coordinate 42,346,516, forward strand.
CTTCAGATGTGACCAAATCCTGACAAAACAATTTTCGCGTTCATTTTATGACCGCTCAGTGAACAATTGACAGTATGCTGCAGAATTTATTTATTTTATTGCCATCTTCCATCATGTTTTTTGCGCAATTCTTATATTGCTATTTATTGATTATATTTATTCGTATATTAACAACTGCTCTTTTTACAGGTAAGTGATCCATCATGGATGACATCTCTACAAATGTATCCAGTTCGTAAGTAATTATTTCAACATTTTAATAGCATTTGATGTTAAGTAATTATCTATTTTATGTTATTGCCGCATTTATAAATAGTTTTAACATATAAAAACGTCAATCAATTGCAATATCATTTTAAATTTATACTCATCCACATTATTATCGCTTGAAACATCCATGTTTCCGAGTGTCCCACTAATAAATAGCGCCATCATTTAATGCAGTTAATACTGAACTTACTTTTCATGGTATTTAATTTACTGGTGCTGTATTGATTTGGCTGATGAATCTATTTAACAGCTTTTATCGAGATTTTGACATCAAACGAAATGTACGGCTATAAAAAATGGCTGCATCGCCACAGCTAAACAGATGCCATCTAGCGGAATTAATTTTAATAGCAATGCTGATTTAGTCCATGGAAATGGACTCAGAGAAAACAATCGTTATTCCACAAATTATACTAAGGGGAATTGATGTTTGAGTTATTTTATTCAAATTTGATATACTTAATCACATAGTTCGATGGTTTGATTAAACGCATGGAAATAATACAATTATTTTGCTCATTATAAAATATAATTTTGTTATTAATTCTTCCACGACCATTATAATTTACGTGCCCAAAATTGGGTAAACAGTTCCCCTAATTTTTATTGTAAATACTCGTATGACAATATTTATTGTTTTACTTTTATTACATTGAACTTCCTTTATTAATAATTATGCAAATTTGTATTTCTTTGATAATTAAACATAGTATTAAAAGAAAACATGCATAATAGAGTCTTATACCACTTTTTTTCTGGAAAAACAGGGTGAAATAAGAATTTTAGTGCAAACGTGACTTAAAAATTTTACGTAATAAGCAAGATATGAATTTTTAAAGTTTAAGAATTTGATGCGTGACGTAGCAGGTACTGACCAGTGATCGACAAACTGTTAGTTATAGAGGGAACTATTTTTTTCATGTTTGCATAGCTGAAATATTATATATAAAAACTGGTACGTTATATTCACGAAGACATTATTATTAAGCATAAATAACATAAATAATAAGCATTTTATTCCTAATAAATTATAGAACATTAAAACAGTTTGACAATATTGTGACACAAAATATGACAGCGGATGGCGCTAGTGTTTGTTTCTTTTGAAGTTTCAATGTTTCCAATTTCTCACATTATTAATTTACTTCAGGTAGACATTTTTGTGTGTACCAATTGGCAGTAACAGTCTTCTGTCTCTGTAACCTAATTGCTTTCACAAGACCTGTACTTCTGAAAAATACAGCGTACATAACTTTTTTAAGTGCACGTTATTTTTTCACGTAACTGGTGTTGGGTCATCTTCAAACACCCATACCCTACTTTCTTTACGCCTTGGAACATCATAAAAGGGTATGTAAGTTTCATCGCCAGTTACAATTTTAGAAAGAATACGATGACCGCCATTATTTAACAATTTTAAAGTGGCGCGACTAATTGGCTAACACGCTTGGCTTTTTGTTCTTCCGTTAAGTTGTGTGGCACCCAACGAGAAACAATTTTTCTAACACGAAGTTCTTCATGCAAAATTTTTGCTATTGCTGCGGATCCAATGCCAAGGGCATCTTCCATCGTTCGATAGGTAACACGATTGTCATCCTTTATCATTTGTCTGATGGCAACTACATTTTCTGGCACTACCGCTGTACAAGATCTCCCTGAGTGTTTCTCATCACGCAAGAAATTACGGCCTCTTTTGAATTCTGAAAACCAGCGAAATATAGTTGCTTTAGATGGAGCTTCATCTCCAAATGCCAATCGTAGACGTTCCTCGCACTGTTCTTCACGTAATCCAATTTTAAAGTCGTAGTAAATCATAGCGCGATAATGCTCTCTTCCTAACTTCATGTTGCAGTTTATTTCCACTTCGAATTCCACCACAATAAATCACTTCAACCAGATGTTATTATTGGACAGATATTTGAAATAAATTGTAGTTTGACATTTGTGCACTAAAAATTTTCCAAAGCCAACTGTTTCCCAGCATCTCAATAATGTCTTATTTATAATTTTATTTATTTTGGTTATTTTCGTAGCCTTGACGTTAAATTATTGACAAAAAAAAAAATAATTGCAATAAATGAATGTCAGTTCGGACGCTCATACTTCCATAAACTTTTTTACACCTACATTCCTTTACCTCCTCTTTCGCTGCATTTTTCCAATCACGTTTAACTCCTCATAATCTCTTTTATCCCATCCTCCATCCCTCTTCCTTATTCTCTCCAGCTCCTTGGAATCAAACCTCAATACCCGACTCTATTGGAGCTCGCTACGGGATAAATCATAATTCCCGCCATTACCTCCGCCGCCGCCTGAAGTGATGGCGCTGCGATAACCCTCAGCCAACTGCGAACTGCGACCCAGTCGATAGACACACCAGATGATAACTTGAAAGAGATTCCAGCATGAAACTGGAAAGGGAGACACTGGAGGCTGGAATTTTGATGGAATTGGATGAAAGAAAATTGAATGATTTTTTGCGAGGAGTTTTTTGTGTGAGGAGTTACACGTAGTAGTTTAAGCATCGAAAGTAATTATTTGTGGACACCGAATAACTCCTAAACATCAGAAAATTAATGAAGTTAATTTTATTGTTTTGGAAAATCAATAACTCAGGATTACTCAAATAGCTAGTATCATGAAACCTATAAAGTCTGTTCGCTCCTAGCTGAAACAAGCCGATAATTTATTACCCCAATAGTTATTACCACAAACCATAAACCACTTTCTTGAGCCTTTGTTCATCAAACGGCGGTCAGTTGTAAATGGAGTGTTGAACAAGGATTCTATTCAGTTCGTTTTGATATACAGGGAATTTATTTCAACAAGCAACATATGGTCATTCACTTCCATGGTTACTCACTACTGTCAAAAAATGACAGCAATGTAATATTTCTCCATTTTAAAATACAACATACAAAATTTGTAGTTTTGTATTATCAAAACTAATTTACTTTAAATTAGCCTACATACGATTAACAAGAAATCAAAACATGAATGTTGCACATCTTAACAAACTTTAGCTTACAAAAATTCATAACTTTGATGTAATAAATGTTTAAAAAAAATACCCCCATTCACACTGAGGCAACATCCTAGTCGGTCGTAATAAGAATTGATACCATTTGTGATGTGTTCTGGAGATATCTCCTGTGCTGCAATACTATTTGTAATGTTGCATTTTAAAATGGACAAATATTACATTGCTGTCAGTTTTTGACAATAGTGAGTAACCATGGAAGTGATGAACCTTAATGTTGCATTTTAAAATAAACTCTCTGTATGCGTTTGTAAATTTTTAAGAGAATTTTTTGAAATTATTTTGAAATGTATTTACAGCTAGGTATTATCATTGAATAGGTATAATTAAGAATTACCTGGAAAGACGTTTTCGGCTATTGACATTGTTTTCGGGTTTGGCCATCATCATAATTTCTAGGAATTATTTAATCTACTATTCATTTAAGTCACCCTTGATTGAATTTCGTTCCTTTTTAATCCCGGTTTTCTTTCGTCTTAACTTAGTTTACATGTAACATTAGTTAGCAGCGGTTGTAAGTGAAATTTTAAATATGGAAATGTGGAGGACCTGGGATGTCGACAATGCTTCTGCCAGTGTTAGTGACGAAGTCAATACCTGTGACACCGATGCCGACGTTGTGCAAAGTGATGAAGACACAAATTGTTTTAAATATTTCATCAACGAACAAACGCAGCAAGTTATATTAAATGTGTATAATCATTTTGTAGAAGTGGGTGAAACGAATGCTCTGAAAAGAACTTCGATTGCGACAAAAACGTCTCTCGCATCCGTTCGTCGCATTGTAAAACGAGGAGTTCCAGTTAAAAAACGGAAGAGGACTACTTCTGTACTTTCAAAAATTGGTAATTTTGAAACAGAAGTCATTTAGAGACTAATTTATGAAGAATATGCCAACAATAGAGTCCTAACACTGTCTGAACTTCACGTCAAAGTGAAAGATACTATAAATTTGTATATGTTTCCCTGACAGTCCTAAGCCTGTAAAAAGTGTGAAGGAAAGTTGCCATTATTTGATTATTTTATGACGAGTATAACTGTATACTTGTAATAATGACATTTTCCCTTACTTAAGCAGATTTCGAATACGTCCCTGTTCCACACTACCTGAGGATTTTCTATTTGTTTGTGGTAATATCTATTGGGGTAATAAAATATCGGCTTGTTTCAGCTAGGAGCGAACAGACTATACCTCTCTTGGCGAGAGGTAAAAATCCGGTCGTTTGAAAATGGTTCTTCTTTATTAGCTTCTAACCCGTTCATGTAAAACAAAATTAATTCTAAAATGCAAAGCGAAGCATTTTTGTGACCAGGGACGAAACTAATTAACTTAGACACTACATATAAGCGTAGATAATAATAAAAGCTCTGTATTCCATTGATTCAGAGTTTTATCTTTTGTAGGTTCTCCTATGACACTAATTAGCTCCCATTATCAAATTGTGATTCTTGATTCAGCGTACGCGTTCCTCCTTAAGGCTTTAGTGACTCGTTAACTCGATTTGGGTGCAAATTTGCGAACGCGTCGGCAGAATTTTCCGGTTCCTGTAATTTAGATTAAAAGCCTAATGGATTAGTGTGGGATTCTGCTGAAAAATATAGTCGTTCTCGATACTTTACCGGGATTACTTCTAATTTGATTTGCTTGTTTTAGAACATTAGAGGTTTATACAGAATCCTCCGACGCTCACGATAACTCAAGAAGATCAGATGGTGGTCTTCCACTGATTTACACAAGAGAGAAAGATGTTTTCTATTTTCACATGTATCTTCCTCAAAACTACAATTGCACTTTAAAGATTAGTGGACTTGTAGCAGCAGATTATAAAACATATTTATTTTTCGTATACTTTGAGAAATATTTTCTTGATGGAAAAATGTACCAGACCTGAACAATTCTTTTACTTGAATGAAACCCATTATCTGCTGTCTTGATGTGGAAGGAACCTGCAACGAAGTTGAATAAAAATGCAAACCAGAACAACGCTAAGTACAGGTGTTACAAAAAAAAATCTAACTCTAAGTAGACCATAAAAGTGAAAGGTTTGTCCCATCATTATTCAATAGACACTTACAGAATTGACGTCATATGCAAGAGAGAGAGAGACTGAGAGAGATAGATCATGCTTCCAAACAAACCTCCACTCGTTGACTTACCTCCCGCTCCCTGATTCTATCTGTCATTATGTTTGCATCTGTCATTCAGTGTTAACCTAATTCTTTGTTATTTGTTCATTGTGTTCAATAAAAATGAGTTTAAAACCACCAGATGTGCGTGGGGCAACTTTTTACCGTCCGTCAAAAGGAAGGTATTGTTTTTGGTCAAAAAATTAGGTGGTGAGTTTTTAAGGAATAAGCACATTTTAGGGTCCCTACAATACGAATGTACTATTTTTAAGATGATGTCTGTATGTGTGTCCGTGTGTGTGTGTGTGACAAATTTTTCTCCGACGATAACTCCAAAACTACAATTCTAAAAATTATGATTCTTTCATATTCCTCTTCTTTACAACCATATGAAGAGCTGATTAGATTTTGGTTATAATTGGTCAACCGGAAGTACCCTTCTTTGAAGTTCTTAACAGTTTTTCTTGAAAAATCGCAGTTAAATATCATTTTCGACATTTTATGTGATTATCAATGGGTAATATGCCGTGATGATATATTTATTTATTTATTTTATCAATAGAAAGAATATCTTATTCTCTATACGGTTCGATTATACATTTTCCTTCATATTCAATAGATATAGAGTTATAGAGAGATTAAGAGAGATTAACTTTCGAAAATCAGTCAGCTTTGCAAAAATTATGAAAACAACAGATATATTCAAAAAAATCTAATTGACAGATGTCAGTGGCAAGTGCAAAACCAAAGTGGAAAGTATATGATCTGAAAGTGATATAAGTGACACAGTGTCCCTCGCCAGTGACTTGCATTTGCGGCCTCGCCTCAAGATAGGAACTTATAATGCCGGAAGTACGAGAAAGGCAAAAGAGAAGATGGAAGGACTGTATAGCAGAAGATTTGAGAGAGGACAGGAATGAGTAGAAGAGAAGAGTAAGAAACAGCGACTTCTAATAAAATAGGGCAAAGTTAGGAGGAAGTGTTAAGTGCAATACATAATGTACGTTCGTATTCGTATTAAAATTTTATTAGATTTTAGAATCTTTTCAAAGGAACTTTCAGTATGGATATGTAATAATAGTGTGTTCTTGTTACAATTATACAGGATATGTAGAATATTTTTTAAGGAACTTTTGGTATAGGATATGTACAAAATACATCGAATTGACGGAAGGTTTTGGCGGGCCACAACAGATTTTTTTGTTTGATAATATTGAAATTGCATTTGTGTGTCTATTTAAAAGCTAAATTGTGTGTGCTTATTCACTAAAGACTCTCCACAGAATTTTTTGGACAAAGACTATACCTTCCTTATCTAAAGGTGACGGAAGGTAAAAATGAACTCAATCAATATCAAACACTTTTACATTTATTTTCAAAAGCAGCAAGTCTGCACGTGTATTCCTTGTATATTATCAAAACGAAAAGTCATACACAAGTGCATTATTCTCCTCCTTATACCCATTCCTTTAAGCTTCTCTCTTCACCGCTTCTCAAATAAAAATAAATTGAATTTTATTTGTGCCGGTATAAAAGAATTTTGTCAGATTTCAAACGTGTCTGTAAGCCCTTGTATAAATTCCCACAAGCGTAGAAACGAGAATGATAAAGAACCTTTCATACATCATACCTTCCCTTTACCCTGTCCTGAATTCCTTGTCCTTGCCTTTGCATGGCCACTCGAGCCTTACATGAAACTAATCTGACAGCTGGAGCCTGAGGGAAGAGACTTTCTTCGGTCGTTGCTGGTCGGTGGTCGCGTGAGCGACAGGCACGTAGCAAAAGAACCAGATGTGTCAGTCACTATTTGTTTCCGGGAGAGGATTTTTGATATATGTTGTAATCTAAGAAGCTTTTCTTATAAGACTACAGTGTGGGTTAAAGATAAACACAATGGGTGGTAGCATGAACGAGTGATGTAAGAAGGTGAGGGTGGAGCAATAACAAGCTATTTATTTCGATAACCCTTGTCGTCCAGTAAGGGTTCCCTCCTTTTGAAAACCTGCAGTTGTACAGCCGCAGTTAGAGTTCTTATGCCCGTTTGCACCAACAAAATTTAAGTCTCGACTTTACTAAGTTAACTTTAACGTTAAGTCGAACTTAAAATATAAGTAATTTGCACAACGAATATTTGAGCTGAGATTAGATAAGCCGAGATATTCTAGGGAATTTCTCTAACAACTAATTTCACACTTATTTTGACATATGCGTAAAATATGATTGTTAAAGAATATACACATGAGTTAATAAAAAATAATTATATTATAAAGGTCAGTGAATAATATATACTTATAATCTTAAATATAATTTAAACATTGGTTTTGTGCAAGTACAATTTATGTAAATATTATTTATAACTGTAAATAATATTCAGTATTTATTAATTTAATGATATTTGAAAAACAAAACAGGAGGGTAAATTAAACACCTGCGGATTGTATATTTATATGAATACAATACAATCGCAAAATTATATTAATTACATATATTATTAGTTCTGTTGTCGGTAGTGTCATAAATGTTAAAATTTAGCATGTTAGTAATATGAGATACAAAAATTAAACACAGGTTGTAGCGATTTATAGACTAAGTCTAGTTTAAGCCGCCATCTATTGGGGGCTTAAATTTAAGCCTGGCTTAGGACCGTTTTTTACGTGGTGCGAAGAAATTTAGGTCAAACTTAAAATTTGAGAAGACTTAATGCTTAAGTCATGTTGGTGCAAACGGGCATTAGAAACGTGTATTCGACCTAACCTAACTTAGAAATTTAAAGTAACTTCAATACGTGTAGTTATCCTTTTACTCACAATGCAAGAAGAAGGGTTATGTCAACCCTGCTCCCCCACCTCCACTAAGCTATCCGAAGCTGGCTCCTTGTACCGCCGTACCGTGGCACCCGAGTTAACTTTTCGTTCCCGGTTCAAGGAGCAATGATGTCGCCCACCCCAGAGCCGCAGGCTGCGGGGGTAGCGCCACAACTCTTCTAAATTATAGTTTCAATAGCAATATTTCAACTTTGTTATCTTTGTAAGTCAAAATTCTGTTTAGAAATTATTATCATATATCCCATATATTTTGCTGTTTAGTTTAAATGTCAGCGTTTAGACATTTTTACTGTGCTGACAATTAGGGATAAAGTTGTTGCTACGTTACGTGCAAGGTTGTTATTTAGGCTATGGATGCTGTGTTATAAACCCTGCATCCTTCTTCAGATATATCTAATGGTTTATATTTAGTTAGTCTTTCAAATAGGGGGACATGGCTTAACCACAGATTCCTGAGGCTAAAATAAGACGATTTAACTAAACTTGCTTCTACCGGAAAGTGTACCATTTAGCTAGTATTCTGTTTCAAAGTTCTTCGAAAAAAAATTGCTTGTAATAACAGAACGCTTTATTCGATTTGGATGAAATTTGGTATGACAGTTCATATTAGTAAATTTGACTCAAACTAGCTTCCAATTTTTGGATTAAAATTGTCGATATCATGATTAATAATGTTATTTTAATTAGAAGCTCGCTAGTTAATTATAATAATAGCTATTTATTTTGCAATGCAAATGTAATACCTACAACAATTTTAATTTTATGTACTTATACTCATTAAAGTTATTTATGTTCATTAATATAATTAAAACACTAACATGCAACACAGTTTCTACACACTTTTAGTATGATTAAACATAAACTACAACATATCCTTACAAATATCCCGCGCAGTAAGATCCTCCATTATTTTTACCTCCCGCTACCCCAGGTAAGGGAGGTATAGGGATCGTGTTAAAAATCGCATATAGAGATTTTAGTGAATAAGCACGTTTTGATGTCCCCAGAATCCGATGTCTGATTACTCAAATACTATCAAGCAGATTTTTAAAAAATTTTTACATCCATTCTGTACTAATGTGGGAAAATCTCATTAGTTTTAGTGTATATCGGATAACCGGAAGAATCACTTATACAAGCTTTTAATAGTTTTTCTTTTTAAAATAAATATATCATCACGGCATATTACTCATTTCTGGGTGTGTCAGTATCTACAACACATGTAAACATCGGTAATGATGACGATATATTTTACCGTGTGGGCGCTTACCAGGCGTCACCTTACGGGCACTCACAGCTGGTGTGGAGAGTGCACCACAGGGGTCACTTTTGTGCCATTTAAAATTGGAAATATTTGGCGTCTATCGGGATCGAGCCCGGTTCCCCCAGGTTCGCGATCTGACAGTATCAATGACAACTAATCACGCACTTGCTATACATATATTTTATCATATATCGCTAATCTCGTCAATAAATTGGAAGAATTTCGAACATTGAGAAAAGCAGGAGGAAACTGGTCATAGAATGAATTGAAAAATAAAGAATAAATGCAATTAGAACTTTTTGTATGGACCAGAAATGTTAAATACAATATTTATATAGCCTAATATAAAAATAGCGAGAGATCTTGTGCTGGCCACAAAAAATTGTTAATTGAAAAACGGCCAGTAAATTTTGTAGATTTTGAAAATCAAATTGTCAAAACTTTGATATTGTGTGCAAAATACTTCTTTAAAAAAAAATCACTAAAAAGTAAACATGAAATATACATTTGAAGAAGGTATAGAGAACTTCACTACAAAACAAAAAGCACGCTCCTTTATTTCATCTGAACATCTAACCTCTCCGTGCTCTCATCAGATCAAGGTGGCATGTCCAACACTTGTTATTCGATTGTTCCGAATCGGTGGAACCTACGCCGCCTACTTCGATCTCGTGGAAGCTGCGGAAAGCAACCGTGGCGGGAATAAAAAAGGTCGGGTTTTACGAGTTCACCACGGAAGGCGCCGCTTTATTTGTTTTTTATTTCGTAATGAATGGGCCTTGGTTCGTACCTGACTAAAATACGGATACGGATACAGTCAACACGACTTCTCGGCTTGAATTGCGCGGGAAATTTGTGAGGTTATAACAGTGTTTAATCATACTAAAACTGTGAGGGAACAAAGTATGTTAATCGTATATGGCCCTTCTTTCGTATTACATACGGTATATTACAGTTTAACAAAATAAAAAAATTCTGTTGTGGCCAGCACAAGACCTCTCGCCATTTCCATATTAGGGTATGTAATTATTGTATTGCACTTGCTATCGAACCGTCAATTTATAACAAAATATTACAGAACTTTACCCAAATATTGTTTTTTGGCGGTATTTCTGATGGATATATGCATTTTACCACAATTTTACCTATAATTTCAAATATTTAATTAATAAAACAATGAGAAAAATGAAATATACTTCCCAGAAAAAGCTATCAGAATGTCACTAAAACTGTTGATATTTGACAATGACATGTGTCATGTTATAAACATTGGAATTTGTCAACTGGTTTCCTTAGTGCCTTGGCCTCTTGGATTAGTTTACTCTATAAATTATAGTGTCTTTTCTCTAAATCTATACAAAATATAATAAAAATTTTAATTGTATTAGATGAAGAATTTTATGTTCTTCAATATTTAATAAAAAAAAACTCCCAAAAAATTATATTTAGATTTTTTAAAAAAAAACTACTACTTCCGGTTGTTCAATTGTTACCAAAACCTTTTCAGCTCTTCCTAGGAATGTCAGATTAAAGAAACTGCAGTTAAATATTTTTTAAGTCTTATAGTTTTTGAGGAATCGTCTCTACAACATCCAGACATACACACACACACACACACACACACACACACACATCCACACACACACACACACACACACACAGACATCATTTTAAAAATGTTATAATCGGATTCCAGGGACCTTAAATCGTGCTTATTCACAAAAATCTGGATATGCGAATTTTAGCATTATTCCAATACCTCTCTTAGCGAGAGGTAAAAATCTGATGTGAACACAATTACTCCCGCTATTTAATTTTTATTAATTTAAATACATAGCTACATATTTACTAATCCTGCAAACTATATTAAGTTCCTTTGTATATATCTATTGCTTTACATACATGGTCCATTTCGTTAATGTGTAGTTGTAAACTAATATTTGTCCCTTTGATAACACATGTTTATTGACAGTTGTTTGATTTATAGTCCTGCAAACCTAGCAAACTTAAATCGGATCATCCTGTACATCTAATATTTATATATGATGGAAAATGTACGAGGGTCACGCCAAAATTATTGAGATACAGAAATATTATTTGAAGGAGAAGCATGTAATTTTACTGGTGTTCAAAGTAGTCCCCCCCCCCAGCTTCAATACACTTTTGTAATCGAATTTTCCAGAGATGGAAAGCTTTGAGCCATTCATTTTCTGGAATCGTATTAAAATACTCCATTATGGTGTTGTTAATCTCCTCTTCTGACGTAAAATGACGACCACGTATATGTTTTTTCAAATTAAAAAATAGCCAGAAGTCACACATTGCAAGATCAGGAGAATACAGTGGATGCTCAATGACTTTAATACCATTTTCTTTCAAAAAATTAACAGTTGTCGCAGCGGTATGGGAGGACGCATTATCATGGTGAAGCATTAAACCCTTAATTTTCTCACTGCGAAGAACTTCAGATAGACATTTTTGTGTGTACCAATTGGCAGTAACAGTCTTCTGTCCCTTTAACCTAATTGCTTTCACAAGACCTGTACTTCTGAAAAATACAGCGTACATAACTTTTTTAAGTGCACGTTGTTTTTTCACGGTAACTGGTGTTGGGTCATCTTCAAACACCCATACCCTACTTTCTTGACGCGTTGGAACATCATAAAAGGGTATGTAAGTTTCATCGCCAGTTACAATTTTAGAAAGAATACGATGACCGTCATTATTTAACAATTTTAAAGTGGCGCGACTAATTGTAACACGCTTGGCTTTTTGTTCTTCCGTTAAGTTGTGTGGCACCCAACGAGAAACAATTTTTCTAACACGAAGTTCTTCATGCAAAATTTTTGCTATTGCTGCGGATCCAATGCCAAGGGCATCTTCCATCGTTTGATAGGTGACACGATTGTCATCATTTTTTAATTTGTCTAATGGCAGCTACATTTTCTCCCTGAGTGTTTCTCATCACGCAAGAAATTACGGCCTCTTTTGAATTCTAAAAACCAGCGAAATATAGTTGCTCGAGATGGAGCTTCATCTCCAAATGCCAATCGTAGACGTTCCTCGCACTGTTCTTCACGTAATCCAATTTTAAAGTCGTAGTAAATCATAGCGCGATAAAGCTCTCTTCCTAACTTCATGTTGCAGTTTATTTCCACTTCGAATTCCAGCACAATAAATCACTTCAACCAGATGTTATTATTGGACAGATATTTTAAATAAATTGTAGTTTGACATTTGTGCACTAAAAATTTTCCAAAGCCAACTGTTTCCCAGCATCTCAATAATTTTGGAGTGACCCTCGTATTATTTTTACTAACCCTAATTTTATTAGACTCAATACAATCTTCTTAACACAGTTTCATTATTAATTTCAAGGTAATTGCTTCCTGGCAGTGACATTTGTTTAAATATGTCGCAATTGTTATCAAAATATTATGTTTTTGTTTGACGCATAAGCAAAATGATGTATAAAAATAAATTATTTTATAAATTTATATTTAAAGTTATTTACTAAATACTATTATTGCAATATTGAAGATTGTACCATAACATTCAATTTTCATTAGTAAAAGTTGCTGAAAGATTTTATTCAATATATTTTTTATTTATTTTAATAAATCCCCTTTCTTTTTATACCAGTTTTAAATGTTGACTGAGTCTTTTCGTAGTTATAACAATCGTGTGTATCAGGATACACACATATACATACATACACCACAGACATCATTGTAAAAATGTTAATATCGGATTCTGGGGACATTAAAATTTGCTTATTCACTAAAATCTCAATATGTGATTTTTAGCACGATCCCTATACCTCCATTATCTAGGGTAGCAGGAGGTAAAAATTTTGACTGCGTATCCAGGAATTTTTCAACCCTAATGTTTAACAATTATCTTTCTGCAAAATTGTTACCAATTTAATTTCTATAAGCTCAATTATATTTTGCATGAAAACATGTATATAAATTTAATTAATAAATATGATAATGAAAATCGACGGGTTTATAAATAGAGTAATATAAACACCATTATTATTCCTGCGGAATTTATTGGCAAACATTTATGATGTTTAATATTTCCAACAAATTAATGACATCCTAAATTTCCATCTTGATGTTATGACACTAACGTAAATAATGTCTCTATTATTTCAATAGCTACCAGTGTTTCTTGGCGATTCTTCGATAGATGGCTCTACATGTAGGTACATTTCCCTCTTAAGTCAACAATCTTTTATGAGATGTTTATATCTTTCGCCATGCTCAGTTGGGAATTGTCTCTGCAAAAAGACGGCAGTTATACCATACTGATGAGCTCTAAAAAAAGCGAAACGCTTCTGTTGATGGCCGAAAGGTTGAATCAGACGCTGAAATCTTGTGAAACATGGCGAGTGTTTTCTTAATATTTTATTAAATACGGGGTGTCTCACAACTCGCGCCCCAGAGCGAATGAGGAAACACGAGACTGCACTCGGATGTGTAATTTCGAAGAAAAAAAATCTAGCTTAAAAGATATTACAGAAAAGACGTCTTAAAATTGACCAATCAGAGACATACACCTTTTACGTGTGTTTGCCGTAATTTTACGTTACTAGGGTTTTCTACAAATCAAATCTTCTTAAAAATGTGTGGGCGACTGTAGTTTTCGAAAAATGTCAGTGTCAAATTAAATTTGACAAGGTGAATAAAAAAAGGCAAATTCTTACCATGTATTCAGCCGCTGGTTACTTAGAAATGATTATTTTCGGAACGTTTTTAAATGATTATCTCGGATGACACCTTCGCTAACCTAAATTTGTTGACAGTGAAAAGTCAACTCTAAAGTGTCAAAATTACACTAAGTCAAACAAATTTTGTAACTCACTAGCAGTATTTTTAAAACCTAGCAACCAGTTTTATTTTGTAATAATATCATCACACCTCAAGATATCCTTCCGGGATTGGTGGATTAAAAAGTTTTGTAACTCGGTTATGCAAGTAGCCGCAAATTATTTTCTTCTATTTGTTGGCAATCTATTGTCGTCGGCAAGTGTCAGTTTCGTCTGAGGCGCGAGTTGTGAGACACCCTGTATATTTTACTTATAAAATAAGTAAAAAGATAAGACAATTATCAACATGTTCCCATTTAAAAAAATCTGATGTGGCCAACACAAAACCTCCCACTACCTACGTTTTTACTAATGCTGCAAACTATATTATGTTCCATTGATATAACTGTTGCTTTATTTACTATTTTCTTTTTAAAATGTCACTATTATTAATTTGAAGTGATTGTTTTTTTTGACAGTGATATTTACCTGTCAGTTACATTCATTTGAAATACGAACTGTGTAACAAAAAAATTGTGTTTATCTTATGCTTCGGGATTAATAATAAAAAAAGATTTTTAAATTTATCTGTAAAATATATAGAAGAAGTATTAATGTATTCCTGTAGAAAATTCAATAATCTTTACTTTTCATAATGACAAAATGCGAAAAATTATGAGCTTCAGGTAAAGTGCCATTTCCGGTTATCCGATGTACACCAAAATCTAATAGTATCTTTCCATATTAGAACAGGGTAGAAATACAAGGTTTCAGAATTTTCTGAATGATAGTATTTGAGTTACAGCGCCAACAAAATCCTTACACACACACACACACACACACACACACACACACACACACACATACATACGTACATACATACAGACATCATCGTCAAAATGTTAAAACTGGTATAGGGACCTTAAAACGTGGTCATTTACTAAAATCTCGATATGTGATTTTAGCACGATCCCTATACCTCCCTTACCAAGGGTAGTGGGAGGTAAATATTATGTTCCTTGCAGTCGCTCGTGCTTCAAAAATTAATTACACACCCAACTAAAAAAAAAAAACTTCCCTTGTATCCTTAACTTCTGTAATCCTTTTTACGTGCCTCAAAACTACGTATAGGGATTTCACCTCCAAGACTTGTATCCTTTTTTTAATGACTGGTGAGATGGATGCTCCGAGACAGACGTAGCTCCATTATCGACTCCAACTCTTCCAATGAAAAATAACGGAAGTAGGGAGCAACACGAGCACGGTACCGGATCCAGGAATGGAAGTACATTAACTGAGAACAACAACGACGATTCTCATAGTAATATTGTTTTCCAATTATCGACTACATCATGATAAATTGAAACAGATATTTCTAAGTACAGTCAAATTTCTTGTAATGGATAGAGTGTCTTACAAGAAGAAACGATGTTGAGAAAACATGTTTTAGTACTTTTTTAAGAGATGGATGGAGTGTTTTAAGGAATGTCAAACTAAAAGGTTTTTTCGTGAAATGGATGAAATATCTCAACATAAATAACAACTGAAAATAAAACCAAATTAATTAATAGTAGTGAGCAAATACAGTCCAGGGTTGTTAAAAAGTCACTTTTTACCTCTCGCTAAGAGAGGAATTGGAATCATACTAAAAATCGCATATTCACAGTTTAGTGGATAAGTTCGTTTTAAGGTCCCTATAATTCGACTATAACATTTTTACGATGATGTGCGTGTGTGTATGTATGTGTGTGTATGTGTGTGTGTGTGTATGTTGGAACCTCGGTTTTAACTGAGTTTCCTCAATCTGACATTCCTGAGACTAGCTGATTAGATTTTGGTAACAATTGAAAACCGGGAATAATAGTTTGTTTCAAAAATCTTCAAAATATTATTTTTTGGAAATTTTTGTTATTACAAATATTGTAGAACATAAAATTCTCCATTTAATACACTTAATTTTTTTTTTTATTATATCTTATATAGATTTAGATATAAATACACTATAATATATAGAATAATCTAATGTAATACATCGCATATGCTAAGGCACTAAGGAAACCAGTTGACAAATTCAAATGTTTATAACATAATTTGTAATTGACAATCTGACATTCCTGGGAAGAGCTGAAAAGGTTTCGGTAACAATTGAACAACCGGAACTAGTAGTTTCTGAGAAAAAAAATTCTAAATATAATTTTCTGGAAATTTTTGTTATTAAATATTTAAGGACTTAAAATTCTCCATCTAATACACTTCATATTTTTATTATATCTTGTATGGATTTAGAGATAAAGACACTGTAATATATAGAGTAATTTAAACGCAGAGGCTAAGGCACTAAGGAAACCAGTTTACAAATTCCAATGTTTATAACATAGTTTTTAAATGACACATGTCAGTGTCAAAAATCAACAGTTTTAGTGACATTCTGAAAGCTTTTTCTGAGAAGTACATTTAATCTTTGTTATTGTTTTATTATTAAATATTTAAAATTGTAGGTAAAATGCATATATCCATCAGAAATACCGCCAATCTGGTTAATGAATTTGAAGAATCTCAAACATTTAGGAACTTCCTCATACAATGAAACATAGATAGAATAGTATGTGTGCAGAAGACATAATAAAATAATTTATTTATATGAATTTTTGAACATTGATTTATAAATTTAGGTTCGTATCAACATGTCACAACTGTGGTGTAGATTAAATGTTAATAAATATTCGAAATCGCATAAATACAACATTTACTTAACAAAATACAAAACTAACGTTTTTAATATTACTTCATCACTTCACTGCATTTTTAATAATTTTAAAATAAAATTTAATGCAGATTCGTCATTCATATAAAAAAAAAAGCCTGGCGTGTCAAGATGCTGTGTCAATATGGCCTCCAGGGGTCAATTTTTGTCTATTTTAATCGGTTTCGAATTCCTTACAGTACAGTTCTGAAGATCTCAATATTTGATTCGTTATCGCGAACATCTGTATACAGGGTGTCCCATTTAAGGTACGAATGCATTGGTATCTCGAGAACCGTAAGAGCTACGATGTTGGTTAAATTAGACAAAAGTTGTCCCATTAGGAGGCTATTTTAATGGTGTTTTGTTATATGCGAAAAAATGCATAGGTCACTAGATATAGGTGAAAATGTAAATTTAGTGATTTTCTCTTTTTGCTTATAACTTTGTTATATGAGACAATACGAGATTCTGGTTTGCACTTTCTTAAGGCACTTTTATATGGTGAATTGGCAGAAGTACTCAAAAAAAAATTTATATTTAACCATTTACGAGTTACTGATAGCAACTTTTATTTTTCATATGGAGGTCATATTAAGCTGTGGCATTTTTAAATAGAGATTTTTTTTAGCTTTACAATGATATAAAACAATAATAATTTATTTTTATAATTAACAGAAGAATGAACAAAACTTGTTATTTATACTAAAATTGAATTGAAAAAAATAAATCGAAGGCTGCTATGGAAACAACGAACAACAAAAAAGTGCAACAATTGAATATCTGAATTTTACTTGACAATAGTAGATTATTACGAGTAATAAACGAACTTTGACAACGAATGTAACAACTCAACATATCATATTTTTCTCAACAAGAAAAATTCATTTTTATTACTCGTAATAATCTACTATTGTCAAGTAAAATTCAGAAATTCAATTGTTGCACTTTTTCGTTGTTTCCATAGCAGCTTTCGATTTACTTTTTTCAATTCAATTTTAATATAAATAACAATCTTTGTTCATTTTTCTGTTAATTATAAAAATAAATTATTATTGTTTTATATCATTGTAAAGCTAAAAAAAATCTCTATTTAAAAATGCCACAGCTTAATATGACCTCCATATGAAAAATAAAAGTTGCTATCAGTAACTCGTAAATGGTTAGATATAAATTTTTTTTGAGTACTTCTGCAAATTCACCATATAAAAGTGCCTTAAGAAAGTGCAAACCAGAACCTCGTATTATTTCATATAACAAAGTTATAAGCAAAAAAAGAAAATCGCTAAATTTACATTTTCACCTATATCTAGTGACCTATGCATTTTTTTCGCAAATAACAAAACACCATTAAAATAGCCTCCTAATGGGGCAACTATTGTCTAATTTAACCAACCTCGTAGCTCTTACGGTTCTCGAGATACCAATGCATTCGTACCTTAAATGGGACACCCTGTATAAGTGTACCTATGTACCTATGTGGTGATAAAGTTGTTTGTGAAAGAAAGATTGCTACGCAAAGCAGAACTTACTTATTTCCATTTATATGAGTTAAGAATTCTTATTATTATCAACTCCTATTTAAAACCAGGACATATTATTATATACATTTCGTAACAATACCATTTTTCTTATCTAAAATCTATTTTTCGCAAGAAAATTGCCAATGCAATTGTATGAAAGCTTTCAGGTAAAATTACACACGAAATAAAATAGCATGAGGTAGTGGGTTGTCATATAAGCTTCAGAGCAAATGTACAAAACAAGAACTTTATGTATGAAAACATTTTGGCAAGTTTTATGTTTTGTTTGTGCTTGTGTGCCATTTCATGCCTGTAAATATAATAAAATTTTTGTTGTATCTCCGACTTACTTCACAAAGGTCCACTCGGTAAAAACGGATTTTATATTTGGTGTAGTTTTACCAAGGTATTTCACTTAGATTTGGAGAATTTTACCTTCAATATAAACTTTTTTATGATTTCTCGTTGATTCTACACTAAATTTTTATTGAACAATACAATCTGAAATCCCAGTAAGATGAAATTAGGAAATTAGATTTCTTAAATCATAATAGTAGTTGTTTTTACTAGAATCATTATTAATTGGTAAATTATAGGCGTGGGACATAAGCAAATATAAATAAAAAATCTGCTGTGGCCAGCACAATACCTCTCGCCATTTCCATTTTATGTTATATAAGTATTGTATTGCACTTCGCTATCGAACCGTCGTTTTATAACAAAAAAAATTACAGAACTTTACCCAAATATTGTTTTTATTGTATTTAACATGTCTTCTGCACACATACATTTCTAATTATATCTATTTTTCATTGTTTGAGGAATTTACTAAATGTCAGAGATTCTTCCAATTCATTAACAAGATTGGCGATATTTCTGATGGATATATGCATTTTACCTACAATTTTAAATATTTAATTAATAAAACAATAAGAAAGATTACTTCCCAGAAAAAGCTTTCAGAATGTCACTAAAACTGTTGATTTTTGACACTGACATCTGTCATTTAAAACTATATTATAAACATTACTATGTTATAAACATTTGAATTTGTCAACTGGTTTCCTTTCCTTAGCCTCTGCGATGTATAACATTAGATTATTCTATATATTACAGTGCCTTTATCTCTAAATCTATGCAAGATATAATAAAAATTTTAAGTGTATTAGATTGAGAATTTTATATTCTTCAATATTTGTAATAACAAAAATTACCAAAAAATAATATTAAGAATTTTTTTTAAAGAAATGTTACTTCCGGTGGTCTAATTATTACCAAAATCTAATCAGCTCTTCCCAGGAATGTCAGATTGAGGAAACTGCAGTTAAATATTTTTTAAGTCTTATAGACCGGTAGTATTTACTCTTAAACAGGGGTGATTAAGCGTTGACTAAAGTAACAAATTCAGTTGTTTTTTAATCACTCCAATGTATTTCTAAATGGTAGTCATGGTAATTAGTTAGTCAGAGTGACTAAAATTTTGAGTAAATACTAGCGGTTATAGTGTTTAAGAAACCGTGGTTCCAACATCTACACATCCACACACACATCCACATACACACACACACACACACACACACACACACACACACACACAACACACACTGACACACACACATACATACACCCCCTTCCCACACACATGCACACACATCATCGTAAAAATGTTATAATCGGATTATAGGGACCTTAAAACGTGCTTATCCACTAAAATCTGCATAATTTCAATACCTCTCTTAGCAAGAGATAAAAATGCTTAAATTAGATTTGAGCAATAGTTCAAGAAGAATGGAAAATAACGATAAATTAAATTTAAAAAGTGTAATCGTTATTTATTGAGTAGTACTGTAAGTACAACGTGTATATTTTATTATTTTTTGTTATGGTGGAGGACCCCATTGTGGCGACATAAGCTGCATTCTTTTTACCAATATCTCACCTCACTTGTTCTCAAAGTGAGGTGAGATTGAAGTGAGGTGAGCTGAGATAGTTGCTTAGCAAATAGAACGCAATTTACAGAAAGAACGGAATATCTATTATCTTTCTCTGTTTATCATATGTTTTATTTTTTAGTATGTTGACATTTTCATTTAGTTTTCGAATTTATTTTAAATATATGACAAGGTGGACCTGCTAAGAAGATGAAAAATGTCAAACAATAAATATGCATCGCACGAATTTTCATTGCAAATAACATCCTAAAACAATGGGGGATTACACCATTTTTTTTTATACTTTCATCTGAAAATATTAGGAAAACTAAGACTATTGATGAAAATCCGGTGAAAAAATTCCTATTAATAAGCGAGTTATGGTCTCCCGAATTTTGAAAAGATTGACGTGACTTCACATTTATGTGTTTTTATATCAAACTGTTTTCATCATGGACCTAAATGTTCTTGAAATATATGCTATTTTAAGTTATATTTACATAAAAATAAATGAATATTATAACACTGTATAAGTCTACATACTTTATAATTACGGGTGTATTTAAATTATTAAGTTTAATGCAAGAAATTTATGTTAAAATAAAAACTGTTTGGAAACTGCTGTACAGGAATGTTAGCCCCTCTTTCGAATTTAAATTTCTTAATTTCCATTGGTAGTAATCCCCACCTCCTAACACGCTATTTGTAATCAGAGCTGGAAATTTTCAAGTACCATTACATTACCATTACCATTACACGGTACTTAAAAAAATTCATTACCAATACCATTACTCGGTAATTGTAATTAAAAATTCAATTACAATTACCAAGTAATGGTAATGGTATTTAAAATACCAGGAATTATGCGAAAGGAGTTGAATTGTAGTTAAAACTGATAATTAATTACATTTAATTGTTTACAGCATTACTCACTGACTACATATATAAACGCTTGCCACTAATATTTTTATTCTACTTTACGAGTTTCTATCGATTACAAGTAACACTGTGTGATTGTATTATTTTTTGCGAAGACAATATTTTTGTTATTATTTGCAGGTAGGTTAGGTTAGGTCTTTTCTTCTTATTTGTACTACGTAGGTACCTACAATAATTTATCCTACATCAAACTTCGACATTCTACTTACAAATGTCACTGAAAAATATAAATTTCCTATAGTTAACACATTGCATTTCTTGCGTTTAACTCATGGTAATTCAAGTACCATTATCATTACTTGGTAATTGTAATTGATTTTTGAATTACAATTACCGTGTAATGGTAATGGTAATTAAAAATATTAAATACTGAGTAATGGTAATGATACCGTAATTAATTACCAAAATTATTCATTACTTTACAGCTCTGTTTGTAATGCATGTATAGGCGGTCTCTCGTTCGCCAATCAAAATATTTTCATATTAGTGTCGAAGCGCTATAACAAAAAACCCTTTATTTCCGAAATATCTCAATTATACCATTTCATTATTTTATTAATATTCATTATTCAGCATATGCATTCGTATTTTTTTACTATTTTCCTTTAATTCGATTGAGCCGTAATCCCCCATTCAATTTATTTATTAAATTTATAATTAAAGAAATACAATTTCACTTATCAATATTAAGTCATTAACATAAACCGTTTCTGAAAAATTCATTTTTAAATAACAAATAATGTGAAAAAAGACCCCCACTCCTCAACTGAGGTGAGACACTCAACAAGCATCACCCCGCTAGGTAACTCAGTATCGGCAAGGGGGGAGGAATCCGCCTCACTTTATCTCATCTCAGTTGGGACAAATAGAACTGTCAAAATTACTGAGATTGTGTGTAAAAAGAATGCACCTATAGTCGATTTTGAGAGAATGCAACCTCTCAATCGACAATGTCCATTTTATGCTCTTAATACACAAATAGTTATTGTTGTCCGAGACTTTGTTTTGCTTCAATTGTCTCGTCTCCTTAAAAAGCCTTCACTGTTGGCATTAATTATATGGAATGCATCAGACTTTTAACTCGCTCAACCACACCATTTAATTCATGTTCTTATTTTAATTGTCCTCCTGAGAACCCTGAGTGCATTTTATATAGTGCATCATGCAACTTCCTACCCTCTCCGGATTACAAAATGAAATAAACTAACTCCCTTTGGGAATCCTTTCCTGCAAACCGTTTCGCAAGTTGCAGCAGTGTCGTCCGGACAATATCCTAGTAATTTGTAAATGTCAAGGACTGCGTCGCTATTATCGCTACGTAACGATAACTGCACTTACCGTAGAGATTGAGCTGCCGCCTAGCGGCGCCTGCTGCAACTTGCAACTATTTACATCGTGCCGGAAACACCTGGAAATTAAACTTCCGATTGCACAATACTGCAGCGATCGAGATTGCGAGCGGAAAAGAGAAAAGATGCTACAAGGAAGTGCGAGCGAGGAACAAGAAATACGGTCAATTAAATTTATTGTCTTATGTGGAGGTGTAGTTCACATATACCGAGAGTTTTTTTTTATCAGTGAACATGGGCGTATGTCATTACCATAGTTACATTTAAAATGATTGACAGCAATGTATTATCGCGTTTTTTTAAAAACTGGACATAGGACGTGACATTTAGTATATCTGTCAATGTCATCAAATTGTCATACTTCAAAATGTATACAGTTAAAGAAAAATTTAAATTGTATGGTTTAATTCTATACTCTGTCATAAGCCTAAGGCAAGAAATAATTAATATAAATTATATTTTTTCCCTATTTTTTAATTGATCAATATTTATTTTGTCACCATTGTAAATACAATTTTTTAAATGGCCCCAAAGAAAAAAAAAATCGTTTGGTGCAAGATCTGGTGGCATTGCAGGCCACTCCACTTGTCCACCACGTCCTATCCAGCGTTGGGGGAATACCTGGTGCAGATATAGGTGAAAATTTTGACGACTCCAATACCTGCAATTTTGTGAATTTACTTCCCGATTAATATAAAATGTCGCTTCATCCGTAAATAAAATTCGATCCAGTAATATTTCCCCACTATTAATTTTATTCATCATATCTTCGCAAAAGATATTTCTGCGTTCTATATCGTTGTGTAAGAAATATTGATGATTTTGATATTTAAAACTCTTAAAATGTTTTTGTCTTAAAACCTTGTATACTAGTATTCTTAATTTCAGAAAAAAAAATGTTGACAGAGTGTTGTCACTTTCAATTAATTGCATAATTTCTTGTTTCTTACTATTAACTACAGTACTTGGTCTGATTTTCTTCTTGTGCTGTTTATTGACGCACCCTTTAGTTCTGTAGTCATTGTAAATTTTTCTTATAGTTGTTGGACTGGGTCAAGTTAATGCACATAAGTCAGAAACTTGTTGTAGACTCGTTATAATTACTTCAATTTACAATTTGAACTTTTCTTTAACTGTATACATTTTGAAGTATGACAATTTGATGACATTGACAGATATACTAAACGTCACGTCCTATGTCCAGTTTTAAAAAAAACGCGATAATGCATTGCTGTCAATCATTTTAAATGTAACTATGGTAATGACATGCGCCCATGTTCACTGATAAAAAAAACTCTCGGTATACGTAGATAGATTTTAGAACAAAAGTTGGATATTCTACCGCTCAAAAATATTATCCGTCCGGTAAAACTTTATTCATTATGTAAGAGTACCCATGGGCTTACGTGGTCGTGTGCGTACGAGGTCTGTCCGAAAAGTATCCGACCTTCCTTCATATCTTCGCGCCTGACAATTTTAGAACCCTCTGCCGGGTACGAGTGTCAACTGTAAAGCTTCACGAATTCCCTAGATGCCGCAATTTACAAAGTGTTTTTTACGTTTGTCGCATTTGCATTAAATTTTGCTTAAAACTCGAAAAGAGTTGTGTGGAGACCATCGAAATGATGAAGACGGCATTTGGGAACGAGTGTATGAGCAAAACACATATAAAAGACTAGTATAAACGGTTCAAAGATGGCCGCACTTCTGTTGATAGTAACCCACGTTCTGGGCGGCCTTCGACGACAAAAATATCGAACGTGTGCAACTTGTGATCAATGAAGATCGTCGATTGACTGTGCGAGAACTAGAATATGATCTGGGAATACCGAAAACTAGTGTTTGGAAGATTTTAACTGAAAATTTGCAAATGGTTCGTGTGTGTGCGAAATTCATTCCGAAATTGCTAACGGTGGAGCAGAAAAACCTTCGCCTTGAAATCGCTCAGGACAATTTGGAAATGGTCAATAATGATCGACTTTTGGCTGTTCCCAAGATTAAAAATTTCGCTCAAAGGACACTGATTCGACGACAAAGAAACAGTCGAAACTAATACGACGAATGCTCTAAAGGCAATACCAAAAAACGAGTTCCAAAACTGCTTCCAAAAGTAGAAAGGCCGTTGGAAGCTCAAATGGGGACTACTTCGAAGGATGCCACCAACTCTTCGACGACAAAAACACCGGATAATATCGAACGTGTGCAACTTGTGATCAATGAAGATCGTCGATTGACTGTGCGAGAACTAAAATATGATCTGGGAATACCGAAAACTACTGTTTGGAGGATTTTAACTGAAATGTTGCAAATGGTTCGTGTGTGTGCGAAACTCATTCCGAAATTGCTAACGGTGGAGCAGAAAAAGCTTCGCCTTGAAATCGCTCAGGACAATTTGGAAAAGGTCAATAATGATCAAAATCTGCTATCGACTTTTGGCTGTTCCCAAGATTAAAAATGAGTTAAGATTATTTTTATAAAAGTTACACGCCCAGATATGTACAGGGCGATCTATGTACATTATGAATTTTTATACCTACCTATTTTTAGTGAGTAAATCATTATTCTTTGCAATTTGTTTTTTAGAAAGTACTATTTAAATTTGGAAGTGCACGAGAAATAGACGTTTTGATACGCGCCAACTTCATGGATGAACGTTTTGTAGATTTGAACGTTATTAAACCGAACGAAGTGAGAATTGAACATGTTGATGAATGAACATTAGGACTTTGCATACCTAGCCGTAAGCGCCCACACGGTAAAAATATATCGTCATCATTACCGATGTCTACATTAATTGTAGGTAGTAATGGGTTTAGATTCGGTTTGACCTAATGAAAATTGAATTAATGTTTTTCGAATAACAATCTTTATAAAGAAATAAGAACAGTTAACACAGGCAGCAACGCAGGTCGGCTTATTATATAAATGAGCTTGAACCGGAGTTGAGCCCTGAACCTGAATTTTAATTTTTGGTTCGTTTTCAACTCGGGTTTTATTGAAAAATATATCTGAGATTTGGTTCAGGGTTTGGGTTCGCTAAAATGTTACTGTTTGGGTTCGGTTATGGAATGTTACGCGTACACTAGGATTTCTAATGCCTTAAAGTTCCTTTAACCTTGCGACGAATGATGGTTACAGGCTCCGAAGTTCTTGTTTTAAGACCAATTCATTCTGATGTGGTTGGAATTCTTAATCCGTTCGAGAACCTTTAATTACTGCTGTAATCTAGAAGGCAACGGAAGTGCTGGTAGTAAATTCGAAATGAGAAACCTTAAGGACTGCTGCTCATAAAATATAATGCACTGCCGATTAATGTTATTGGCTCTCAAGATATTCATATTAAGTGCAGGTCAGTATTGTAAAATGAACTAGATATAAAATAGGTAGTCTATTTGAAGTGTACAAAAGTATACACATTACCTAATTAAAAAATCTGTTGTGGCCAGCACAAGACCCCTCGCCATTTCCATATTAGGCTATATAAGTATTGTATTGCACTTCCCTTTCGAACCGTCGTTTTATAACAAAAAAATACAGAACTTTTACCCAAATACTGTTTTTTATTGTACTTAACATGTCTTCCGCACACATATAATTCTAATTATATCTATTTTTCATTGTATGAAGAAGTTTCTAAATGTTAGAGATTCTTCCAATTCATTAACCAGATTGGCGGTATTTCTGATGGATATATGCATTTTACCCATAATTTCAAATATTTAATTAATAAAACAATAAGAAAGATTAAATATACTTCCCAGAGAAAGCTATCAGAATGTCACTAAAGCTGTTGATTTTTGACACTGACATGTGTCATTTAAAAACTATGTTATAAACATTGGAATTTGTCAACTGGTTTCCTTAGTGCCTTAGCCTCTGCGATTAAATTACTCTATATATTATAGTGTCTTTATCTCTAAATCCATACAAGATATAATAAAAATTTTAAGTGTATTATATGGAGTATTTTATGTTCTTCAATATGTAATAACAAAAATTTCCAAAAAAATATATTTAGAAGAATTTTTCTCAGAAACTACTTCTTCCGGTTGTTCAATTGTTACTAAAACCTTTTCAGCTCTTTCCAGGAATGTTAGATTGAGGAATCCATAGCTAAACAGTTTTTAAGTCTTATAGTTTTTGAGGAATCGTGTCTACAACATCCAGACATTACACACAGGGAGGACTGTTTCCATCGTTTTATTATTTTGACCAATATTAGGAGGTTTGCAACTGGATTTTGTCCCGGCCAATTATTTCCCCATTAAATTTCGTCGATTACATAATATAGCAAGGAGAGCATGGCGCAATAACAAGTAAAGAACTTTATTATAAACCCTTCTAAATTATAGTTTCAATATTAATATTTTAACTTTGTTGTTTTTGCCAAATTCTGTTTAGAAATAGTAGTCATTTTTCCTAGATCTCTCTGTTTAGTCTAGATGTCAACCGCGTAGACATTTATTGTTTTGACCATTAACTATATAAGTTATTGCCTAGACTACATGAAATGTTATTTAGCTATGGATGCTGCGTGCTCATCTTCCACCTCCCTGCACCCCTCCTCAGATATGCCCTACTGAAGAGATAACAGTTCGTTTTTAGTGAGTCGCTGTTTAAGATTCAAACCGAAAAGTCATGTAGTCGGCGGCTTAGTTTTGTGCGCGTACGCTAGTACGCGTAACTGGATTTTACAGCTTATTAAATACGTAAAATAAAATCTAATTAATGATTTACTTGTTAAATATAATTCTCTCAACATTATTTGAAACATTTTTGTCTAAAATCAAATGGGAAGTTTTACGCAAGGAAAAACTGATTTCCCATGTTCAACGCCTATGTCCTGCTTTTTATTTACCATCCTGTATATTCTTCCTCCATTTCATTTCTTTAATCTTGTCACAAATACTTTTTTCCTTTCTTTCCATCCCTTTTCACCTTTTCTCACCCGGTGTCCTTTCTTCATTGTGCTGGACCATTATAGATTTTCCATCTCTCATCCTTGGCCCGGGTAGGTGTAATGTTTGAAGTTGTGTAAGAACTCTTTCTAACCTAAAGGCGGTATTGTTTAGCGAAACAACTAACCTGCAATAGGTCGGTACCCTAGGGGGTATCTTTTTTACTCTGAGTCCCTGGAGAGGACAAAAACTTTGAAGGAAAAACTAGATTGTTAGATAGGAGAAGGGTTGTGTGTGGATAACGCCCACACAACTAGAAAGCTATGGATGGAGGATATTGAAGGATTATAGGGTCAATTGAAGTTATAGGTTGGGCGTTGATAATTTTTTTGTTTGTTTGTTTGTGACATGGTTTACTCGTTATATGTAAAGAAGCCATAATGGTTTTTCTTCAAAATATACCATTAAATGCCATTTTTTCGCATTTTATGTCTTATGAAAATTAAAGATGATTGAATTTTCTACAGAAATACATTAATACTTTTTCTATATATTTTACAGATAAATTTAAAAATATTTTTTTTTATTAGTCCCAAAGCCTAACAAACACAATTCCTTTGTTATACAGTTCATATTTCAAATTAATGTAACTGACAGTAAATGTCACTGTCAAAAAACTAATCACTTCAAATTAATAACAGTGACATTTTAAAAAGAAAATAGTAAATAAAGCAATAGTTTTCTGCAATGGAACAGTTTGCAGCGTTAGTAAATACGTAGGTAGGTATGTATTTAAATTAATAAAAATTAAATAGCGGGAGGTTTTGTGTTGGCCACATCAGATTTTTTATTTATTATTATACGCTTTTCTTTAATATTAAGCATTAAATTTAATACATTGCTTTGTGTGACGTCCCAAAATAGGAAATGTCGTTTATTTATCTTGCAGACATTTGTGGTTTGTGCGGTTTAGGGTTGTAACTCGTATTCTCAAATTTATGTATTTCCAAGTCAGTTTGATCGTCACAACTGACGTATGATAACCAAAATTTATGCAATTTATGGCTGTACACTACACCATTCGAAATGTACGCGTATGTGCTGCAGTAAATAAAGCATATTCATAATATATAGTTACAGCTCGTCAAAGTTTTGTGAAAACAGTCTTTGTCAGTACTACTTTGGGCAGTGTTTTTAAAGAAAAACGGTATGTAGCTATTTTACAATGCATAAGCTCAAAACTACTTTTTATTTATTTATTTTTTTTCATTTTAATGAGTAGTTTTAAGTCTTTACGAATAAATTAAAAACTCATATGAATCATAAAATATTTGTAACTAAAGCTTTAAAAAATCACTTTGGATACTCGGAATCCTAGTCTACAGCATTTATTCTAGCAAAACCGACATTTTGGTAGATATACAGACTGTCATCGTGATAACATAAATACATTTAGTATTACAAACATTGTACAATAATTCTCAAACGAAAAATATACACAACTGTTTACAAAATAATATTTTTCTTCAAACCTCATAAAAATGGCATCTTTTGTGACTTGATTCACAAGGTAGAAGTTTCATTTCTACGCCGCCGGAGTAGAAATAGCTAATTTCTACGCCGGCGGCTTAGAAAAGAAATAAATAAATACCCATACCAACTCTATAAAATGAGCGAATAAGAAGTAACTTGTAAATAGAAACCTGTCATGTCCCCCCAAATTGCAGTATAAATACGCTAGATAGACTAAGAATAAAGTTACTAAAAACCTCCAACAGCTGTCAAATTGAAATATAAACAGTTTATATTTAACGAAATAACATATTATAAAATAGCAGACTTACATATTGGTAATGACGGTAAGAATAATTAGAATTAAAGTGATATGAAAAGTTCAAATTGTTTTTCATCGATTCCTCGACATATTATATCCTTCAGCAATATTATTGAACTTCCATCCAATTGAACAATAACTTCAAGGGCCGTACATGGCAATACTTAAAATTCTGATATAATTAGACATAAGGAGAATATCAAATTGCATAGTTTTTATTTAAACGTCAAAACGTGAAAATTTTCACTTGAATGTTTATAACAAAAAGTGAACATATACGAAAGTATTCATAGCAACAGAGCAATGGAAATCAGCAAACGCACTTCACGTAAAATATTTATAATTATTGTAACATCTAATTGTAATTATTTTATTTAAATATATACGTTTGAAGAAAAAATATGTGTCATTCGGAGTAAAAGTGTCATTATGTGCCTCGCATGCAATTGGCCGACTCGCTCCGCTCGTCGTGCAAACTTACATGCACGCCACACAAAGTATCACTTTTATTCCTAATAACACAATATACTATTTATTTTCTTCAGTTCGGGCAGTTTTTGTTCTTGTCCTTTTCGTATGATTCTTATCTTATTCTTTAAAAACTCATCACCCAATTTATTGACCAAAGACAGTACCTTCCTTAACTAAAGGCGACGGAAGGTAAAAACATCGAAAATGAGACATTCTGTTTATAAATTATAAAATACATAGATTCCGTAGAAAATTTATGTTCAAATTCGTTCCTAAATTTAATGATAAAATGTACCAATGATTGCAAAGTTGTTTATTAGCCCCATTTCAAACTTTTTGTCATATGTAGTCAATTTTGCAGAACAATAGACAACCGCTAAATTTAACTTTGTTCACTGCAGCATGCTATTTGTGTGTTCGTGTACATTAACCACCATTTCGCAGCCTTGTGTTGTCACTGTAATATTTACAATTCTCCATTCAGAGGCAATCGATTGTATGTACTCGTAGAACTTTAACAAACTGTCAAAATTAGTTCCCATTTCCAATTTCCTCTTATGCTAAGTTTGCTTAGTATATTATCGTTTAATATCCCACATAATCAATATTAAACAGCTTCATTATATACGATTATATTCCACCATTGCACTACCTACTGCTGTAATATCAATAAATTCCTAGTTAACCTAAATAACCAAGTTGTGTCCACAGCGTACAACATTACTAGAGTAGATAGAACAGTGTTTAACCAACACCTGGTTCGAAGCTTACAACCAGCGACTGAATTAATGAAAATTGCGTTTCTCTAACGAGTATGGCATCGCATTTAAGCTAATAATGCTGAAGATACACTAGTTGAATATTGTCGGCATTGAAGGATTTTGGATAAATCTGATCAAAAACTATAAGAAAACATAAATAATCATCACGGCATATTACCCATTTCAGAGTGTGTCAATCTGTGTTGTACACAGATTTCGGTAATGATGATGATATATTTCTATTGTGCGGGCGTTTACCAGGCGTGGAGAGTGCACCACAGGGGTCACTTTTGTGCCATTTAAAATTGGAAATATTTGGCGTCGGTCGGGATCGAACCCGGTTTCCCAGGTTCGCGATCAGACAGTGATATCTGTTATAGATGCATTCGGGCCGGGCTGGGCTTTGAGGTTTGGATCGACTCGACCTGAAAATAAAAATTACCGGTCCGACTCGAAGATCGACTCGACAAAAAATTAGCAAGCCCGGCTTGAAAATTGACTCGAAATCGGGCCGGGCCAAAGCTCGAAATTGGGTGCATCCGGCATTCCTAATGTTGATTTTTATGTTAAAGCGAAATGTTTAACTTTTTTCATGTCAAACTTATAAAAAACCTATACATTCTTATAACTTTCAACATTAGTTAACATAAGTAGTTAAAAAAGAGACTCTTCTAGTGTAAGTTTGTTATAAAAATTAACTTTTTTCATGTCAAACTTATAAAAAACCTATACATTCTTATAACTTTCAACATTAGTTAACATAAGTAGTTAAAAAAGAGACTCTTCTAGTGTAAGTTTGTTATAAAAATTACAGACCTACGTGTATTTAACACTTTGTTTACCAAAGCCGTTCAAAAATTTAAACAACTTTTTCACAAATCTTATATAAAAAAATATAATTTACATAAGAATTTTTTATCTAACTTTGTTTCTGCTCAATAATAGGACAAGAAATCATTATGGTAGGAACAAAAATCACTTTTATTTAAGTATACGAGTAATAAGAATAATAATAGCGACATCACAATATAATTATTATGCTTTAATGAATAACCTTGATTTCTTGAAGTAAAATAATACATTTTTATTTATTAATATGTGAAGTTTGTTGTTATTAAATCATTTTGATCCTTTTTAACTTCATCCATTTTCATTAAAATATTAAGGAAACTGTGCACTTGATTGAACTATAAGATTTTTCGGGCCGGGCCAAAATCAAAAGTCCCGATAAAAAATTTCTTCGGCCCGGCTCGATCATCAAAATTTGTGGTATCGTTCTGCGTTTAGATTCGGTTGATGATATTGTTGCTATTATTAATACCGAAACTTGCGATTTAGATAAATTTTTAGCCAGATTAAATTCAGTTTATCCTTCATTTAAATTTACGATTGAAAAAGAAACCAATAAACAATTACCATTTTTTGACACACTGGTTATTAGAAACAAAACTAAATTAGAATTTAACATATATAGAAAACCTATGAATACTAATCGATTTATAATGTAATAATTTACGGTACCAAATAAATTTCATATTTACGAGGTCTGTCCGAAAAGTATCCGACCTTCCTTCATATCTTCGCGCCTGAAAATTTTAGCGCCCTCTGCCGGGTACGAGTGTCAACTGTAAAGCTTCACGAATTCCCTAGATGCCGCAGTTTTGGTCGGATCGCCTTACTTTACGTGCAGCATGCGTTTGTTTACAAAGTGTTTTATTTACGTTTGTCGCATTTTGCTATTGTAAAAAATGATGGAAAGATCGCAACAATGAATTTGCATTAAATTTTGCTTAAAATTCGAAAAGAGTTGTGTGGAGACCATCGAAATGATGAAGACGGCATTTGGGGACGAGTGTATGAGCAAAACACAAATAAAAGACTGGTATAAACGGTTCAAAGATGGCCGCACATCTGTTGATAGTAACCCACGTTCTGGGCGGCCTTCGACGACAAAACCACCGGATAATATCGAACGTGTGCAACTTGTGATCAATATGAATACCGAAAACTATTGTTTGGAAGATTTTAACTGAAAATTTGCAAATGGTTCGTGTGTGTGCGAAACTCATTCCGAAATTGCTAACGGTGGAGCAGAAAAACCTTCGCCTTGAAATTGCTCAGGACAATGTGGAAATGGTCAATAATGATGAAAATCTCCCATCGACTTTTGGCTGTTCCCAAGGTTAAAAATGTCGCTCAAAGGACACCGATTCGACGGCAAAGAAACAGTCGAAACTAATATGACGAATTCTCTAAAGGCAATACCAAAAACGAGTTCCAAGACTGCTTCCAAAAGTAGAAAGGCCTTTGGAAGCGTATTCTTCAATGAAATAGGGACTACTTCGAAGGATGCCACCAGTCCGATGACGCAGAATAACAGCAGCGGGGAAATATAAAGGAAGGTCGGATACTTTTCGGATAGACCTCGTATTCGTCTTTTAAAACCTGCCTACAAATTTACCTATCCACATAATTATTCATTCTGCAAGGTCCTCATATCGCCTGAATCTTCAGAATAGACAAATACTTTCCTCAACAAATAATAAATTCGTCCTGAACCAACAGGTTAAATTAAATCTACCGTTGCTTATCTATCTGTGCTGTGTCCGAAGACTGGGACTTTATTATAATAGGGAATTAAATGTCGTGAGGATGGCCTGGGAGCTTGGGACCCGGTCAGTAATTCGGAACATAGCAAGGGACAAAGTTTTTCAACTGGAAACATGAGGTTTTGCTCAAAAACGAACACTCTAATGGGTTTTATGTAAATCGGGATGTTATCTACGTGCTACTGGGAAAAATATGAGTAAATAAATGAAATATATTTTATTTAATTTGCTGACAAAGAAACCAATGAATAAATAAAAATATTTACAAGAGAGTGAAAGTGTAATACAATAAATTAAATTACGAATATAAATTTGAATTTTTTTTACCTCCCGCTACCCTAGGTAAGGGAGGTACAGTAACATTTTTGAAAGAAGTCCGATCAAGGCCATCTACGAATTGTATCTATGAATTAAGATTTTGTGCTGTCAAATTTAGAAGTGTCGTTTACATAGTTTTTATGAGGTACACAAGATATTACGTACCCTCATAAAAACTAAGTAAAAGACACTACTAAATTTGACAGCACGAAATCTTAATTCATAGATACAATTCGTAGATGGCTTTGATCGGACTTCTTTCATAAATTTTACTGTATAGGGATCGTGCTCAAATACTATCAATCAGAAAAATTTGAAATTTTGTATATCCATTCTATACTAATGTGGGAAGAGCTCATTAGTTTTTAGTGTTTACCGGATAACCGGAAGTATCATTTATACAAGCTTTTAACAGTTTTTCTTGTAAAAAATTCATTGAATATAATTTTTTAGCAACTTTTACCAATACAAATTGAATATAATGGCACCTGGAGGAACCGGGTTCGATCCCGCCAGACGCCAACAACTATATAAAATGAGCGAATTTTCCAATTTTAAATGGCACAAAAGTGACCCCTGTGGTGCACTCTCCACACCAGCTATGAGTGCCCGTGAGGTGACGCCTGGTAAGCGCCCACACGGTAAAATATATCGTCATCATTACCGATGTCTACATGTGTTGTAGATAATGGCACACCCAGAAATGGGTAATATGCCGTGATGATATATTTTATTTATTTATTTATATAATGACACAATCTTCAATTCTACGATGATAGCATTTAGTAAATAATTTGAAATAACTTTATATTATATTATAAAATAATTTATTTTTGTACATCACTTTGCCTCTACTTCAAACGAAAATTTAATAACAAATTTGACATATTTAAACAAATGTCACTGTCACGAAGCAATTTTCATTAAAATTAATAATGAAACCGTGTTAAGAAGAATTTAGTAGTTTAAATATGAATCTTATGAAATTAAGGTTTGTAAAACTAATATATTTTCCATCATACATAAATATTAGATATACAGGATAATTCGATTTAAGTTTGATGTTTGCAGCATTATATATCAAACAGCTCTCAATAAGAAAGTGATTTCAAAGTGTCAAATAATAGTTTGCAACTACACATTTACGAAATGGATCATGTTCGGCGAAGAATTTACACAGATTGCGTTTTAGAGCATAAGGAAGTTGGTGATGATTTTGACAATAATGTGTGTGACGATTTTTCCTTAAAATATATTAATGATCCAAAACTTCGCAAAGTTGGTAGGTATTTAATACTCTTATATAATTTGAAACAACATATTAGATTTTGACTATATATGATAAACCGGATGTAGTACTTAATTTGAAGCTCTAACAGATTTTTCAGGAAAAACATAATAAAATATAAACCAAAATTTCGTATTACAAACTTTTCTATTTATTGGCACAACAAAGTAGATTTTGTTTACAAACGATCAATCGGAAGTGAAACTTTACTTAAAGCTCATTTTCACCCGAAGTTGGAAAACATTCTGTATATTAAAAATTAAATGTAAGCTCAACCTAAAAGCTCCGTTTTCAATGTTAGCCTACGAACTTTTTCAAATGACCCTCGTTATGTTCCACAAGTAACAGGTTAAATAGAATACATTTTTAAATGTAATCTACATAACATTAATTAGTCCTTTGTCTTGAATTCTATTGTACCAGAATATTCCATTCTCCACTCTGTTTTCATTTACTTTGTTCAACTTTTAAAACGGACACAAAACGACATAAACAATATACGTAACTTGAACATATACGTATGAATTCATTATAACCTGTATGAACAACAAAAGGCGTAGGTTCATAGTGCATACGAAAATGTCTTGGAAAATGTCATAAAGTGATGTGAAATTACAAGAACCAGGACTCATGTTCCAGTTTACTTTGTGCAGTCCGACGTGAATTATAAATGAAAAATGCAGCAGCGGCTGACGGTGCTTAAATAACGAATTTTCTCATGCACAGCAACCTTGCTTTCTACACACACACGACATATAGAATTTGTGTACAATTTTGTTATATTTTTTACTACATACAATAAATTTTTCTACATAAAACAAAATTCTAGTAATAAAAATCTGTTGTAGACAGAACAAGACCTCTCGCCATTTCCATATAAGGCTACCTATCGAACCGTCGATTTATAACAAAAAATTACAGAACTTTACCCAAATATTGTTTTTTATTACATTTAACATGTCTTCTGCACACATATAATTCTAATTATATCTATATTTCATTGTATGAGAAAGTTCTTATATGTCTATTATGTCTTCCAATTCATTAACCAGATTGGCGGTATTTCTGATGGATCTATGCATTTTACCTATAATTTCAAATATTTCATTAATAAAATAATAAGAAAGATTAAATATATTTCCCAGAAAAAGCTATCAGAATGTCACTAAAACTGTTGATTTTTAACACTGACATATGTCATTTTCAAACTATGTTATAAACGTTTGAATTTGTCAAGTTGTGTCCTTAGCCTCTGCGATTAGAATATTCTATATATTCTAGTGTCTTTATCTCTAAATCTATACAAGATATAATAAAAATTTTAAGTGTATTAGATGGAGAATTTTAAGTTCTTCAATATTTAATAACAAAAATTTACAAAAAAATATATTTAGAAGAATTTGAATTTGTCAAGTCGTTTCCTTCGTGCCTTAGCCTCTGCGATTAGAATATTCTATATATTATAGTGTCTTTATCTCTAAATCTATAACAAGATATAATAAAAATTTTAAGTGTATTAGATGGAGAATTTGTTCTTCAATATTTGTAATAATAAAAATTATGTAGAAGATTTTTTCTAAAAAACTACTACTTCCAGTTGTTCAATTGTTACCAAAACCTTTTCAATTCTTCCCAAGAATATCAGATTGGGGAAACTACAGTTAAATATTTTTTAAGTCTTATAGTTTTTGAGGAATTGTCCCTCCAACATCCAGTTACACATACACACACACACACACACACACACACACACACACACACAGACGTCATTTTAAAAATGTTATAATCGGATTCTAGGAACCTTAAATCGTGCTTATTCAATAAAATCTGAATATGCGAATTTTAGCATGAATCCAATACCTCTCTTAGCGAGAGGTAAAAATTTGCAGTTGAATATAAATTTGTAGTGAAGAAGCACCGTGAATTATTTTTTTTAAATTAAATAAAAGTTCGTTTCATTTTGAAGCAATTCGTGGTATCAAAAAGTCATAATTGTTTTTTGTATAGCTGCATTTAATTTTTAAAGAAACCTATAGCTGTCTTTCTCACACCAGTTTCTGTAGTAGGCTGCGCGAGAAAGATACTAATAGTGTGACATCATCTGTGGCCCTGGAAATAAATTCAAATATCTCGCAAAGTAATTATTAAAAAAATGTTTTTTTATCCTAATCGTAATTTGTTGAGTAGTACTTTACTATTATTTTTTGTTATGGTTTATGGAGCCATTCTTTGAAAACATATTTATTTTTTGTAAACCTTTTAGATATTGTGTTATAAAAATCTTCAAAGTTTTTTAATAAAAATTCATTGCCTCCCTAAAAATACTAAAAAAAATTAAGAATTCAAAAAAATGTTACGAAGAAATATTGTTGTCGCCGAGTTTTGTCAATGTCACTTACTGTTTTTCTTTTTCGCCTATATTTGACTCGAATTAGGAAAATATTATTTTATTTCCAAATAATAAATTGCGATTTCGAAAAAAGTTACTAAAAATATTGTTGTTCTTGTCGAGTTCTATCACTGGATGAATTTAATGTATTAATTTCTGTTACAGCCTGTATAAAGTTTTATTTTTGTAAGATATTTTCTCCAGTTAAAAGGTAAAATATGCTATGGAAATTATTAACGTTCTAAATATATAAATGTGTGTGAAATTGGAATTTTATAACTGAATGTCTTATTAAGTTCCTGCATATTTATAATTTATTACTAATATATTGTTCTTGTTTTTTAGGTAAGTGATCCATCATTGAGAATGTTCTGGGAAGAATCCAATTTGTAAGTAATGGATATTTTATTTTTTTATTGATTCTAACATTAATTCTAACGATCTAATGTGGTATCTACAGGGTGTTAAACAATAAGTGTCACAAATTATGAGGGCATATAGTACTGACCAAAATGAGTAAAAAAAGTTTAATCAATATGGGTCCGATCTTCAACTGTTTTTGAGAAAGAGGCCATTTTGGATTAAAACCGAAGAAAAATCGACTAAGAGGGTGGTCGAACAAAATTTTGTCTTTGTCAGTAAATAAACTATAAAAAAACAATAACATTTTATAAGAAACATTTT
The DNA here is from genome assembly GCA_943142095.1 of Ophonus ardosiacus. NCBI lineage: Eukaryota > Metazoa > Arthropoda > Insecta > Coleoptera > Carabidae > Ophonus > Ophonus ardosiacus. The sequence goes on from OW964835.1 coordinate 42,384,592, forward strand.
TTTCACTTTCTAATAGTTACAAAGTTATTTGAAAACTAAATATTGGCAAAAGTCGCCACAACTTTTGTCTTAGTACAATTATTTGATTTTTTGTAATAAACAAAAACACATCTAAGATGACCTCTGAAAGGTAAACAAAATGTCTCATTTAATCAAAGTCGTAACTCTTACAGTTTTCGAGATAGTAGAGGTAAACACCGAAAAAACTCATTTTTTTTTTGCTTTTTATCTCGGAAACTATTGAAGATCGGACCTATGTTGATTAATCTTTTTTTACTCATTTTGATCAGTACTATATGCCCTCATAATTTGGGACACTTACTTTAACACCCTATATGTATTAATGAATATTAAACTTATGGGTGCATTTCAATAAAAACTTGTATTGAAAACAGGTTTATTATACATATTTAATTTAAATTTTTACATAATATTAAATTTTAAATGTGTATGAAATACAGACATCAAATTACGAAATTAAATGTGTTCGTATTTCAAATTGAATGATAATATAAACTTATTATAACGTGATGAGGTTCTCTGCAATAATTTAGACTAAAATACAAATACATACAAGTCGATTACAATACTACAATGTATAGTATTTGAAAATTATTATTTAATCTGGAAATAAAATCTAGTAACATCTGATTTGCATGTAATTATGCAGAGTACACAACAAATGTCCACCAATATGTTACCCATAGAATATAGAATAGAATAACTATTATTAAAATATGTACATTTGAATTACGACTGTTGTCACCAGTTCAATTGTTCTGATTTATTGAAACATGTAAATGATATTCAAACAACCATGATAGATTTATAGTTGTATTTAATCAGCCAAATATTATCTACAATAATTCATAGTTAAATCTATAATCCAAAACTGCCAAATATTGGCTCATAAGCAACTATTTACTTCTCTTTTACATAATACAGATTGTTGACCTGACATTTAATAAGATTTCGAGTGATTGAAATGCTTAAGATTATTGAATTCCATCAGAAATTGAAAATGACGTCACGATAAATAGCTGATGGATCCGATGGTTAGCCGCTGTGACCGAATAAAGAAACGGGTTGCTGAAAAGTGCGATGAATCTCCTAACCTTAAATATCAACTGACAGTTAACCACTAGTTAACAGATATGGAAAGTTTTATAGTTAAAAGAACCGTCGCTCTATTGCAATCATCAGATTCTTAATCGAACAATGAAGAATCTGATATGGAAGTCATAATGATAATAAAAATCATCTACATTTATAACCATCTCCTTTCCGTTGTGAACGAGATAAAATGTTTTCTTATTTGAATCATGCATTTGGTTTTCTTTGCATAATCTTACAACCGCAAGCATGAAACAAACGCAAATGTCAAAAATATAACCTAAAAACGTTTCGTTAGACCCCCCACTACCGATCCATCGAAAATCGTAAAATCTATCGGTAGTCAAAGCCGATGCATGCGATGAATTGACGATGGATAGTGTGCGGTAATTAGAAACGGTATGATGAATTTCATCTGCAATTTTGCAGTGAATAAAGAAACTCGCCCAATATCTATAAATTTGACTTAAGATTTCCTTCTTGTAACATTTCCTATGAGAACATAATCTTAATGTTTGTTATTATTGTTAGACGTGTTACAAGATTTAAAGGATCAGAGTTGAGGAAAACTTATGACTAGAAACTACAAGACTAATCAAACTGCAACACAAACCACAACTATTGCTTCTTGTATTTCAACAACTTTGGACTATTCCCGCAGTGCAAAGAAACCGCATTACTAATGCAGTTATAAACATCAACTCGAGTAGTGTATTTTTATGTACTTCTCGCTAAGAGAGGTATTAGATTCATGCTAAAAATCGTATCTCCAGATTTTAGTACATAAGCACGTTTTAAGGACACTAGAATCCGATTTTAACATTTTTACAATGATATATATATATATATATATATATATATATATATATATATATATATATATATATATATATACAGGGTGTTAATACTAAGTCGTTACACCCGAAAATGGTAGTTAGAACTCATTAAAACAAACAACTTTTCTTAATTCCAATTTTTGATTTGGTGCCCTGATTTGTAGTTATTGGAGTTCTTTTGTTTTTCGAAAAATCGTCATAACTCCATTATTTTAAAGATTAATGAATTTTTTTTTCTTTCAAATTTACCTTTAGGCTCTCTAAAACATTTAGCATTTACAATTATTTTTTATTTTTTCAAATGACAAAATGGCGATCGATCAAAAATTTCAATACATGATTTTTTGATAACTACTCCATCGATTTTCGAATGTGAAACATTTATAAAATCCTTAAACTATCTACTACAATATTTGTCATAAACATTTTTTTCAATCTATCCAAAAAAACTATTTATTCATTTACTTGACTTACATAATTGCAGTGTTTTCAGAAAAAAACCTAATTCGGAGTAGGCTATGAACACAGAAACGTATGTCTCATCATTATTGAATTCAAAAATCAAGTTGTCACAATTGATCGTGAAATGTAATTTTAAGGAGAAAAAATAATAAAGAAGGATACAGGTTATTGCCATTCACCGTTTTCTAATTTATTTCTATTTCTAAAATAAGGATACAAGAATATTTCTTTAGATAACATTTTTGACAACATCTCGTGTCAAATTGACATTTAATTAAATACTTTCAAATTGATATACGTTTTTTCTTCATAGCCTACTCCTAGTTAGGATAATTTTTGAACAAACTGTACTTATAAGTCAATTTAATGAATAAAAACTTTTTTTGGATAGACTGGAAAAAATGATTAGGACAAATGTTGTAGTAGATAGTTTAAAGATTTTATAAATGTTTTACTTTCAAAAATCGATGGAGTGGTTTTCAAAAAATCATGTCTTGAAATTTTTGATCGATCGCCATTTTGTCATTTGAAAAAAATAAAAAATAATTGTAAATGCCAAATGTTTTAGAGGGCTTAAAGGTAAATTTGAAAGAAAAAAAAAATTCAATAGTCTTTAAAATAATGGAGTTATGACGATTTTTCGAAAAACAAAAGAACTCCAATAAGTACGAACCGGGGCACCAAATCAAAAATTGGAACTAAGAAAAGTTGTTTGTTTTAATGAGTTCTAACTACCATTTTCGGGTGTAACGACTTAGTATTAACACCCTGTATATATATATATATATGTTGGAGGGACGGTTTCTCAAATTCTATAAGACTAAAGACTAATTTAACTTCTTATTCTTTAATTTGACATTGATGGGAAGAGCTGAAAAGATTTTGGGAACTAGTAGTAGTTTCTTAAAAAAACTCTTTTAAATATTATTTTTGGAAATTTATGTTATTACAATTATTAAAGAATATAAAATTCTCTATCCAATATACTGAATATTTTTATTATATCTTCTATAGGTTTAGAGATAGGGAGTTGTAAATATATAAAATAATCCATTGTAAAATGAATCAAAAAGTACAGACGACTTATAGCACAATATTTCTAATATTTTACTAGGAAACTTTACTAACATCACAACATTTTCCTCAAAAACTATAAGAATAAAGACCAATTTAACTACGTATTCCTTAATCTGGCCTTTTAGAGAATAAGCACGATTTAAGGTTGTTGTATAATTCGGAAAACCAATCCTGAAAGATGAATCACAAGAAACTGGACACGGAATTATAAAGAAGAACGTATAGAAGTATTTATTTTAAAATGAACACAAACGAAAACTTGACATCAAAATTTTTAACATCGTAACATCAACAACTTTTTTATATATGACTACAACATTTATGCCCGGTTTCATATACGATTGTTAAATCTTATGTTAGTTAACAACTTTTCAAAATTAACAACTTGTTCAATTTTTATGATGTTTCATGAAATTAGCAAATCAATTTTAAACTGTTGTTAGTCAACATGCATGTTAAAATTTGTTTAGGGAATTATTGTATTTTTTAGTAATATAAAAACCAATTTCATAGTTATTAATAATAAATGTCATTATTGACAGACTGGAAAGTACCAGTTGCATAGAACTCTATTAATAATAACTGATTGATTGGATCAATTGGATAATTTTTTCAGTGTATGATGTCAAATTTTGATATATATGATCCAAAATTAACAGAACAATGTCCTTAGATAGCCGATATCTCATTTTAAATTGTACATCATCAAAAAATTCAAAAGGATTTCCTCGATCTCTGAATTCTCTTTCTCTTTGCAGAAATCTAATATTAATTTCAAAAATTTCTTCTTCAGACTCATCAGATTCCGAAAACATAGTTGAATAATATTTCCTATGACATTAATGTAATAAATATATTTTTATTTTAAATTTCACAGCTAATGCAACTTGTACTTACTAATTTTCTTGTTGCAAATTAATTTATGACGGAAAGGACAAAATAAATATTTTGTTCTGATTACACACATGTGACATGTCATAAATAGCAACTGGTTAGAAATTTAACAAGACCCGAAACTGTTGTTAAAATAGCAAAACATTTAACCATAGTTTAAATTTAGCATTTGTTGATGAAACAATATTTCCTACTTAATCAGTAGCTAAATTATTTAACAAATTGTTAAGATTTAAGAAGCGGATATGAAACTGGGCATTATTGTTTTAAAGCAAACTTCGATTGATTAATATGAAAGCAAACATTGATTTAATAATTAATATTAACAATCTTGATCTAATTATCTAACATTTACAACAAAGGTCCATATAATCCGATTTTAACATTATTACGGTGTGTGTGTGTGTGTGTGTGTGTGTGTATGTGTGTGTATATATATATATATATATATGTGTGTGTGTGTGTGTGTGTGTGTGTGTGTGAATGTTAGAGGGACGATTCCTCAAAAACTATAAGACTTAAGACCAGTTTAACTATGGATACCTCAATCTGACATTCCTGGGAAGAGCTGAAAAGTTTTGGTACCAATAGAACAACCGGAAGTAGTAGTTTCTTTCTCTATCCGATACATTGAACATTTTTATTATATCTTGTATAGATTTAGAAATTGAGAATTATAAATATATAAAATAACCCGTTGTAATGAATCTCTCAGCCCGAATAACTCCATGGAAACTTGTTGAAAAATTAAAATATTTATAATTGACAGAAAAATGAGTGTCAAAATCCAGATATACTGAAAGCTTTTTCTACAAAGTATATGTAATATTCCTTATTTCTTATTAATTAAATATTTAAAATTATGGATACAAAAAGAAACCATCAACAAAGAACACGATATTGTTTTCAGGACTGAAAAATTGAAGATGTCCGAAATTACTAAAAAATTGGACATTTTAAAGAATTGTTGTACAGCGGATTATGATTAGATGCTAGTTATTTGTACAATTTCGCAGGGTAGAAACCATTCGCGGAATCTCTATATTGCTGTGTCCATTTATGCGGACTTGGCCGGTACTGAATATCCTGCAAGGGTTATTTGCCATTTGATTTATGCTTCGAAGGGATAAAGCTTACTCGGAAAACAAACACCCCGCCAAATATTTGGCCGTTGGATATACACAGTGTTATATACGAGGCCTTCCACTCTACTAATGATTCCTATTTGCTATTCATTTCTCCTACCTCCAGATAAATGCATATCACTATGGGATACAGTAATTTAATATCATGTTGGGTAAGGTATTAACTTTGTTGTTATGTAGGCTATTCGGTTTATAAATGATTCGAGCCGAGTGGTAGATTTACCAACTAGATGTAATTAGTAAAAAGCAGTGTTTAGCGAATCGTATTTCTCTTGAAATTGTAGTTCGGCAAACTGCATAACAGTAATCCGAAATAGGATATTTGTTGGAAAGTTGTGACTTGCAAAGACAAGAGTTATAATTAACTGTTTTATGACAGTTAGGTTTATGAGATTTATAATGAAAAGTAACGCAGCGCCAGAAGCAACAACGCAGAAGATTTATTTATTTAATCGTATCTGGATACAAAGAAATATAATGTTAAAAATAATATCTTTCCAATATCTGGCACATAATACCGGTTTTCGGTACCCTACCATAAGTCTTGGATTGTGCAGGTAATTGGTAAATGTGGACAAATCAGGAGGTGCTCCATTGTCTGAAGATCACCACATGTGCAGACGTCATCATCTGTATACCCATTTATGAAGGTTCTTGTTTTCCAGTAGAGATGCCCTCGATATTTAAAGATATTCTTGTCGTATTATTTATTCTTGAAAACGATATTCCTTTTATAAACACAGTTGTAAAAAGATTAGCCGGAACACAAAATTCCGTTGCCCAGGGGTCGCCTTAATGCACTGAATCGTAACACCATTGGAGGCTCTTTTTGTGACCCCGCTGTGTAACTAATAATTGAATATTAAACATTAAACATTCCAAATTCCACTGAACTGTATAAAATATAATATATAAGATAGTTTAAAAAAATATTTGTAAATAAAAAATTTATAAAAAATGTCAAATATGACATTGACAAAACAATTGCGTACAATGAAGATGACCAGCTCTCATCTTCCTATCTGACGAGGGTTGTACAGTATTTATTATCCCTAATATACAGGGTGTAACACATACACCGACCACCGCCATTATTACCTTTATTATTATAGTTACAAAAATATACTATAGAACAAAGTTGTAGGGGACCAAAGGGGACATCCTTTCAGAGAAGAAAAAATTTTTTTCAATCAGTGGTTCTCAAGTTACAGCACAAAGTTATATTTTTTCAAATGGGATTCTCCATATTTTTTATGCCTATTCGATAGCATATATTTTTTCTGTATTTAACCATATACCTATTAGTTTTATATCCTTACATAATAAAAATATTGAAAAAAATGCGATTGAAATTTTAATAAATTTTTATTTTTAATATTATTGTACAGTAGGCTATGGATGAAAAACAATAACAAAAGAACAAAATATAGCTGCTGTCAAATAATAATTGGCGTACTAATTGTTGTAAATTTATAATATTGGCATGTATTTAGATTTATAAAAATTAAATAGCGGGAAGTATTGTATTAGCCACATTAGATTTTTCTTTTAAGGCTTTTATTCCTAAAAATGCAGTCAGTTGTTCAAATATTATTGCCCCAAAAGTCAATATACCCCATATTTAGATAAAAACTTCAAAATTTTAAAAAATCTAATTTTATTTCTATAAATTCACTGAGTTCAAATACTCTAAAAATGAGTATACTTACGTAATATTGTCTTTATCATCAAATAATATTACCAAGTTTATATCTCTACCAATTTTTGTATTATTGCCTCAAAAGTCAATATACGCCATATTTTGATAAAAACTTCAATATTTTAAAAAATCTAATTTTCATGTATCTAGATATTTCTCAATGCGCTGATTCCAGATTTTGAAACGGCAGGTCGATATCTCTTTTCGTTCTCGAGATATTTAGATTCAAAGTTTTGCATAAAACTGCCCATTTTTGGGTAATAACCCAAAAATGGGTCGAGATACTAATTTGGCGACACCACCATTCGATTTTACGGATAAAAATACATAAGTACAGCAATTTTCATAATTTTTATCCAACCGGTTCATTTTTTATGAACAAAAGTTTAAAAACCCCTGAAAATGGTCAAAATCTGAAAAAATCGTAAGGGGTACACCTTAGATTTTTGCGATTTTTGGCCATTTTCAGTTATTCTGCTTTAGAGATTGTATGCGGTGTTCAAAAATTATGAAAATTGGTATACTTATGTAATTTTGCCCGTAGAATCGAATGGTGTTGTCCCCAAATTCATATCTCGGCCCATTTGTGGGTTACTACCCAAAAATGGGCAGTTTTGAGCAAAACTTTGAATATAAATATCTCGAGAACGAAACGAGATATCGACCTGCGGTTTCAAAATTTGAAATCAGCGCATTGAGAAGTATCTAGATACATAAAAATTAGATTTTTGAAAATTTTGAAGTTTTTATCTAAATATGGGGTATATTGACTTTTGGGGCATTAATTCAAAAATGGGTAGAGATATAAACTTGGTAGTAATATTATTTGATTTTAAAGGCAATGTTACGTAAGAGTACGCATTTTTAGAGTATTTGAATAACTGAGTGAATTTTTATAGTATTACGAGCACTAAAATCTGGATATGCGAATTTTGGCGTGATTCCAATACCTCTCTTAACGAGAGGTAAAATAAATAAATAAATAAGAGATAATGTAAAAAAGTAGAGTTACATCATCTAAATTAAAGGCAGGGAACGTGATAATATTTCTCAATTTTTACAAGCGTTCCGTTTTTATTCGTTCTTCGTATTTCTCCTTCTATATGATTTGAAACACGTCTTCCAAAAAATTACCTCATAAACTCAATTACCTTTTGGAGAAACTGTTACACATCTTAGAACAAAACATTGTTTCATTTCTGGTGTTCTAGTTTCACTTCCCTGTTACAAACCTTTGGTGCTTATCAGAAAACAAACTTATGAATTCTAGCTGTGAGTTACGAGTGCAAAATTGTCAGACGGTTGCAGATTGTGGCTGCGCTGGTATCTAAGGGCAGTTCTTTTCGTTTTATTGGATTTTTTAATACATTTTACATCTTGCGCTGAAGCTCGGATGATTTACCGAGCAACTTTTGCTATAATTGAGTTCGGAGGATTGCGAAGGAATATTTTAAGACAAACAGAAGAAATATACGGCCCTCGAGAGTACATGGATGGGAATATTTTTGCCACCTCGTACAAACTTCGGATTTTAGGTTAGAAGTATTTGTCGGGAATTAATTCTACAAGCTTCATGAATAACAATTTGTGACAAAAATTTAATATTCACCTAATTTGAAACTGGCGGTTTCAGGAATGTAAATTGTAAAAGTAATTCATTGGCCGGTTAATTTTACCCGTCTTCGTATATCATAAATGGTTTACTTTAGTTCTTAAGAGTACATATGTGTCTCAAAAGTGGCGCCAGTACTTTTGGGGATTGGTTTAAGGTCTAAAACAAAATCTGTCCGATCATTATAAAGAGTTATTTATCTGTCATTGAAATCAAATTATGTAAATTTATAAATTTACATTTAGAAATTTTTATTTAAAATTTACAATTTTCTCTCTCGTTTATGTTCAATTTTGAAATTCTGGATCTGACCAATCAGAATTTATCACGCGACTTGTCACTGCTTGTCACTTGACGTTTCACCAGTTATCAATTCAGATTTTAGGTTGCAATTTTATTTTCATAGCCATGAATTTGTTAAACGCTAATGAACAAAATGATTTTTTAATAATATCGGGAATATTTTTACCTCTCGCTAAGAGAGGTATTGGAATCATGCTAAAAATCACATAGCCAGATTATAACGAATAAGCACGTTTCAAGGTCACTCGAGTCCGATTTTAACATTTTTACAATAATATGTGTGTGTGTGTGTATGTCTGGATGTTGGAGGAATGGTTTCTCAAATTCTATAAGACTAAAGACCAATTTAACTACGTATTCCTTAATCTGACATTAATAGGAAGAGCTGAAAAGGTTTTGGTAACAATTGGACAACCGGAAGTAGTAGTTTTTTAGAAAAATTCTTCTAAATTTTATTTTTTTGAAAAAATATGATAGGATTCTCCATCCAATACATTGAACATTTTTATTATATCTTCATAAACATATAAAATAATCGGTAACAATCAAATAATGTTAGTACCAAGTTTATATCTCTACCTACTTTTGAATTATTGCCCCAAAAGTCAATATACCCCACATTTAGATAAAAACTTCAAAATTTTCTAAAATCTAATTTTTATGTATGTAGATACTTCTTAATGCGCTGATTCCAAATTTTGAAACCGCAGGTGGATATCTCTTTTCGTTCTCGAGATATTTTGATTCAAAGTTTTGCTCAAAACTGCACATTTTTGGGTAGTAACCCAAAAATGGGCCGAGATATGAATTTGGCGACACCACCATTCGATTCTACAGGCAAAATTACATAAGTACACCAATTTTCATAAATTTTGAACTCCGCATATAGTCTCTAAAGCAAAATAACTGAAAATGGCCAAAAATCGCAAGAATCCTAAGGGGTACCCCTTTGGATTTTTTCAGATTTTGGCCATTTTCGGAGGTTTTCAAACTTTTATGCATAAAATATTAACCGGTTGGACAAAAATTATGAAAATTGGTACACTTATGTAATTTTGACTGTAGAATCGAATGGTCAAGTCGTTAAGTTCATATCTCGACCCATTTTTGGGTTACTACCCAAAAATGGGCAGTTTTGAGCAAAACTTTGAATGTAAATATCTCGAGAACGAAAAGAGATATCGACCTGCGGTTTCAAAATTTGGAATCAGCGCATTGAGAAGTATCGAGATACATAAAAATTAGATTTTTGAAAATTTTTAAGTTTTTATCTAAATATGGGTTATATTGTCTTTTGGGGCATATAAACAAGGTAGTAATATACTTGTTCATTATCGTATGGTAGAAATATTATTTTACGTGCGTATTTTACGCTACACTTATAGTTTGTATCTATTTTGACACCCTATACTTCGCTAGATAAATATTTCAGGGTCCTTGAACGAAGTAATGCCCAGTCGATACATATTTTAGTCTGTGTCTGAAATGAAGAAGATAAATGGGAGGATAGGTGAACTAGGAGAAAGTAGAACACTGAGAGATACTGCCAAGAACTGAAACAGGCACGAGCAAGTTCATAGTTGTAAATATTTAATCGAGTAATTCATTTCTCAACTTTGAAGTTCGGTCCGGTAGCTGAGATGGTCTATTTCTACAGATATTTTATTTATGCGGAACTTTTGAATTTGTAATGGACTGTTAAAGAAAATTTATAAAAGTTCTTAACGTTTACTTGTTTATTTAAAACATTGAATTGAACTCCGGACAAACCATAACATCAAATAATCTAATTTAATGTTGAGATATAGAAGGACCAACCGTTAAGTAGTTTAAAGGTGAATAAAAGTCTTAAATGTTGTAAAATTCTTTAACGCGGACGTTTCGGGCTTAAGTCAAGCCCGTCGTAAGCTATTGTTACATTCCTGGTAACAAAAAAATTGCTGTGGCCAGCACAAGACCTTCCGTCAATTTGATGTAGTTTGTACAAATCCATTGCCAAAAGTTCCTTGGAATAGATTCTATATAATATCCAGTACAATTGTAACACGAACACACTATTTTGTACAAATTCCATACCGAAAGTTCCTTTAAAAGAATCTATAAATCCAATAAAATCATAACACGAACGTACATTATGTAAACTACACTTGACACTTCCTCCTTCAGCTTTTCCCTAATATATTAGGGGTCGCTGTTTCTTACTCTTCTCTTCTACTCATTCCTGTCCAACGTACCTTCTTGGCACAGTTCTTCCTCTCTCAAATCTTCTGCTAAACAGTCCTTCCATCTTCTCTTTGTCCTTCCTCGGACTCCCGGCATGGAAAGTTCCAATCTTGAGGCGAGGCTGCAACTGCAAGTCACTTATACCGCTTTCTGATCCTATATTTTCTATCTTTGGTTTTGCACTTGACAGTGACATCTGTCAATTAGAATTTTTTGAATATATCAGCTGTTGCCATTATTTTAGCATAGCTGACTAATTTTTGAAAGTTAATCTCTTTATAATTCTATAACTCTATTGCCCAGTTTCATATCCGCTTGCTAAATCTTAACAATTTGTTAAATAATTTAGCAACTGATTAAGTAGGAACTATTGTCTCATCAACAAATGCTAGATTTAAACTATGGTTAAATGGTTTGCTATTTTAACAACAGTCTCGGGTCTTGTTAAATTTCTAATCAGTTGCTATTTATAACATCTGTCACATATGTGTGATCAGAAAAAAATATTTATTTTGTCCTTTCCGTCATAAATTAATTTGCACCAAGAAAATTAGTAAGTACAAGTTGCATTAGCTGTGTAATTTAAAATAAAAATATATTCATTACATTAATGTCATAGGAAATATTATTCAACTATGTTTTCGGAATCTGATGAGTCTGAAGAAGAATTTTTGTAATTGATATTCGATTTCTGCGAAGAGAAAGAGTATTCAGAGATCGAGGAAATCCTTTTGAATTTTTTGATGATGTTCAATTTAAAATGAGATATCGGCTACTATCTAAGGACACCGTTCTGTTAATTTTGTATCATATCAATCAATCAGTTATTATTATAACATTAAGGTTCTATGCAACTGGTACTTTTAAGTCTGTCAATAATGACATTTATTATTAATAACTATGAAATTGGTTTTTATATTACTAAAAAATACAATAATTCCCTAAACAAATTTTAACATGCATGTTGACTAACAACAGTTTAAAATTGATTTGCTAATTTCATGAAACATCATAAAAATTGAACAAGTTGTTAATTTTGAAAAGTTGTTAACCAACACAAGATTTAACAATTATATATGAAACCGGGCATAAGTCTATTGAATATGAAGGAAAATGTATAATCAAACCGTATAGATACTAAGATATTTTTTCATATTGATAATCACATTATATGTCGAAAAATTATGTTTAATTGCGTTTTTCAAGAAAAACTGTTAAGAACAAAACTTCCGGTTGACTAATTGTAACCAAAATCTAATCAGCTCTTCATATGGATGTAAAGATGAGGAATACGAAAGAATAATAATTTTTAGAATTGTAGTATCGTAAAACTAGTAAAATCGTATTCTAGGGACCCGAAAACGTACTTGTTCATTAAAAACTCACCATCGAATGGTGACGGAAGGTTAAAACAGTTTTGCAGGAAAAGTATAAAATATTTCTTACCTAACGGTGAATATACAAAAATACTAATGAATTTTACTACACTTACTATCACATATTTTGCGGAGCTAAGCAAAATCCTTAATTCGCCTATTAGGTACGTGCTATCCATATACTTGGCTTGCGTTCAAATTTTCTTATGACAAGTAGGCCATGATGGCTCATATTTCCAACAGGATATCCGCTCTTCTGGGTGATGGCTTAACCACTTCTGTGTCTTGCCTACCCTGAACTAGTGATGAATTGTGGCCAAAGCCATGATAATAACAGAATACCAACTACGGATTTTAGTTACCATCTAAGCTAAGGTTTTCACATTGTCCTTTGCCAGGCGTTAAGAAAGCGTTCGGGCGTAAGTAACGCCTCTGGAAATAATTATCTTGTGAGGGATACACCAACTTGAATTTTAGGTGAAAGTTTGATTATACGTAGATAATATAATGGAGGTTTCACAGGTAGAAATGTTTTATTTGTAACATCAATTATTAATTTTGTATACAGTGACGGAGAGACAATGTTGTCTAGTTATGGGGTGTAAAAATAATGCTTTATTCCGTAAAAGGTCAAGTATTTTTTATTTTTGGATATGTTTTATATTATTTAGAGGTCCTAATAAAAAATTTAATCAACATGGGTCCGATCTTAATGTTGGGCAGAAAGGAAAGACGTTAAAAATTTATACTTTTTACCTCTCGCTAAGAGAGGTATTGGAATCATGCTAAAATTCGCATAACCAGATTTTATGGAATAAGCACTTTTTAAAGGCTCTATAATCCGATTATAACATTTTTATGATGATATCCGTATGGCCGTTTGGGTGTGTGTGTATGTGTGTGTGGATGTTAGAACCACGGTGTCTCAAATACTATAAGACTTAAAAATATATTTAACTGCAGTTTCCTCAATCTGACATTCCTGGGAAGAGCTGATTAGATTTTGGTAACAATTGGACAACCGGAAGTAATAGTGTCTTTAAAAAATCTCAATATTATTTTTTGAAAATTTCTGTTATTACTAATATTAAAGAATATAAAAATCTCTACCCAATACATTTTTATTATATCTTGTATAGATTTAGAGATAAAGACAGTATAATATATAGAATAATTGGATGTAATACATCGTAGTGATTAAGGCACTAAGGAAACCAATTGACATATTCAAATGTTTTTAACATAACATAATCAACAGTTTTGGTGACATTCTGAAAGCTTTTTCTGGGAAGTACATTTAATCTTTCTTATTGATTTATTAATTAAATATTTAAAATTGTGGGTAAAATGCATATATCCATCAGAAATACCGCCAATTTTGTTTATGAATTGAAAGAATCTCTGACATAGGAACGTCCTCATAAAATGAAAAATAGATATATTGTATGTGTGCAGAAGACATGTTAAATACAATAAAAAAAAATCTGTTGTGGCCAGCACAAGACCTCTCGCCATTTTCATATTAGGCTATATAAGTATTGTATTGCACTTTTATAACAAAATATTACAGAACTTTACCCAAATATTGTTTTTTATTGTATTTAACATGTCTTCTGCACACATATAATTCTAATTATATCTATTTTTCATTGTATGGGGAAGTTTCTAAATGCCAGAGATTCTTCCAATTCATTAACCAGATTGGCGGTATTTCTGATGGATATATGCATTTTACCACAATTTTACCTATAATTTCAAATATTTAATTCATAAAACAATAAGAAAGATTAAATATACTTCCCAGAAAAAGCTATCAGAATGTCACTAAAACTGTTAATTTTTGACACTGACATGTGTCATTTACAAACTATATTATAAACATTGGAATTTGTCAACTGGTTTCCTCAGTGCCTTAGCCTCTGCGATTAGATTACTCTATATATTATAGTGTCTTTATCTCTAAATCTATACAAGATATAATAAAATTTTTAAAAGTATTAGATGGAGAAAAAAGATTTTTTCTAAGAAACTACTACTTCCGGTTGTTCAGTTGTTACCAAAACCTTTTCAGCTCTTTCCAGGAATGTCAAATTGAGGAATCCATAGTTAAACAATTCTTTAGTCTTATGGTTTTTGATGAATCGTGTCTACAACATCCAGACATACACACATCCAAGCACACACACACAGAGACATCATCTTAAAAATGTTATAATCGGATTCTAGGGACCTTAAATCGTGCTTATTCACTGAAATCTGGATATGAGAATTTTAGCATGAATCCAATACCTCTCTTAGCGAGAGTAAAAAACAATATTTGTGTAAAGTTCTATAATTTTTTTGTTATGAAACGACGGTTCGATAGCGAAATGCAATACAATACTTATATAACATAAAACGGAAATGGCGAAAGGTATTGTGCTGGCCGCAATAGATTTTGTACAAAGCTTTACAACGAATTACATAGTTATTACTGTTTTCTGTCGTTCTTTTCAACAATTAACCCATTTTAATAAAATTTAATGTCTAGTTTGTTTGCACAACTTCTTATTTTATTTGGTCTACCTACAATATCTATACACATCAAATCTTTTTTACCAATCCGAACCGTTGTATAGCCTTGTCAAGCTACAGAAAAGCTTTTCCTTGGAAACATTATAAAAAATGTCCTTAAATTTCACCATCCATTTCCCCCACTTTATCTCCCAAATTGTTTTTCTATATTCACGCCATTACTCTCATCAATCAAATCTCTTTCCCGTCGTTCCATTCTTCGTCACACAAACATGTACCTACCTCCTGTTGGGAGTATCATCTTCCTCATCATCACGTATTGCACGTGTCCAGGTTCCGGGCTCGCAGTCCTGGAAGGCTGAAGGAAAGCTGGAAACACACAGTGCTCATTTTTCTAGGAGGCGAACGCGGAATGCTAACGCGGAGATCTGGAGCAAAGCCAACTGGGACGCGGTCAGGGTTGGTGGTGGTTTGGGGCCTTACGGGGGATGTAGGTCGGGATAGTTGCCAAGGGGATGAAATTGAGGAAAGAAATGCTGGGTTTAATTGGTAATTGATTATGGAGGATAATGATGGATGGATCAAAAGAATGAGGAGATAATGTTGATTGAAAAAATTATTAATATACAGGGAATTCATTTTAACATGCAACATATAGTCAGTCACTTCCATGGTTACTTACTTTTGTCAAAAAATGACAGCAATGTAATATTTGGCCATTTTAAAATGCAACATATAAAATTTGCAGTTTTGTATTATCAAAACTAATTTCCAATAAATTAGCCTACATACGATTAACAAAAAATCAAAACATGAATGTTGCACATCTTAACAAACTTCAGCTTACAAAAATTCATAACTTTTATGTAATAAATGTTAAAAATACCCCCAATCACTCTGAGGCAATATTCTAGTCGGTCGTAATAAGAATTGACACCATTTGTGATGTGTTTTGGAGGTATCTCCTGTGCTGCAATACTATTTATAATGTTGCATTTTAAAATGGACAAATATTACATTGCTGTCATTTTTTGACAATAGTGAGTAACCATGGAAGTGATGAACCATAATGTTGCATTTTAAAATAAATTCTCTGTGTATATTTTTACCTCTCGCTAAGAAGAGGTATTGGATTCATGCTAAAATTCGCATATCCAGATTTAAGGTCCCTATAATCCGGTAATCACATTTTTAAAATGATGTGTGTGTGTGTGTGTGTGTGTGTGTGTATGTCTGGATGTTGTAGGGACTATAAGACGTAAGAACTGTTTAAATATAGATTTCTCAATCTGACATTCCTGGGAAGAGCTGAAAAGGATTTGGTAACAATTGAACAACCGGAAGTACTAGTTTCTTAGAAAAATTCTTCTATATATAATTTTTTGTAAATTTTTGTTATTAAATATAGAAGAACATAAAATTATCCATCTAATACACTTCAAATTTTTATTATATCTTGTATAGATTTAGAGATAAAGACACTATAATATATAGAGTAATCTAATCGCAGAGGCTAAGGCACTAAGGAAACCAGTTGACAAATTCCAATGTTTATAACATAGTTTGTAAATGACACATGTCATTGTCAAAAATCAACAGTTTTAGTGATATTCTGATAGCGTTAGTAACATTATGAAAGCTTTTTCTGGGAAGTACATTTAATCTTATTGTTTTATTAATTAAATATTTAAAATTATAGGTAAAACGCATATATCCATAAGAAATACTGCCAATCTTGTCAATGAATTGGAAGAATCTCTGACATTTAGGAACTACCTCATACAATGAAAAATAAATATAATTAGAATTTAATGTGTGCATAAGACATGATTGTTAAATGCAATAAAAAATCTGTTGTGGCCAGCACAAAACCTTCCGTCAATTCAATGTATTTTGTACAAATCCGATACCAAAAGTTCCTTGGAAAAGATTCTATATACCCTGTAAAATTGTAACACGAACACACTATTTTGTACTAATTCCATATTGCAAGTTCCTTTGAAAAGATTCTATAAATCCAATATAATTATAACACGAATGTAAATTCTGTAAATTGCACTTCACACTTCCTCATTCCTATCCAAAGCATCTTCTCCACACAGTTCTTCCTCTCTCAAATATTCTGCTACACAGTCCTTCCATCTTCTCTTTGGCCTTCCTCGTACTCCAGGCATTGAAACTGCAAGTTACTTGCGAGGGACACTCTGTCACTTATGTTACTTTCTAATCTTATACTTTCCACTTTGGTTTTGCACTTGACACTGACATCTGTCAATTAGATTTTTTTGAATATATCTGCTGTTTCCATAATTTTTGCAAAGCTGACTGATTTTTGAAAGTTAACCTCTCTTAATATCTCTATAACTCTATATCTATTGAATATGAAGGAAAATGTATAATCAAATCGTATAGAGAATAAGATTTTCTTTCTTGTTAATGAAAAATGTCGAAAAATGATATTTAACTGCGTATTTTCCAGAAAAACTGTTAAGAACTTCAAATAAGGGTACTTCCGGTTGACCATTTATAACCAAAATCTAATCAGCTCTTCATATGGTTGTAAAAAAGAGGAATACGAAAGACTCATAATTTTTAGAATTGTAGTTTTGGAGTTATCGTCGGAGAAAAAATTGTCACACACACACACACACACACGGACACACATACACACATACAGACATCATCGTAGAACCAGTAAAATCGTATTGTAGGGACCTTAAAACGTGCTTAATCATTAAAAACTCACCACCGATTTTTTTGACCAAAGACAATATCTTCCTTACCTAAAGGTGACGGAAGGTAAAAATTTATTATAAAACGACGTTTCGACAGCGAAGTGCTATACAATAATTATATAACATGAAATGGAAAAGGCAAGAAGTATTGTGCTCCCGTCCTGTAAACATGTTATTTAACTTCTAAAACATAAAACCCTTTCTGTAATTATAAAGTAATTTAAATTTACGTTATAAATGTACACCGTTTTGAAGTACATATATACCTTAACAAATAACAAATTAAAGTTGTCAAAGGAAATTAAATTCCAACATTTTTCCACATGAGAGAATTTAATTATGAAAATTATAAATTTAACAGGTTTTGTGGAGGAGGTAAATATTTACCGTAGTATATTAATTAAACATTTTTTAATCATCTTTGCTGTTCACAGCGTTACATACAACGTTAATAATTATGTACAGTAAATATTAGTAATTGTTTTCTTAAAATAAGTGGATCATACGAAATAAACGAGTGTGATTTTATACGATTATTATTAAACTATCAGAGTTTTCAAGTTATAACCCATTTCTGAGTGTGCCAATCTACGTTATACACAGATTTCGGTAATGATGATCATTTGCACCGTGCGGGCGTTTACCAGGTGTCACTTTTGTGCCATTTAAAATTCGAAATATTTAGCGTCGGTCAGGATCAAACCCGGTATCCCCAGGTTCGCGACCAGACACTCAGGCACGAGGCCACGGGACCCCATATTTATTGGAAAAGCCGTGGTAATTTTAATAATGACATTTCATTTTAGACCACTCGATGTAACAATGTGACCACTCACAAGAAAAAATGCCCGATGGTAGTATGACCGTTACCTTAGTCGTTGTCATGTAGTCGTAGCAAACCATTAATGTAGAGATTCGTAATTTCAATAAACTACTACTAAGTTAAATAACCGACTTTTGCTTGAACGAACCTACGAATATTTCAGCTTGCTAATCAAAGAAACCCGAGACGTTATAGGGAGGCTGTACTTCTGCGGTAAGACTCCGGGCGCGTGATTTACAACTAAAGATTTTCGAAATTTTTGATAATTTCTTACAAAGTGGTTGTACCGACCGAAAGTCGTCCTCAATCGACTATCTTGTCTAAAAAGATTAAACGAAGAATTATAGTTAGCAATAGGTAAACAAGTACTTCCATTGGAAGTTACATAAATCCACCCCATTCCATTCAACCGCAAGTGCACCGTAAGCATCCCTACAGCTTTTACAGTAATTACCCCAGTTGCATTTGCCCATTGGTGATAAATTGATCGACATGTAGCAGATGTTGGTAGCGTGAATAGTGATTAGCGCACCTGCGCCATTAAAAATGACCTGGGATTAGAATTTGTTGTTATCTCCGCGTCAGGGGAGTTATTATAGACGCATAGCGACTATAAGCGAGCAGACGTGTTTAAACTAGTTTATTGTATGAAATTTTCAGTAAACATAAACCTACGGTCTAAGGGTACGGGTATGGATAATGAAAAATTTGTTGGGGCCAGCATAATACCTCTCGCCATTTCCATTTTATGTTATATAAGTATTGTATTCCACTTCGCTATCGAACCGTCGTTTTATAACAAAAATATTACAGAACATACAATTCTAATTATATCTATTTTTCATTGTATGAGGAAGTTCCTAAATATCAGATATTCTTCCAATTCATTAGCAAGATTGGCGGTATTTCTTATGGATATATGCATTTTACTTATAATTTTAAATATTTAATTAATAAAACAATAAGAAAGATTAAATGTATTTCCTAGAATATATATATATATATATATATATATATATATATATATATATATATAAACATTTGAATTTGTCAACTGGTTTCCTTAGTACCTTGGCCTCTGTGATCAGATTATTCTATATATTACAGTGCCTTTATCTCTAAATCTATACATGATATAATAAAAATTTGAAATGTATCAGATGTAGAATTTTGTGTTCTTCAATAATAGTAATAACATTTAGAAGATTTTTTTAAAGAAACTATTACTTCCGATTGTCCAATTGTTACAAAAATCTAATCAACTCTTCTCAAGATTGTCAGATTGAGGAAACTGCAGTTAAATATTTTTTCTTATAGTATTTGAGAAACCGTGGTTCACACACACACACACGGACATCATCGTAAAAATGTTATAATCGGATTATAGGGACCTTAAAACGTGCTTATCCACTAAAAACTGGATATGCGAATTTTACTTTCTTAGCGAGCGATAAAAAGGGATGAGATTTGTTTACAAAAGATTTTCACATGAGAGAAATGTATAGTTTCAGTAACTTAGTAAATGGGGTCATACCAAAAAATTTTTTTATATAATTAAAAAAATTACATAATTTTATACATATATACATGAAAAATATTTAATATTTTTATACTTTTCATTCATGATTTCCTTTTTAAACATTTTGAGTCTTATTTCGTGCACGTACTGTACATGAATCTCAGCGCAGAGTTGTCACATTTTTTGAACATAACCAGCATTTTCAAAGTAAATATCTTTGCAACAAGTTGTTTTTTTTTTTTTAAATGTAAGTACAAAAAACGAAATGTAGGTACTAAAAAATATAAATAAATACAATTTATGAGTGATTTAGATATTACGTCAAACGTAGTTCCATTTTTATTCGATAGGAGGGGCTACGGTCACGGTCACAAACCCATGACGTCATTTGAAATTTAATATAAACTTTAAAAAATTATTTCTGTAAAACTAGAAACTTATGTGACATAAAATATATATTTCTGTAAGTGGTTTTAAGTATATTTTTAGAAAATAAAAATAAATTAGAAAATGTGGTATGACCCCATTGTAGAGTACATACGAGTCGATTTGTTTCCTGTATCACAAAATAACTATTTATTTAACAAAACAAATGTTTCATATAAAAAACTGAAGCTAAACCTTAAAAAAAATTTACCTCATTATAGCATGACACTCGTATATGTATAAAAAAAAAATATTGCATTAAATCCGTAAAATTTATTGTTATGGCTCACCATACAAGCGAGAAAATTAAATTTAAATTTTTTATTTGTATATTCCTTTTTTATTATATTGAGCCATATTTCATATGACAGATAAAACGCTCTGCAGTTATTTATTGTTTTTTTATATAATCCATGGGCCACTAGAGTAAAACCAATACAATTTTTCCCACTTTTATGACAGACAAAATCTAAAAATTACGTAAAAAATCGGTGTGTAGGTTTGTCTTCTACTCGATCGATATTAATGAGGTCATGCACGACTATTTTTTTATAACTTTAATCGATACAGTAATGAAAAATAATGTACCCGTATTTTTTATTTTTCCTCAAATCGATCTTTAATCATGAGAAAATTGTAATTGAAAATGACATTCTTTAAAATGAGGCTGCTAGACCCCCGCTTCGTCCCTTGTCCAATGACGTCACAAAGTGAGAGGCACGACCATTTTGATTTTCACACTGATCTAAACGTCAAAGTGACATTTAAAGATAACCTAAAATTTATGTAAACATGTCGATGGAACGTTGTTTCGTGCCAAAATAAAGAATAAAATAATATTCTGCGATATATTCAATGTCTCACATGCGTTTATAACCTTCTACCATCTAATCTCAATACAAAAGTGAAAGAAACATTTGATGTAACGTGTAGATAACTTCACGCCAAATGAAAATTATATTTATAAAAATAAATAGAACGATGTTATATTAATATATTATAGCATATTCAGATATGTAATCCTCAATTTATAGTTTATATATATTTTTCTTTTAGAAATTTAGTCCAAATAATGGCTGTTTGGAATGAGTCTGAACTTCGTTCGGAACGTTGTGATGACAAAACATGGCTGGTTTTTGCAACTTTTAAAAATATGCTTTAAAACGATTTTATACAACAAAAAATGTAAATAAAAAATAATTTAACCATATTGAACGATAAATTAGACTATCCTTCTTCGATTTAAACAGAAAAATGGTGCAATTATTTTTTTTTTGCATGACCTCATTGTTCAGTGTGACCACGGCCTTTAGTTCATTTCTTATGAGTAATGTTAGTGCAAAGAGAGAAATCTAATTTTCACCTGCAAGAAAAACTCATTCTTCTTGCATACTCATCTAGTCTGCTGTTCTTGTCAGGTACCTATTATTTTTATAACTTTATCATTTTAGCAGGAATTGCTACAATCAATTTTTATATTTTTGTTCTATTATGAAAAATTGTTCTAAGAAAGATGACCTGTCAAATGTTGAAATGTGTGATCATTCGTCTTCTGTTTTTTACGGGTCGAATTTCTTTCGATGTTATGTTCTATAAAGATTCTTTTGGCAATGTACATCGAAAGTTCCTGTATTTAGTTTCGTCTGTATGAAGTTTGAAATTACTGGAACCTTTTAAATTTTTGCTCTTATCTTCTTAATCAGTTATAAACGTAAAAGGCTTTAATAACACATAGTAGGAATGAGCACTAAAAAATTTCATTTTCATAATTGGCTATCTAGTTATGTTATTGCTTTAAATTTCGTAATGAAACTGGTTGTTTTATTTTAAAACAATAAAACGCAATGCAACATTCTACCTAGAAATATGCAGAAAAAAATTATTTTGTTTTTCTTTTAAATTAAAGTAATTATACTTGTGAAAAATTTGTTAAGAGTAATTAGCTTAAACACCCATATAGTATAAAAATACAAATGAACAGTTTAATGCGCTGTACCGCAAATTTCCGTAGGTTTGTCACAATACGAGGTCTGTCCCAAAAGTATCCGACCTT
Organism: Ophonus ardosiacus; assembly: GCA_943142095.1. Classification (NCBI taxonomy): domain Eukaryota; kingdom Metazoa; phylum Arthropoda; class Insecta; order Coleoptera; family Carabidae; genus Ophonus; species Ophonus ardosiacus. Next base: position 42,407,402 of record OW964835.1, read on the forward strand.
CCTTCATATCTTCGCGCCTGACAATTTTAGCGCCCTGTGCAGGTTACGAGTGTCAACTATAAAGCTTCACGAATTCCCTAGATGCCGCAATTTTGGTTTGGTCGCCTTAGTGTACGTGCAGCATGCGTTTGTTTACAAATTTTTTTTTACGTTTGTCTCATTTTGCTATTGTAAAAGATGACGGAAAGATCGGAACAACTCGAAAAGAGTTGTGTGGAGACCATCGAAATGATGAAGACGGCATTTGGGGACGAGTGTATGAACAAAACACAAATAAAAGACTGGTATAAACGGTTCAAGATGGCCGCACATCTGTTGATAGTAACCCACGTTCTGGGCGGCTTTCGACGACAAAAACACCGGATAATTTCGAACGTGTGCAACTTGCGATCAATGAAGATCGTTGATTGACTGTGCGAGTACTAGAATGTGATCTGGAAATACCTAAAACTAGTGTTTGGAAGATTTTAACTGAAAATTTGCAAATGATTCATGTGTGTGCGAAATTCATTCCTGAATTTCTAACGACTTTTGGCTGTTCCCAAGATTACAAATGTCGCTCAAAGGACACCGATTCGACGACAAAGAAACAGTCGAAACTAATACGACGAATGCTCTAAAGGCAATACCAAAAAACGAGTTCCAAGACTGCTTCCAAAAGTAGAAAGGCCGTTGGAAGCGTATTCTTCAATCAAATGGGGACTACTTCGAAGGATGCCACCAGCCCGATGACGCAGAATAACAGCAGCGGGGAAATATAGAGGAAGGTCGGTTACTTTTGGGACAGACCTCGTACTTGGGATTCTCGCATGGGTTGAGAAAATTTAAATATCTTATAAGACAATACACTTATGTAATTCATAACCCTACCCAAACACGCAAAGATGTTAAAGGAAAACATTGACCACATATTTGTCGTATGATCGATGCTGGTAAATAAAAACGAAATGTTGTTTTCAATTTAAAAACTCATTAATTCTCATACCAGAAATAGAAATACAAAATTCACCCTAACAATTCCCAAACTTATAAATAAACATGTTCAGACCAGTCAGAGTCATCTGGTCGTCGCATACTTTTTAAGTAAATGATAGAATTTGAAATTCAGTTAAAAGAAATTTGAGTGTTTGGAGTGACAATAAAATGGTAATTTGTGATTTACATCAGCTCTTGCGGTGGAAAACAAGTGTTTATTCCAACGAAACGAAATGAAACATGAAATGAGACCCCTGTGTATCACTTCCACGAATTTAATTTTGTGTTATCTTGAATTAAGCCGCTTAAAATATGCTGTTTGTGGCGTTATGCGCTACGAGAAACAATAACGATTAAATTGTACCTTCAATTTATGTATATACGGCGCCGACAATAAGCCCAGCAGCTTAGTGAAATGTAGGATAGTGTTATAAAGGCCCTGAGTTCGAATACCGGTTAATGTACGAATGTGTCTTTGGTTTTATATACCTTAATAAGTATTATAATGTTACGAAGACTGTACGTGTAATAATATAAATAACATATTGAGTCGAGTAACATACTTATGATTGCAGAAATGAGAAACGTTTATTAATTATAAGATATTTATTTTCTAAAGACACAAGAAATGTGAACACGTCAATAAAATATATAAAAAAAGCACAAGATCTCTCGCCATTTCCATATTAGGCTATATAAGTATTGTACTGCACTTCGCTTTCGAACCGTCGTTTTATAACAAAATATTACAGAACTTTACCCAAATATTGTTTTTTATTGTATTTAACATGTCTTCTGCACACATATAATTCTAATTATATATATTTTTCATTGTATAAGGAAGTTTCTAAATGTCAGAGATTGTTCCAATTCATTAACCAGATTGGCGGTATTTCTGATGGATATATGCATTTTACCACAATTTTACCTATAATTTCAAATATTTAATTAATAAAACAATAAGAAAAACTAAATATATTCCCAGAAAAAGCTATCAGAATGTCACTAAAACTGTTGATATTTGACAATGACATGTGTCATGGTATAAACATTGGAATTTGTCAACTGGTTTCCTTAGTGCCTTAGCTTCTGCGATTAGTGTACTCTATAAATTATAGTGTCTTTATCTCTAAATCTAGGCAAGATATAATAAAAATTTTAAGTGTATTAGATTCAATATTTAATAAAAAAAAAAAATCGCAAAAAAATTATATTTAGAAGAATTTTTCTAAGAAACTACTACTTTCGATTGTTCAATTGTTATAGTTTTTGAGGAATCATGTCTACAATATCCAGACATACACACACACATACACACATCCACACACACACACACACACACACACACACACACATACACACACACACATACACACACACACATTATTTTAAAAATGTTATAATAGGATTCTAGGGACCTTAAATCGTGCTTATTCAATAAAATCTGGATATGCGAATTTTAGCATGAATCCAATATCTCAGAGAGAGGTAAAAATAGGATTCATTGCACTACAAGATTAAAAATTCATTAACATTATAAAAGTAGTGTTCAATGTATCGCATAGATAATATTGTTTTCTATAATATTTGTAATAACATAAATTTTCAAAAAATACTATTTAGAAGATTTTTTTAAGAAGCTACTACTTTCGGTTGTCAAATTGTTACCAAAACCTTTTCAGCTATTCCGATTAATGCCAGATTAAGGAATACGTAGTTAAATTGTTCTTTAGTCTTATACACACACACACCCACACACACACACACACACACACACACACACACACACCCACAGACATCATTGTAAAAATGTTAAAATCGGTTTCTGGGGACATCAAAACGTGCTTATTCACTAAAATCTCTATATGCTATTTTTAGCACGATCCCTATACCTTCCTTACCTAGGGTAGCGGGAGGTAAAAATAGTAATGTCAAAATTTAGAGTGGGTAGGTAACGTTTGAAAATTCATTTGAGACCTCTAACCTTATTTTTGTAAAACCATACGATATTATCCATTTCAATGTCAAATTTGATAGTTTTGCAATTCGTAATCACCAACCTTACAAAAATAAATTGTACTAGTCTATTACTGCACTCGAATGAGCTATTAACGATCTTCTTTGGGTGCTGTAATAGCTTCATTACAGATGCAAAATAGAAAAACTTCTTAACCTAGCCTCTATGTGTTTGCTGACCACATCAATTTTCAAAAAAGTCAACTATAATTCCACTATAACTTTTAACAAGTTTGCGGCATTGCATTTTAAAGTTGGATTGTTCAAATTTCTAATAATTCTTTCAAAACTTCCTTACCCGATGTTCAATTTTTTAAAACAAAACCATGTCGCGTGTCGTATGTTTCTTGCTCGGTGCTGCAGCTGTGCTCAGTGTAAATTTGTTTTGTCGACAAAGTTTCATGAGTTTTATGAACGTCTCTGTATACACGAACCCCGCAGGATGAGGAGCGGCTTCACCCAGAGATGGAAAATAAAATTACTGAATATAACCCTGAATATAAGATGTACTTTGGAAACAAAATATTGGTTTTGAAGTTTGATGTCTGAGGAAGAAGCTATAAATGAATATATACAAAATGTAAAGAAGAGAAATGTTGGTGCGATGACAGAATTTGTTATGGTGCAGGTTTAAGTATGCTTTAGAATACTGGTGGTAAGGTCTTTGAAAGTGTTCTTCCCTAATTTTTGGTAATTTTAATATAACTGTGCTTTAATGTGTGAATTGGGGTCCCGTGGCCGCGTGCCTGAGTGTCTGGTCGCGAACCCGGGGGAACCGGGTTCTATCCCGACAGGCGCCAAATATTTCCAATTTTAAATGGCACAAAAGTGACCCCTGTGGTGCACTCTCCACACCAGCTATGAGAGCCCGTGAGGTGACGCCTGGTAAGCGCCCACACGGTAAAATATATCGTCATCATTACCGATGTCTATATGTGTTGTTGATACTGGCACACCCAGAAATAGGTAATATGCCGTGATGATATATGTGTGAATTAAAATTTAATATGAATGAACCTAGTGAGAATAGGGCTGTTGCAACAATTTTTATATGACTTCTAAGTATTAAATTTGAAAAGATAAAGTTCTTTAAAGAGCCTCAAATTTGAAAATATCACGAAATATCCTTTAGATATTTTACAATTAATTTTTGAAATTTGGATAAAATTTTGAATAAGTCACATGATCTGAAACAGAATGTGACGTCAGAGTACATACATCTTCAGCGGTTCTAAGGTGTCAAGTGTATTGTCAAACAAGTGTCAAATAAGAATCACGACCAGAACTTTAAAGTAAAATATGTTATCAATTTATATAATAAATTCAGTTTTTATATTTTATTTTACCTCAACTCTTTAACACCCCTTATTTCGGTAGCAGTAAAACAATCGTTCTGATATAAATTCAGCCATCATCCAGCTATCGACCTTCGGTTAATTGTCCGATTTAGCTTAAGTGTAATTTGAATTAGCCATTATTACTTTATTATTCATTTACAATGTCAGCGTCAAATGTCAAATTAAAAGATTTTGTTATTAACATGTGACAAACTTTAGCGTACGTTTATTTATACCGTATTTTTTAACGTGAAACATTGGGTTTGTCATATCCATAGTTACGACTTGACATTTGATTGACAGCAATGTATTTGCCCGCTCCATTTAAAATGAAACATAGGGAACGAATTTGACATTTGATAAGACATCAAAGAGGTTAATTTTGTTTAAATAATTATACCTGCATTCTAAATTAAAATTGGTTGTAGAAAAAATATAGTGTGCACCTTGTGCCCGAGTGGTTTTCTGGCTCGGCTAAATTTCTTACAATATTTAAATATAATACTTATGTCAAATTCATTCCCCATGTGTCATTTTAATGAGACATACAAATACATTGCTGTCAATCAAATGTCAAATTATAACCTATAAGAAAATTCAACGGTTATCTGTTATATTGACAAGATGTCATTAGAGGTTAATTTTGTTTAAATAATTATACCTATTTTCTAAAAATTAAATTTAGATGTAGAAAAAATACTGTGTGCACCTTGTGCAAGAAATATGTTTAGTATTCTCGAGTGGTTTTCTGATTTCGCTAAATTTCTTACAATATTTAAATATAATTATTCTGTCAGATTCGTTCCCTATGTTTCATTTTAAATGGAACGGGCAAATACATTGCTGTCAATCAAATTCAAAGTCGTAACCATGGATAAGACAAACCCAATGTTTCACGTTAAAAAATACTCACGGTATAAATAATATGAATAAACGTAGGTGATGGAAAAACTATTTTCCTATTGGCTATTAATGATGTAATGTATGTGCTTCTACGTCACAGGAGTAGGGGGTAGTTTTTCAGGACGCCAATCTTTTTATTTAATTATTTCCACAAATAAGAACAAATTATTAAAATAAAAATTATTACTAAAAAAATCATTCCATAAACTTTCATTTAAAATAGATTTTGAAAAATGTGAAACAGGCTCATTGCAACAGAATTACTTTTTACCTCCCGCTACCCTTGGTAAGGTTATACGTAGACACGAATAACCGGAGAACAATACATTTCAACTGTAGCTTACATAAAAATGTTTTATTTGAACATTTGCGAAATCCAAATCAAATTTAGTTTCCAACCAAAACCATTTGTTCAACTTTTTACCTCACATACCATCTATTTTCTTTATACGATGTGAAACAATGAATAAAACCTATCACCAAAAAACCTGAAAACCCCCTCATGTCCTTGCAAAACGTTACAAATGTAAAATCTCGAAGCAATTCGCATTGAGTAAGAAATAATAGTGGCATTGGAAACAAATTTGCCTTCCGTTCGCAGGTTTCCTCGTACTTATGCCCAATTACAAAATCAATACCTACTCCCTTGAATTTTTTGAAGGCGATAGAATTATTCTCGCGACATCGCCTGGCGAAAGGCCAACAACGCAAAACGGCAAGACGTACTCGTACAAGAAGTGGATAGTTACATTCCCAGATAAACGGGAAATGCTAAGTGAAATGTGATATTTTATACTGTAATTTATTTTGTGGGTCGAATGGTATCATCGCAGTAATACTTTCAACAAGATATCTATATATTTCAAGATGTAATGGTGCTGTTCTGTGGTAAATTTAAGTTCCCCAGTTAGCGATAAGACTGTAAGGTTGTAGAAATTTATTGAATTTGGCGATTTACTATTATTAGTACAGATATTCATTTATACTCAAACAAGGTTTCGCCAAAAACAAAAAAGTCTGTTGTGGCCAGCACAAGACCTTCCGTCAATTCGTTGCATTTTGTACAGATCCCATACCAAAAGGTCCTTGGAACAGATTCTACCGTGAGTATTTTTTAACGTGAAACATTGGGTTTGTCATATCCATAGTTATTTGACATTTGATTGACAGCAATGTATTTGCCCGTTCCATTTAAAATGAAACATAGGGAACGAATTTGACATTTCATAAGACGTCAATAGAGGTGAATTTTGTTTAAATAATTATACAAGCATTCTAATTTAAAATTAGCTGTAGAAAAAATATAGTGTGCACCTTGTGCCCGAGTGGTTTTTTGACTCAGCTAAATTTCTTACAATATTTAAATATAATACTTTTGTCAAATTCATTCCCCATGTGTCATTTTAAAAGAGACAGACAAATACATTGCTGTCAATTAAATGTCAAATCATAACTTATAGTAAAATTCAAGGGTTATCTTGTCATATTGACAAGATTAGAGGTTAATATTGTTTAAATAATTATACCTGTTTTCTAAAAATTAAATTTAGATGTAGAAAAAATACTGTGTACACCTTACGCCCGAAATATGTTTAGTACTCTCGAGTGGTTTTCTGACTCCTCTAAATTTCTTACAATATTTAAATATAATACTTCTGTCAGATTCGTTCCCTATGTTTCATTTTAAATGGAACGGGCAAATACATTGCTGTCAATCAAATATGACGTCGTAACTATGGATATGACAAACTCAATGTTTCACTTTAAAAAATACTCACGGTATATAATATCTTGTAAAATCAAACGAACATATACTATTTTTTTACAAATTCCATACCAAATATATATTATAGTTTGTAAATGACACATGTCATTGTCAAAAATCAACAGTTTTAGTGTTATTCTGATAGCGTTAGTAACATTATGAAAGCTTTTTTTTTCTGGGAAGTACATTTAATCTTTCTTATTGTTTTATTAATTAAATATTTAAAATTATAGGTAAAACGCATATATCCATCAAAAATACCGCCAATCTTGTTAATGAATTGGACAAATCTTTGACATTTAGGAACTACCTCATACATTGAAAAATACATATAATTAGAATTTAATGTGTGCATAAGACATGTGAAATGCAATAAAAAAAATCTGTTGTGGCCAGCACAAGACCTTCCGTCAATTCGATGTATTTTGCACAAATCCCATACCAAAAGGTCCTTCGAACAGTTTCTATATAATATCATGTAAAATCGAACACGAACACATACTATTTTTTACAAATTTCATACCAAAGGTTCATTCGAAAAGGTTCTACAAATCCAATAAAATTATGACATAAACATACACTAAGTAAAATGCACTTGACACTTACTTCTTCTTATTCTTCAGCTTTCCCTATTTTATTAGTGGTCGCTGTTTCCTCTTCTCTTCCACTCATTCCTGTCCAACACATCTTCTTCACACAGTCATTCCTTTCTCAAGTCTTCTGCGATACGGTCCTTTCATCTTCTCTTTGGCCTTTCTCTGCATGTCACTTGCGAGGAACACTATGACATACCAATTCTGTGATCCTACACTTTCCATATTTGGTTTTGCACTTGCAACTGACATCTGTCAATTAGAATTTTTTTAATATATCAGCTGTTTCCATGATAAATAACAAAGCTGAATGATTTTTGAAAGTTAACGTCTTTATAATGCTTTAACTCTACATCTATTGAATATGAAGGAAAATGTATAATCAAACCGTATAGAGAAGAGTATTTTCTTTAATATATATAATAAGATAATGTCAAAAAATGATATTTAACTGCGTTTTTTTTTTAAGAAAAACTGTTAAAAACTTCAAATAAGGGTACTTCCGGTGGATCAATTATAACCAAAATCTAATCAACTCTTCAAATGGATGAAGAGAAGAGGAATACGAAAAAATTATAATTTTTAGAATGGGGTCATGCCAAAAAAAAAAAAATGTTACTAATATTTTTATAAAAATAGAATCTATGACACTTATTATCCATATTGCAACATAAAACATCCCAAATATAATACTTTTCATTCATAATTTACTTAAAAGATATTCGCGCTACGATTTTCTATGACGTCATGTATCGGCTACTCACACAACGACACTAGTCACACGTACATGCAGGCCACAATGTCACAAACTTCAAACGCAAAGTTAAACGTAAGATCAGAGTAAACTAACCAAATATTTATAAAGCTGTCAGAGGAAAAGTGCGCTCTATTCAATCTTTTTTGTTTCATAAAGATTTAATTATTTCATTAGAGAAATATTATTTTTAATTGCAGGTTTGTGTGCTTGATATATAATTTATACATAAAAGTGCAGTAATTGTATATTTATAATGATAATAATGATAAAACATGGTGAAGAAGAACTGTGCAGTTCCAACTTGTGGAAACAATTTATTAAAAAACCCAAAAAAACTATTTATAAACAATCTTAATTTACATTTTGTTCGCCAGGGTGAACTGGAATCGTTCAGATATATGACGTATGTGCTCACGTGACCTCATTAAGATTTGAAATTGACCCCTATTTTAAAAAAATTATATCTGCAAAACAATGCACACAAATGGCGTGAAAATATTATTTACATATACTGTGACCGGTAGACTTCCAGGAAAAAAATAAAACAGAAAATGTGGCATGACCCCATTGTAGTATTGGAGTTATCGTCGTAAAAAAAATTGTCACACCCGGACACACACACACACGCACACACGTACATGCGCACAAAAATAGTAAATTCGTATTGTATGGACTCTAAAACGTGCTTATTCATTAAAAACACCACCGAATTTTTTGAAGGAAGGTAAAAAACAATGTCCTTTTTTAAATCTTCTAAACTGCTCGTAAATTTACTAGATAGACCCTCATCACCATAAACATTCTTTAATAATTCGTACATTTCTGTAGCGGATTTTTTTGTTTCATATATAATTTCATATTGACACTAATGTAATTCTGATTACGAGAAAGCTGTTAACTTCAATCAAAGACTACTGCCGAACGGTTTGTCTATCTTGAAATTTTAACAGTGGATGGAGGGAAGATGACAAATTAATATGACATAGCCAAATGTACAGGGAAGCCGGAAAAAATAAATCTCGTTATTTAATAGCCCCACCTCGTGTTCCTATTAGAGCCTTCTTTCTCTAATTAAAATACTAGTGAAACTAATTACATTAAATCGTCATTAAACTCCTCTCATTTGAGAACTGAAGTTGGCGAAAATAAATCTCTTTCATTTGTGTTTGCAACTTGGCGAAATTATCGCTATCTTCAACTTGATTGAAATTCAATTTTTAGCTCCTCCATCAGAGATCGTGCTGCATTAGACAGACCGGAATACCTAACGTGGAAATAGAAAAGGACACTCGCAAAGTGGCCGACAAAAGAGTTCCACGCTACAAATTAGATTATAGTTGTTCGGATTCCCTCAATGTAATTGGAAATTGGGCGTTGGAACTTTGGCAACCAGGACGCATACTCACAAACCCAACCTAACCTAACAACTTGTTAACATTTTATTCTGCAAGTTTATTTTATTGAGTTACGGAGTTGGAGTTAAAAGTTGCTATCCATAAAACGGTTTGTTTCTTTCTAGTTTCGACTGAATTTCTCTTAAAACATTTCTGAATATCTCTCATATGATGTGTCGGATGTTGCACTTTTATCTCCCTAATATCTAAATCCTAAATTTATATACCCTAAATTTAGTGATTATTTAGGATTTTAGGAATTAGATTTTAGGGTTTTGCAGGAGCACACTATGCCTTGAAGTTGACGCGCACTAATTAAACAAATCATGTTCGTTGTTATAATTTGTACAAAATGACAAACTTACTGCCAAGAATAGCTTCTTAGCTTCTATTTTGTGAAATATAATATTAACATTTACTCTCAAGCAGGGATGGTAACCATAAAAAATATCGGTGTAGGTTACGGTTTCGGTCATCGTGAAAATAAAAATTCGGTTTTGATTTGGGTTTTTATACAGCAATCGGTTTTGGTATACCGGTTTTACTAAAAGGGTTTCGGTTTTGTAAAAGTAATTTACGAGAATGATAATATTATTAATTTTGAACAATTAATTATAATAATGATGCAAAAAGTGTCCACAAAGTTTTATAATAATCAGTTCTAATGGGAAGCAAATATTCAAAATATTCTAATTTCCCATGTTAAATGCCTATGTAAATGTAACATGTAACGGATTTCGAGCGCCACCCGATTGAGGTACTAATGGGTACTACGTTGAAAGTTGAAATACTTTTCGACAAAAAAAAAAACAACTAGAAAATAAATTTATGTTCATACTTTTTTATACACACGTATTTTAATAATAAAAATTTACAATATTTAATAACTAACAAGAGACCTGTATATAATGCGATTAACCGATAAAGAAAAAAGGGTTTTGCTTTCGGTTCCGGTTTTGTATCTGTTTCGAATTTCGGTACAGGTTTCGATTTCGGTTCTCATTTTTTTTCGGTATTTTTCTGTTAATGGTTTCGGTTCCGGTTTCGATTACCATCCCTGTTCTCAAGGCATAAAATTGATTCGAATTGTATAATTCATTTTTGTTGTTCTGAAGTGTTGCCATACAAACCAATGGATATCACTAGTGTGCCATTCGGAGTTGTATTTATGTGAAGAAGACGTAAATCCTAATTACTAAATGCCAAAATGAGACATCGGAAACAGACATATTTCAATGCATTTTACATCTCGCTGATTTTGGAAATTACTACGTTATAAGAACCCTAGAATCCGATTTTAACATTTTCACGTTGATTTCTGTGTATGTGCGTGTGTATGGATTTTGTCAACGATCTAACTCAAATACCATCACTTAGAAAATTCTGAAGCTTTGTATTTTTACCTTTTTACCTCTCGCTTACAAAGTGAAGATGGTACACAATAGGTGGTATAATTATTGTGTTCATTAGACATAGTGGAAGGAATGTATAGTGTTGGGTTTTGTTTAATATACAGGGTGTCTGTTAAATAGGGGGACATGGCTTAACCACAGATTCCTGAGGCTAAAATAAGACGATTTAACTAAACTTGCTTCTACCGGAAAGTGTACCATTTAGCCAGAATTCTGCTTCAAAGTTCTTCGAAAAAAAATTAATTTTGCTTATAATAACTGAACGCTTTATACGATTTGGATGAAATTTGGTATGACAGTTTATATGGTTATGTCATCTTTTAAGGTGATACTTGTTATTATTAGTGAACCACTAGTGTATGAAACTTAAGTGTCCCAACATAAATTAGACCGTAACTTTTTAATGGCCACGCCGATAACAAAATTTTTTATTTTTTTTTCAGAGAGTTACATTCAATAGTAAACTTTTCTCTCTCTTTGTTTAATTTGTGATATCTGTCACGGTTCAGACAGAAAAAATAAAACCTGAGTGACTGCATCGTGAATTTTTTAAAAATAAATTTAATCTAGCAATCTATCCAAATGTCAAACACCTAATTTTTAATGACAGTAGCGAGTTGTCCATCTTCTCAACATATTTATTCGTGTTATTTATAATAATGGTAGTAAAATACTATTAGGCCGAACAAACGGATATTGCGAAGGAATTTTTTGACAACCCATAAACAACTATTTCTGTCATTAGAAATTAGGTGTTTGATATTTGAATAGACTGCTAGATTAAATTTATTTTAAAAAAAATCACGATGCATTCACTCAGGTTTTATTTTTTTTTGTGTCTGAACCGTAACAGATATCACAAATTAAACAGAGAGAGAAAAGTTTACTATTGAATGTATCTTTCTGAAAAAAAAATAAGTTTATGTTGTCGGCGTAGCCATTAAAACGTTACGGTCTGATCAATGTTGGGACACCTAAGTTTCATGCACTAGTGGTTCACTAATAATAACAAGTATCACCTTAAAAGATGACATAACCATAAAAACTGTCATACCAAATTTTATCCAAATCGTATAGAGCGTTCAGTTATTATAAGCAATTTTTTTTTTTTTTCGAAGAACTTTGAAGCAGCATTCTGGCTAAATGGTACACTTTCCGGTAGAAGCAAGTTTAGTTAAATCGTCTTATTTTAGCCTCAGGAATCTGTGGTTAAGCCATGTCCCTCTATTTAAGAGACAGCCTGTATATTAAACAAAACCCAACACTATACATTCCTTCCACTATGTCTAATGAACACAATAATTATACCACCTATTGTACCATCATCACTTTGTAACCAAACTACCCCATAAGCCATAACCACCAGTAGAAAACTAGCGTAGTAATTAATTTTTTTTTTCTGCAGCAATAAAAGCCATTGTTAGTGCTCTATATTCGAAACACAAGCTGTCCATCAGTTTTACGAGTGCATTAAAGTAAGTACCAACATTGGTGGCAATGTGACTCACGCTTCGGAATTAATTCGTCGTTCAATTACACCTACCAGGCTACCATGCCAACCCGAATCGCTATATAATTTAAAGCCCAAGGGACCCTGCTAGATAAGTAGTTTCATAATTGAGAACTGGTAACGTTGGGTGGTAATGCTGAAGGGGTATATTAACTATGAAAGATGTAAGAATTTGTTGAAAAAGCGTGCATCTTTTAACAATTAAAATTAAACAAAACCTCCTTCTATTTAAGTTTTATTAATTTAAATACAAACCTACCTACATATTTACTAATCCTGCAAACTATATTAAGTGCCTTTGCATACAGGGCAACGAGCTATAAGTAAATATAGAGTGGCGGATGAGCGCTGCTGGCCGTACACACTTGGACGCCAAGTCTACTATAACCTGCCAGGCAGGTTGCAGCCTACCACTAATATTTCTCAATTATTTTTAACCAAATAATTTACCTTTTATGTTAGAATTATAAATATAAATAATGCAATTTGTGGCGAAAAGTTTTATTCTGACATATATCATATTTCGAAATAAATAAATAAATTAATACATATTTAGTTTCACAGATATATAATATGGATGATGTGAAACTATTGATAAATTAATATAATTTAAGAATTTTTACTGTGAATCCTTATTTTGTTATAATATTTTACCATAATAAATAACAATTAATATGAAATGTAACTGCATTAATACAATATATTGAAAAAGTAGCAAAGTAGGTAGATAGTTACATAAAAACGAAAATAGTGAAAATTAAATTATATATTTTATTATGACAATAATAATGTATTTAAAAAATATAGCATATAAAATGCAATAACAAAAACATATTCTTTAAATAAAATAAACAAAATTGTGAAAATAATCACTACATATATGAAATAGAAAATAATGTTTTTATTGACCTTTAAATATGATTGTTTTGGTTTAAAATTGTCGAATGTTATTTTCTTGAATATCTGTAGAAACAGTCCTACTATTTACACAAAAAATTGATTACCTATAATAATTGTTCTTGTATTTATTTTAATTACATCAGAAATTTTTGTTTCAATAAAGAAAATTTGATTGTAATAATAAATATCAGTAATTCCATAAAAATAAATTGATTATAGTCGTTGTTGGATTTAGGCGAGAAACTATTATCAGACTACAGGCGGTAAAATCGTAAATCCGTCGCTAATTAAAACTTTGAGTTAAAATTTTTGTATATAAAATTTATCTGTGAAACGACTTGCAACTATTTCTAATTTGTCTGTTTCCACACTGTATTCACTAAAATCTAGATATTCTATTTTTAACATGAATTCAAATAGCGAGAGGTAAAAATGAATCATAACCATATTCTCTTTGTTTCTCTTTTCATTATTCGTTTATGTTAAATCGAACATGTTCGTAGCTACTTTGTTAATTGACTAATAAAGTTAAATTATTGAAGCTCTGGAAATAATAATGTTCATAAGGTAGTTCATAAATCCATGATAAATTAACTATCATCAACGTCGTAACTTCCTTACCAATATAAACTCAAAATTAAACGATGAAAATGATTAAATTGACTGTATTATTTATTAAATTATAAACCAATAAGAATGCGTGATTTCTCTTAGTTACGATATACGAACCTTTGTGTATTCGAATATACCTACCTTCGTATATTCACTATAAATAATAAATAAAATTCACTCAGTTGTTCAAATAGTCTAAAAGTGCGTACACTTACGTAACATTGTCTTTACAATCAAATAATATTACTACGAAGTTTATATCTCTACTCATTTTTGAATTATTGCCCCAAAAGTCAATATACCCCATATTTAGATAAAAACTTCAAAATTTTCAAAAATCTAAATTTTATGTATATAGATACTTCTCAACGCGCTGATTCCAAATTTTGAAACCGCAGGTCGATATCTCTTTTCGTTCTCGAGATATTTACATTCAAAGTTTTGTTCAAAACTGCCCATTTTTGGGTAGTAACCCAAAAATGGGTCGACATATGAATTTGGCGACACGACCATTCGATTCTACGGGCAAAATTACATAAGTGTACCAATTTTCAGAATTTTTGAACACCGGATACAATCTCTAAAGCAAAATAACTGAAAACGGCTAAAAATCGAAAAAATCGTAAGGGGTACCCCTTATGATTTTTTCAAATTTTGGCCATTTTCAAACTTTTATTCATAAAAAATGAACCGGTTGGACAAAAATAATGAAAATTGATACACTTATGTAATTTTGCCCGTAGAGTCGAATGGTGTTGTCGCCAAATTCATATCTCGACCCATTTTTGGGTTATTACCCAAAAATGGGCTGTTTTGAGCAAAACTTTGAATCCAAATATCTCGAGAACGAAAAGAGATATCGACCTGCGGTTTCGAAATTTGGAATCAGCGCGTTGAGAATTATCTAGAAACATAAAATTTAGATTTTTGAAAATTTTAAAGTTTTTATCTAAATATGGGGTATATTGACTTTTGGGGCAATAATTCAAAAATGCTGATAGACGAAACGATCGAGCCATTTATAATTTCAGTAGGACAAGATTCAGAATCAGATTCTGATTTTTAATAATTTATGTATAAATATATAAGTATATGTAATGTAATATGTATATTTAATAGAAATGTGACAGGTACCAATATCTTGACAAGACACATGAAATAAGTATAAATTTTAGTATGTAACAAATAAAAATGTAAATATTGAATGTATGTATGTAAATATTAAATGTACCTATGCAATATAATAATAATGACTGAGAAAGTTATATTTAAATATTAAAAACTTTTATTTTTAGTAAATGTATAAACAGATCACTCTACAAATCCTATCTACGTCTATGACACAGTCCGACGGGGATTATCGGACGGCATTTCTATTGTTCGACAAGTAAGTTTCGTTCCAGGTACAAAGCGTGCGGCTTATTTTGACCATCCTAGTGTAGTTACAACTGATTTTTCTGGTAGTTTTATTTGCCGCATTGCTGGCAAAAATCCAATACTACTCTTGCAAATAATGATTTATTACTGCCAGTCATTCTCAAATAGACTATACATATATACGTATTAGAAATACCGCCAAACTCGTCAATGAATTTGAAGAATCTGGAACATTTAGAAGAGTAGTAGGAAACTTATTATAGAATGAATTAAAAAATATAAAAATATATTAATAATTAGAATTTTTGTGTATGTTCCGCAACTATTAAACACAATATGTACTTATATAGCCTAATATGAAAATGGCGATTGGTCTTGTGTTAGCCACAACAGATACAAAATGTATTATTTTTACAAATTTTTAACTACCTTTAAACTACTTGACAGTATTTACGACAGGACTGTATTCATTTAATGCTGCTTTCCCTTTATTAGGTTGTGAAATTTATAATTGACTCTCGTAGGTTCAAAATATACCTATACCTAATTTAAAAATTAATTGTATCAGGATAACATTCCATTTGTTACAAAATGTTATTATTTCCAGTGTCCAATCTAATTTTGAACTATTTACATTAAAGCGCTCACTATCCTATTCAGCACTAGTAGTTATCTTTAGTTGGATTTGGTTATTCAGTCTATGAAGTAAATTCATTTCAAATAGAAGTCATTAAAGTGGATCATTCACGTGCAATTTCGAGCTAAACTGGTTGAATAGTTTGATTGACTATGCGAATAAACCATTAAACCGTATTTCCAACTGAAAACCTTGTGGTTTTTTATCGTTACACTCTGCAGCTCTTCATGATACAAAACTTTTAATCTAATTTAACTTTTTGAATCCTATCTTTGATCCCAATATAAATAGATAAGTTGATTAAACTTTGGTGTCGAGAGAGAAGTTCATACATATTACTGGAGAGAAATGTAATCACAAGTAATGCATTTCTGAAGGAAAATTACATTTATATCAAATAGATATCTATCTATAGTAACTTTATTCCTACGTAGATTCTAGTGAATCAGACGAGATATATCATCATAAAATGTAACTACGTTTACGATGTCGTCTGGAAGGTGTTTACTTGAGATCTTTGAGAAATAATGAAAATATGTTGTGGTGGTTGTATGAAGGTTCAGATTTTAACGAATATTGCGGCTTATTCTGTAACTCATTTAAGAAGTCTTTAAAAAAAATCTGATGTGGCCAACACAAAACCTCCCGCTATTTAATTTTTACATACATACATATAATGACGCGTTTCCCACTTAGTGGGTTAGCAAAAACCCGGAATCAATAGTAACAATAAGAAAAGGGATAAGAGTAAGAGCTCAGCTGACTCACTTCACTCTTTAACAACATTCTTTTTTCGCCTTGTCCACAATCATCATAGCATTCATACATAAGAACATATTAATGTGACCGATTTTCGGTAGCGAATAACCGCATCCGGACCCCAATAATAGTTACGAAACAATCATCCTTCGCCACACATTCATATCCATTTTTATTAATTTAAATACATACTTATTTACTAACGCTGCAAACTGTTCTTTATTTACAATTTTCTTTTTAAAATGTCACTATTATTAATATGAAGTGATTAGTTTTTTGACAGTGACATTTACTGTCAGTTACATTCATTTGAAAATTTGAAAAATGAGCTGTGTAACAAAGGAATTATTGTGTTTATCTTAGGCTTCGCGACTAATAAAAAAAAATATTTTTAAATTTATCTGTAAAATATATAGAAAAAGTATTAATGTATTCTAGTAGAAAATTCAATAATCTTTAATTTTCATAAGACATAAAATGCGAAAAAATGGCATTTAATGGTATGTTTTGAAGAAAAACCATTATGAGCTTCAGGTAAAGTACCATTTCCGGTTATCCGATTTACACCAAAATTTAATGGCTTTTTTTTATATTAGAATGGGATGGAAATACAAGGTTTCAGAATTTTCTGAATGATAGTATTTGAGTTAGTGCGTCAACAAAATCTTTACACATACACACACACACACACATACAGACATCATCGTGAAAATGTTAACATTGGATTCTAGGGACCTTAAAACGTGGTCATTTACTAAAACCTCGATATGTGATTTTTAGCACGATCCCTATACCTCCCTTACCAAGGATAGCGGGAGGTAATAATATTCTGCAATATACAGCGTGTCTCTTAAATAGGGGGACATGGCTTATTAACCACAGATTCCTGAGGCTAAAATAAGACGATTTAGCCAAATTTGCTTCTACCGGAAAGTGTACCATATAACCAGTATTCTGCTTCAAAATTCTTCGAAAAAAAATTAATTTGGATTTCGATGAAATTTAGTATGACAGTTTATATGGTTATAAGTCATCTTTTAAGGTGATACTTGCTATTATTAGTGAAACACTAGTGTATGAAACTTAGGTGTCCCAACATTAATTAGACAGTAACTTTTTAATTGCCACGCCGATAACGTGAAATTATTGTTTTTCAGAAAGATACATTCAATAGTAAACTTTTTTCTCTGCGTAATTTGTGATATCTGTTACGGTTCAAACAGAAAATAATAAAACCTGAGTGACTGTACCAAAAACTAGTATTTGGAAGATTTTAACTGAAAATTTGCAAATGGTTCGTGTGTGTGCGAAATTCATCCCGAAATTGCTAACGGTGGAGCAGAAAAACCTTCGCCTTGAAATCGCTCAGGACAATTTGATCTCCCATCGACTTTGGGTTTTCCCAAGATTAAGAATGTCGGTCAAAGGACACCGATTCGACGACAAAGAAACAGTCGAAACTAATACGGCGAATGCTCTAAAGGCAATACTAAAAAACGAATTGCGAGACTGCTTCCAAAAGTAGAAAGGTCCTTGGAGGCGTATTCTTCAATCAAATGGGGACTACTTCGAAGGATGCCACCAGCCTGATGACGCAGGATAACAGCAGCGGGGAAATATAAAGGAAGGTCGGATACTTTTCGGACAGACCTCGTATATATACGGACATCATCTTCAAAATGTTAAAATTGGAATCCAGGGACCTTAAACCGTGGTTATTTAGTATAAGTGATGTTTAACACGATCCCTTTACCTCCCTTACCAAGGGTAGCGGGAGGTAAAAATACAAGTAAATGTTTTTAAGCAGGATAACATCTAAATAGCCTATAACAAAATCATTTGGAGCAATAGTTTATATCGTTTGTACGTTTATGCGAGGCTATTTTGTTGAAGCTGTTTTTCCAGTGCTATTAAATTCAATTGTTTTTCTGATAAACTCAATTTTCCAACTAAAATTGAAAAAAGCATTGAATTACCGTTATCACTTTAAATTTATTTTACACTTCAAACAAATGCTGTTTTAAGTTTATTTATCATGCTGACTGGCAACAAACATATCGGTTCTGTAGGGATTTAAAACATTAAATAAATGAATAAATTTTTGTCAGCTTTCAAATATAATATCAATGAAATACAGACACAAATTCACAAAAATAATCAATCAGACAGTGTATAAATAATTATTTAATCCATTCCCTTCAAAAATGACATTTTCAAATGGAAATTCGCTGATAAATATTTCAAAAATAAAACAGTTTATTTTTCGCATTCAAAATATTTGCTAGCTGTACACAAATAAAAGCATCTGAATTTATTGAAATATATAGCTTTATATTTGTCATTTAACTACAATTTGTTTTTATTTGTAAATTTTATTATATTTTCCATCATACATAAATATTAGATGTACAGGATGATCTGATTTAATTTTTCTATGTTTGAAGCACTATTAATTTACAACTACGTATTTACGAAATAGGTCATGTACGACGAAGAATTTACACAGATTGCGTTTTAGAGCATTTGGAAGTTGTTGCTTATTTTTATAATAAAGTGTGTGTCACGATTTTTCCTTAAAATCTATTAAATATGATCCAAAACTTCTCAAATTTGGTTTTAAAACTCATATATAATTTGAAACAACATATTAGATTTTGACCATATGTGACAAATCGGATGTAGACTTAATTTGGAGCTCTAACTGATTTTTGAAGAAAAACAATAAATCATAATTCAAAATTTACAGACTTTTCTTCTTATTGAAAAACAAATTAGATTTTATTTACAAACGATCAACCGGAAGTGATACTTTACTTAAAGCGCACTGCTATTTTAAACATGGAACTGGCGGGAGGTCATGTGCTGGCCACATCAAATTTTTACCTCTCGCTACCCTTGGTAAAGGAGGTATAGAGATTGTCCTAAAAATCACATATCGAGATTTCAGTAAATGACCACGTTTTAAGGTCCCTAGAATCCAATTTTAACATTTTCACGATGATGTCCGTATGTGTGTATACATGTGTGTGTGTGTGTGTGTGTGTGTGTGTGTGTGTGTGTGTGTGTGTGTATGTATACGAATTTTGTTTGCACTCTAACTCAAATACCATCATTCAGTAAATTCTGAAACCTTGTATTTTTACCCTAGTCTAATAGGAATAGAAGCCATTAGATTTTGGTGTAAATCGGATAAACGGAAATGGTACTTTACTTGAAGCTCATAAAAATACCATTAAATGCTATTTTTTCGCATTTTGTCATTATGAAAATTAAAGATTATTGAATTTTCTACAGGAATACATTAATACTTTTTCTATATATTTTACAGATAAATTTTTTTTGTAAATCCCGAAGCCTAAAGATAAACACAATTCCTTTGTTACACAGTTCATATTTCAAATGAATGTAACTGACAGGTAAATATCATTGTCAAAAAAATAATCCTTTAAATTAATAATAGTGATATTTTAAAAAGAAAATAGTAAATAAAGCAGTAGTTATATGCAATGCACATAATATAGTTTGCAGCATTAGTAAAAACGTGGGTATGTATTTAAATTATTAAAAATTAAATAGCGGGAGGTTTTGTGTTGGCCACATCAGATTTTTTACCTCTCGCTAAGAGAGGTATTGGATTCATGCTAAAATTCGTATACCCAGATTTTATTGAATAAGTGTGTGTGTGTGTGTGTGTGTGTGTGTGTGTGTGTGTATGTGGATGTGTGTATGTGTGTATGTCTGGATGTTGTTGACACGATTCCTCAAAAATAATAAGACTTAAAAATTGTTTAACTATGGATTCCTCAATCTGACATTCCTGGGAAGAGCTGAAAAGGTTTTGGTAACAATTGAACAACCGGAAGTAGTAGTTTCTGAAAAAAAATCTTTTAAATATAATTTTCTGGAAATATTTGTTATTAAATATTGAAGAACATAAAATTCTTCATCTAATACATCTATCTAAAGACACTATAATATATGGAGTCATTTAATCGCAGAGGCCAAGGCACTAAGGAAACCAGTTGATAAATTCCAATGTTTATAACATAGTTTTTAAATGACACATGTCAGTGTCAAAAATCAACAGTTTTAGTGACATTCTGACAGCTTTTTCTTTAATCTTATTGTTTTATTAATTAAATATTTGAAATTATAGGTAAAATGCATATATCCATCAGAAATACCGCCAATCTGGTTAATGAATTGGAAGAATCTCTCACATTTAGAAACTTCCTCATACAATGAAAAATAGATATAATTAGAATTATATGTGTGCAGAAGACATGTTAAATACAATAAAAAACAGTATTTGGGTAAAGTTCTGTATTTTTTTTTGTTATAAAACGACGGTTTGAAAGCGAAGTGCAATACAATACTTATATAGCCTAATATGGAAATGGCGAGAGATCTTGTGCTGGCCACAACAGATTTTTTTATTGTAATATGCATATATCGGGTGCAATTATTCTTTTGAACATAATACATTATCTTGTTACTACATAAGTTTATTTACGTTGTTTTTGGTTTATAATTTGAAAATATTTTATGTACAAATACAATGTTTATAAAAATAACTGTTTCATTTCTTTATCACTTTTACAATATATGATATAGTGTAAAAAAGTGAGTGGCCCAAAACTTTTGCACGCAACTGTTCTCTGTTGTATAAAATATATTTTAAAAATTGTCATATTTACATTCTGGCAAACCCTAGAGTCCTCTGCATAGTTATATCGCCGGACCTATTCTCCCAAATTTGTTTTTTCATGTCACAATATCATCCTCGCTAAATAATGTATCATTTCATTGTATCACAACATGCATTTTATTTCTCTAGAGAGAAGCATCATTCAACAAAAACACAGCACTACTCGTTACAATTTTGTATTTTAAGCGCAGAGAATAATCGTGACGAAAGGTAAAAATTGCTGGCGTCGCCAGTATCATATATCGCGGTGGATATCGCGGCAACTGCCACCAAATTGCGACAAAGTGTACTCGTATTTCATGCAATCTCAAACCTAAATCTCTTCTATTTTCTCCGGGAAATATTTTCCTTTTTGTGTGACCGTATCGCCTTCTTGAAATTCAGGAAACGCAACTTCGTCAAGATTGCGATATTTTATCTAAAGTAAAATATAAAAGAAATATATCTAATTTGTGAAACACGACGGTTGGTCTTTTTAATGTTGAGGATAACAAGTAGGTCGTGATTTTTTTATTGTGACATTTTTTATTATTTCGAAGGTACAGTTTGCAAAAAATCATGAAATTTATTAATGAGCAGTTTCGAACTGTAATTTTCTATAGTTTCAATCGTAGATTAAGCTGTCGAATAGTTATTTGTATCACTTATTTATTAATTTATCAATTTACATGCAGTTTTGAAAACAGTTTTCAAAATCAATTTACAAAGCGTTGATGTGAAATAGTTATTTACATTCGAGTGCGTGTAAGTTGTATTTTACAGCGCGACAGCTTTGTTTAAGGCACGAGCCCTTAAGGCGAGTGCCTTATTAGCTGGAGCGTTGTAAAATACTTCACGCACGAGTATTGTATCAAATTTTTTGGCCGACGATAACGAAAATCACTTTTTTTAATGAGATAGGTTGTACTTCTGAAAAGGGTTAGTTTGAAATACTGGGATTAATTCAATTTCCATATTTGATTTTACTTACCTTCATTAGAGTACTTCTTCTAGTGAAAATTTATTTGTAATAATAGACGTTGTTTATGACTGATAATATATTTATTTTCTCATGTTTTCTTCGTAATAAATAATAGGTAGGTGTCGATATTTGACATTTCAGCAATTTTCGCCTCGCGTATTTGACAGGTATATCGATCGGTGACTATGTCGGTAACGGCGGATTTTTACAATAATGACAGATGCCGCTGCCGTGATTTTGGTTTATATAAATTAATTTTAAATATAGGAAATGTTAAAGTAAAAAAGTAACTTATGTAGGTAGTACTTTTTTACATGAACTTTATTATAGTAAAGATGATTTCTTTTCTAAATGCCCATAAACGTCCAGTGTATTTTGAGTATTTTACCGCATAGTTAGATAAGTTACAACACCGTAAGCGTAAAATGTAGGTTACACTTGCTGTGTATACAATTGTAAAGTTCCCATTACACTTCAGGAGGACAAAAATATATAACTGATAAGATTTTGGTAACAATTGGACAACCGGAAATAATAGTTTCTTTAAAAAAATCTTCTCAATATTATTTTTTGAAAATTTGTATATTACAAATATTGAAGAACATAAAATTCTACATTTGATACAATTAAATTTTTTATTATATTTTTTATAAATTTAGAGATAAAGACGCTATAATATAAAGAATAACGGAATGTAATAAGTCGAGTAGGCGAACTAAAGTAAGGAAACCAGTTGACAAATTCAAATGCTGTAACATAGTTTGTAAATGACAGATGTCAGTGTCAAAAATCAGCTTCCGATTTCTGCGAACAGAAAGAGTATTCAGAGATCGAAGAAATCCTTTTGAATTTTTTGATGCTGTACAATTTAAAATGAGATATCGGCTATCTAAGGACACCGTTCTGTTAATTTTGGATCAAATATATGAAAATTTGACATCATACACTGAAAGAAATCATCCAATTGATCCAATCAATCATTTATTATTAACATTAAGGTTCTATGCAACTGGTACTTTCCAGTCTGTCAATAATGACATTTATTGTTAATAACTATGAAATTGTTTTTTATATTACTAAAAAATACAATAATTCCATAAACAAATTTTAACATGCATGTTGACTAACAACAGTTTAAAATTGATTTGCTAATTTCATGAAACATCATAAAAATTGAACAAGTTGTTAATTTTGAAAAGTTGTTAACTAACACAAGATTTAACAATCGTATATGAAACCGGGCATAAATCATTCATAATTAAAAACAATGATCTCAGTCTTCTTCCGGTTAAGGGAACTTTTATAAAAACAATCAGTTGCCGATGTTTTTTCTGGTTAATGTATTTGAATTTCGCTCATTATGATAATTAATAAATTCATTTTTGTCAATAGGGAAAAAACGAAGTGCATTTCTGTGCAAATTTCAACTTTGTTCTCTACTTATTAATCATTGTCAAACTGTACAAAAGCATCATCCAACTTTTTTACATTGAATAAACCTGACTCAATAGAATCCGTCTTTGCTCCTGTATTTCCGTGAGTTTTTATTAATGGCGTGCTTGATTCCTTGGTTGTGCTTAATTCGGTCACAGAGCGGCAAGGTCGCAACTTAAGCTTGCGAGTAAGTTTTGACAACGGTAAGGATATACATCTTCCCTCTCGCTCGTGTTTCGGGGACTCGCCGCTGTTCGTTGTTGCTAGGAGACGTAAACAACGACTCGTGATGAATTATCTTAGTTTAATCAATTTATCAGCCATCAGACAACTTTCACATACTCGATATTGCTGTTGTAGCTTTGTTTCCAGATATCAAAGCACCCTATTAAACTGAGTTGGAACATTTGTTTCCAAGAGATAAGGCAAAAAAAGCAATTAAACAAAATTTATATGCCGAAATAAATGTCGACCAACATAATGTTACTTGGTAAATGTAATTTGCAATAGGGTCCTCCACCGTAGTAACAAATTAGAACAAGGGTCAGTTATATTAAAACTAGACCTTAAAACTGTATATTAAGGACTATCAAAGTTTCAAAATAGTTATTAGTTTCTAAAATAATCGAGTTTTTATTACCATTTCCTCATCTCTTATCTACGTCACACATTTATTCTATTCCAAATTCTTACTATAGTAAAAATTTTTAGGCAGAGTAGTCACGTCATCAAAGTTTGTAACTAGATAATGACGTCACGAAATTAGTAGGTTTACATGATACACTAATTTAATTTTAGAAAATAATTGTATTTACCTGCGATGCTAATTTAAGTGATCAAGTTAATTTATTTAATAGTCGAATAATAATTGAATATTATTGTAAAATGTAATATATTTCCAATTTATGGTATTGAAAATTCGGTGTAGGGTACACCGAGTCGGGTTTCAGAAGGAATACGGGGAGTGAATGAAGCACTTGATGAAAAATAAGAAAATTAATGTTAAATGACATTGAATATATTTTTAAAACAATTGATTTGATTTTATTTAGATTTACAATTCTGTAGTGTTACAGAAAAGTAAAGAGTAGCACTATAAATTCGATTTATTGAAAATATAATTAAAATAACATTTAAAAAATATATTATATTTGATTGAAAATACTCCAATAATACAATTTACATTTATTGAAATTTACACAAACTAAAAACAGAAAAGCTCAAGATCAATCTCAAAGTAACGAACTAATGACAGCAGACGCTTGACAATTCCGGGAGAAACATGTCATGTAAACGTTTAAATATTGAAATCCAATAGTACCAACATGTGGTGAAAAAATGAACTACAATTATTTTAAATAAATTAAAACTCATTAAAAACATTATGTTCGACTTTAAAATAATTGTAAATTTAATTAAAATGTACTTTACTTATAGTATGCAAAAAACAGTATTTATTTTCTTCGTTTTCCTATACATATACAATACTACAGTGTTTTTTCATTTTGTAATGAAATGATGACGTGACTACTCTGCCTAAAAAATTTTACTATACTTTTAAACCTTCTGCTATTGCCTTTTTCAAATACGGAATCCATTTGCAAGTATATAAATGCAGAAAATAACAATAATTAAACAACAGAAATAAACCAAATAATACTAGTTTAAATTTATGATGCCATGACAGATTACAAGCGTTGGTATGAAAGTAAAAGATATGTTGAATGACATAGTCTACCAGTGGTAATCAAATCTTGGACTATTATTATATTCAATAAAATCTGGATATGCTACTTTTAGCACGAATCTAATACCTCTCTTAGCGAGAGGTAAAAAATAGTTTGGAGCTGATGGTGCACTAAATTTTGTCTACTGTTTATATTTTTGTAATAATAAAACTTTAATATTCTGTAGAAAATAAGTATTAACTAACTACAGCATCTAATGGAAGTACTTAAAGAAGGAATGCATAAAACCGACTATAAAGATATTAAACGAGTACAATAGCATTTCCGGGTTTCGAAACTTCCACCAACCATGTATCCATTTATAGATGCGGAATAAATTGTGCATCTCACCCGCACACAGGATCGTAAAAACTTAAATTTTATTAACCTTCTTGTGTAGCAGGCACACTAGGGTATGTATTACTTATTCATAGAATCCCCTAAGTTTCTCATATAAACTTAAGAATTCAACGTGTAGACTACTGTAGAGAAAACACCTGCACCATGCCATAACGAAAACTAATATAATAATTTATGAATATATTAAAAGGGTTCATATGGACAAGTTTGTAAGTATACCTCGTCCAGATTTCATTTGAACAAATGACTTTGAAATCCTCTGTGTTAATCCTAATCTTTGCTACTGTGAATATTTTTTCGTTTCACGCAAATATAGTTTCTTCTTGTAATAAGGTGGGAATAGTGAAATAACAAGTAATAACTTTAATATAAACTCTTCTAAATTATAGTTTCAATATCAACATTTTAATTCTATCATCTTTGTAAGTCAAAATTCTGTTTAGAAATAATAATCATTATTCTCTCATATACAGTGTGTCCCATTTAAAGGTGCCACCATTGGGATCTCGAGAACTATAAGACATACGATGTCGGTTAAATGGAACTTTTTGTGCGCCTTTGGGAGGCCATCTCAGATGTGCTTTTGTTTTTCCAAAAATTCTCATAAGGCACTAGATAAAGACGAAAAACTGAATATTGTTGATTTTTTCTTTTTCAAATAACTTCTAAACTATTAGTAATTGAGAAAAACATTTCAAATATAAAAGATAGATATTTTTATTAGCTAACCAGTGACGTACGAAATAAATTTTTATATCCGTAAATTTTCGAGATATAACACAAACTTATATTTTTTTAAATAGGACCCATATCTGATTCCAGTCTCAAAAAAATCATTATTTTTTTCTCTTTTCAATGATGTAAGGGTTATTATGTTTTATATTTGTTTTGCTCCTAAAATTTAATTTTTCTCTTTATTTTCTTGAACTTTCTTATTATTTCCCAAAAAAACATTATTATTTTTATTAATTATATTCTATTTGATCGAAATAATTTGTTTTATGCCTTTATTGCTTAATATTTTTATTCTAGACTCATAATTACAAATTACACTATAATGTACCAAGGGCGACCAGATACAAAATATTATAAAAATTTGTTTAATACGAGTTTTGAGCAAAATTTTCTAACGAAATAAATTATTTGAATAGAAGAAGTATTTCTAAATAGAAATCTACCAATATTTTCAAAATAATTATAAATTTAATACAAAATAAGGAAAAAATAATAATTTTGAAGGCAAAACAAATATAAAACATAATAACCCTTACATTGTTGAAAAGAGAAAAAAATAATGATTTTTTTGAGACTAAAATCAGATATGGGTTCCATTTAAAAAAATATAAGTTTGTGTTATATCTCGAAAATTTACGAATATAAAAATTTATTTCGTACGCCACTGATTAGTTAATAAAAATATCTATCTTTTGTATTTGAAATGTTTTTCTCAATTATTAATAGTATAGAAGTTATTTGAAAAAGAAAAAATCAACAATATTCAGTTTTTCGTCATTATCTAGTGCCCTATGAGAATTTTTGGAAAAACAAAAGCACATCTGAGATGGCCTCCCAAAGGCACACAAAAAGTTCCATTTAACCGACATCGTATCTCTTCTAGTTCTCGAGATCCCAATGGTGGCACCTCTAAATGGGACACACTGTATATGTTTAGTCTAGATGTCAACCTAGTAGACATTTATTGTTTTGACAATTAACTGTATAACTTATTGGCTAGACTACGTGAAGTCTTGTTATTTTGCTATGGATGCTACACCCTCGCACCCTTCTTTAGATATACGTTGAAGAGATAACACTTTGTTTTAAGTGAGTCGCGTTTTAAGATTGAAACGAGTCAGGTCAGACATGTAGTCTGTGTTTAGTTTTTGGGCGTTTACGCCATGACTCGTAATTAGGGTTTAGAACAGTAGCTTAGAATTAATGTAAAAATATGTGTAAATAAAAAGTGTATAAAGTTAAAATCAGTGTTATATATTGTGTGTGCCATCTATCCAAAATATGCTCATAACTCTATCATCACGTGTAAGTGTTTAGTGATAGTGTGAGTGTATAAGGGTGTTCCGTCTCAGTAAAGTGGTGGACAATCCAGCAAGCGTCCACCAGTTAGAAGAAACAGTGTCATCGTTGGGATAAAAGAAAGTAAGAGAAAACATAATCTTCATCCCCCCCCCCCCCCCCCCCCCTGTTACATTCTCAAAGTACATTATATGTCTTGTCTATAAGTTGAAAATTGCTTGTAACTATTTAAAAGGGGAAATGTTTTATTGGGGTTTCTGAGAACCATAACAATGAACGCTCATTACTGAATTGAGCAACTGGTAGTGCCAAAATGTAAAATATGCACCAGGTACAGGATTGTATTGAGTTATACCCCAATACCCCAATAAAACTTTCCCCCTTTTAAATAGTTACAAGCAATTTTCAACTTTCTTAGATATATAATGTACTTTGAGAAGAAACTATATTTGCGTGAAACGTAAAAATATTCACAGCAGCAAAGATTAGGATTAACACAGAGGATTTAAAAGTCATTTGTTCAAATGAAATCTGGACGAGGTATAACAAGTATTGTTCTAAGAACAAGAATTCAAAATACGGTACAATTTTTTATTTATCGAACAAAGTGGTTGCTATAGGCCGGTTTTAATCTTTGGTTAAAGTGTTAACGGTTAGTTAAATAAGCTAAACTGAAACGAAATGAACTGTCAGATAACAAATTTATCATTGTTGTCAATAATTCGATTTAATATTGTTTATTTAACTGCAGAAAATAGTATATGTTCGTTTACAATTTTTTTCACTACTATTCACTATTATTCACCCACTATTATTTACCTTTATTTGACATGAGAAATTGTTTTTCACTACCGCTTGCTTGTAACCACGGTAACCTAGGTCAATAATAATTTATTATTAACCTTGGTCTATAATGCAAACTGTCACTTTTCAATCAAACTCAAGCCTCCAAATCTAAATATTATTTAACTCATTAAACTCAAGAAAGGTGTTAAGTATATAATTTAAATTTGCCACTATAATTTTCAATTGACCTACGCTGCCGCCTCGCCTGGCCACTGTGCTGTTTTGGTGAAAATGTGAAATATTTGTAGATGTAGGATTGAACAAATCACTATTATTATCACTATTACTACATACGATGTGTGTATGTGTGTGTGTGTGTGTGTGTGTGTGTATGTATGGATGTTGGAGGGACGATTCCTCAAAAACTATAAGACAAAAAATATTTAACTGCAGTTTCTTCAACCTGATATTCCTGGAAAGAGCTGAAAAGGTAACAATTGAACAACCGGATGTAGTAGTTTCTTAGAAAAATTCTTCTAAATATAATTTTTTGGAAATTTTTTTATTAAATATTAAATAACATAACATTCTTCATCTAATACACTTAAAATTTTCATTATATCTTGTATAGATTTAGAGATAAAGACACTATAATATATAGAGTAATTTAATCGCAGAGGCTAAGGCACTAAGGAAACCAGTTGACAAATTCCAATGTTTATAACATAGTTCGTAAATGACAAATGTCTTTGTCAAAAATCAACAGTTTTAGTGACATTCTGATAGCTTTTTCTGGGAAGTATATTTAATCTTTCTTATTGTTTTATTAATCAAATATTTGAAATTATAGGTAAAATGCATATATCAACCAGAAATACCGCCAATCTGGTTAATGAATTTGAAGAATCTCTGACATTTAGGAACTTCCTCATAAAATGAAAAATAGATATAATTAGAATTATATGTGTGCAGAAGACATGTTAAATACAATAAAAAAACAATATTTGGGTAAAGTTCTATAATTTTTTGTTATAAAACGACGGTTCGAAAGCGAAGTGCAATACAATACTTATATAGCCTAATATGGAAATGGCGAGAGGTCTTGTGCTGGCCGCAACAGATTTTTATGTGGAGGGTAAACAACGAAAGATTAAGAAAAACAGTCCTAGTGCAATATTACAATAATTTAGAAAATAGTTTGAAAATATTGAATTTTGAGAAATATAAAGTAGAATTACGATTATATATAGCCGCTAGGTACATACATTGATAATTATATTTTTCTTATGTTAAAATTGCACAAATTGGCTTAAAGCTAAATAAAGTTTATTTTATTTTATTATTATTGAATTGATACATCATATTATTCTAAATCCATCTGCAAAACATATTCAAAAATATTATTCTGTTTACCATCTTTTGATATTCCTCCATTGTATTTGTTATGAGAAAATAATATATGAAATGGATTCGTCACACATGTTACTTTATGATAAAAATATTTTGACGTATTCAGTCAGTTTGACGTCTCTCGGTAACAACCATCAAGCTTCAGGGAATTTTCAAGCGGCAGTATTGGCAAACTCATCACAGGTGACTATTAGCGGATCCAGGGCCGTATTTGCATAATTCTGTCATAATTCCATCCGTCAGCCCACAAGCCCGCCACAAATGGGGAATATTAAGTCGTGATGAAAGATTCGAGGAAGATAAAAGAAATCGAAAATGCGTCAGGGTTTTTCCTATAGATAATTAAATACTAATGGTCTTCTTGTACGATTTTTATCGATTATTAAAGAGGAGATATATTTAGGACACGCTATAGAATTATGATTGAGTATTCTTCAGAAGTTAGGTGATGAAATGTAAATTGGGAAAACAGAAAATGTTTTGAAAAATTTACAGATATAGTCACAGAATAGACATTCATACAGAAACGACAATCAGAGAGAGAAACGAAAATTAGAGAGAGAAAGAGTATGCCAACAAATTTAAAGGGCTAATCGAATAAAATCGGATTGTTTCGGCATATCTTCGTATCTTACGATTCTTTGTTCTTTTCATTATCTCTACGTAAACATTTTCCGTCAGGGGTCAATAATAAAAGTATATTGAGACACACAAATTGATTTCTAATAAGAACAAATATGTTATATTTTCAAAAAATCGTTATCATAAGGAAAATCATTATATTTCACATATTCTGGAGGAACTGTTGTCTCAGCTTGTCACGCCTATGTATTTTAGGGTTATGGCTAATTTAAGCAAACCAAACACGTCTTCTCCCTTTTGACATATGTCATTTTTTGAACCGTTTGTGAATTTTAGAAGTGTTGTTAGTTTCTAATAAAATGGAAAAAACGAAGAAGGTAGAATCGGGAGGACTTGTTTGTTCATATAAAAACTATATAAGGAGATTTAAAAAATGGAGAAAGCGAAATGTAAGTTTTTTTCGTTTCCGAAAGATCCATAAATGTAAGTAATGCAAAACGACTTCTATATCCTGCAAAATGTATATTCACTTAATAAATATAGGTGTAAAATGTGGCTCAAGGCCTGAGGAAGAGAAGATTTTATGGAGAAGGATATTTGGGACATATTCATTGAATCTGACGTTTGTGTTTCCCAAGTCAAAGATATAGAAAATTCTGCATTGTATTGAATTTGTAAAATTCACGTATTTGTTCAATAAAAACATAATTATGTGTTTATTTTATGATTTCTTCTTAATTCGTTAATAAAATTAAAATTTTAGTACTTTTGTGTTCTAATTTTTCTTTAGCCATATAAAACATTTTAAATTTCGCGCGTAAATTTGCCAACAAATTTAAAGTTCAAGGTCATAAACATCAAATCGCAACAACAATGGTGTGAACAAGGAGTGTCGCTTCTGTATATGTCTATTCTGTGATATAGTTTCAGAAATATTGTCGGGTCCTACAATAAAACTATAATGCCCAGCTTGCCCGGTTTCTCCAGAGCAACTTAAGACTTAAGTCGTCGCTTATTCCTAAGTTTCACTTTAAACCGTTGCACCACGGAAAAATGTCAAGTTGAAAAATCTGTTGTAGCCAGCACAAGACCTCTCGCCATTTCAATTTTATGTTATATAAGTATTGTATTGCTTGTTATTATCGAACCGTCGTTTTATAACAAAAAGAAATTACAGAACTTTACCCAAATATTGTTACCTTCCGTCACCTTTAGGTAAGGAAGGTATTGTCGTTGGTCAAAAAATAACTCCAATACTACAATTCTAAAAATTATAATTCTTTCGTACTCCTCTTCTTTACATCCATATGAAGAGCTGATTAGAATTTGGTTATAATTGACCCACCGGAAGTACCCTTATTTGAAGTTTTTAACAGTTTTTCTTGAAAAAACGCAGTTAAATATTATTTTTCGACATTTTGTGATTATCAATATGAAAGAATATCTTATTCTCTATACGGTTTGATTATACAGTTTCGTTCATATTCGATAGATATAGAGTTATAGAGACATTAAGAGAGATTAACGTTCAAAAATTAGTCAGCTTTTGCTAAAATTATGGAAACAGCAGATATATTAAAAAAAAAATTAATTGACAGATGTCAGTGTCAAATGCAAAACCAAAAAAAGTTGAAAGTATAGGGTCAGAAAGTTATGTGTGAATGTGATAGAGTGTCCCTCCAAAGAGAAGAAGGACTGTGTAGCAGAAGATTTGAGAGAGGAAGAATTGTGTGAAGATGCGTTGGACAGGAATGATTAAAAGAGAAGAGTCAGAAACAGCGACCCCTAATAAAATAAGGAAAGGAACTTTCGGTATAGAATTTGTAAAAAATAGTGTGTTCGTGTTACAATTTTGCTGGATATATAGAATCTTTTCCAATGAACTTTTGATATGGGATTTGTACAAAATACATTGAATTGACGGAAGGTTTTGTGCTGGCCACAACAGATTTTTTTTATTGTATTTAACATGACTTCTGCACACATACAATTCAAATTATATATATTTTTCATTGTATAAGGAAGTTTCTAAATGTCAGAGATTCTTACAATTCATTAACAAGATTGGCGGGATTTCTGCTAGATATATGCATTTTACCTACAATTTTAAATATTTAATTAATAAAACAACAAGAAAAATTAAATGTACTTCCCAAAAAATGCTTTGAGAATATCACTAAAACTGTTGATTTTTGACACTGACATTTTCCCATAAATGTCAGATTGAGGAATTCATAGTTAAAGAGTCTTACAATTTTTGAGTAATCGTCCCTCCAATACACACACACACACACACAATCATAAAACATCGTAACATTGAGTGCCAAACTGACAGTTACAAAACAACCTATAAAAATAAAATATTCCTTTCATTTTTACAAATTTTCAATTTCAAATAAAATTTAATGTGCAACTCGGCATTTTATCACTCATACGGTTTGTTTTCCTCGACTTTACGGCCTCGGCAACAAATTCCATATTCGTGATAAAAAGTAGAATTTCATTGCCTTGATACATAAATAACTATTATTATGACTATAACTAAATTTGATGTTGTGAAATCAAAAATATTTGTAAGTGGCTTGTCGAAATAATAATTCTAAAAATATCTGTAGTAGGTACTTGATGATAAAAACTGGTAAAGGTGGTCTTAAATATTGTAATATCATTTTATCTGATTGAAACCGCTGTGAAAACATTGTGTACGAATTTTAAAATAATATTTTTCTCTTGTAAATTTCGACATCAAAATATCTACCTACTCGTTTATTTTATAAAAAGTTAATAGCGTAGAAAAAAAATCCATTAAATACGTAGGTACGTTTTGTTATTTTTTCATTTCTGTTATATTACCATTCTTAAACACTGAACAAATTGGTTAACAATGAAGAATTTCATTTTATCATTTAATAATATTTATTTTTACACACCTTGGAGGCGAATAATTATGGTGGTATTATAACCTTACCTATGTCATTGCACAAATATCAACTTTTTACCTCTCGCTAAGAGAGGTATTGGATTCACGCTAAAATTCGCATATCTATATTTTACTGAATAAGCACGATTTAAGGTCTCTAGAATGCGATTATAACATTTTTAAAATGATGTGTGTGTGTGTGTGTGTGTGTGTGTGTATGTATGGATGTTGGAGTCCTCAAAAACTATAAGACTTAAGAACTGTTTAACTAAGGATTCCTCAATCTGACATTCCTGAGAAGAGCTGAAAAAGTTTTGGTAACAATTGAACAATAACAAAGTAGTAGTTTCTTAGAAAAATTCTTCTAAATATAATATATAAAAAATTTTGTTATTAAATATTGAAGAACATAAAATTCTCCATCTAATATACTTATAATTTGTATTATAAAGATAGTATAATATATAGAGTAATTTAATCGCAGAGGCTAAGGCACTAAGGAACCAGTTGACAAATTCCAATGTTTATAACATAGTTTGTAAATGACACATGTCAGTGTCAAAAATCAACAGTTTTAGTGACATTCTGTTAGCTTTTTGTGGGAAGTAAATTTAATCTTATTGTTTTATTAATTAAATATTTAAAATTATAGGTAAAATGCATATATCCATCAGAAATACCGCCAAATCTTGCTAATGAATTGGAAGAATCTCTGACATTCAGGAACTTCCTCATACAATGAAAAATAGATATAATTAGAATTGTATGTGTGTAGAAGACATGTTAAATACAATAAAAAAACAATATTTGGGTAAAGTTCTGTAATTTTTCGTTATAAATTTAATAGTCTAATATGGAAATGGCGAGAGGTCTCGTGCTAGCCACAACAGATTTTTTTGACAGTTTTAGAAAAAAAATAATTTTGGTGACATATCCTATTAAATTTTCAGTCACATTTCGATAAATGTATTTACTATATCGCGCTAAGTACATTTTCGTTTCGAAGTAAACTTTTGACATTTATGTGTACTGAATATAAAAAAATGCGTAATAAAAATTATAAAAAATGTTGAAAGTGTTATAAATTCGTCGAAACACATTTATCACCTTCACACGCGCTCAGAATTTATTACTTCATGATAAGTGGCTATATTTTTCATTCCGACTCGTAAAAGAAAAATTTACACCATATCTCAATTTGAAATATTCGGTTCGATGAATACTTAATGCAAATTAGTTACTATAAATACAATAACTCATACTCTTATGAAAAACAATAGTGGCCGACGAACAATACCTAAAATTCTAGTAATGCCGACAGAATGTACCACAACTCCTGAAACCTTAGATAAAAACTTCAGAAATCTGTATACTTCTCAATGCGCTGATTCCAGATTTTGAAACCGCAGGTCGATACCTCTTTTCGTTCTCGAGATATTTAAATTCAAAGTTTTGCTCAAAACTGCCCATTTTTGGGCAATAACCCAAAAATGGGTAGAGATATGAATTCGGCCATTCGATTCTACAAGCAAAATTACATAAGTACACCATTTTTCAGAATTTTTGAACACCGCATACAATCTCTAAAGCAAAATAACTGAAAATGGCAAAAAATCGCAAAAATATAAGGTGTACCCCTTACGATTTTTTCAGATTTTGCCCAATTTTAGGGGTTTTTAAACTTTTATTCGTAAAAAATAAACCGGTTGATCAAAAATTATAAAAATTGGTTTACTTATGTAATTTTGCCCGTAAAATCGAATGATCGTGTCGTCAAATTCATATCTCGACCCATTTTTGGATTGCTACCAAAAAATAGGTAGTTATGAGCAAATCTTTAAATCTAAATATGTCGAGAACAAAAAGAGATATCGACCTGCGGTTTCAAAATTGGGTAGATATATAAACTTGGTAGTAATATTATTTGCTTGTAAAGACAATGTTACGTAAGTGCACGCATTTTTAGAGTAATGTATCTAGTAGCGCAAATAACTCCATGGAAACCAGTTGAAAAATTAAAATGTTTGTAATTGACAGAAAAATGTGAGTTGTCAGAGTCAAAAATCCATTTACATTATCGAAGGCTTTTTCTGGGAAGTACATTTAATATTTCTTATTTTATTATTTAAAATTATAGATACATATGTGCACATCAGAAATACCGCCAAACTCGTCAATGAATTTGAAGAATCTCGAACATTTAGAACAGCAGGAGCTAACTTATAGAATGAATTAAAAAATATAAAAATATATTAATAATTAGAATTTATGTGTATGTACCAGAAATGTTAAACACAATATGTACGATATGGAATTGATATGTACTAATATGGAAATGGCGAGAGGTCTTGTGTTACCCACAACAAATTTTTTCATATATGTTCTTGTAGTACTGTCTCTAACAAATTTATACTAGCCGAGTCTATATCAATTTTATTCATATGAATTGGAGTTAAAACCTATACTTCATTCTCAAACTCTTTAGTATGTACTTGTAGGACATTCTCTTTTTATTCATATTACCCAATATTTGTTATAATTTTGTTTTATTTTATGTGATGATAAATAAGGTTTTCTTTTCGTATGAAAATTAAGTTATTAAATTTCAAGATTCTACATTAACTCCGAATATGCTTCCCAAACTTTACAATATAATAAATTCTCTTTCCAAACATCTGATATAATTTTCCTCTTACTGCATATGTAAACATCTATTCACTTCGCTTGAAGTTTTGTTAATCTTTTAGTGTGTAAACCCTTTGAAATATAGTGTAAACAAAGATTATCCGCTCGCTTATTTACCTTGCCGCCGTCTTAGGTGCGAAGTGCCGGATCAAGGGTGCCTTGACTCGCTGGGCGTCGTCATGGCGACGCTCATTTCGTCCTAATTAGACAAACGGCGGCGACGCGACGCCCATTTAACCAGGCGTGTTTCGAATACTTCTACGTGTTGCGCTGGTGTATATGTTGAACTTGAAGGATATATGCGCTGATACTTTGATGATGAAGGTATACGAAAGAACGGAAGTTGGTTTGGGAAAATTCTTGAAAGTTTGTGGAATTTGTGTATTGGAACAATTTTGCCAGAAGTGCGGGGGAGTTTCGAAACAAAACAATTAACTTGCAACGAAATGCAAGAGGTAACTTAGTTTTAGTTAAGCAATTCAAAATATAAACGTCTGTCTTCACTCCTCAATATTAACAACTGGTCAAAAAAAATCACCCATGAATAGAAAATTCAACCGCGGTTATCGTGGTAATTTTACGTGGTAACTGAAAAGTTACGGTTCTCGCGGTAAGCAGTCGAACGCATTGGCAATTCATGGTTATTAATAAATAAAATAAATATATAATCACGGCATATTACCCATTTCTGGGTGTGCCATTATCTACAATACATGTAGACATCGGTAATGATGACGATATATTTTACCGTGTGGGCGCTTACCAGGCGTCACCTCACGGGCACTCATAGCTGGTGTGGAGAGTGCACCACAGGGGTCACTTTTGTGCCATTTAAAATTGGAAATATTTGGCGTCTGGTTATTAATAGCTGTCAAAATCATTTTAATATACATCGCAAGATTCGATACTACTTGTTTTTGGTATCATGGTAGGGTAGTTGTTTTTAGATCAATCTATATTAAGTGACGATAGTAGTTCCGATGAAGATGAAAGAGGTCATTTACATATATTTGTATATGTACATACCACTAATAATTAATTTCATACTTTTAAGTTTTCAATAACAGAACATGCATACAAAATTATTTGTGTTTACATCAAAAGTTAGGTTAGACTACAAATTACCACAAAAACCGTGCTCTGAGCCCGGTAACGGCGGTAACTAAAATTTACCATACATTTCCGTTACCGCGTTCGTAAATAGTATTGGTAACCTGAAAAAAAATACCGGTAACGTCGTGGTTCAATTTTCGAACATAGTAGAAGTATGTTGTGTCTTTAAAATAGAGGGATATGGCTGAACCACAGATTCCTGAGGCTAAAATAAGACGATTTATCTAAACTTGCTTCTACCGGAAAGTGTACCATTTAGCCAGTATTCTGCTTCAAAGTTCTTCGAAAACAAATTATTTTGCTTATAGTAACAGAACGCTTTATTCGATTTGGATGAAATTTAGTGTGACAGTTCTTATGGTTATGTCATCTTTTAAGATGATACTTGTTAAAAGTGAACCACTAATGTAAGAAACTTGGGTGTCCCAACATTGATTAGACACGCCGATAACGTAAAATTATTATTTTTTTTCAGAAAGATACATTCAATAGTAAACTTTTCTCTCTTTATGTAATGTGTGATATCTGTTACCGTTCACACAGAAAAAAATCTGTTGTGGCTAGCACAAAACCTACCGTGAATTCGATGTATTTTGTACAAATCCCAAACCAAAAGTACACATACTATTTTTCACAAATTCCATACCAAAAGTTCCTTTACACTATGTAAATTGCACTTGACACATCCTTCTTTCTTCTTCAGCTTTTTCCTACTTTATTAGGGGTCGTTGTTTCTCACTCTTCTCTTTCACTCATTCTTGTCCAACGCATCTTCTTCACACAGATCTTCCTCTCTCAAGTTTTCTGCGATATAGTCCTTCCATCTTCTCTTTGGCCTTCCTCGTACTCCCGGCATTGAGGCGAGACTGTAACTGCAAGTCACTTGCGAGGGATACTATGACTTATACTATTTTTAGATCCTATATTTTCCATATTTGGTTTTTCACTTGACACTAACATCTGTCAATTAGAATTTTTTTAATGTATCTGTTGTTTCCATGATAAATAGCAACGCTGACTGTTTTTTAAAAGTTAATCTCTTTATAATGATTTAACTTTATGTATATCTATTGAATATGAAGGAAAATATATAATCAAACCGTATATAGAGAAGAGCATTTTTTTTTTAATTTATAACATAAAATGTCAAAAAATATTTAACTGCGTTTTTTTTTTTAAGAAAAACTGTTAAAAACTTCAAATAAGGGTACTTCCTGTAGATTAATTATAACCAAAATCTAATCAGCGCTTCTTATGGATGTAAAGAACAGGAATACGAAAGAATTATAATTTTTAGAATTGTAATATTGGAGTTATCGCTGGAGAATAATTTGTCACACACACACACACACACACGGACACACACACACACACACACACACACACACACACACGTACACACACACACACACACACACACACACACACACACGTACACACACATACAGACATCATCTTAAAAATAGTAAATTCGTATTCTAGGGACCCTAAAACGTGCCTATTCATTAAAAAATTAACCCCTGAATTTTTTGACCAAAGACAATACCTTCCTTACCTAAAGGTGAAGGAAGGTAAAAATAAAATCTGAGTGTCTGTATCGCTAAATTTTTAAAATTAATTTTATCTAGCAGTCTGCCTAAATGCCAAACATCTAATTTTTAATGACAGTAACGAGTGATCAATCTTCTTAACTTGTTTAGGAGTAAGCTAAGATATGTTGGTAATCATCATATTTATAATAATGGTAGTAAAATACTATTAGGCCGAACAAACGTATGATACTAATTTTCGAATATTTCACGTAAGAAAATAGTCACAGGAAGATAGGTGCAGTTTGATCTAGTTTTTCGACTGGAACTCCGATATCATCCAATCAAACAAGATCAAACTGCACCAATCTTCCCATCATTATTTTCTTACATGGAATGAAGTATAGTATGTTTTTTATTCACAAAAAAGTTTCTGAAAATTAACTTTCGCCAAAACAGTCTAATGCAAAACGGACTTCATTCAAATAAAATTCAAATCTGAATTTCAAATGATAAATAAATACGATCAACGTTTCTTGCTAATTTCTAAATAATCTTATCGGGCGTAAAGAAACTCAGTCCATTGTGTTTTCAAATAAGTACAGACATCTTGAAGAGGAAGAAGAATAATTCTAACGCAAGGAAAAGAATCTCTCTTGAGTGAGACTAAATTTAAATAATCAGATCCAGCGTCTGTCAACCTTCATCAACTCGATAGCCCCTCTTGTCTTTTAATTTCATCTTGTATGGAAAACCCTGCCGGCTATATCTCACAGGACTATTTAGGATAGAACTTTTTATAATAGTCACGCTAGAATAATTGATAATTATGTTTAATTCCATATTGTCACGCAAAGTACAAATTTTGTTTCCCACAGCATAGGTATTTTTATTAATTAGCCAGAAAAAATAATGAAATTTGATTATTTGAATTACCGCCATGTATGACGTAGAATTACGCCGCACCAATGAATGCCGTAAAGCCATAACGTTTGTTTGTACGGGTAATGTAGATCTCCTGTTTGACGTTTCAACAATAGTTTGGAGGTTAGTATTTTAGTTTGTCTTTTTGGTATCGATATTTTAAATTACATGCACGATTTAAAATATACTGGTTATGCCACTTGTCATGTTTTTCATTGTTTCTGATGGTCCGCTTGATACGTGTTTCCTTAAATAATCCGCTAGATGCGCTACGTGAGAACGACCCTACCAAAGCAAACTATTTTTACATAAAATATAAAAAATGAAATGCATAATGAATTTATTTTTAATATAAATTTATATATTTAATGGAAACCTGAATCAATACATTGTTAGAATTTAAAATTGGAAAAACTAAATTAATTGATAGAACCGTACGCTTCCAGATTTCCATTCGGTAATATTATCTTCTTCCCAAAAATGTTTTCGACAAACAACATCATTCAATCTTAATTCGCGATCATCTCTACTAATTGCACATTGCCATTTTTTAAAAAGTGATATATCGAGTGGAGCAGCAAACAGAGATCCTTTTTCAGTGGATTTCTTGTAACCGGTTTCACATCTAGGAATGAAACATTTTCTATTTAATTTTCTTTTCATTTTGCATTAATTGCAATATCTTTCAACAAAATATTTATATTACATTACATATAATACGAATATGTACTTCAAAACCTGTTTTATTTAACTTTCTATAAGATATAACATGTAATATTTTCAAAATGACGTGCAAATAACAAGTGTCAGTTGGGTCGTTCTCACGTTTCGCCTCTAGCGGAAAAAACGAGGAAACACGTATCGCTTTGGACCCTCGTTTTGTGTAGAATGGCACAACAAGTATATTTTAAATCGTGATTACACGTAACTACCTATGTGTTTATTTGTGAAGCAATTAATATATTTGAGAGACCAGAGAGAGAGAGAAATATGAACTAATGTCAAATTCAAATTCGTGAAAACCTATAGCTCGTGTAAATTTTATTTTTATAATTTTATTATTTTAATTCTGCAAAAAACTGATATCCCATGGTAACCTCCTAAGTACACCTTGAAAAAGAACCACTCGGTATATCTCCATAATCTTGTAATTCAAAATTCCATTACATTTTGCTTATTTTCTTAACGCTCACAGAACTTTGTAAATATTTTTTCTCGGGATGTGAAAAACTAGTTAAGAACTTCTTGCAAACATGTAAAGCTTAATGCAGAAGTCTCTCTACAAGTTCTTATAAAGAAATTCAAAAAACAAGAATCCGAAATACGGAAGTGAAAAGTTTTTTATGCGAAAAAATATTCATATAATAAATATTTTAGACATGTAACAGAAAAAACATACAAGAATTTCAGATTCCTGAGGCTAAAATAGGACGATTTAACTAAACTTGCTTCTACCGGAAAGTGTACCATTTAGCCAGTATTCTGCTTCAAAGTTATTGGAAAAAAAAAATTTTTTTCTTATAATAACGAAACACTTTATTCGATTTGGATGAAATTTGGTATGACAGTTCATATGGTTTAAGTCATCTTTTAAGATGATACTTGTTATTATTAGTGAACCACTAGTGTATGAAACTTAGGTGTCCCAACATTGATTAGACAGTAACTTTTTACTGGTCACGCCAATAACGTGAAATTATTATTTTTTTTTTTTTTCAGAAAGATCCATTCAATAGTAAACATTTCTCTCTCTTTGTAATTTGTGATATCTGTTACGTTTCACACAGAAAATAATAAATCCTGAGTGATTTTTTAAAATAAATTTAATCTAGCAGTCTATCCAAATATCTAACAACTAATTTTTTATGACAGTAACAATTGTTTATGGGTTATCAAAAATTTTCTTCACAATATTCTAAAATTAGTAACATCCGTTTGTTCGGCCTAATAGTATTTTGCTACCATTATTATAAATAAGACGATTACATATCTTAAGGCGGATTTATGCAGCCATTTTCATTTACATTTACTTTTTAAATGTACCTATTCATACAAAAATATATAACAAAAATAAATGAAAATGAAAGCATGCGCACATATAAAAATACGCTGACAGATGATGAACGTTATAACCCGACTTTCATTGGAATAAAATTTATTAATAAAAATATTCAACAATAGTGACAGCGAAGAAGTTATGAGTTTAGTTTTAAACGTGTTACTGCAATAAAAAAAACCGTAAAAAGAAACGATATCGGAGATACATAATGTCATGTCGTAAACGCATGCGCCATTTATAATTTTCATTTATTAGATAAAAGTTGGCCATCTTTAAAAATAAATGAGAATGAGAGATAAATGAAAACGTAAATGAAAATGGTGTATGCATGGCTACATTGGTTTACATACATTTATCTTTTAAATGAAAAAAAAATTAAATTAAATGTAAATGAAAATGGCTGCATAAATCCGCCTTTAGCTTACTCCTAAACAAGTTGAGAAGATTGACATTTAGCCATGCGGACACTCAGATTTAATTTTTTTCTCCATGTGAACCGTAACAGATGCCTATCACAAATTACACAGAGAGAGAAAAGTTTCCTATTGAATGTATCTTTCTGAAAAAAATAATTT
Source organism: Ophonus ardosiacus (assembly GCA_943142095.1). Taxonomy (NCBI): domain Eukaryota; kingdom Metazoa; phylum Arthropoda; class Insecta; order Coleoptera; family Carabidae; genus Ophonus; species Ophonus ardosiacus. The sequence continues at coordinate 42,450,156 of OW964835.1, forward strand.
CACGTTATCGGCGTTGCCATTAAAAAATTACAGTCTAATCAATGTTGGGACACCCAAGTTTCATGCATTAGTGGTTCTTTAATAATAACAAGTATCATCTTAAAAGATGACATAACCATATAAACTGTCATACCAAATTTCATCCAAATCGTACAAAGCGTTCTGTTATTATAAGCAAAATTAATTAATTTTTTTGGCACACTTTCCGGTAGAAGCAAGTTTAGTTAAATCGTCTTATTTTAGCATCAGGAATCTGTGGTTAAGCCATGTCCCTCTATTTTAGAATCACCTGTATATGGTACAATATCATACTCTTTTACTAATATATTTAATCTGTTCAATCACACCATTCACCACTAAGCCACTAATAAATATAACTCCGGTCTGCCATTGACAAATACAAGCTGCGGGTAGGATGAAGTATGTCCCTTATTCATTTGAGCAGTAAATTACTCATTAATCAATTTATTGAATTAGCTTTGCGTCGCTATCGCTGGTGTCTCAGTGTCCCGGAATAATCGGAAGAATCCCGTTTTCGAAGCTGAAAGATAGATGGCTGCGCCAAGATCTATTCTTGTACTCCGTCATTAGCAAAGGATCACTCCACTGTAATTTAATATTTTGAACTATTGTTCGTTTAATTTTTACGCAATTCGTAGTATTAAAAGGTCTTAATTGTCTTTATTTCAACTGCATTTGAGTCAATATGACGTCACAATGATACTGACAATAAATTTCTAATAAGAGCGAAACACATGTCTACAACTGCTATTGAGCGATTACACCACGAACAACATTTTTTAGTTTTTATAACTTTACGCTTACGATATACGAGGTGTAGCAATTAAATAACAAGATTGATCTTAGAACAATGACAATGTATAAAATTACACAAAACAAATATTCCCACCGTCAATGTACTCTCCTCCCCGAACCCTACACCGCCCGATGCGAATATTCCATTGTTAATGCCTGCAGGCCTTTTTTGTTAGGTTTTTTCATAAGACTACCGCTTTTCTATAACTACATCTCGGTCCCGAATTTGGTGCCTTTTAACGCAGAATTACAATTTGGGAATAAAAGCAAGTCACATAGCACTAGGTCAAGTGAGTACAGTTGATGGACCAACACGGTGATTTTGTATTTCGTCAAAAATGTCTTGCCGGACAGGGCGTTTAGTTCCGGCGCGTTGTCTTCATGGAGAATCTATCACATTTCAGCCCTTTTTCTTCTCACCCGTGCATGAAGGGTTATCAAAACTTTCTTGTAATATGCTTGGTTCACTAAATGCCCCCCAGGCACCCATGTGAACAATCACTCGCATTTCGAAAAAATACAATGTCAGTGCACAGCCGAGGCGCTAATCGTCTCCAATCTCTTTTCTTCCTTCTTTAAATCTACTGAACTGCTCGAAAACATGAGTACTAGATAGACCCTCATCACCATAAACATTCTTCAACAATTCGTCCATTTCTGTAGCGGATTTTTTAAGTTTCACACAGAATTTCATATTGACATTAACATAATTCCGGCGGAGCACGAGAAAGTAGTTAACTTCAATCAAAGGCTACTGCCGAACGGTTTGCCTAATTATCTTGAAATTTTAACAGTTAATCACCCCAATTCTGCAAGAAAGTTGTTAAGTCTTAGCAACGTTGCTAAAAATTTTAACCAATAAAAACAAATGTAAAGCCTGTCATTTTCATGGGGTCCCGTGGCCACGTGCCTGAGTGTCTGGTCGCGAACCTAGGGGAACCGGGTTCGATCCCGACTGACGCCAAATATTTCGAATTTTAAATGGCACAAAAGTGACCCCTGTGGTGCACTCTTCACGCCAGCTATGAGTGCCCGTGAGGTGACGCCTGGTAAACGCCCACACGGTAAAATATATCGTCATCATTACCGATGTCTACATGTGTTGTAGATACTGTCACACCCAGAAATGGGTAATATGCCGTGATGATATATTTATTTTATTTATTTATTTATTCAGTGTTTGTAAAACTTAACAACTTTCTTACAGAATTGGGGCGATTATCTATTTCGTGACTAGTCAGGGATATATAAATTTCACTCCGCATTTTAGGCTCCGGTTTCTGAACTATATTGAATCGGATTATTGCCAGCAATGGTCATATGGTTTTACAGTTCATTTCGTTTCAGTTTTGTTCATTTAACTGTTAGTTAAAATTTTAACCGCAGATTGTAAAACTGCCCCTTGCTGGTCAAGTTTGACTTTAACATCAAACGAAACATAATTGGAAATATGAAATTTCCAATTATAATTATCGATTATACAGCTTGTTATGAATGATTGCCATCTATCAAACACCCTTCTCATATTATCCCTATCGTTTTATCCTGAAGTATTATCCCTCCATAGCTCTCTTGATCATTAATCCACCTAATCTGGTAGCGGCCATTGTTCTTTACAACGCAGCTGACCTCCGAACTTTGTGGGCGGTCTTTGTGACCTGTGATCCAGCCTGCAGACTCCCTTTCCTGTGTGGGTGGAAGGGTTGCTTAATTACGTGTTATCTGAGCCTGTTTTATAGTAAAGAACAGAGAGGGTGCTGATGATCAAACAAAATTAATTTTAAATTAGACAAAAGTAATAAATGTCCACAATGGGGGATTACACCATTTTTTTTTATAATTTCATCTGAAAATATTAGGAAAACTAAGACTATTGATGAAAATCCGGTGAAAAAATTCCAATTAATAAGCGAGTTATGGTCTCCCGAATTTTAAAAAGATTGACGTGACGTCACATTTATGTGTTTTTATATCAAACTGTTTTCATCATGGACCTAAATGTTCTTGAAACATATGCTATTTTAAGTTATATTTACATAAAAATAAATGAATATTATAACACTGTATAAGTCTACATACTTTATAATTACAGGTGTATTTAAATTATTAAGTTTAATGCAAGAAATTTATGTTAAAATAAAAACTGTTTGAAAGCTGCTGTACAGGAATGTTAGCCCCTCCTTTCGAATTTGAATTTCTTAACTTCCATTGGTAGTAATCCCCACCTCCTAACATGCTATTTGTAATGCATGTATAGGTGGTCTCTCGGTCGCCAATCAAAATATTTTCATATTAGTGTCGAAGCGCTATAACAAAAAACCCTTTCTTTCCGAAATATCTCAATTATACCATTTCATTTTTTTTATTAATACTCGTTATTCAGCAAATACATTCGTATTTTTTTACTATTTTCCTTCAATTCGATTGAGCCGTAATCCCCCATTCTTTCTCGAAATAATTATTTTATAATCTTAGAACCACATTCACCATTGTCGTATTTCTCAATAAAAACTGTAATTCGGTCATAAATTCATCTTTTATTTCCAATGCGCCATCAAACTAACCTCATTTACCTTACTAAAATATTAATTCAGGCTAATGCATTGAGTTAAATTACTTTATCCTATCCTTCTCATTTTGTGACGTCACTATCTTAGGCAAGATGACGTCATCAAATATGCAGGTTAGGTTACAGGTAATCTGTTACACTTCCAGGACTGTGAATATTTCAGGTTGGTTTTATGACGCTGTTTGTGCCATCTCTCGGGGAAAATAAGAACCAAGGCAAATGGAAGACGAACGAGTGTTTACTTGTCAAAAGAGCTTTGAATTTTGAAATAAGGGTTTGCTTTTGCTAGGCACTTGAATAAAAATTAAATACAATTAGGGAAGAAAATTTTTATAATGATCAGGGAAGGAAATTTTTTTGGAATACAAAATATAATAAAATGAATGCATTGTACCTATAGAGTATTGTTTTCATTTGATAAATATGAAATTATTTTCATCTTTAGCAAATTTCGATCGAATAATTGGCAATTTCAAAAAGGCTATTTAATTTTTTAAAATCTGAGTATTTTACCAACCTAATTAAATAATAAATAACAAAGCAAATACAGAAATAATTATTATAATCACCTTTTTGTGTCATTTTCTTTTTCTTTTTTGAAATCAGATATACTTTGTTATCAGATTTTCTTTCTTGTAATTTAACATATTATTCATTATAACGACTCATCGTTTTTTACCTCTCGCTAAGAGAGGTATTGGAATCATGCTAAAAATCGCATATCCAGATTTTAGTGGATAAGCACGTTTTAATATCCCAATAATCCGATTATAACATTTTTACGATGATGTCCGTATGTGTATGTGTATGTGTATGTGGATGTTGGAGACACGGTTTCTCAAATACTATAAGACTTAAAAAATATTTAACTGCAGTTTCCTCAATATGGCATTCCTGGGAAGAACTGATTACATTTTGATAACAATTGGACAACCAGAAGTACTAGTTTCTTAAAAAAAAATCTAAAAATTTTTTGAAAATTTGTTATTACAAATATTAAAGAATATAAAAATCTCTGTCCGATACACTTAAATTTTTTATTATATCTTGTATATAGTTAGAGATAGGGAAATATAAACATATAAAATAATGTAAATATATCTCACAATCCATGGAAAACAAGTGGAAAAATGAAAATATTTGTAAAAACATTACTAAAGGCTTTTTCTGGGAAGTACATTTAATATTTCTTAATTTATTCTTAAGTAAATATTTATTATTATAGATACATAGGTATATTCCATATACCCTTCAGAAATACCGTCAATCTCGTTAATGAAAATGGAAGAATCTCGAACATTAAAGAAGAATAAGAGGAAACTTGTTCATGAATGAATTAAATAATATAAAAAAATGTAAAGCAGATATGTGTTTTTGTGAGTACCAGAAATGTTAAATTTTATACATTTATATTTTTTATGTAACAAAATGGATATGGCGAGAGGTATTGCGCTGGCCATAACAGATTTTTACCTCTCACTAAGAGAGGTATTGGATTTCAGTGAATAAGCACGATTTAAGGTACCTAGAATCCGATTATAACATTTTTAAAATGATGTCTGTGTGTGTGTGGATGTGTGTACGTGTGTATGTGTGTATGTCTGGATGTTGTAGACACGATTCCTCAAAAACCATAAGACTTAAAAATTGTTTAACTCTGGATTCCTCAATCTGACATTCCTGGAAAGAGCTGAAAAGGTTTTGGTAATAATTGAATAACCGCGAGTAGTAGTTTCTGAGAAATATTCTTCTAAATATAATTTTTTGGAAAGTTTTGTTATTAAATATTGAAGAACATAAAATTCTCCATCTAATACATTTAAAATTTTTATTATATCTTGTATATATTTAGAGATAAAGACACTATAATATATAGAGTAATTTAATCGCAGAGGCCAAGGCACTAAGGAAACCAGTTGACAAATTCCAATGTTTATAACATAGTTTTTAAATGACACACGTCAGTGTCAAGTATCAATAGTTTTAATGACATTCTGACAGCTTTTTCTGGGAAGTATCTTTCTGGTTTATGAATTGGAAGAATCTCTGACATTTCGAAACTTCCTCATACAATGAAAAATAGATATAATTAGAATTATATGTGTGTAAAATACATGTTAAATACAATAAAAAACAATATTTGGATAGAGTTCTGTATTTTTTTGTTATAAAACGACGGTTTGAAAGGGAAGTGCAATAAATACTTATATAGCCTAATATGGAAATGGCGAGAGGTCTTGTGTTGGCCACAACAGATTTTTTTTATATACTCATGTTTGATTTCCATAGTTCTTTTAAATAAATTTACAGAATATTCAACATAACTTTATTTTGGTGTTAATTATGCAAATGGTTTTATTTCATTTTGTACTTGTAATAGAATACGACAATCACTCACTTAGCAGTAAATATCTACCGTTTAGCTGAAATCATTCGCATATATTTGATTATATTTAACTATAGTTTCATACTCATAATGCATAATGGATTCTAAAACCACAAACAGTTTACATTATACATAACATAACTCATATTCAATGTACTTCTCCATACTAATATTGTATTCATACACAGACTAAAGTGAAATAGTTGTTTGTATATCAAAAGTGAAAAGTTTCTCATACTCTTTGAAGTTTGAGGTAAAAGTTCGGCTCCCGAGAGTAGCGAGGGCTGCAAAAAAACATTTTTTTATACGATCAAAAAGATTAATCGTTTTTTTCTTTAATATAATTAATAATGTTATATAATTTTCCATTTATATCATTAATTATTTGACTGTTAACCAATAATTATTCAGGTCATACAAAAAAAATGTTTCTAGGAGTGTACTCGTTGATAAAAATATTTCGCATGATACAAACAGAAATATCTTGAGCAAACAAAAGTCCAAACACATTCCATTCGGCACAATGTTCGATAAGTATTATCTTACCAAACAATACATTCTTAAGAGATTGTGTATTCGAGATACATACGTATTAAAAATGGCGTACGCAGAATTTTTTTAAGGGGAGGTCCAAAAATTTAAAAAATATACAGGATGTCTCATAACTCGCGCCCCAGACGAAACCGCCACTTGCCAACGACAATAAGTTGCCAACAAATAGAAGAAAATAATTTGCGGCTGCTTGCATAACGGAGTTACAAGACTTTTTAATCCACCAATCCCGGAAGGATATCTTGAGGTGTGATGATATTACAAAATAAAACTGGTTGCTAGGTTTTAAAAGTACTGAGTGAGTTACAAAATTTGATTGACTTACTGTAATTTTGACACTTTAGAGAAATATTTCGAATTTTAAATGGCACAAAAGTGACCCCTGTGGTGCACTCTCCACGCCAGCAATGAGTGCACGTGAGGTGACGCCTGGTACGCGCCCGCACGGTACAAATATGTCATCATCTTTACCGATAATTGCGATAAAGCAGATTATGGCACACTCAGAAATGGATAATATGCCGTGATGATATATTTATTTTATTTATTTATAAAATTCTCTATCCAATACATTGAACATTTTTATTATATCTTCCATAGATTTAAAGATAGAGAGAATAACAAATATAAAATAATCCCTTGTAATGAATTTCTCAGCCCAAACAACTCCATGGAAACCAGTTGAAAAATTAAAATGTTTGTAATTGACAGAAAATGTCAGTGTCAAATATTCAAATACTAAAGGCTTTTTCTGGGAAAAACATTTAATATTTCTTATTTTATTATTAAATAAATATTTAAAAATTGTAGATACTTTCATTTATTACTTATCAGTGCAAAAAGACTTACAAGTGTTACAGTTAAAAAACTGGAAAGAAAGAGCACAGGACAGAATGCAGTGGAAGATTATTACAAGAGAAGCCATGGGCCTACACCGACTGAAGAGCTGAGTATTATTATTTTCATTATTATATTACAATGAATTTGAAGAATCTCAAACATTTAGAAGAGTTAGAGGAAATTTATTAATAGAATGAATTAAAAAATATAAAAATATATTAATAATATACACAATTAGAAATTTTTGTGTGTACCAGAAATGTTAAATAAAATACCTATGTACAATAAAATTTTTGAAAAAGTCCGATCAAGGCCATCTACGAATTGTATCTATGAATTAAGATTTTGTGCTGCCAAATTTAGTAGTGTCCTTTACTTAGTTTTTATGACGGTACATAATATCTTGTGTACCTCATAAAAACTATGTAAACGACACTACTAAATTTGATAGCATAAAATCTTAATTCATAGATGCAATTCGTAGATGGCCTTGATCGGACTTCTTTCAAAAATTTTACTGTACTTATATAGCCTAATATGGAAATGGCGAGAGGTCTTGTGCTGGCCACAACAGATTTTTATTTTAAACCTTGAGCCGTAAAATTAGGTAGATAAAAAATCATTTTTTAAATACTTCACTTGATAATATTTACCTCCTTAATCTAAAATATTTGCTTTTTAAAAAGTTCGTAATACATAGTTGCCATTATTGCTACATCGGTATTATTATCAATCGTTTATCTCTTTGATAATACCACCGCCTGCTGCTTCGTAAGCATCTAGTTGCAAATATTCGTATCTCGTATGTGAAAAGGTGAATAGAAAGAACAACCTTAGTGAGACAATTGAACAATTATTTTTCAAGCGTATGTTTGGTACAAGTGTAAAAAGTAGTGATATATAATAATGATTATAATAAAACAAGAAACCTGGTGCCAATAATCTTATCTGTTTATCGTTTTTTGATAAAAAAAAAAACACCAGCAATAATTCAATAGTTCCTATAAATATCATGTGAAGTACATGTTGACATCACACGAACGATAAGTGACAAAATCATTTTTTTTACTAAATTTATGATCGAATAAAACGAATTTATATTAGTAGTAGTAGTAGTAGTACGAGTATTTTATGTAATAATATTCAATAAAACATGTACAATAAACACTTGATATAATCTAGTGTCACACAAAAAAATTCAAATTTCGCGCCATTAATAAAGCTAAAGTGTTTTCTCGACAGTGATCATAACCTCAAATATTTTTCCTGTCAACTTTCGTGGCTAGCTACAAGAAGACACAACCTATATTGTGTGCAATAATCTAGTGTCATATCAGATCATTCAAATTTCGCGCAATATTAAACTTGAAGTGTTTGCTCGCCAGTGGTCATAACCTCAAACATTTAGTTCGGTCAACTTTCGCGGCTAACCTGTGTTTTGTACAAGCAAACATAACCTAACTGTGTTGACTATTTGTGAAACTAATCTCCTATGGGCGTGGAATGCACCGTGCATGTTTGGAATGCACTAAGGACTTCCTTGATTGCGCAGCAGATGTCACTATGAACCTGTGGCATGATCTGTGCGAGGTGGCCGTACTATACGGCTATCCCATGTTCTATAGCGTCAACTTGGGAACAGCGGATACTGATGCAGGTTAGATATTTATATTGTATTTACAGGCTACAATGCAAAAGAAATGGCGATTTTCAAAGAAGCGACACTTTAAAAAAAAAAAGTACGTTCCACATACATGTGTTATACTGTGTAAGACTGTATGTAATGAATCATGAAATTAAAATCTAGTCTCGGCCGACCTAAGCACATAAGTCAAAAATCTGATGTGGCCAGCACAACACCTCTCGCCATTTCCATATTAGGCTATATATGTATTGTATTGCACTTCGCTTTCAAACCGTCGTTTTATAACAAAAAGATACAGAACTTTACCCAAATACTGATTTTTATTGTATTTAACATGTCTTCTGCACACATATAATTCTAATTATATCTATTTTTCATTATATGAGGAAGTTTCTAAATGTTAAAGATTGGCAGTATTTCTGATGGATATATGCATTTTACCTATAATTTTAAATATTTAATTAATAAAACAATAAGAAAAAGCTGTCAGAATGTCACTAAAACTGTTGTTTTTTGACACTGACATGTGTCATTTAAAAACTATGTTATAAACATTGGAATTTGTCAACTGGTTTCCTTAGTGCCTTGGCCTTTGCGATTAAATTGCTCTATATATTATAGTGTCTTTATCTCTAAATCTATACAAGATATAATAAAAAATCAAAAAGTGTATTAGATGGAGAATTTTATGTTCTTCAATATTTAATAACAAAAATTTCCAAAAAATTATATTTAGAAGAATTTTTCTCAGAAACTACTACTTCCGGTAGTTCAATTGTTACTAAAACCTTTTCAGCTCTTCCCAGGAATGTCAGATTGAGGAATCCATAGTTAAACAATTTTTAAGTCTTATGATTTTTGAGGAATCGTGTCTACAACATCCAGACATACACACATACACACAACCCCACACACACAGACATCATTTTAAAAATGTTATAATCGGATTCTAGGGACCTTAAATTGTGTTTATTCACTGAAATCTGGATATGCGAATTTTAGCATGAATCCAATACCTCTCTTAGCGAGAGGTAAAAAGGGTGTTTTACAGGACACACAAAAAAAATAATAACACCGACACGTCTCTGTAATGTGTGCGTTTTTATTTACTTAATAACTTCGAGCATACGAGGTCTGCCCGAAAAGTATCCGACCTTCCTTTATATTTCCCCGCTGCTGTTATTCTGCGTCATTGGGCTGTTGGCATCCTTCGAAGTAGTCTCCATTTGATTGAAGAATACGCTTCCAACGGCCTGTCTACTTTTGGAAGCAGTCTTGGAACCCGATTTTTTGTATTGCCTTTAGAGCATTCGTCGTATTAGTTTCGACTGTTTCTTTGTCGTCGAATCGGTGTCCTTTGAGCGACATTTTTAATCTTGGGAACAGCCAAAAGTCGTTGGGAGATTTTCATCATTATTGACCATTTCCAAATTGTCCTGAGCGATTTCAAGGCGAAGGTTTTTCTGCTCCACCGTTAGCAATTTCGGAATGAATTTCGCACAAATTTTCAGTTAAAATCTTCCAAACACTAGTTTTCGGTATACCCAGATTATATTCTAGTTCTCGCACAGTCAATCGACGATCTTCATTGATCACAAGTTGCACACGTTCAATATTTTTGTCGTCGAAGGCCGCCCAGAACGTGGATTACTATCAACAGATGTGCGGCCATCTTTGAACCGTTTATACCAGTCTTTTATTTGTGTTTTGCTCATACACTCGTCCCCAAATGCCGTCTTCATCATTTCGATGGTCTCCACACAACTCTTTTCTAGTTTTAAGCAAAATTTAATGCAAATTCGTTGTTCCGATCTTTCCGTCATTTTTTACAATAGCAAAATGCGACAAACGAAAATAACACTTTATAAACAAACGCATGCTGCACTTAAACTACACATCTAGGAAATTCGTAAAGCTTTACAGTTGACACTCGTACTCGGCAGACGGCGCTAAAATTGTCAGGCAAAGATATGAGGGAAGGTCGGATACTTTTCGGACAGACCTCGTATGTTCTACTTTTGGAAGCAGTCTTGGAACCCGATTTTTGGTATTGCCTTTAGAGCATTCGTCGTATTAGTTTCTTTGTCGTCGAATCGGTGTCCTTTGAGCGACATTTTTAATCTTGGGAACAGCCAAAAGTCGATGGGAGATTTTCATCATCATTGACCATTTCCAAATTGTCCTGAGCGATTTCAAGGCGAAGGTTTTTCTGCTCAACACGAACCATTTGCAAATTTTCAATTAAAATCTTCCAAACACTAGTTTTCGGTATTCCTTAGTTCTCGCACCGTCATTCGACGATCTTCATTGATCACAAGTTGCACACGTTCGATATTATCCGGTGTTTTTGTCGTCGAAGGCCGCCCAGAACGTGGGTTAATATCAACAGATGTGCGGCCATCTTTGAACCGTTTATACCAGTCTTTTATTTGTGTTTTGCTCATACACTCGTCCCCAAATGCCGTCTTCATCATTTCGATGGTCTCCATACAACTCTTTTCGAGTTTTAAGCAAAATTTAATAGAAGCAAGTTTGATTAAATCGTCTTATTTTAGTCTCAGGAATCTGTGGTTGAGCCATGTCCCCCTATTTAAGAGACACGCTGTATATTGCAGAATATTATTTTTTTCTTTATTTTCGCACGAAACAATGTTTCATTAACATGTTTACTACTACTACTACTTGGGAAGTACGATAATATTGAATCTAGTGTATCTTATAAAAAATAGATATCTTATTATTTGTCATATAACTTTCACTTCAAAATGGCACAAAAGTGACCCCTGTGGTGTACTCTCCACGCCAGCAATGAGTGTCGTGAGGCGTCGCCTGGTAAGCGCCCGCACGGTACAAATATGTCATCATCATTACCGATATCTGCGATAAAGCAGATTGTGGCACATTCAGAAATGGGTAATATGCCGTGATGATATATTTATTTAACTTTCACTTCAAAGAAATTCCATTTATTAGATTATCTAAAATTTTCGCAAGATATATCTTGTAAATAGAAGAAACAAACAGTTTTCTCCAAGCAAACATGTTGGCATCATATCACGTGACCAAATAATCATAACGTCAATATTTAACATTCCAATTCACACTGTATTTGCTTTCACGAGTATTCCTCCCTCTTTCTCGGCAATTTTATTTAATATTTCACGCGCGTGCGAGTGAAGCTCCATCTACGCCCTAAATTATTATATCTTCCGCATTTTTTATCGCTCCCATTTTACCTGCGGGCAAATGAGCAAAATGGAGGACTATTTTGCTGACTTTTCATTTGTTTCCTTGCTGAATGCATTGAAAACTATTTTTCTTTGTTGCGCCGAATATAAATTGAATTTTATAAAAATAATAAAAGAGTTTCTACAATCGTAGCCAACTGAAAACTAAAAAATAAAAGTGGGAACTGTAGTTTGCTTCAATAAATTCTGCATCAGTTACACAAAAGCGTATTATATAAAGTTATTCACATGGGAAATAGTTTTACCGGTTGAGAACATGAAATGTGCAAAACACACAACTATTTAATTTTAATATTCATGAAATGTAAAATAATTGTATTATTATTAATACACAGTGGCGAAAAAAGAACAATTTTAGAAATGAATTTAAATTATACAATGCTACAATTCTAAAAAATATATTTGCATATGAAGAGCTGATTGGATTTTGGTTATAATTGGTCAACTGGAAGGTCCCTTATTTGAAGTTCTTAACAGATTTTCTTATAAAAACGCAGTTAAATATCATTTTTGACATTTTATGTGATTATCAATAGGAAAGAATATCTTCTTGTCTATACGGTTTGATTATATAAGAAATAGAAAGTAATAATAATCTTCTCTCTTGATGTTTTTGCTGTCAGCTGTCACAATTTTAGGTTAAATAAAAAAAATAAAAATAAAATAATAAAATATATATTTTCCCGTTGATTTCAAACAAATATTATATTTCTAATTGTAATATATTGTTATAGCAATATCATGAAAAAGTAATCAATATTAAAATATGTAATATACAAGTTCCATATTAATATATATAGGTGTCTCTTAAATAGGGGGACATGGCTTAACCACAGATTCCTGAGGCTAAAATAAGACGATTTAACTTGCTTCTACCGGAAAGTGTACCATTTAGCCAGAATTCTGCTTCAAAGTTCTTCGAAAAAAAAATTAATTTTGCTTATAATAATCGGACGCTTTATTCGATTTGGATGAAATTTCGTATGACAATTTATATGATTATAAATCATCTTTTAAGATTATACTTGTTATTATTCGTGAACCACTAGTGTATGAAACGTAGGTGTCCCAACATTGATTACACCATAACTTTTAATGGCCACGCCGATAACATGAAATTATTTTTCTTCAAAAAGATACATTCAATAGTAAACTTTTCTCTCTCTGTGTAATTTGTGATATCTGTGACGGTTCAGACAGAAAAAAATAAACCTAGAATGACTGCATCGTGAATTTCTTTAAAATAAATTTAATCTAGCAGTCTATCCAAATGTCAAAAAATTAATTTTTAATGAATCATTGTTGGGACACCTACGTTTCATACACTAGTGGTTCACTAATAATAACAAGTATCATCTTAAAAGATGACTTATAACCATATGATATGTCATACCAAATTTCATCCAAATCGCATAAAGCGTTCTGTTATTATAAGCAAAATTAATTTTTTTACGAAGAACTTTGAAGCAGAATTCTGGCTAAATGGTACACTTTCCGGTAGAAGCAAGTTTAGTTAAATCGTCTTATTTTAGCCTCAGGAACCTGTGGTTAAGCCATATCCCCCTATTTATGAGACATCCTGTATAAACAACACAAACTAATATGTTTTATTGTAGAATAAAATACTAATTAAATTGCACTGACTCTCCTCACAAATTCTACCTAAACAACAATTTGAAAGACAGAATTAAATTTAATGAAACTTGTTCATCACTGCCGTTGTGGAAGCTAGTAGGAAATAAATTTACTTCTCATGCTGGTCCCCTACGTGGAGTGGTATGAATTTTTTATTCTTTCTTTTTCGCTATTTCGGCAATCCTGAGAGACCGGGTCATATATTTCCAAAGTTAAAAGGAAGTTGGTACCCCACTTAATTGATTCCAAGAGGAACCTCTACTTTCTAAGTGAAATGTGAACTTTACTACTACTTTTAATCAATGATCTAGTTCTCAGTTAAATTAGATTTTTTTTACAAAAAGGTAATTTAGGTAGTTTTTTATTTCCATTTTATGTTATATAAGTATTGTATAGCACTTCGCTATCGAATCGTCGTTGTATAATTATTATAATATTCCATCTCAACTTTGACATCAGCTCTCTCTTTCTTGCGTGGGACGTCAAAAGTATAACCCTTCATTAATTGGTTATGTATTTTTGTCAAAATTATATAAGTTAGCAATAAAGACCTTCGAGGCGCTGGTAATTTTCTTCGCAACTTCTTTCCATGTCTCCTTGTCTTTAGCTGCCTCTGTCCAGTTCGCCACGTTTCGTACCAGTAGATATTTTCTATAGCATTTATCAATTTTTTTCTTCTAAATATTCACTCAGCTGTTCAAATACTCTAAAAATGAGTATACTTACGTAACATTGTCTTTATAATCAAAAAATATTACTACCAAATTTATATCTCTACCCATTTGTGAATTATTGCCCCAAAAGTCAATATACCCCATATTTAGATAAAAACTTCAAAATTTTCAAAAATCTAATTTTTATGTATCTAGATACTTCTCAATGCGCTGATTCCAAAATTTGAAACCGCAGGTCGATATCTCTTTTCGTTCTCGAGATATTTGCATTCAAAGTTTTGCTCAAAACTGCCCATTTTCGGGTAATAACCCAAAAATGGGCCGAGATATGAATTTGGCGACAACTCCATTCGATTCTACGGGCAAAATTACATAAGTATACCAATTTTTATAAATTTTGAACACCGCATACAATCTCTAAAGCAAAATAACTGAAAATGGCTAAAAATCGAAAAAATCGTAAGGGGTACCCCTTACGATTTTTTCAAATTTTGGCCATTTTCAAACTTTTATTCATAAAAAATGAACCGGTTGGACAAAAATTATGAAAATTGGTACACTTATGTAATTTTGCCTGTAGAATCGAATGGTCGTGTCGCCAAATTCATATCTCGACCCATTTTCGGGTTATTACCCAAAAATGGGTAGTTTTGAGCAAAACTTTGAATGTAAATATCTCGAGAACGAAAAGAGATATCGACCTGCGGTTTCAAAATTTGGAATCAGCGCATTGAGAAGTATCTAGATACATAAAAATTAGATTTTTAAAAATTTTGAAGTTTTTATCTAAATATGGGGTATATTGACTTTTGAGCACTAATTCAAACAGGGGTAGAGATATAAACTTGGTAGTAATATTATTTGATTGTAAAGACAATGTTACGTAAGTGTAAACATTTTTAGAGTATTTGAACAACTGACACGCCTTGTATATATTAGAAACGATAAATATTTGCATATTTTGTTTTGTTAAATTACATAGAAATCGTTTAATATTTTCCATATTTTATAAGAATTATAATGTAATGCCGCTATCAAAACTGAATTAATTAGTGTTGGACCTAACCAGTTAAAAATTCTCTTCGAAAGAATAATATCTTCTCTAATTAAATATAAAACTGGAAATCGTCCATGCCTGAGGAAAAATTCATCTTGAATTTCCCTTAATTACGTTTGTTTTGCATTCATCAGAATTTATTTTGTAAAACAGAAATTTTTAATGCAATTACAAAAGAAGAAGTACCAAGTAGCTTGAATTAATTTAACGAAAAATTCCCCCAGATTATCTTATCGAAACAAATGAGAGGAGACTTTTGACAAGGATCTGATAACAATCTCTATTTTGATATAAAGTTATATAAAGTTTCCAAGGATCGTATACAACGATGTTTCTAAAGATTGTCTCCCAAAGTTTTATAATTTTATCGGACAAGTTTAAACCGTGCGTCGTTAATTCGTTGTCTTAATGTAGGCTGTCAAAAAGTTGTTTAATTAAATAATTAAATATTAACGTGGAAGAGTTTTATACACAGATTCGCTTGACAAAATAATATTAAACAAGAGATAAACAAGCTCTGGCATATAAAAAAGAACAGATCGTTATTTTAGCGTTAAACATCAAGAAATATGTAGGTACGCTAGCGGTTTTTAAATCGGAATAGCAAAAAATAATAGGAATAACCGGATGAGATTTAAAATACGAGGTGTGGCAATTAAATAACGAGATTTATTTTTTCCGGCGTCCCTGTAAATTTGGCAACATTGCAGGCTATGCCATATTAATTTGTCATCTTCCCTCCATCCACTATTAAAATTTCAAGATAATTAGGCAAACCGTTCGGCAGTAGCCTTTGATTGAAGTTAACTACTTTCTCGTACTCCGCCGGAATTATGAGTCTATATGAAATTGTATGTGAAACTTAAAAAATCCGCTACAAAAAATGTACGCATTTTTGAAGAATATTTAGGATGATGAAATAATAATCAATAATGATGAAAATCTCTCATCGACTTTTGGCTATTCCCAAGATTAAAAATGTCGCTCAAAGGACACCGATTCGACGACAAAGAAACAGTCGAAACTAATACGACGAATGCTCTAAAGGCAATACCAAAAAACGAGTTCCAAGACTGCTTCCAAAAGTAGAAAGGCCGTTGAAAGCGTATTCTTCAATCAAATGGGGACTACTTCGAAGGATGCCACCAGCCAGATGACGCCGAATAACAGCAGCGGGGAAAAAAATACTGCTATGTATTCAGAGAAAACTGATATTTCCAATGGTATAAACATTTGTTCTAAAAATGTCTTGCATACCAATGAATGTGGTAGAGTACTTTTTACGGCATTTTAAAAAATGTGTAAATTTCATTAAATTATTATACATAATACAAGGAAATGATTTCCACTTTATAACAATTTATTTTGATTACAAGAATGAGAAGAATTAATAACAAGCAAAACGTTGATAACAACAATGTTGCGTCAATATAGAGCAAAGTTATTGTTTAATCCTAATAAATTATATAAAATATATTGTGTAGTGTTAAAAATAGAATGTATAACGCAATGTTGTACTGATCACTTCGAAATTGAGAATTGCCAAGAAGACATGAACCAAACCTGCTCTTATAAAATATTGAAATTCGGAAATTCGCTACCGTTTCTAATTAATGACCAATGAGACAGTATATTTTTTAAGAAACAGAACATATGTGTACATTTGTAGGCAAAATTCCAGTAGAAATTTACAACTGGTTGATGCTTGAAGCTCGAAAGATGCATATATGTAATAAAATAAAATCCATATATACAGTATGTCCCCGGATTGAGTTTACAAGAGGAAAAAAATATTTATTTTTGATTTTACGAAAAAATGCCAAAGGAAGAAAAATTTTTGCTTGAATTAAAACGCATGTTTCAGTTATTAAAACTTTTAATTAATGTAAGGTTCTTTTATTATAACGTTTTTTCGTATTTTGTCCTCCTAATAATACAGTTATTACATTGAATCTAACATGATTTTAGTTAGCTTTGAAATATTGACAAATGATTATTAATTCTAATTTCAGAAAAAAAACGGCGAAAATCAAAATTTTATTCAATTAACTCTTTTTTTATCTGAAATTAGAATTAATAATCATTTGTCAATATTTCAAAGCTAACTAAAATCATGTTAGATTCAATGTAATAACTGTATTATTAGGAGGACAAAATACGAAAAAACGTTATAATAAAAGAACCTTACATTAATTAAAAGTTTTAATAACTGAAACATGCGTTTTAATTCAAGCAAAAATTTTTCTTCCTTTGGCATTTTTTCGTAAAATCAAAAATAAATATTTTTTTCCTCTTGTAAACTCAATCCGGGGACATACTGTATATATATATATATGTCAGTCAGTAGTAAAATAGTTTTTTTCAATCTTCAGTTCATGTATTCTTACTACATATTGCTACAAACTAAAGCAAACTTTAAATTTGCTTGAACGTCATAGATTCAGTACTGTCAAAAACTGCAACTGTCAATCACATTCGAAACGAAATGTATGGAAATATGTTCAAAATGACATGTGGTTCCTTACGAACATAGCAAATATCAGATTATAATTATTGCCAACCTAAAAGTTGACAACCAAATGCGACTGTTACTTACCGAATAGATAAATTCGTATTGAAAAACGCATTTTCATTACCATGGAGTTTATCTGATGGATAAATTTAAACTGCTAGGTAATTAACAAACACTTTAACAAGCGATTGAAAAACCGGCCCTAAGTCAAAGTGTCTGTTACGTTATCCTCTTGTTTAGCTAAGACTTATCCTGTTGGTAACTCTAACATGACATTGAAAAACTGAAATAGGTGTTTACCATGAGGATAAATTTTATAGAGACTTAACAGACACTTGCCAGTACATTAAAAAACCGGCCCTTAATGAAAGACTCTTTAGTATAAAAGTAATTTTCATTAAAAACCATTTAGGTTATCAGCAATACTCGTATGTGTTTGTATTTGAAACTTATCAATCTATTCAAAATATATTTCTTTATAATGCGCTATAAACTCTTGATATGTAATATTTTCCCCTTCATATTACCGTGCGTGTGAAAAGATTTTAAATATAGTATAACATAAGCTACATAAAAGGATAATAATGTTGATACGAGCAAGGATACGAATGAATTATTATTTTAAATATCCTTCAGGGTTATAAATAATTTAAAATAATTTATGGAAAGCTATTATTACGCGATTAATCTAATTTATGCTGTGGAAAAGAAAAACTAGTAAAGTAGTTATAATCTGATTAAAGTTTAGAATTTTATGCACGTATTAAATCTTAGATATTTTTATACCTTTTTATAATTTGTTTACTCTCTGTAAAATTATGATCAAGAGAAAAATAGGTCTGATAGTTTAAGTTTTAATTATATTCAGCAAGTACCTACATAGGGGGCCTGGGAAATTTATCGGCCTGATAAACAGGTAAGTTATTTTACCATTTAAAAAACTAAAAAAAAAACAGCATCATGGTGTACTTAGAATCATAAAGATTTACGAGGTATGGCAATTAAATAACAAGATTGATCTTAGAACATTGACAATGTATAAAATTACACAAAACAGATATTGCCACTTTCCATGTACTCTCCTCCCCGAACCCTACACCGCCCGATGCGAATATTCCATTGTTGGAAGCAATGCCTGTAGGCCTTTTTTGTTAGGTATATCAATTTTTTCGTGTGAATCCTTCTTCAAAATGTCAACAACTTGCAAACAAAAGACAGCTGACGGTTAAAGCAAAGTTGTACCCTACCGCCATCAAATTTGAAATTTATATTTGAAAATATAAAATATAGTTATATTCAGAGCTGGGCAAGTTACTTTTAAAATGTAACTAGTTACAGTTACAGTTACCTCCAAAAAAAAGTAACTAAGTTATTTAAGTTCCAGTTACGTTGGTGAAAGAACTAAGTTATTTACTAGTTACTCATTAAAAGTAACTTAGTTATACCTCGTCCAGATTTCATTTGAACAAATGACTTTTAAATCCTCTGTGTTAATCCTAATCTTTGCTATTGTGAATATTTTTACGTTTCATGCATCCAGAGAACCATAGTTGACCTGTAAAATTCTTATCCAAGATGTTATGCTTGCTTTAACAATGAACGCTCATTACTGAATTGAGCAACTGGTAGTGCCAAAATGTAAATATGCACGAGGTACAGGATTGTATTGAGTTATACCCCAATACCCCAATAAAACTTTTCCCTTTTTAAATAGTTACAAGCAATTTTCAACTTTCATAGACATAAATGCACTTTGAGAAGAAACTATATTTGCGTGAAACGTAAAAATATTCACAGTAGCAAAGATTAGGATTAACACGGAGGATTTAAAAGTCATTTGTTCAAATGAAATCTGGACGAGGTATACCTTGAGTTACTTTCTGACTACTTTTAATGGCGTGAAGTGTAGACTTTGACTGTTGACTTAGTTATTGTGTAGTATACATATCAGGGAGTTTTTGCACTAACTACGTTAACCTAAATTTTAACGTTATTGCTTGGCAACGCCCAATCAGATTATTATTGTTAATGTTAACGGACCTACAGGACCTTATTACCGCCTAGGCCTACGAGGCCACGGCCTAGGGCCCGCTTTGACAAGGGGCCATCAGGGCCCGGTTGCTGTGATAAAAAATCTGATAAAAAGGCCCTGCGGACCTACATTATAATATAACATAAAAATTAAAAGTAACATTTTATCTTGTGAGAAGGGAATTTGCAAAAATGAGACGAATTCAAGTCTTGTAACCCTTGGAACAAAATACACTATTTTTTGTATAACCTGAAAATTGGAATAATTTTGATGATTTAGTGGCAGTTTAATTATAATTTATTAAAACGTATTATTTGTAACTTTTTAATTCTAGAATTTTAATCCCCCCCCCCCCCCCGTTACTTTTTATGACTAAGTTACATTCCACTTTTTAAGTTACTCAAGTAACTAGTCACTAAAAACCGTAAAGTTACCAACTACTTTTCCGCAGCAAGTTAAGTTACAGTTACAGTTACCATATTTTAAAAAGTAACTAAGTTACGTTACAAGTTACGTAAAAGTAACTAGTTAGTAACTAAGTTCCTAAAGTAACTAGTTACTGCCCAGCTCTGGTTATATTCCACATCTAAATTTCTAAAGTAAATCATTCATAAACCATTGTAGGCGTTTTAAGTAAGTTTATATTTTAAAATCTAAATTATAAAGCCCTATAATTTCATAATTTAATTTTAGGATTATGAAAATAGCTGAAATTCGAGCAGCAAAATAAATAATTCATTTTATAAACAGGAGCTGGTAACACTAATTATTAAAATGCTTCTATTCTTGTAGTAATATATGAAATTATTCATGATGCAGTTGTATTATTCGCGTGCTGCGGTTCTGTATATTAGTCGGCGTATTCAGAAAAATATTATTATGCCGATTGTAATCTGAATGGCAAAGATTTAACAAGATACAAAGAAACGTATTCTTGTATTCGTGTTCTAGAATGTGTTATCTGGACAAATATTATATTCTTATTATGTGTGACGGTATATTTATGTATATTTCAGCTATTTTCTACTGATTTAATGGGATCGCTGTTTTCTTGATTCGAGTAACGTAATAAGCTACAATGTTTTCTTGTTTTTCTGACATGAAAATGTTTACTGTGCAGGGGATGAAATGAGGTTTTTGCCCTCCTGAAGTGTAATGGGAACTTTACTATTGTATACACAGCAAGTGTAACCTACATTTTACGCTAACTGTGTTGTAACTTGTCTAACTATGCTGTAAAATAATTAAAATACACTAGACGTTTATGGGCATTTAAAAAAGAAATCATCTTTACTATAATAAAGTTCATGTAAAAAAGTACTACCTACGTAAGTTATTTTTTTACTTTAACATTTCCTATATTTAAAATTAATTTATATAAACCAAACTCACGGTAGCGACATCTGTCATTATTGTAAAAATCCGCCGTTACCGACATAGTCACCGATTGATATACCTGTCAAATACGCGAGGCGAACATTGATGAAATATCAAATATCGACACCTACCTATTATTACGAAGAAAACATGAACAAATAAATATATTATTATCAATCATAAACAACGTCTATTATTACAAATAAATTTTCGCTAGAAGAAGTACTCTAATGAAGGTAAGTAAAATCAAATTTGAAAATTGACTTAACCCCAGTATTTCAAACTAACCCTTTCCAGAAGTACAACCTATCTCATTAAAAAAAGTGATTTTCATTATCGTTGGCCAAAAAATTTGATACAATTCTCGTGCGTGAAGTATTTTACAGCGCTCCAGCTAATAAGGCACTCGCCTTAAGGGCTCGTGCCTTAAACAAAGCTGTCGCGCTGTAAAATACAACTTACACGCACTGGAATGTAAATAACTATTTTTACTTTAACATTTCCTATATTTAAAATTAATTTATATAAACTAAAATCACGACAGCGACATCTGTCATTATTGTAAAAATCCGCCTTTACCGACATAGTCACCGATCAATATACCTGTCAAATACGCGAGGCGAACATTGGTAAAATGTCAAATATCGACACCTACCTATTATTTATTACGAAGAAAACATGAGCAAATAAATATATTATTATCAATCATATACAACGTCTATTATTACAAATAAATTTTTGCTAGAAGAAGTACTCTAATGAAGGTAAGTAAAATCAAATTTGGAAATTGACTTAACCCCAGTATTTTAAACTAACCCTTTTCAGAAGTACAACTTATCTCATTAAAAAAAGTGATTTTCATTATCGTCGGCCAAAAAATTTGATACAATTCTCGTGCGTGAAGTATTTTACAGCGCTCCATCTAATAAGGCACTCGCCTTAAGGGCTCGTGGCTTAAACAAACCTGTCGTGCTGTAAAATACAACTTACACGCACTCAAATGTAAATAACTATTACCATTTCGTAATTACAAATGATTTTTTTTTTTCGATGATACGAAAATGATCAACAGGATTAGGCACAAAATTGATACTTTTTGTTTAAAAAAAGAAAAATTATTGACAGATTTGAGTCCGTAGTGACATAGCATTTCAATCTACACCGTATTGTTTTAATCGTTCTGTTGTTTCCATTGTTATAAAAAGGTAAATAAGCAAATGCAATCTCTCATTCATTTGTTTTGCATTTTCTTGGCAAACAAATTAAAGCAGGCCTTGCTTTAAGTAAACTTACTGTCACGTTATGATGGGGGTACATCACAAGACCTCTTAATTAATTATTTTTAATTGATGTTATTAATTAAGGAACATTATCGTTGACAATGAAAATTAATTGTTGTGGAATACATAAATAGGCACATTTATATGAATGAAACAATACCTCTCTCCATTTCCATTTTATGTTATATAAGTATTGTATTGCACTTCGCTATCGAACCGTCGTTTTATAACAAAAACATTACAGAACTTTACGCAAATATAGTTTTTATTGTATTTAACATGCTTCTGCACACATACAATTCTAATTATATCTATTTTTCATTGTATGAGTAAGTTCCTAAATGACAGAAATTCTTTCAATTCATTATCAAGATTGGCGGTATTTTTTATGGATATATGCATTTTACCTACATTTTTAAATATTTAATTAATAAAACAATAAGAAAGATTAAATATACTTCTTAGAAAAAGCTATCAGAATGTCAATAAAACTGTTGATTTTTGGCACCGACATGTGTCATTTACAAACCATGTTATAAACATTGGAATTTGTCAACTGGTTTCCTTAGTGCCTTAGCCTCTGCGATTAGATTAATCTATATATTTTAGTGTCTTTATCTCTAAATCTATACAAGATATAATATAAAATTTAAGTGTATTAGATGGAGAATTTTATGTTCTTCAATATTTAATAACAAAAAGTTCCAAAAAATTACATCTAGAAGAATTTTTCTAAGAAACTACTACTTCGGGTTGTTCAATTGTTACCAAAACCTTTTCACACCCCCAGGAATGTCAGATTGAAGAATCCATAGTTAAGCAGTTCTTAAGTCTTATAGTTTTTGAGGAATCGTCCCTACAACATCCAGACATACACACACATCCACACACACACACAAACGCGCGCACACACACACACACATACACACACAGAGGTAATAATCTGTTGTGGCCAGCACAATACCTCTCGCCATTTCTATTTTATGTTATATAAATATTGTACAAGTATTGTATTTGGACAAGGCGAGAGAAGAATGTTTTTATAGAGTTAAGTGATTCAGTGGAGCTCTTACTTTCATCCCTTTTCTTATTATTTTCGGGTTTTTGCTAACCCACTAAGTGGGAAACGCGTGATTTTATATATGTATGTATGTAAGTATTGTATTGTATGGAAATGGCGAGAGGTCTTGTGCTGGCCACAACAGATTTTTTTCTAAGGCAAAAAGTATAAATGTATACATGGAAAACGCTATTAGTTTAATGTTGAATATATCTTTACCTAGAATGGTAAGGTAACGTTACTCAGGATCTTCAAATTGAATTACATCTAGAATATTCGTGACATATTTATCATCTCATCTTCATCTATCATGTTCCCAGCTGGACAGATTCTCCGTGAAAGTAAAGACATAAATCTTCCTTCTACGAGCAGGTGCTAATAGCTTGAACTTAACGCAACATTAATCTGTATGTCGATGTTATACTAAGAGGTGTGTATTGTATCCTTTTACATATCTCAACAAAATATATAACATTAATATAAAATAATGTATCATAACTTATGTATATATTTCTGGTAGATTAACTTGCTTTCAGTCGTAGATTTCGGTAATTGAAGTATATGATATAATTTTTCAGTTGAGCTCATCTTATGGACTGTGAAGCGTATGCCAGGTTTTATTCCTATTTTACAATTAGTTTTTGTTTGATAGCTACAAATTAATGAGGCAGTTTGATTTTTTATCTCTCGCTAAGAGAGGTATTGGATTCATGCTAAAAATCACATATTCAGATTTTAGTGAATAAGTATGTTTTAAGGTCCCTACAATCCGATTTTAACATTTTTACGATAATGTCTCTCTCTCTCTCTCTCTCTCTCTCTCTCTCTCTCTCTGTGTGTGTGTGTGTGTGTGCGTGTGTGTGTGTGTGTGTCTGGATGTTAGCAGGACGATTTCTCAAAAACCATAAGACTTCAAACCAGTTTAACTTCGTATTCCTCAATCTTACATTCATGAGAAAAGCTGAAAAGGTTTTGGTAACAACTGGACAACCGGAAGTAGTAGTTTCTATAAAAAAATCTACTAAATATTATTTTTTGAAAATTTGTTTTATTGCTAATGTTGAAGAACATAAAATTCTATAAATGAGACATTTAAATTTTTTGTTATATCTTCTATAGATTTAGAGATAAAGGCACTGTAATATATAGGCTAAACTACACCAAGGAAACCTGTTTACAAATTCGAATATTTGCAACATTATTTTTTATAATGACAGCTAAATGTCATAGTCAAAAATCAGCAGTTTTAGTAACATTTTGACAGCTTTTTCTGGAAAGTATATTTAATCTTTCTTACTGTTTTATTAATTAAATATTTAAAATTATAGGTGAAATGCATATATCCATTAGAAATACCGTCAATCTTGTTAATGAATTGGAAGAATCCCTGACATTTAGAAACCTCCTCATACAGTGAAAAATATAGATATAATTAGAATTGTATGTGTGAGAAAATATGATAAATAAAATAAAAAACAATATTTGGGTAAAGTTTTGTAATTTTTATAGTATAAAACGACGGTTCGACAGCGAAGTGCAATACAAAACTTATATGACATAAAATGGAAATGGCAAGAGGTATTGTGCTGGCCACAACAGATTTTTTTTATGGTGGAGAACACCGTTGATGGCGTTTACTCAAAGCCGTCTAAAATAAAGTATGAAATTACAATTGAACAATCTAAATTTATATTTTAGGAGTACAATAAAATATAATGATAACATTTGTCCAACATTGCAATTATATTTTATTGCACAATAACTTTTACTGATCCTTTAATATAAAAAAAATATTTCTCGTAACAATAAAAATTAATCTTCAGCTTTCGACAAATGTCTTTCATAAAGCGATAAAATTTTCAACAATTTGTCCCGTGAATCTGAGAGTTTTTTAATAGAACGTTTAAAACTTTGAGTAATAAAAGCCAAAACAGTTATTCGTAGCTTAAAAGTGATTAAAACAAGACCAAAAGTGGCAAAACAAGACAGCAGAAAAATTAGAAAAGTTTTAATAACAACCGGCGACCTTCAGAAGGAAATTTTGCGGAAACCCGTTTGCAAGTTTATCCCGGATACAATCGTGCTGTGATTATCATAAACGTCACAAATGTTTCGTCATTTATCATAACTTGTATAGCGTCTGCTTCTATACGAATTTGCACGACAAAATTTAGTCAATAAAGAATTCAAAAAACTTTTTCTTATTCGTTTTCTCGGAAAATGTACGCCTCATTTGTGCTGGAGGGAATTTAAGGGTTTATTATATAAATTTAGGCTGTGTCCGATGTCGCATTTTGACATTTAGTATTTAGGATTTAGGTCTTCTTCACATAAATACAACTCCGAATGGCACACTAGTGATATCCATTGGTTTGTATGGCAACACTTTAGAACAACAAAAATGAATTATACAATTCGATTCAATTTGATGCTTGAGAGTAAATGTTAATATTATATTTCATAAAATAGAAGCTACGAAGCTATTCTTTGACAGTAAATTTGACGTTTTGTACAAATTATAGAAACGAACATGATTTGTCTAATTAGTGCGCGTCAACTTCAAGGCATAGTGTGCTCCTGCAAAACCCTAAAATCTAATTCCTAAAATTCTAAATAATCACTAGATTTAGGGCATATAAATTTAGGGTTTAGATATTAGGGTGATAAAAGTGCAATACCGGACATAGCCTTAGTCTTAAGTTTAAGCGTTGAGTCATTGAATCCACCAATTTAAAATTAATTACAAGTAAAATGGCACAATATAATGCCATCAGTGACCAAAAATTTGGTGGATTCAATAACTCATCGCTTAGTTACTGGTGGAAAAACCAAAGGAAAACCCTCGAAATATTATATTTCTTTATGAAACATAAATAAAAGTTTTATTATTTAAATGTTTTGGTTATCGTACGGAGACTTTTTTGTCATGAAATTATGAATACTTTCAATGTTTACCCCATAATATGAATAAATTAATTAAATTATTTGTTTATTTTATATTATATATAACGTAATATACCTACTGCATTTTATTTTGGATTAAAAGGAAATTAAATATATTGGGTTTTAGACTGCTATTTTTCCTAAAATACATTAAAACTATTGTCGTACGGAGACTTTTTTGTATAACTGTATATATACAGGTTGTCTCTTAAATAGGGGGACATGGCTTAACCACAGATTCCTGAGGCTAAAATAAGACGATTTAACCAAACTTGCTTCTACCGGAAAGTGTACCATTTAGCTAGAATTCTGCTTCAAAGTTCTTCGAAAAAAATCACTAGTGTATGAAACTTAGGTGTCCCAACATTAATTAGACCATAACTTTTTAATGGCAATGCCGAAAACGTGAAATTATTTTTCTCCAGAAAGGTACATTCAATAGTAAACTTTTCTCTCTCTGTGTAATTTGTGATATCTGTTACGGTTCACACAGAAAAAAATAAAATCTGAGTGTCTGCACTGCTAAATTTTTAATATAAATTTAATCTAGCAGTCTATCCAAATGTCAAACAAGTAATTTTTAATGACAATAAGGAGTTGTCAATCTTCACAACTTTAGGAGTAAGCTGAGATATGTAATCTTCTTATTTATAATAATGGTAGTAAAATATTATTAGGCCGAACAAACGGATGTTACTAATTTTAGAATATTGCGAAGAAAAATTTTGACAATCCGTAAAACAATTGTTACTGTCATTAGAAATTACTTATTTGACATCTGGATAGACTGCTAGATTAACTTTGAAGCAAAATTCTGGCTAAATGGTACACTTTCTGGTAGAAGCAAGTTTGGTTAAATTGTCTTATTTTAGCCTCAGGAATCTGTGATTAAGCCATGTCCCCCTATTTAAGAGACACCCTGTATATATAACAACATAACATAATGCTTTTCATTTTGAAATTAAAAAAATATATTGGGTTTTAAATTCTTTTTTGCCTAAAATACATTGAAACTATTGTCGTATGAAGAATTTTTGGTATGACTTGTATATAATACAATCCATTAAATTGTTTAAAAATGTTAATATTTTACATCGCTCATAAAAATTTAAAAGCAACCTATAATTCTTCAACCTACGAACTTTTCTAAATATAAAATGAATCATGTCATGACAACATTTATTCAATACCAGTGTGTGATTTATTCTCTACTAAAACAAGCCTTCATATTCAATATGGCATTTAGAATAAATTATACAATATTCAAATGCTAGGCTGAAGTAGGTATTTCAATTAAGATGACTCCACATTTTAAAATAGAATTCAGAATTAAGTTCGTATCGTGAATAAAAATAAATAAGGCATTCAAAACATAATTACCGTTCATTATAGAGATACGTAATAATTTCAACCGTTTGCGCAATACGCAAAAATAGTCACTATGAGTAGGTGTAATAGATGCCAGAATCGTATGTTTGTCGTTGTCTTTTTTCAACTAATTTATTTTTAAATCAACAGTGCTACATAATACACAAGTACAACTGCCACAAATATACAATCAGTCAGTAGTTTTTAAGCATAATGAGGATAAAGTTTAGTGCACCTAATATTTATAAAGTTAGTGTGAATTTGTAGTGGTCGCAACATGCATTGTTTTCGTTTCTGGGAACGCTTCAAATCAAGGTGTCGCCTACGCTGTCTTTTTAGCGTATGTATGTTACTTGTATGTTATTTGAGGTTAATTTAGACATTGTTTCACAGTGTAAAAGTTTTTCGTGATATCTTATCACACTGATAAAAGATAATGTGTGGAATTTGGCTAGAACATATGTTAACGCTATTTTTATGACCGAATATAAGTTTTATTAGCTTCATCGTATGTTGATTTATGTCTTGCTTAGAGATATGTAGGTAATTTTTTTTTATTTTATAAATTAACCTTCCAGTAGACGCACTAGATTTGACAGATAACAAATATGTAACAGTAACTTTATTTTTAACTAACTTATTGACAAATTAGTATTTGTTTGTTATGTCGACGATATTATGTTCAATTTATTTTTTATTTTATGTTATGAAATGACAGATACAACTAGTTTTTTCAAGCTAAAAATAAGGTTGCATCTACTGGAGGGTTAATAATATTTTGCTATTATTGTGAGAGTAATATCAATATCGCTTGCTGAAAGTATTATGTTATACAAGGTGTGGCAATTACATAAATAACAAGATTTATTTTTTCCGGCTTCCCTGTAAATTTGGCAACATTGCAGGCTATGTCATATTAATTTGTCATCTTCCCTCCATCCACTGTTAAAATTTCAAGATAATTAGGCAAACCGTTCGGCAGTAGCCTTTGATTGAAGTTAACTACTTTCGCGGACTCCGCCGGAATTATGTTAGTGTCAAACTTAAAAAATCCGCTACAGAAATGAATATGAAGCATGTTTATAGTGATGAGGTCTATCTATACAGTGTCCCACACTCTATGTTCAGTATAGAGTCTTATGGAGTACCATGTTGCCATATTTACCTGCTGTAAATCTGCAAGATAGAAACAGCAAAATAGATGCCCAAAAAGAGATGAAATATTCTTATATTTATGACTGGTGTACTTACAGTGTATCTAAACCGGTGGGTGAAAAGAAAAAAAAAATAAATTAAATAATGAACTGGTCAGTTTAATAATTTACAAAAAATATAAAACAATACAAATATAAAATGTAAGTAGGATATAAAATTATAACAAGCATAGGTAAATGAAATGAATTAACATATAAACTCTAGTCAATTTAAAGTAAATAATATAAAACATTTTTGTACTTAATTGAACATTTTACAATCGTCGTCAACAATATAAATTCCCTATGTTACATATTTCCATTCTACGAAAATATATAAAATTAATACATATAGGTACGAGTACAATATATAGATGTAAAATAGCATAGGTGCGAAGAAAAAAATAAAATTGAATAACACACTGGTCAGTTTAATAATACATATTTTTTATTTAATTTATATCTTCTTAATTGATAATTTACTAATATTTAAGCTTGATAGAAATACTGCATATATTTTACATAGTTCATAAGTCTTTATTCTTTCTTTGTAATCTCCAATTTGAATTTATAATATTTTAAAATTCTAATTTCTAATGCATTTAATCAAGATTAGAATGCTGGGCGGTTTTAAAATATTGTATTGAAATATTACTTATTACAGGTACAAATAGCCCTGTATATAAAATTATTTAGACAAATATTGGGTGTATACAATAAGCCCTTGGCCTTAAATTGTACAGTGATAACTAATATTGGTATAGCAATGAAAATTTATGAATGTTTTAATATTACATTACATTGAAAAATTGGCAACATGGTACAGAAAACCTCCATAAGAATAACATTGGCTATCTCTGCCACACTGAAGATAGAGTGTGGGACACTGTATAGTATTCAAGTTTTCGAGTAGTTTAGAAGATTTAAAGAAGGAAGAAAAAAGATCGGAGATGATTAGCACCTCGACCGTGTACTGACATTTTTTTTTTTCGAAATGCGAGTGATTGTTCACATGGATTGGATGCCTGAGGGGCATTTCGTTAACCAAGCATATTACAAGAAGGTTTTGATAACCCTTCATGCACGGGGGAGAAGAAAAAGGGATGAAATGTGAAAAACCGGCTCATTTTAATTCTGCGTTAAAAGGCACTAAGTTCGGGGCCGCGATGTAGTTGTAGAAAAGCGGCAACAATGGAATATTCGCATCGGGCGGTGTAGGGTTCGGGAGGAGGAGCGTACGTTGAAGGTGGCAATATTTGTTTTGTGTAATTTTATATATTGTCAATGTTCTAAGATCATGGGGTATGTGACCAAAATCGAATTTCAATATATAAATCATAATATATAAAAACAAACCTCTATAGCTACTCATTATAATAATAAAAACTAAACATTAGTTTGTAATAATATTGTTATTAGCAATTTAATGTTTTGGAGAAGGGATCTGTGACGTCTGTAGGGTAGAATGGTACAAGAAGACATTTAGACTGAGATAGATATGTTGTGATAGGTTATGGAATGGCGAAAGTGACAGCTGCTGTCGCTTTCGCCTACCACAATATATCTATCTCAGTCTAACTGTCTTCATCTATCATTGTACCCTACTGACGTCACAGATCACTTCTCCAAAGTTTTAATAATTATTTTCTCGTAAACTACGAATAATTAATCAATTTAAAAAAATACGGGTATTTTATTTTTTGGTCTAGTATCATATATGTAAAAATCAAAATTTAGCCACACGTTGTATGTTCAATTCAATATTATAAATTAAGTACTAAACTACAAACAATAAAACGAATTATACAATAATTTCATATGTGTAGGAGAATATATTGTTTCCATTATTGCCTAATTGCTCATTTAATTCATGTAATTTAATAACAATAGGTGTTTAATATCACAAATAGAGAATAATGTTATGAATTCAACAGGTGTTGAAATTGCAAATTTCCTCTCTATAATAATTATGTTTTTGTTTACTTATATTTCAGCGCCATTCATTTTTTACTAGTGATTGTTTCAAACAACAAAAGCGTCAAATATCAAGTTTTGTTTTGTTGGCTGCCTATTCATTTTCATTTTATAGAAGAAATGCAGAATTGTTTTTTCATTTATTTCCAATAATTATTTTTTAAATTGAACAAGAACTGACCTCTGTTAACATGTTGACTACCACCATTAAATTAAAAATAGAATTCCTTAGGTTTTTAATGTGATTTATTTGTTAAATGAAAATAGGTTGAAATAAGTGTCTTCAAGTACGAGGTCTGTCCGAAAAGTATCCGACCTTCCTTCATATTTTCGCGCCTGACAATTTTAGCGCCCTCTGCCGGGTGCGAGTGTCAACTGTAAAGCTTCACGAATTCCCTAGATGCCGCAGTTTTGGTCGGATCGCCTTAGTTTACGTGCATCATGCGTTTGTTTACAAAGTGTTTTTTACGTTTGTCGCATTTTGTTATTGTAAAAAATGACGGAAAGATCGGAACAACGAATTTGCATTAAATTTTGCTTAAAACTCGAAAAGAGTTGTGTGGAGACCATCGAAATGATGAAGACGGCATCTGGGGACGAGTGTATAAGCAAAACACAAATAAAAGACTGGTATAAACGGTTCAAAGATGGCCGCACATCTGTTGATAGTAACCCACGTTCTGGGCGGCCTTCGACGACAAAAATATGGAACGTGTGCAACTTGTGATCAATGAAGATCGTCGATTGACTGTGCGAGAACTAGAATATGATCTGGGAATACCGAAAACTAGTGTTTGGAAGATTTTAACTGAAAATTTGCAAATTCTTACCAAAATTTCTAACGGTGGAGCAGATAAACCTTCGCTTTGAAATCGCTCAGGACAATTTGGAAATGATCAATAATGATCGACTTTTGGCTGTTCCTAAGATTAACAATGTTGCTCAAAGGACACCGATTCGACGACAAAGAAACAGTCGAAACTAATACGACGAATGCTCTAAAGGCAATACCAAAAAACGAGTTCCAAGACTGCTTCCAAAAGTAAAAAGGCCGTTGGAAGCGTATTCTTCAATCAAATGGAGACTACTTCGAAGGATGCCACCAGCCCGATGACGCAGAATAACAGCAGCGGGGAAATATAAAGGCAGGTCGGATACTTCTCGAACAGACCTCATACATGATTATGTTGACAAATAAATTTGTTTTATGTCTTACTAGTATGTTATTGTTTTATTACAACCTCAACATTAGGTCCGTTATTAAGTAAATAATGTCCTAGGGCGTATTAAGTTGCTATGGTAATGTTGACAACAAACTGAGGTTAATAATACTGATAATAACATAAAGTGCAGTTAAGGTTAAGAAGCATTGTGAATTGTAGTCGTTTATAATCATATTTGTTTCATCACAAATACAAACCAGCATACTTCTTATTCTTAGCAATAACATTGCTTGTCCATATTGACAGAAAAATACCACAAAAAATATATTTTTTGTTTGAAAAAATGCTTTGTTTACAGAAACAAAATATTATCTAGATACTGCACTCACAGGCTGCTTTGTAAGATGTATTAAAATTTTGTGATTTATTATTTTTGTTTGATAAATTCTAGTCGGACAAAATGTTTATTAAGAATTTCTAGTAAGACATAAAACGTTGAAGGCACCACGGGTGTTAAACGACAATAATGCCTTCGGTCAAGGTACTCGCCTCGGGCCAGAGGCCCTCGACAGTACACTGTTGACCTCAGGCATTATTGTCCTTATAACAACCCTTGATACCTTAATTACTATTATATAGGGACAATAAATACTGTATAATCCTCGTAGCACTCTCTGAATGGGGGATTACGGCTCAATCGAATTAAAGGAAAATAGTAAAAAAATACGAATGTATATGCTGAATAACGAATATTAATAAAAAAAATGAAATGGTATAATTGAGATATTTCGGAAATAAAGGGTTTTTTGTTATAGCGCTTCGACACTAATATGAAAATATTTTGATTGGCGGCCGAGAGACCACCTATACATGCATTACAAATAGCATGTTAGGAGGTGGGAATTACTACCAATGGAAGTTAAGAAATTCAAATTCGAAAGGAGGGGCTAACATTCCTGTACAGCAGTTTTCAAACAGTTTTTATTTTAACATAAATTTCTTGCATTAAACTTAATAATTTAAATACACCTGTAATTATAAAGTATGTAGACTTATACAGTGTTATAATATTCATTTATTTTTATGTAAATATAACTTAAAATAGCATATATTTTAAGAACATTTAGGTCCATGATGAAAACACATAAATGTGACGTCACGTCAATCTTTTCAAAATTCGGGAGACCATAACTCGCTTATTAATAGGAATTTTTTCACCGGATTTAAATCAATAGTCTTAGTTTTCCTAATATTTTCAGATGAAATTATAAAAAAAATGGCGTAATCCCCCATTGTTCAATTTTTATTTGCCTGTCAGCTTATGATTATCTAAAACGGCCTAATAACAAGGGATGAATATATTTTTAAAGGAATGTAAGTTCATTAAATATCTACAACTTTTCTAAAACAAATATTTCACTAACTACTCTAAAGTTTCCTTCATTTTTGCCATTATTTCCATTTAAACTCTCCTTTGTTTGACATGTATTCGGGCTCATACATCACCATTCACATGTTTTCCTGTTGCTGCTGGCTCTAACTTTTGTTTTTTGTTGCAGTTTTTCCGAATGTTCCGTCCGCTCCAGGCATGCCCTGTCCCGGAGAAGACAGTAAGTACCGCGCAAATCAATTACACAACACCTACATAAACATAGAGGGCTGTGTATGGATTGTTTTACTATTTTGTTTGTTTGCAATGACTAGAATTGAGTAGGCGAATGAATTTTGTTAATTTGTTGTTTATTGTTTTACCTCTCGCTAAGAGAGGTATTGGAATCATGCTATACTCGCCGTCAAATGATTATGGACTGATGTTCAACTCTTATCCCTTTCCGCACCCTGTCCCTTGTCCAGCGATGTTGCCGCTTGTAACTTGACATGACCAGGAATGAACGCAAATGTCATATAATACATTTAGAATTAAAATTTTAATACATCGTAAATGAAGAAATAAGTAAGGTAAGACAGAAATACGTAACATAAAATATAAAAATTGTCTCTGTGGAAAATTTATATTTATATTTTGACCAAAGTTTAAAGTTTTTATACATCACGCTAATGTCGCGTTTGCGTTAAAATACGATAAAAGGTAAGAATAATTGATTATTAGGTGAACAGTAGATCTGCCAACACAACATCCATCTGTTATTTAACATTTTCAGGATTTAACGCCAATTTTTTTAAAATTTAAATCTTGTTTTCCTAAACGTTATTTATAGGACTATTTAATTCATGAGTTTCACTCATTTTCTTTTCAAAAGTCTAAATAAAATGCAATTTATAGGATTGAGAATAAAAAGCGCACGCAAGTACTAACGAAAATGTCAGAATATGAAGTGATGAAATGACATTGACAGATTACAGATATTTGTCCAGGTAAACACTTAAAAAAATTGGCATCAGTGTAGAAATATCCAGTTCATAATTATTTGACGGCAAGTATAATAGCCGAGACAGACGACAAA
This sequence comes from Ophonus ardosiacus, assembly GCA_943142095.1. Classification (NCBI taxonomy): domain Eukaryota; kingdom Metazoa; phylum Arthropoda; class Insecta; order Coleoptera; family Carabidae; genus Ophonus; species Ophonus ardosiacus. The sequence goes on from OW964835.1 coordinate 42,484,945, forward strand.
AATTAATAAGCATTAACGGTTAGTTATAGTATGCGTACCTTAAGTTGAGACTGTTGACAGATGTCAAAATTACGTCTATTAACAAACCAGATAATATGGACTGTAGTAAGCTAGTACTACTTATTTTTTTGTACTGTACAAGTACAATACAATAAGTTTTACGTGTTTACTACATTTATTATTTTTTGGTTAGTTAATAGACGCAATTTTAACATCTGTCAACAGTTTCAACTTCAGGTGTGCATACTATATCTAACCATTAATGATCAATAATTTTTGTCGTCTGTCTCGTCTATAAAAATCGCATAAGCACGTTTTAAGGTCCCTATAATCCGATTATAACATTTTTAAGATGATGTCCGTGTGGGTGTGTGTGTATGTGTGTGTGTGTGTGTGGATGTTGGACCCACGGTTTCTCAAATACTATAAAACTTAAAAAAATATTTAACTGCAGTTTCCTAGATCTGACATTCCTGGGAAAAGCTGATTAGATTTTGGTAACAATTGGACAACCGGAAGTAATAGTTTCTTTAAAAAAATCTTATAAATATAATTTTTTGGAAATTTTTGTTACTACATATATCGAAGAACATAAAATTCTCCATCTAATACACTTCAAATTTTTATTGTATTTTGTATAGATTTAGAGATAATAAAGACACTATAATATATAGAATAATCTAATGTAATAAATCGCAGAGGCTAAGGTACTAAGGAAACCAGTTGACAAATTTAAATGTTTATAACATAGTAAAATTTATATAACAGATGTCAGTGTCAAAAATCAACAGTTTTAATGACATTCTGATAGCTTTTTCTGGGAAGTACATTTAATGTTTTGTAACATATTTTGGATGGATGGCACACACAATATTTCTATATTCTAATTTTTATTTACACATATTTACATTAATACTAACTTATAATTATTGATTATCTGAGCACTAAACTGTTACATAATCATATTGTAACCCTAATTACGCGTACTCGCGTACGCGCACCAAACTAAACCGCCGACTACATATCTGTCCTGTCTGAGTCTTTAATCTCGACTGCCTTAAAACAAAAGGGTTATCTCTTCAACAGGCATATCTGATGAAGGGTGCGAGGGTGTAGCATCCATAGCTAAATAACAAGACTGCACGTATCATACGCAATAACTTATATGGTTAATTGTCAAAGCAATAAATGTACGCGGTTGACATCTAGACTAAACAGATATATGATTATTATTTCTAAACAGAATTTTGACTTACAAAGATAACAGAGTTAAAATGTAGTTATTGAAACTGTAATTTAGAAGTTTATAATAAAGTTCATTACTTGTTATTTCACCATGCTCACCTTGCTACAGTTTCTTATTTATTTAAAATTGTAGGTAAAATGCATATATCCATCAGAAATACCGCCAATCTTGTTAATGAATTGGAAGAATCTCTGACATGTAGGAACTTCCTCATACAATGAAAAATAGATATAATTAGAACTATATGTGTGCAGAAGACATGTTAAATACAATAAAAAACAATATTTGTGTAAAGTTCTGTAATGTTTTTGTTATAAAACGACGGTTCGATAGCGAAGTGCAATACAATACTTATATAACATAAAATGGAAATGCCGAGAGGTATTGTGCTGGCCACAACAGATTTTTTGTAATATATTGAGCTCGTTCTCATATTTTTATTAATCCATATGGAAATATTCAAATGGAAATATAAATTCAAAATTAAAATAGATTCCTATATTTTTAAATTCTAATAGGATTGCGATTCAAAAAATAATAAAAACAATATTGAAATAAAAACTTTATCCCAAATCCAATAAATCAAATTCAATTTCATGTTTTATTTTTTCATGAATATAATTTTCCCAATAATCCTTGGTTTGATTTTTCTCTCCGTTACATAATATTGTTAGCGCAGCTTTTGTCGTGTGTGTAAACCAGAAGTTTCCAACAGTTGGAAATCCTGTTCCCGTGGGAAATGCCGTTGACCGGGAAGTAGATATATAGGTCGGGTTTTGAGGATTTGGGGATTTGATGAAATGTTGGGATTTGTTATAGTGATTTGGTTTTCTAGCAGCTTTCAAGGCTGAAACTGGGGGAATTTTGTTTTATTGCTAAAATATTACTCAATCTTTTTTCAATACCTGAAAAACACTCACAGGTTGATTTGGATTCATACCTTTTTTTTACTATTCTGAGTTTGTATGGAATAACTTTTGTTGTTATTTAAATTTTGTATTAAAAGTTATTTACTTAACAAGGCAGGGAAGTTCGTGTTTTCATGACGAATATGGGGATTGTTTGTCGTTGCAAAAAACATAATGAGTCATGAAAGGGAACTTCAATGTCGAGATAAGTATTATTTTTTTTCTGTAATCGTATAAGTATTCAAAATTAAAGAATGGTACATATAACCAATTTAGATTGAACAATGGGCTACTTGCGTACCTTTTTTTATTTAATATTTTTGAAGAGAAGGTAAAAACTTGCTACCCATATTTTTTCTTTTGACAAATTTTTTTTAATTAGTCAGAAAAAAAATAATGAAATTTGATTATTTGAATTCCCGCCATGTATGACGTAGAATTACGCCGCACCAATGAATAGTCGTAAAGCCACAGCGTGGTGCCTTCCCATACTAATGGTATGTTTGTGCGGGTAATGTAGATCATCTGTTTGACGTTTCAATAATAGTTTGGAGGTTAGTATTTTAGTTTATCTTTTTGGTATCGATATTTTAAATTACAAGTAACTTCCTATGTGTTTATTTATTAAGTAATTAATGTATTTGAGAGACCAGAGAGAGAGAAAAATGAACTAATGTCAAATTCAAATTAAAACTTTCTCGCACGCCATGCCATCTATTGATAACATTCTTAAACATGCTTCCCCTCCCCCAGTTCAATATAAAGACGTCACAGAAAATTTTCTCTCTTAATTTAGTAAAAAGCAAATAATTATTTTAAAATAAAATTTATATTTTTATATATGTTTTCAATATAACATTACGTATATAGTGACAGAAATCGGATTTTCAGTACCACGCAAGTAGCCCATTGAAAACTTAAGGACCTCTAATTAAAATTGTACAAGAATTTAAAACAAATGTATACTGGGCATCATTTAGGGAAAATGATTTGTTTTTCAAAAAATCTGTTGTGGCCAGCACAAGACCTTCCGTCAATTCGATGTATTTTGTACAAATCCCATACCAAAAGTTCATTGGAAAAGATTAAAATTAGTCATATCAAGAAAAATTGTAACACCAACGTATACTATTTTTTACAAATTCCATAAGTACCAATAGTTCCTTTGAAAAGATTCTATAAATCCAATAAAATTATAACATGAACATACACTTTCTTCTTCAACGTTTCCCTATTTTATTAATGGTCACTGTTTCGTACTCTTCTCTTCCATTCATTCCTCTCCAATGCATCTTCTTCACACAGTTCTTCCTCTCTCAAGTCTTCTGCGACATAGTCCTTCCATCTTTTCTTTGGCCTTCCTCGTACTCTCGGCATTGAAAGTTTCAATCCTGAGGCAAGGATACAACTGCATGTCACTTTACGAGGAACATTATGACTTATACCACTTTTTTATCCTATAGTTTCCATCTTTTGTTTTGCACTTGACACTGACATCTGTCAATTAGAATTTTTTTAATATATCAGCTGTTTCCATGATAAATAGCAAAGCTAATAATTTAAAAAAAAAAAAAAAATTATAATTCTATATATCTATTGAATATGAAGGAAAATGTATAATCAAACTATATTAATATTTGTAATAACGTAAAATGTCAAAAAATAATATTTAACTGTGTTTTTTCAAGAAAAACTGTTAAAAACTTCAAATAAGGGTACTTCCGGTGGATCAATTATAATCAAAATCTAATCATATGGATATAAAGAAGAAGATTACAAAAGAATTATAATTTTTAGAATTGTAGTATTGGAGTTATCGTCGGAGAAAAATTTGTCACACACGGACACATACACACATTGTGAACATCATCTTAAAAATAGTACATTCGTATAGTAGGGACCCTAAAACGTGCTTATTCATTAAAAACACACCACCGATTTTTTTGACCAAAGACAATACCTTCCTTACCTAAAGGTGACGGAAGGTAAAAATTGAAGCAAAACAAATATACATTCCAAAGTGAAAAAGTTCTGAGTTGTATTCAATATTGAAATATTCCAATAACCGAAAATCATTTCTGCCTTCAATAAAAGATCAAAAAAAAGTTTTCATGATATCAAGATCACAGAAATAGCTATGTGCCTGTAATCACTTTTATACGACTTCCATAACTTGATTGAAGTTCGTTGTAATTTAATTATTTTGCAAATTTCCTTTTTCATTCGTCATACAACACAAATAACGTTTTGCAAACAGAAATTATTTAATTGACTCATTTTAGTTTTATACACGTTTCTGTAAATAAAAGTGTTGTTACGCGTTTGCGGTTGATATTAAATACAATAACCAACAGCTGATTTATTTATCCCGACCGACGCCAAATATTTCGAATTTTAAATGGCACAAAAGTGCACTCTCCACGGCAATGAGTGCCCGTGAGGTGACGCCTGGTAAGCGCCCGCACGGTACAAATATGTCATCATCATTACCGATATCTGCGATAAAGCAGATTGTGGCACACTCAGAAATGGGTAATATGCCATGAAAGATATGTGTCAACAATTTATTTTAACATGCAACATATTATGAATCACTTCCATGGTTACTCACTATTGTCAAAAAATGACAGGAATGTAATATTTGTCCATTTTAAAATGCAACATACAAAATTTGTAGTTTTGTATTATCAAAACTAATTTCCAATAAATTAGCCTACATACGATTAACAAATAATCAAAACATGGATGTTGCACATCTTAACAAACTTTAGCTAACAAAAATTTATAACTTTCAAGTAATAAATGTCAAAAAAATACCCCCATTCACATTAAGGCAATATTATAGTCGGTCGTAATAAGAATTGACACCATTTGTGATGTGTTTTGGAGGTATCTCCTGTGCTGCAATACTATTTATAGTGTTGCATTTTAAAATGGACAAATATTACATTGCTGTCATTTTTTGACAGTAGTGAGTAACCATGGAAGAGATGAACCATAATGTTGCATTTTAAAATAAATTCTCTGTATAGTTCATATTAAATGTACTCGTATTTCAATTTTTCTAAATATTGAAAGTTGTGTTATGTGAATATTTATTTTTAATTTGTTTAGCGCAAATAATATGTGATTAAATTCGAAACCTGCATACAAATAGCATCCATTTATTATTCCATATTCGTATTTCTGGAAAATATATTTATGTAAAACCAATATACGTTTTTATTTTTAATTAATATACATACGTAATTGAATTTTTAATTATGATGTTTTAATATTTTGATGAAAAATTGAAATTTTAATGAAGGGATTTATTTTATAAATATGCAAGTACTTACATACATTTTACAACAAGAAAAATCTCGTACATTAATTATTTAATATTTTGCTTATACGAGGGTCACTCCAAAATTATTGAGATGCTGGGAAACAGTTGGCTTTGGAAAATTTTTAGTGCACAAACTACAATTTATTTAAAATATCTGTCCAATAATAACATCTGGTTGAAGTGATTTATTGTGGTGGAATTCGAAGTGGAAATAAACTGCAACATGAAGTTAGGAAGAGATCATTATCGCGCTATGATTTACTACGACTTTAAAACTGTATTACGTGAAGAACAGTGCGAGGAACGTCTACGATTGGCATTTGGAGATGAAGCTCCATCTCGAGCAACTATATTTCGCTGGTTTTCAGATTTCAAAAGAGGCCGTAATTTCTTGCGTGATGAGAAACACCTATCAAACGATGAAAGATGCCTTTGGCATTGGATCCGCAGCAATAGCAAAAATTTTGCATGAAGAACTTCGTGTTAGCAAAATTGTTTCTTGTTGGGTGCTACACAACTTAACGGAAGAACAAAAAGCCAAGCGTGTTACAATTAGTCACGCCACTTTAAAATTGTTAAATAATGGCGGTCATTGTATTCTTTCTAAAATTGTAACTGGCGATGAAACTTACATACCCTTTTATGATGTTCCAATGCTTCAAGAAAGTAGGGTATGGGTGTTTGAAGATGACCCAACACCAGTTACCGTGAAAAAACAACGTGCACTTAAAAAAGTTATGTACGCTGTATTTTTCAGAAGTACAGGTCTTGTGAAAGCAATTAGGTTAGAGGGACAGAAGACTGTTACTGCCAATTGGTACACACAAAAATGTCTACCTGAAGTTCTTCGCAGTGTGAAAATTAAGGGTTTTGCTTCACCATGATAATGCGTCCTCCCATACTCCTGATCTTGCAATGTGTGACTTCAGGCTATTTTTTAATTTGAAAAAACATTTACGTGGTCGTCATTTTACGTCAGAAGAGCAGATTAACAACACCATAATGGAGTATTTTAATACGATTCCATAAAATGAATGGCTCAAAGTTTTCCATCTCTGAAAAATTCGATTACAAAAGTGTATTGAAGCAGGGGGGGACTACTTTGAACACCAGTAAAACTACATGCTTCTCCTTCAAATAATATTTCTGTATCTCAATAATTTTGGCGTGACCCTCGTATGTGTGTTGAAGTTTAACTTAATAATTTTTTTTATTGCTTGCATATATTAGTTTAAAATTTACATGTTTCAGGGAGCATCTACAGGCGCGGTGCTCGTCGCTGGAGGAAACTATACCGCGTCAATGGACACATCTTTCAGGCCAAGAGATTCAACAGAGTGAGTCATTTGTTTAATATTTACTTTCCTTACTTATCTAGCTATTACATACTTTCTATATTATTAAGTCCATTTTACTCACAAAGATAACAAAGAATCTTATCATGTTTCATACTAATATGAAATTATTGTCAATTTTCTATGAATATTGAAATATTATCACTGGTTCTTAGGCTGTGTCCGAAGTAGCACTTTTATTACCCTAATATTTAAATCCTAAATTTATATGCTCTAAATCTAGTGATTATTTAGGATTTTAGGAATTAGATTTTAGGGTTTGCAGGAGCACACTATGCCTTGAAGTTGACGCGCACTAATTAAACAAATCGTGTTCGTTGCTATAATTTGTACAAAACGTCAAATTTACTGTCAAAGAATTGCTTCTTAGCTTCTATTTTGTGAAATATAATATTAATATTTTCTGTCAAATATCAAGTTGCATTTATGTGAAGAAGACCTAAATCCTAAATACTACCTAAATGCCAAAATGTGACATCGGATACAGTCTAGTGGTTTTTATTTTCATGTTTCAAATAGCAATACTCATTTTTTATCTCAATTAATATAAAAAAAAATCTGATGTGGCCAATACAAAACCTCCCGCTATTTAATTTTTATTAATTTAAATACATACCTACCTATTTACTAACGCTGCAAACTATTCCATTGCATAAAACTATTGCTTTATTTACTATTTTCTTTTTAAAATGTCACTATTATTAATTTGAAGTGATTAGTTTTTTGACAGTGACAGTTACTGTCAGTTACATTCATTTGAAATATGAACTGTGTAACAAAGGAATTGTGTTTTTCTTAGGCTTCGGGACTTGTAAAAAAAAATTATTTTTATATTTATCTGTAAAGTATATAGAAAAAGTATTAGTGTATTCCTGTAGAAAATTCAATAATCTTTAATTTTCATAACGACAAAATCCAAAAAAATGGCATTTAATGGTATTTTTTGAAGAAAAACCATTATGAGCTTCAGGTAAAGTGCCATTTCCGGTTATCCCATTTACACCAAAATCTAATGGCTTCTTTTCATATTAGAATAGGGTATAAATACAAGGTTTCAGAATTTTCTAAATAATGGTATTTGAGTTAGAGCGAAGACAAAATCCCTACACATACACACACACACACATACATACATAAATAAATAAATACATACATACACACACATACAAACAAACACACACACATACAGACATCATCGTGAAAATGTTAAATTTGGATTCTAGGGACCTTAAAACGTGGTCATTTACTAAAATCTCAATAAGTGATTTTTAGCACGATCCCTATACCTCCCTTACCAAGGGTAGCGGGAGGTAAAAAACTAAATATATTATAACATGTCTTTCATACTAACGCAAGTGATTTCTATTAATTAACTACATAAATATTTAAATTTTATATTTAGTTATCCAAATCATTAGATAAATTACCAAAAACTGTAAAAAAATCTGTTGTGGCCAGCACATCTCTATCTCTAAATCTATAGAAGATATAATATAATAAAAATGTTCAATGCACTGGATAACTAGAAATTTATATTCTTTAATATTTGCAATAACATAAATTTCCAAAAAAAATATTTAGAAGATTTTTCTTAAACTACTATTCCCGATTGTCCGAATGTTACCAAAACCTTTTCAGCTCTTCCCCTTAATTCCAAAAATTTGAGAAAACGTCCCTCTAATATCCAAACACACACACACACACATACACACACACGCACATACACACACATCATTGGAAAAATGTTAAAATCAGTTTCTAGTGACCTTAAAATGTGTTTGAAGGTAAAGAATATTTATTTAAAAAAATTATCCAAAAATGTATTTCATTTCTGTTGTACTTTTGTACTTTGTACATTTATTGAGCAAAACAACATTTTGTCATTAACACAATACCATAATTTTGAAAAGGCGATTTACAGTTAGTCATAAGCCTATTACAGTGACAGAGATAATAAACTTATTATTTTCAAGCTAAGTCGATTTACCTGTTTGCCATTATTTGCTTGATACTATTTTGTTCATTTGTTTACTATTTCTCTGGCTGAGCAACCCACCAATAAAAGGGCAGAAATACTACACATACATAATCTTAAACAAACAAGAATTTGAAATAGTTGAAATTATTTTAGTTGTGATCTGTTCCTTGTCCAGTGAACTACGCTAAGGGCACTATGATTTTTAATTTATTGTCTGAGTATTTAATACTTTTCGAGTACGAGAAGAAAATTTTATCATGGATAAAAGTATGTATTTAATTTATTCATACAAATATTTACGAACATCGTTCCAAATATTGTCAATTTTAACAGTTTGATTTTAATTTCCGTGTTTATTGCATGCTGTTTAAGTCTACAAAAATTTAATTGCAAATTTCATACATCAATTTTATTTCAAAATTTGCAATAAAATTTCAGTAGCCAATGAAATTTATTATCTAATTTGAATTACAAGTAGTTTTATGGGTTCGCGTTTTCATTAATCTAAAACTTTTGTAATATATTACTAAATTTTTCTAAATTTGAAACTGTTAGAACTACTATTCAATTAATTATTGTTTGTTAATCCCGTTTTACATTATCCTATTTTCGTCTATTTTCATACTGCATTTCTAGACAGATTTTTGATCGAGTTCCATTCAATTTCCATGCTATGAAGTCGTGTATAATCGGTAATCTTCGAAATGTATCGAATTTTAAATCAAAATAAATTAATACCAACCTTACAAATTTGTACAGTTAACTTTGTTTTTGAAATGGATAAAATATAAAAATAAGGAGTTACAAAAATTCTTTTTAAATGTGTATGTGTCATTAGATATTTTATATTAATGTTATTGAATTTTTATTTATAACCTCACACTTTGCAAAATAAATGACATATAACAAATGTTGGTAACTGTTAATATCACGACTTCGCTCCTGCGCATTAACGATCTAGTACGAATCTCGTATAGAAATATACGGCCGGGCGTATATTTCTCGGATGAAAGTCGGATGAAAATTTCTGATTTACATTATGCTAGATTTGTCTAGAAATTTCTCGGATGGATCTCGTACTAGAATTTATACAAAAAAAGTATAATGTAAAACAGGCTTTATCATTTTTCTTTCTGATTTTCTTCAACAGATCCTTTGGTTTGTTTTTCTTCAATTTTGTTTGATGTAGAATGAAAAATATTTGATTATTTGTATTCCCTCTAAAATACTTCCAAAATAACAATAAATTCCATAGAAAAAAATCACTGATATACGGGTTCTTTTGTTTCATTTCAGAAAATTAAAAATGTTAATATGTTTTTAACGCAGAGAAAACTGACAGGATCGATATTCGATCGATATAAAATTTGGTATAAAAATCAACCAGAGTTATTTCAAATAATTTTATATTCCATAAAAGGAATAGGAATTGACGCAATAATTATAAATCTTATTGACATTTTTTAATACTAGTATTTTCATTTTTTCTTTTTTAAAAAATAAATAATACTCAATAATTTCTACAAGTTATATTTCATTTTATAAGATTTTTTTTTTAGTCTTTTGTCTATTCGTTTCTACTATACCTAGTCATGAAGGGAAACATTTGAATGTCAAATAATGTTTTATTTAATAGCTTCCAATTATTCTTTTACTAATAATTTTTGATTCATTTTCATTGTCCTCTTTATCTTTTGTCAGAAACAAATATAATACTGTTCCACTTGACTTATTTTCTTGTATTGTAAAACTTTTTTAATTTGAATAAGCAGACAATTGTCACAATAAAGAAAATATTTATAATCGATCGTCTTGATTGCTATGTACAGTCTGGGACACGAAAAATGAGCTATAGAAAATAGGTTAGTACAAATCACTGTCCAATATATGCGCTCCGTTTAAATCCACACGAAATACAATTAATTTACTTCGCGCATACCTAATATAACATGTAGCATTTGCCCAAATAAATTTCAAAGCTAAAGCTACGCAGCCTTGTAAAACGGATTGATATATGATCTGCGGGTTACTTCCATAAACCCAAATCTTTCTTAAAAAGATAGCACGTTTGGTATCATTTTTATTCAAAGAAATCTAATTTTATTTAAAATATTTTGAAGGCATACTTCTTACGCCGTTATAAACACTTCATTCTCGTAGTATATGCAAAAAAACCATCTAGAATTATGTGAGATTCTTAAAAAATACAGAATACTGCATAATACCATAAAATTACTCACTGTTTCTGTACATTCGCGTTTGCCACATGCTGTACATATAGATTTAATTTTCAAATTATTACTAACAAATAGAACAAAATATTACTTCAATAGTTAAATTAATGTAAGTAAGAGCCCACGATTCTATTTTTTATTCAATAAATTAACTACAAGCTCTTGAATTTGACATGACAGAGCATTTAACATTTTGTCAATGAACAACGAAACAAAAAACAAAATAAAATTACAATACTGGTTGCAAAGTATAATGTAGACATATAATATTTAGTAATATAGAATTGTCAATAATAAAAAAAAAATATAATCAAACGTTATTTTGCAAAAATTAACAAAATTTTACTTGATAATGTTCCAAATATAATTATTTCTATTAAAGGTTTCAAGTACATAATAATAAAAAATCTGTTGTGGCCAGCACAAAACCTTCCGTCAATTCGATGTATTTTGTACATATCCTATACCAAAAGTTCCTTGAAAAAGATTCTATATATCCTGTATAATTGTAACAAGAACACACTATTTTTTACATATCCATACTGAAAGTTCCTTTGAAAAGATTCTAAAATCTAATAAAATTTTAATACGAATACGAACGTACATTATGTATTGCACTTAACACTTCCTCCTGCTTCAACTTTTCCCTATTTTATTAGAAGTCGCTGTTTCTTACTCTTCTCTTCTACTCATTCCTGTCCAAAGCACCTTCGTGACACAGTACTTCCTCTCTCAGATCTTCTGCTAAATAGTCCTTCCATCTTCTCTCTTGCCTTTCTCGTACTTCTGGCATTATAAGTTCCTATCTTGAGGCGAGGCCGCAAATGCAAGTCACTGGCGAGGGACACTCTGTCACTTATATCACTTGCAGATCATATACTTACTTTCCACTTTGGTTTTGCACTTGCCACTGACATCTGTCAATTAGATGTTTTTGAATATATCTGTTGTTTTCATAATTTTTGCAAAGCTGACTGATCTTCGAAAGTTAATCTCTCTATAACTCTATATCTATTGAATATGAAGGAAAATGTATAATCGAACCGTATAGAGAATAAGATATTCTTTCTATTGATAATCACATAAAATTTCGAAAATAATATTTAACTGCGATTTTTCAAGAAAAACTGTTAAGAACTTCAAATAAGGGTACTTCCGGTTGACCAATTATAACCAAAATCTAATAAGCTCTTCATATGGTTGTAAGGAAGAGGAATACGAAAGAATCATAATTTTTAGAATTGTAGTTTTGGAGTTATCGTCGGAGAAAAATTTGTCACATACAGACACACATACGGGCACATACACACATACAGACATCATCGTAAAACCAGTAAAATCGTATTGTAGGAACCTTAAAACGTGCTTATTCATTAAAAACTTAATAAAATATATTTAAAAATATATAGAACATTTAAAAAGTCCTTAAACGATGACGTAAACCGATTGGTTATTTAAAATTATGTTTCTCAATATACTTTTGTTATTGACCCCTAACAGAAAATGTTCTAGTCGAGCTAATGAAAAGATATGCCAAAACAATCACATTAGCCTTTTAAATTTGTTGGCGTACTCCTTCTCTCTAATTTTCGTTTCTCTGACTGTCGCTTGTGTATATATGTTTATTCTGTATCATAAGCGAATACAAATAAGTGAGAAGCAGAAAGTTACTCTAATAATTATTTGACGGCGTCTATGGAATATCACGACATGATCATTTCAAGACATTGGGATTTCTAATACGTATCTCACGTTATTGTTGCAGAATTAAAACTCTAAAAAGTTTATATTTTGCATATATCAGGTCTAAACTTGAATACTGTTCTCAAGTTTGGAATCCTATATATGATAAATACAAATCCTACATAGAGACAGTGCAGAAGAAATTTGTAAAATTCTGTTATTATAAAGCCCATCGTCATTATCCTTCTTTTGATTATAACTATTCTGATTTATTAACTGAATTCAATATGTATACCTTAGAAACTCGTCGGAAAATACAGTCATGTATTTATTTATACAAAATTTGTCACGGAATAATCGATGATTGTTTTTCTCTTGAAAGTTTATCCATTCATATACCCCGTCAGAATACTAGAAACCATATAACTTTTTACTGTCCTCCTGTACGTACGAATTATGAAACGAAATTACCTATTAGACAAATGACGAATATTTGCAATTGTACATCTTCTTACAGATATTTTCCTGTTGGATAGATTGTCAAATAAATAAATAAATAAAATAAATAAATTTCTTTCCCTTGCTCCTCTGCTCAAGATTGGTGTGCCGCACTGTAAATAACCTTTAAAATAACCCTAAAAAAACAACCCTCTTGTTCCAGCGCGCATTTTGTGCCTTCTGCAACGACCGAATCTGGGGCCTGGGCCGTCAGGGCTTCAAGTGCATCCAGTGCAAGCTCCTCGTGCACAAGAAGTGCCACAAGCTGGTGCAGCTGCCATGCACGAACGAGCACGTGGAGCCGGTGATGAAGGACGAGCAGAACGGCGGAGACGTGAGCGCGGGCGCGAGCACGCCGCGCCATGGCCTTGCCACGCCCACGGCCGAACTGGATAAGGACTTCCCGGAGCCCCCGCCGCCGCCTGACGTCACGGGGGACTCGCTACCGGTGGATGAACCCAAAGAGGATGAGGGCAGCCAGAGGCAGTATTCGCTAAATGATTTCGAACTTATTAGGGTTATAGGTAAGTTATTTTGTACCAATCATACCATCCAGGGCATCGAACCCGCCACAACACTACTCTGTACGTGTATATTTGAATCTGGCGACCGTCAACAGGCTCGCTTTAAAGCCTCGTACAGATCTGCGAACCGTTCGCCAAACCGTTCAGCGAACCGTTCGGCGAACTGATCAACGAGCACTAGCAGATGCTGATAAGGGAATGTTCGTCTCTTTTCCATTATTGTTGCAGATACATACAGGGCGTCTCTTAAATAGGGGGACATGGCTTAAAATAAGACGATTTAACCAAACTTGCTTCTACCTTCTACCGGAAAGTGTACCATTTAGCCAGAATTCTACTTCAAAGTTCTTCGTAAAAAAATTAATTTTGCTTGTAATAACAGAACGCTTTATACGATTTGGATGAAATTTGGTATGACACATCATATGGTTGTCATCTTTTAAGATGATACTTGTTATTATTAGTGAACCACTAGTGTATAAAACGTAGGTGTCTCAACATTGATTCATTAAGCCATTTAGCCAGTATTCTGCTTCAAAGTTCTTTAAAAAAAAAATAAATTTTGCTTATAATAACAGGATGCTTTATTCGATTTGGATGAAATTTGATATGATAATTTACATGGTTATAAGTCATCTTTTAAGATGACACTTGCTATTATTAGTGAACCACTAATGTATGAAACTTAGGTGTCCCAACATTAATTACACAGTAACTTTTTAATGGCCACGCCGATAACGTGAAATTATATTTTTTCAGAAAGATACATTCAATAGTATACTTTTCTCTCTCTGTGTAATTTGTGATATCTGTTATGGTTCACACAGAAAAAAATTAAATCTGAGTGTCTGCACCGCTAAATTTTTAAAATAAATTTAATCTAGGAGTCTGCCCAAATACCAAACATTTAATTTTTAATGGTTGATATCTCTTTTCGTTTTGGAGATATTCAACCTCAAATATTTTCCCAAAATTACCCATTTCTGGTCTAGATCTCTACCTAGTTTTGAATTATTGCTCCAAAAGTCAATATACCCCATATTCAGATAAAAACTTTAAAATTTTCAAAAATCTAATTTTGATGTATCTAGATACTTCTCAATGCGCTGATTCTAAATTTTGAAACCGCAGGTCGATATCTCTTTTCGTTCTCGAGATATTTACATTCAAAGTTTTGCTCAAAACTACCCATTTTTGGGTAATAACCCAAAAATGGGTCGAGATATGAATTTGGCGACTAGACCATTCGATTCTACGGGCAAAATTACATAAGTGTACCAATTTTCATAATTTTTGTCCAACCGGTTCATTTTTTATGAACAAAAGTTTGAAAATGGCTAAAATCTGAAAAAATCGTAAGGGGTACCCCTTACGATTTTTTCGATTTTTAGCCATTCTCAGTAATTTTGCTTTAGAGATAGTATGCGGTATTCAAAAATTCTGAAAATTGGTGTACTTATGTATTTTTGCCCGTAGAATCGAATGGTGTTGTTGCCAAATTCATATCTCGACCCATTTTTGGGTTACTACCCAAAAATGGGCAGTTTTGAGCAAAACTTTAAACGTAAATATCTCGAGAACTAAAAGAGATATCGACCTGCGGATTCAAAATTTGGAACCAGCGCACTGAGAAGTATCTAGATACATGAAAATTAGATTTTTGAAAATTTTGAAGTTTTTATCTGCATATGGGGCATATTGACTTTTGGGACATTAATTCAAAAACTGCTTCACAAAAAACTAATTACGAAAATAATTATTTTCATTACTTTTTTCTAATTGGTCTATACAACAGACAAAATAAAAATTGTGTATTACAAAGAAAAGCTTATAAATTGCGGGGCATTAATTTATGGGCTGTACGTTGTACCTTTTGTTCTACACGTCAGGCAATTTATTATTGTGAATTACTGTATTTTTCACTTGTTTGCTAAATATAAACCTAATATGTTTTTAAAATATTGCTTACTTGAATCTCTATAGCGAGTAATTAACAAAAACGCTTTATTGTAATACAGGGTAATTTCACTTTTTATGTTTAATTTTCCCTCCAACAAGTTTTAAATGTGAGCGTATTTATTTTAGAGGCACTAGTTGCAACACGTACTCTTGAAGTAGGTACTTGTGACGGTGTGAGAACACGCTTTATATTCAAATAAAATATTTAAACCTGCTTAGAGAACATGTGAAAGCTCGTAGAGAAAAATATCTTGGTAGGGGTCGTAAAACGAAGCTTATGTACCAGGAAATAACATACTTTGCCTCTTATGTCAAAATGGGCTCTAAATTTTTTCGTCGACACTTCGAGGACAACATATATTCAGTGGTATTACTTAAGAGGATCACAAGATGAAGCAATGAAGCGAAAATATGTTGTTTGTTATAATTTAAAAAGGAAAAAATTATAAAATTATTTGAAGTTTCAAGTAAACTTAGACTACTTGACACATACTTCAGGGTTATAAACAAAAATCAGTGATGTCACTATTCGCGAGTGAAGAAGAGGAGGAGCTTAGCGCGGACGTAACAATATGGCCGGTTTAAGGTAGATGCTTCGTTTCCCGCAACTGTATTCTTATACACTGCGGCGTTTGAAATACAAAGTAATATTAATATTATAGTTAATATTAAATAAAAATAATGTTTAAAGTATGAATAACATTTTGAATTTTGCTAACTAGTCCGTTTCATATAAAAATTATGTTCAGCATTCTCTCGAATTTTGAATTTACATGATTCGAGTCTTTGTTTTCTTGAATCTACATAGTACTGCATTATTACAGTCTTTGGTAGATTAATGGAGAGATAAGTATTATTATTTTATTGTCATCTTTGTGCAGATAGGTCTACAAGTTTAGATTTCATTAAAAAGTATTTTAATAAAGACACTAAGTAATTATTATCTTGTAGTTATACCCGGCAAAATATAATTTTGCTTTACAAAATGCAAGGAGCACGCATATTTTTACTCGGTTCCTTTCCCATTTTCAAAAGATGAATGCATAACTTTCGTCTACCAACTAATTCAAATTGGCAAATTTCTCTAATAAATTTTTCTATAGAATTTAGTTTCTTGTTTTCGGGAAATTAATTATTTCTGGATTTCTGCGTGCTAATGACGTACATAAGTTAAACGCAACTAAAACATGTTGAAGTTTTAGTATTATACTTTATTTCACGTAAGAATAGCGTTGGTTTAGTTAGGGATATATAAATTCTACCCTTTGATTGGTCAGAATATAAACCTATTTCACAGAAACGAAACAAATATCGCCTGTCAGTTGTCAAATAAAATCTACAGAATTAAGTGATGTTTAACCATATTTTGTTGCAATTTTAGATTTTGACATTTTTACAGATAAATATATTTATTATTGACAAAGCTTGGTTTCACAAATTTAAATTATTTATTCAATGCATGTAAAAACGGTCGGCTCTTAAGAGTAATCTACTATTTTCTTACGTAAAATGAAGTATAGCCTACAAATTTCACTCCACTCGTAATTTATTTGTTAAATAAGTGACAGAAACGATGCGTTCGCCGCTACCTCGGCTAGGACTTACTACCATGCACTAGTTCATATTTTCGCCGCTAGACGTCATATTGGTCTATTTCACTAGCGAATAGTGGCATGACTGATTTTCTTTATAACCCTGAAGTATGTGTCAAATCGTTAGCACGGTTCTAGCCAACACCGGTGTTAGAACCGTGATCGTGGTACGCGTTATAGTTCTTATAGGCATACACCATACTTGTGCGTACTAATGCTGCATACACGATACATGAATCAAGCCATATTATACCAGCGTATAAGTTAGCATAGGAGGCTGCCTTCCATTGCTCTTCGTAAACGATAGATAGCTGCGACCATTACATAGCAGATCCTAGTGGTTAAACTCGAAAAACGAACACTATATAGCAGACACTCCACAGACTAAAGACAAATACGTGGAGCTAAAGTACAACCGTTATAAGTGTTTAACCTACAATTCCTATCTGTTTTCCAGGTAGAGGCAGCTACGCGAAAGTGTTGATGGTAGAATTGAAGAAGACCCGACGGATATACGCAATGAAAGTGATCAAGAAGGCGCTGGTGACAGACGACGAAGACATCGACTGGGTACAGACAGAGAAGCATGTGTTTGAAACGGCTTCCAACCACCCGTTCCTTGTTGGGTTGCATTCTTGCTTCCAAACACCCAGCCGCCTGTTCTTTGTCATCGAGTTTGTGCGAGGTGGTGACCTGATGTTCCATATGCAGAGACAGAGGCGTCTACCCGAAGAACATGCGAGGTAGGAAATTTTAAAAAAATTATTACACAAAACAAATATTGCCACCTTCAATGTACTCTCCTCCCCGAACCCTACACCGCCCGATGAGAATATTCCATTGTTGGAAGCAATGCCTGCAGGCCTTTTTGTTAGGTTGTTCATAAGCTACATTTCGACCCCGAAATTGGTGCCTTTTAACGCAGAATTACAATTTGGGAATAAAAGCAAGGCACATGACACTAGGCCAAGTGAATACGGTTGATGTACCAACACGGTGATTTTGTATTGCGTCAAAAATGTCTTGCCGGACAGGGTGTTTTGTTCCGGCGCGTTGTCTTCATGGAGAATCCATTACATTTCAGCCCTTTTTCTTCTCACCCGTGCATGAAGGTTATCAAAACCTTCTTGTAATATGCTTGGTTAACGAAATGCCCCTCAGGCACTAATTCATGTGAACAATCACTCGCATTTTGAAAAAAACAATGTCAATGCACGGCCGAGGCGCTAATCGTTTCCGGTCTCTTTTCTTCCTTCTTTAAATCTTCGAAACTGCTCTAAAACCTGAGTACTAGATAGACCCTCATCACCATAAACATTCTTCAACAATTCGTACATTTCTGTAGCGGATTTTTTAAAGTTTCACACTAACATAATTCCGGCGGAGCACGAGAAAGTAGTTAACTTCAATCAAAGGCTACTGCCAAACGGTTTGCTTAATTATTTTGAAATTCTAACAGTGGATGGAGGGAAGATGACAAATTAATATAACAGCCTGCAATGTTGCCATATTTACAGGGAAGCCGGAAAAAATAAGTCTTGTTATTTAATTGCCACAGGTGTCTCTTAAATAGGGGGATATGGCTTAATCATAGATTCCTGAGGCTAAAATAAGACGATTTAACTAAACTTGCTTCTACCGGAAAGTGTACCATTTAGCCAGAATTCTGCTTCAAAGTTCTTTGAAAAAAAATTAATTTTGCTTATAATAATCGGACGCTTTATTCGATTTGGATGAAATTTGGTATGACAGTTTATATGGTTATGTCATCTTTTAAGGTGATACTTGTTACTATTAGTATTAGTGTATGAAACTTAGGTGTCCCAACATTAATTAGACAGTAACTTTTTAATGGCAATGCCGAAAACGTGAAATTATTTTTCTTCAGAAAGATACATTCAATAGTAAACTTTTCTCTCTGTGTGTAATTTGTGATATCTGTTACGGTTCACACAGAAAAAAATAAAATCTGAGTGTCTGCACTGCTAAATTTTTAAAATAAATTTAATCTAGCAGTCTGTCTAAATGCCAAACATTTAAATTTTTAATGACAGTAACGAGTTGTCAATCTTCACAACTTGTTTAGGAGTAAGTTGATATATGTAATCGTCTTATTTATAACAATGGTAGTAAAATATTATTAGGCCGAACAAACGGATGTTACTAATTTTAGAATATTGCGAAGAAAATTTTTGACAACCCGTAAAACAATTGTTACTGTCATTAAAAATTACTTGTTTGACATTTGGATTTTTAATTGCCACATGTTGTATTACCTTCATCACCTTTTGGTAAGGAAGGTATTGTCTTTAGTCAAAAAATTCGGTGCTGAAACACGTTTTAGGGTCCCTAAAATACAATTTTACTAGTTTTACGATGATGTTTGTTTGTGTGTGTGTGTGTGTGTGTGTGTCTGTGTGTGTGCGTGTATGTGTGCGATAACTAATACTACAATTCTAAAAACTATAATTCCTATAATTACATCCATATGAAGAACTGATTAAATTGCAAACTGCTTAGAACTATAGATTATAGATGACCCATTTACAAAATGATAGATTTAATTTAAATGTGAAATACGATCATAAATGTGGTATAATATAAATTCTAAACTTAAAATTGTATTACCAACATATCAAATGTGCGGTTTTGAAACATGGTTTGCATTAGTTTAAATGTTTAAACCCTAATTTCCTACTGTTTAATTTGTTTTGGTATACTGTATGAAAACAGTTATTGTAGCTAATTTTGAAGTAATTAACTGTTTTAAGCGGCAAAGTTTAAAGTGGAGTTAATATTGATGAAAACTTGAATGTTTACAAAGGACATACCTACGAGTACTTATCATGTTATATGAAATTCCTTTATGTTATTAATTTTGTTTGGGTGTATAGTCACTATTGTTGCTGTAATAAAAGCCCTTCATTCTTCAAATTACATAACAGGTCGGTCCGTATTGTTACGTGACATTCGCTTATTAATATCAATTATGTAGTCTTATTCACAAAGATAACTGTTCAAGGTATATTACTTGCAGAGTAATAAAAATTTTGTTGTTTGTCTCTCTCGGCTCGTCAAGATGTTTCTTGCTTCTAATGTCCTCTCAGATGCAAGATACGGTAATCCAAGTATGAAGATGATCGAATTTTCCAAATGAATCACGAAAGTGAAACAATTTATATTCGCTAAATTGTTTTGGCAATCCTACCGACTGCGCCACTTAAATTTCTCGTTCGATCAAATAGAATACAGACTAACTAATCTTAAGCATTACACATGTTTTTATACTAATGAATTATGAGAGAGTCACGTTCTGGCACATCGGTACTTTAGGTGCGTTCGGTAAATCATACGGAGTTGGAGTGGAGTGGGAGTAGAGCTGGAGTTGGAGTAGATCGAGGGAACAAGGTACACTCCTTTATTTGTGATTAACCGAACGAGTAGAGTTAAAATTTTGGTGCACGAATGTAATAACCTCCTTTTTTGACAATCTGATATACTGCACTGCTAAAAAAAAATAAATAATGAACCATACAGAAGTTATTCAGTTTGGTATTATTCTTCAATGATTCTGAAGAAAGTATATATCAGAAAAGGTACAGAATTCTTACCATTTCGACATACTGTGCCTTGTTATATTACAGAACAATTTTATAAATATAAAATAATTGTGTGTAATAAAATATTTCAACATAAAAATAGAAAATGATCTGACAGATGTCAAATATGTATGCTTACATGTCGGGGTTGGATAAAACTCGATTTCTGGGGGTCTATTCTAATTCATAGCCACATGTGCTATCCGCTGTATAATTTCCACTACTAGCCAACAGATGGGGGTTCCCATCCCGCTATCTGACTTGAATCCATCTGTTGGCTAGTAGTCGAACTTATTAATATTGCCAGATGTCAAGTTGACAAATAGTTCGGATTTTCAATTTTGTGATCAAATACTTGTGTTCGTGTGTTATATCAATAATATTTGATTAATATCTATACATTGTAAGTACCTATATAACTTATAATAATTATTTATAATTCTAACAAATAGCACATGAGTCTATCCGACTTAAATCCATTTGTTGGCTAGTAATGGAACTTATACAGCGGATAGCGGATAGCACATGTGGCTATCCGACTTGAATCCATCTATTGGCTAGTAGTGGAACTTATATAGCAGATAGCACATGTGGCTATGAATTTAGAATAGACCTCCTGGACTGACATTATTGAAAACACAAAATTGTTTCACAACATTTCGGATGCTAAGATATGCTTCCGTCATCAGGTGAACTGATACTAATTTACATCTGTGTAAGAGGAAGAATTTATACTATGCGGGGGTCATGCGTGAATGGCTCTTCGGGCGTATCGTGTCGTTGGTTGGTTGGTGGTGTTGTAACTGATTCCTGATAGGTCGGCTGCTTTTCTGTCGTAATCTTGAGTGAGTCTTCTTTGATAATAAGCTGTTTCCAAACTGGTTTGATTTCTACGCTGGGATGACTGAAAATCTTTCCTTGGTTTTTCATAATAATGGCTGCTTCCTTGAATTTCCTTTTAAATGTGTGACTTTCTTTGTGTATCACTTTGGCTTGATTACACTGTATTTGGGTGTTTCTCCCAGGCGTGTTCAGCTATTCCTGACTTGGACGTCTCTCCCCTCTCAGTGTACCGTCGGTGTTCTTTAATACGTTGTTCTAGTGGTCTCTTGGTTTCTCCCACATAGGCTTGGCCACACTCGCAGTTAACTTGGTACACACCGGTCTCAGTTTTTGATGTTGGTTTTGTATTTGCAAGCATGTTCCGTAATGTAGTAGTTGTCTTGAACCTGGTTTGAATATTGAATTTGTCTGAAATTCTTCTAATCTTTTCTGAGACGCCTTTTATGTATGGAATGTACATTTGTACTTCTGTGTCTGCCTTTGCTTCTTTGTCTGTAGGTTGTCGGGGTTGGGCTTATGGAGTTAACACTTTTCACTCCACTTGACTCCATTCTGCATTTGCTGAACGCTCCATTTTAAGACGCTTATCACTCCATGTAATTACCGAACGATGCTAGGAGTGTACAGAGTGAAAAGAGTGAACAGAACTCATTTGCTGAACGCACCTTGTAGCACTTATTATTCTGTTGTCAGGTTCTACGCAGCAGAGATTAGCTTGGCCCTGAATTTCCTACACGATAAAGGCATCATCTACCGCGACCTGAAGCTGGACAACGTTCTGCTAGACCACGAAGGGCACATCAAGCTGACGGATTATGGCATGTGCAAAGAAGGGATCCGACCTGGGGATACTACCTCCACGTTCTGCGGTACGCCCAACTATATTGCTCCAGAGATACTGCGGGGCGAGGATTATGGCTTCAGTGTCGACTGGTGAGATTAACTTACTATTTATTTTTTAAGCTAGTTACCTTTCTTCTATGAAAATAAAATAGGGGTACCAGTTCAAATGTTGTGCACCGTATTTTTTATTTTTCCAGGTGGGCACTAGGCGTGCTCCTCTACGAAATGCTAGCCGGTCGGTCTCCATTCGACATCGCAGGCGCGTCTGAGAATCCAGACCAGAACACGGAGGACTATCTGTTCCAGGTGATCTTGGAGAAGACCATCCGTATCCCGAGGTCCCTCAGCGTGAAAGCGGCCTCCGTACTCAAGGGCTTCCTCAACAAGAACCCCGCCGATCGGCTCGGCTGTCACCGCGAATCCGGCTTCCTAGATATTGTTAATCATTTGTTCTTTAAAAGTATTGAATGGGAATTGGTAAGTGAGAAATATTTACTCAAGTTATTATTTGATTTACTTGGAAGACTTTTTATTTAAATAGCAACAATAAGAATCAATATTTAAATTAGTCCTTTACAAGTAATTAAAAATTTGTAGAAAATAACGCAACATAATATAACTTCAAATTAAAAACTATAATATTATACAAAATGAGGACAATGTGATTTATTTTAAATAAATTAAAATTTAAAATTTTATTGGAAAAAGTTATACAATACTTGGTATTACCACTTCTTATATTAATTATGGCTTGCTTTCTTCGTCCCATGCTTCGAAATAAATTTCGAATTGCATGGTGAGGTATGTTTTCCCAATCTTGTAGCCCAGAATTCTCTAGCTCATCTAGAGTGCATGGGACGGGTACAAGACCTCTTTCGCTTTTTTCAGCATATCCCATACGTGCTCTATTGGATTTAATTCTGGACTGCTAGGTGGCAATTCCATACGGTTAATTCCTCAATATTCATCTTTGTCCCGAGTCCAATGCGATCTTACATTATCATGGATAAATATGAAAATACCTCCAATTACCGGCAAAAAATGTGTGATATGGTCTTATATGACATCCTGCACATATTTCTTCCACGAAACACCGCCAACTCTGTGCGTCCCTTCAAACAATTAGCTCCCCGAAACAGTATTGAATCACCAAAACAGGGCTCTCGAGGAGCAATTTCTCATTGAGTATATCGCTGCAGGTCTCCTCCAGGTATGATCTCTTTCGCCTGGTAATTTTAGGCTAACTCATGTCTCATCAGAAAACAAAACACGGTTTCAATCAGCCGAATTCCAGGGAATATGTTGTCTTACAAATTGTAAGCGAGTTACTCGATGAGTTCTGGTGAGACACGGTCCTATGTTAGTACATGTATTGGTCTTGCTTCCTCTAGTGTTCTTCTTACCACACGGGTAGAAATCCACGCAGCACGGGCTTCAGGAATGTGATTATTTTGCATTTTACTTGTAATTTGTCGTCTTCTCCGAGTTCTAGAGTTAGGAATCTGTTGTCTCTTTCTATCGGTGGTTTTGGGCGACTCTTCTCGTCCTATAATACTGAGATCAACTACCAAGTTCTCCAATCTTATGACGTTGGCCCCATCCAATAGAGTTAACGCCCGAAAAACCTCAAATTCGGACAAATATCAACCTCTATTAATTTTCCCAATTCAATTTAATGTTAATTTCGTAATAAAACTTTTCCATACTTTTTCTTTGTCAATAAAGAGAAACAATAAAGTTCTCATATAAACAAGAATTGATTCTTAATTATTATTTTCGTATGTCTAGAATCCTAAATTTTCAACTGTACCCTAAGAAAAATTCTTATATTATTCTGTTTTAAAATAAATCGCGAAAATATAAGTGATGCGATAATTTTGTCCAGGAGTTTATAATATAAATTAAACACTTGGTTGTTTCACAATCTTTATTTACATAAAATCTTTAACACAATTTTGTAATAAAATGTTACCAGTTAATTCACCGCAAACTCCCTCCCCCATTCACGCCCTCTTGCGACCGCGCCCTCGACAACTTCGACCCCCAGTTCACAAACTAGATTCACTGCCTGACACTGGATGATCCGTGAGTCACGCAGCTAGTGACTTTATGGCCTTTTAGACCCTGCTATGCCTTGCTACGCGTATTTCTACTACGAGGGTCACTCCAAAATTATTGAGATGCTGGGAAACAGTTGGCTTTTTAGTGCACAAATGTTAAACTACAATTTATTTAAAATATCTGTCTAATAATAACATCTGGTTGAAGTGATTTATTGTGGTGGAATTCGAAGTGGAAATAAACTGCAACATGAAGTTAGGAAGAGAGCATTATCGCGCTATGATTTACTACGACTTTAAAATTGGATTACGTGAAGAACAGTGCGATGAACGTCTACGATTGGCATTTGGAGATGAAGCTCCATCGCGAGCAACTATATTTCGCTGGTTTTCAGAATTCAAAAGAGGCCGTAATTTCTTGCCAGAAAATGTAGCTGCCATCAGACAAATGATAAAGGATGACAATCGTGTCACCTATCAAACGATGGAAGATCCCTTGGCATTGGATCCACAGCAATAGCAAAAATTTTGCATGAAGAACTTCGTGTTAGAAAAATTGTTTCTCGCTGGGTGCCACACAACTTAACGGAAGAACAAAAAGCCAAGCGTGTTACAATTAGTCGCGCCACTTTAAAATTGTTAAATAATGACGGTCATCGTATTCTTTCTAAAATTGTAACTGGCGATGAAACTTACATACCCTTTTATGATGTTCCAACGCGTCAAGAAAGTAGGATATGGGTGTTTGAAGATGACCCAACACCAGTTACCGTGAAAAATCAGCGTGTACTTAAAAAAGTTATGTACGCTGTATTTTTCAGAAGTACAGGTCTTGTGAAAGCAATTAGGTTAGAGGGACAGAAGACTGTTACTGCCAATTGGTACACACAAAAATGTCTACCTGAAATTCTTCGCAGTGTGAAAATTAAGGGTTTAATGCTTCACCATGATAATGCGTCCTCCCATACTCCTGATCTTGCAATGTGTGACTTCTGGCTACTTTTTAATTTGAAAAAACATTTACGTGGTCGTCATTTTACGTCAGAAGAGGAGATTAACAATACCATAATGGAGTATTTTAATACGATTCCAGAAAATGAATGGCTAAAAGCTTTCCATCTCTGGAAAATTCGATTACAAAAGTGTATTGAAGCAGGGGGGGACTACTTTGAACACCAGTAAAACTACATGCTTCTCCTTCAAATAATATTTCTGTATCTCAATAATTTTGGCGTGACCCTCGTATTTGTAGGCGTAGTTAGAGCTTGTTGCTTGTTACAGCTTGAGCAGAAACAGGTCCCGCCGCCGTACAAACCCAGGTTCGACTCGGATAGGGATTTGGCGAACTTCCCGCCGGAGTTTACCAATGAGCCTGTGCATCTAACGCCGGACGATCCGTATGTATTCGATAGTTTGTTTTCAATTTGTCATTATTCATATACATGTTCATATTTATCAGTTATTGAATTATTATTTCTTATATCAACATATAATTTTATTTAGTTGTGTTTCAAGAATTTATTTAAATATATTATTCAAATGAACAATAATATCAAATATTCAAATAATTATTTTATTATTTTAATATGTTTTGCACTATAGAATGATATACAGTGTGGATCAGAAAACTAGAACTAAATATATATTTTTTATTATTAATATTAACAAAGTCTGTAAAGGAAAAAAATTGCCGCTTTAAGAATAATTACTTTGGCATTGTCCAAGTTGTTTTGTTATTGTTATTGACGCAAATTTCTTTTCTATATGTTTATCACTTTTTATAAATGCTAAAATATATTCACACTTTCAAAACGCGCGGTTTTTTCCGGCTTGATGACGCAACCGAACCCGGCGCTCTTTTATTGGCCGACACTGTAAGTAGGCGTTCCCTTTATCAAACCAGTAACTGCCAAACTGTTCCAGTGGAGTATTTAGTGATGGGTTTATGCGGCTACACGCTATTATTTTTACAAATACTTAAATACTAATACAGTATAACTTCAATATACTAAATTTAATATAAGTAAAAGAAAATAAGAACAAAATGAAATTTTGAAATGTACGAGGTCTGTTCGAAAAGTATCCGACCATCCTTCATATCTTCGCACCTGACAATTTTAGCGCCCTCTGCCGGGTACGAGTGTCAACTGTAAAGCTTCACGAATTCCCTAGATGCCGCAGTTTTGGCCGGATCGCCTTAGTTTACGTGCAGCATGCGTTTGTTTATAAAGTGTTTTTTACGTTTGTCGCATTTTGCTATTGTAAAAAATGACGGAAAGATCGGAACAACCAATTTGCGTAAAATTTTGCTTAAAACTCGAAAAGACCATTGAAATGATGAAGACGGCATTTGGGGACGAGTGTATGAGCAAAACACAAATAAAAGACACCAGTCTTTAAAGGGTTCAAAGATGGTCGCACATCTGTTGATAGTAACCCACGTTCTGGGCGGCCTTCAAAGACAAAAATATCGAACGTGTGCAACTTGTGATCAGTGAAGATCGTCGATTGACTGTGCGAGAACTAGAATATGATCTGGGAATATTGAAAACTAGTGTTTGGAAGATTTTAACTGAAAATTTCCAAATGGTTCGTGTGTGTCATTCCGAAATTGCTAACGGTGGAGCAGAAAAACCTTCGCCTTGAAATCGCTCAGGACAATTTGGAAATGGTCAATAATGATCGACTTTTGGCTGTTCCCAAGATTAAAAATGTCGCTCAAAGGACACCGATTCGACGACGAAGAAACAGTCGAAACTAATACGACGAATGCTCTAAAGGCAATACCAAAAAACGAGTTCCAAGACTGCTTCCAAAAGTAGAAAGGCCGTTGGAAACGTTTCTTCAATCAAATGGCGACTACTTCGAAGGGAGCAGCGGGGAAATATAAAGGAAGGTCGGATACTTTTCGGACAGACCTCGTAAGTTATTAATCAGAATGTATTTTATGATTTTTTTATATAAATATAACGGCAACCTTCCTTTAAAGTGTTTTTAATATTAATAATGAAATGGTTCGAGTTTTGGGGACATACTGTACGAATATATGAATGCATTCATATAATATGTAAAATAATTGAAACGAAGACAAATTAATATTAAAGAAAATTTGGAAATGTCTTGCAGTGTTACTGGATATATTTTACAAAACATGTATGTATGGATTTCAGTAATTAATAATATAAAATGTGCTCATCTTATTCTTTTCAGTTTTGTAATTTTTCGTTCTTTTTTGCTAATTCTGTATATATGTTACTCATGCTTAGTAAATAGTAAATTTGAGTAGACTTCGACTTGGAAAAATTTTCAATTATTTCAATTTGTTTTTAAATTTTATAAACATTTTTCATGTCCAGTAAAAAAAGTAATAGAAATATTGAAATAATCTGATTCTTCTTGTAAGTCGAATATATTGTACAGCACGATATAACAAAAAGAAACATTCGTTAGTAACAAGATAATTAATTCATTAATAGTTGAATATCTCTATGAAATTAAATAATTATTAATCGTACTAATAACTCATCGCTCAGTGACGTCACATTTCATGCCGCGAAACTATTAACAAAATTATGAGTGAAAAGTTTAATGTTTTTGAGAAATATTGTTCAAGTTATATTATGAATAAAACAATTAACTTTTTTGTTTTGAAAGACTCCATTGTCAGATAATATAAACTCCCTAGGGTTAATTTTTCGGTTGTCAAAAATAATATATTTTTTAAGGTGTTATACATTATTAATTATCTTGTTATGATTGTTGGTATTGTTGTAATATAGCAATACTCTGTTCACGATAAAATGCACGAAAAATGCAAATATCAAAATTCATTTTAAAAGCGAAGGACTTTGAAAATAATAATAATTTACTTCCCAGAAAAAGCCTTCAGTAATGTAAATGGATTTTTGACACTGACAACTCACATTTTTCTGTCAATTACAAACATTTTAATTTCTCAACTGATTTCCGTGGAGTTTTTGGGCTACTAGATACATTACTATAAAAATGCGTACACTTACGTAACATTGTCTTTACAAGGAAATAATATTACTGCCAAGTTTATATATCTACCCATTTTTGAATTATTGCCCCAAAAGTCAATATACCCCATATTTAGATAAAAACTTAAAAAATTTCAAAAATCTAATTTTTATGTATCCAGATACTTCTCAATGCGCTGATTCCATATTTTGAAACCGCAGGTCGATATCTCTTTTCGTTCTCGAGATATTTAGATTCAAAGTTTTGCTCAAAACTGTCCATTTTTGGGTAGTAACCCTAAAATGGGCCGAGATATGAATTTGGCGACTACACCATTCGATTCTACAGGCAAAATTACATAAGTGTACCAATTTTCATAATTTTTGTCCAACCGGTTCATTTTTTATGAATAAAAGTTTGAAAACCCCCGAAAATGGCCAAAAAATGAAAAAATCCTAAGGGGTACCCCTTACAATTTTTGCGATTTTTGGCCATTTTCAGTTATTTTGCTTTAGAGATTGTATACGATGTTCAAAAATTATGAAAATTGGTATACTTATGTAATTTTGCCCGTAGAATCGAATGGTGTTGTCGCCAAATTCATATCTCGACCCATTTTTGGGTTACTACCCAAAAATGGGCAGTTTGGAACAAAACTTTGAATCTAAATATCTCGAGAACGAAAAGAGATATCGGCCTGCGGCTTCAAAATCTGGAATCAGCGCATTGAGAAGTATCTAGATACATACAAATTAGATTTTTGAAAATTTTGAAGTTTTTATCTAAATGTGGGGTATATTGACTTTTGGGGCAATAATTCAAAAGTAGGTAGATATATAAACTTGGTAGTAACATTATTTGATTGTAACGGATTATTTTATATATTTATGAGTCTCTATCTCTAAATGCATAGAAGATATAATAAAAATGTTCAATTTGTGATTATACAAATTTCAAAAAAATCAATTTTAGAAGATTTTTTTAAGAAATTACTACTTCCGGTTGTCCAATTGTTACCAAAATCTAATCAGCTCTTCCCATTAATGTCAGATTAAGGAATACGTAGTTAATTTGGTCTTTAGTCTTATAGAATTTGAGAAACCGTCCCTCTAACACACACACACACACACACACAAACACAAACACACACACACAAAAATAACTTATGTAGGTAGTACTTTTTTACATGAACTTTATTATAGTAAATATAATTTTTTTTCTAAATTCCCATAAACGTCCAGTGTTTTTTGATTATTATACCGCATAGTTAGACAAGTTACAACACAGTAAGTGTAAAAATTAGGTTACACTTTCTAAAATAAAATAAATAAATATATCATCACGGCATATTACCCATTTCTGGGTGTGCCAGTATCTACAACACATGTAGTCATCGGTAATGATGACGATATATTTTACCGTGTGGGCGCTTACCAGGCGTCACCTCACGGGCACTCATAGCTGGTGTGGAGAGTGCACCACAGGGATCACTTTTGTGCCATTTAAAATTGGAAATATTTGGCGTCTGTCGGGATCGAACCCAGTTCCCCCGGGTTCGCGACCAGACACTCAGACATTTTAAAGTTCGCATTACACTCCAGAAGGACAAAAAAAAAATTACACTTTCTTTGAAACAACTACAACCGAATTGACCATCCCCGAATCAAATTTGATTCTCTGATCAACAAAATATGACACTGTTAAAACCAGGGCATCGAACCCGAACCTGAACCGAACCAAAACCGGAACCAAACCGTAACATTTTAGGGAACCCAAACCGAGAACCGAACCTCAGATATATTTTTAATTGAACCTGAGTCGAAACCGAACCGAGTATTAAAATTTAGGTTCGGGGTTCAACAACGGTTCAGGTTAATTCTTAGTTCGAAAAGTAAATACAGCCGATAATCGACGTCTTAGGCGTTTGCGTTGCTGTCTGGGCTGACTTTTCGTGAAAATTGTGTTCGTTTCTTGTTGCGTTTTGCGTAAATTCCGGCTCTCATTTTACATTATTTCGAACCAGGAGGCCTATTCTAAATTCATAGCCACATGTGCTATCCGCTATCTAAGTTCTACTACTAGCCAATAGATGGATTCAAGTCGGATAGCCACATGTGCTATCCGCTGTATAAGTTCCACTACTAGCCAACAGATGGATTTAAGTCGGATAGCCACGTGTGCTATTTGTTAGAATTATAAATAATTATTATAATTTAAATAGGTACTTACAACATATAGATATTAATCAAATATTATATATAACACACGAACACAAGTATTTGATCACAAAATTGAAAAGCCGAACTACTTGTCAACTTGACATCTAGCAATATTAATAAGTTCCACTACTAGCCAACAGATGGATTCAAGTCAGATAGCGGGATGGGGACCCCCATCTGTTGGCTAGTAGTGGAACTTATATAGCGGATAGCACATGTGGCTATGAATTAGAATAGACCCCCTGAACCGCGAACAAAACCGCAAATTTTATTAATGCTTGAACCAGAACCGCACCCGAACCCATCTTTCAAAAAAGAAATTAACCTGAAACTAAACCGAACCCAATTTTTGGCGGGTTCGATGCCCTGGTTAAAACTGTTGATCTCTAAGGTAAACCAGAACTTGATATACAGATCAGTGTTGATCAGAGAATCAAGACTTGATTAACGGTTGGTGAATTTGGTGGCTAGTATTATAAATCTGCCTCCTCGCTTTTAAAAACAAAGTATTATTATGGTGAACAGAGTGTATTATTTAAATATTTACTTACTGCTAATCCCATCATATGTTCCATTTTATTGTTTAGGCGTGTAATCGACAAGATCGACCAGTCGGAGTTCGAGGGCTTCGAGTACGTGAACCCTTTGCTGATGTCTCTGGAGGATTGCGTGTGACACCACGCGATGTGCGCACTGCACGAGCAGCTGCCGCCGCCGCCGCCCGCCCCCGCCGCCAGACAAGCGCTCGACCTCCGACAGCCCGGCCCCAAAAGTCTGTTGCACCAGATGTTCTGCCTTCCGTTGAATTAGTTACAGGACACAATATTACAAGCTATATCATCAATTAGTATACATGATTGTACAGCAGGTTAGTTTTTAATGGAATGGGGGACGTTTCGGGGTAAATGCAATATGGAGGCGTTGGATGGGAACACACGTGACTTTGTTTCAGCTAATCAAGACTAAAATTTCGTTTTTTCCAACCGCTAAGCATTACCTATCTCGATTTAGGAATTACTGAGCTAGGAATCTGTTTTCTGATGCCCAAATCGCTAGGCATTTACTAACGTTTAACAGATGACCCTTTAAACAGAAAATTGTACGCGGGTCACGCCAAAATTATTGAGATACAGAAATATTATTTGAAGGAGAAGCATGTAGTTTTACTGGTGTTCAAAGTAGTCCCCCCCTGCTTCAATACACTTTTGTAATCGAATTTTCCAGAGATGGAAAGCTTTGAGCCATTCATTTTCTGGAATCGTATTAAAATACTCCATTATGGTGTTGTTAATCTCCTCTTCTGACGTAAAATGACGACCACGTCAATGTTTTTTTGGGAGGACGCATTATCATGGTGAAGCATTAAACCCTTAATTTTCACACTGCGAAGAACTTCAGGTAGACATTTTTGTGTGTACCAATTGGCAGTAACAGTCTTCTGTCCCTCTAACCTAATTGCTTGCACAAGACCTGTACTTATGAAAAATACAGCGTACATAACTTTTTTAAGTGCACGTTGTTTTTTCACGGTAACTGGTGTTGGGTCATCTTCAAACACCCATACCCTACTTTCTTGACGCGTTGGAACATCATGAAAGGGTATGTAAGTTTCATCGCTAGTTACAATTTTAGAAAGAATACGATGACCACCATTATTCAACAATTTTAAAGTGGCGCGACTAATTGTAACACGCTTGGCTTTTTGTTCTTCCGTTAAGTTGTGTGGCACCCAACGAGAAACAATTTTTCTAACACGAAGTTCTTCATGCAAAATTTTTGCTATTGCTGCGGATCCAATGCCAAGGGCATCTTCCATCGTTTGATACGTGACACGATTGTCATCCTTTATCATTTGTCTGATGGCACCTACATTTTCTGGCAAGAAATTACGGCCTCTTTTGAATTCTGAAAACCAGCGAAATATAGTTGCTCGAGATGGAGCTTCATCTTCAAATGCCAATCGTAGACGTTCCTCGCACTGTTCTTCACGTAATCCCATTTGAAAGTCGTAGTAAATCATAGCGCGATAATGCTCTTTTCCTAACTTCATGTTGCAGTTTACTTCCCCTTCGAATTCCACCACAATAAATCACTTCAACCAGATGTTATTATTGGACAGATATTTTAAATAAATTGTAGTTTGACATTTGTGCCTAAAAAGCCAACTGTTTCCCAGCAGCTCAATAATTTTGGAGTGACCCTCGTACAAGTTGGGTCCCATATTTTGCTCTAAAAAATAGTTTTTTCTTTAATTTTATCTTGTCTTTGCAGCACTTATAGTTCTCGAGATACTAATACTGTCCTCTTAAAAATGTACACCTTTATAAACAACACAATTCGTTGACCTTGAATTTGCTAGAAGGACACGAAGCCATGATTGGCTGAAAGAAAAAGTCACATGTGTGCCCTCGTACAATACAAATTAATATTTTGAATTTCATTTAACTCTTATTCTTGTTTTATTATTGTCGTTGTGTTCTGTACGATATATTGACCCTGTTTTTAAACTAGGAGCAGTACATTTAAAAGTCGTACGTACGTCATACAAAACACCAAAATAGAAAATATTTGTTACAAATTATTTGACTTTTATTCTTAATAGTACAGTAGTGTATGGTTAATTTTTGGGTGATATGTATATTTTTATTTCGTAAGTGCTACAGGAAGAAAGTTACGTATAAATAGTTTGTTAAAATAAGAGTGGCCAACAGTCAGAAAAGTCAGGAGATTTTCTGGAAATTTGATCAATTATCAGGGCTAAATATTTTTAGATTTTTTGTTCTTTAAACAGAGACAATTATTATCATTTTTCATATTTATTTGAAATTATTAATCAGTAACTATGTTTAAAACTCTAACTAATCAACAAGCTTACTATCCATTTCAGAAGTATAGTCAGTTGAGTTTTAAGTTCAATAACTTGTTTTAAAAAAATTCGAAAATTATGAAACACACTTTAAATTATGGATTATACATTTCTACATAATTACACTAAGTTTCATATTTTTAAATTAATTAATATAAAAATAATGACAATGTTTATAAACATTGACCCGCATTTTTAACGCGCGTGAAGAAATATTCACTATTGATGTTCTAATATTCAAAATTACGAATGAAA
Organism: Ophonus ardosiacus; assembly: GCA_943142095.1. NCBI lineage: Eukaryota > Metazoa > Arthropoda > Insecta > Coleoptera > Carabidae > Ophonus > Ophonus ardosiacus. The sequence continues at coordinate 42,518,916 of OW964835.1, forward strand.
ATAATTGGAACATTCATTTATTTATAAAAAAATAAAAATATTAGATCTCAGTTTCTATTATTATGGGGTCCCGTGGCCGCGTGCCTAAGTGTCTGGTCGCGAACCTGTGGTAACCGGGTTCGATCCCGACAGACGCCAAATATTTCCAATTTTAAATGGCACAAAAGTGACCCCTGTGGTGCACTCTACACACCAGCTATGAGTGCTCGTGAGGTGACGCCTGGTAAGCGCCCACACGGTAAAATATATCGTCATCATTACCGATGTCTACATGTGTTGTAGATACTGGCACACCCAGAAATGGGTAATATGCCGTGATGATATATTTATTTATAGTTTCTGTTATTAATTAAAAATTGACTATAATTCAGAAATTGATAGTAGATCTCATTAGAGAAATTTTGAATTTACTCCTATTAGTTTAAAATGAAATATAATTGTTATTATAATACAATAGGATTAACAATAATAACAAGAATAAGAGCAAAGGAAAATTTAAATTCCGCCAAAAAGGGTAGCTGATCGACGACGCCATATTGAATTGGGTTTTTAAACGGTTATTTATAAATTTCAAAATTATTGTTTAAGGCTGGTTTATACAATTTATATAAAAGCTCATTCACAGTTATGAAAATAAGAAAAATAAATAAAATTATAAATAAGACTTTGTGGTTGGTGTTCACAGCTTCGATAAAACAAATGAACATCAACTGTCATTTAATATATTCATAACTAACAAGCAATAATAATAATAATAATAATAATGTCATACCTTTTAAATCAATGTACGCAATCATATGCGAACCTTTGTCTTAAAACAGCTTTTTAAAATTATATTTAAATTGAAATCCTTTTACCAGAACATAAATTGAAAGCTCAAGTAACAGTTGTTATATATGTTTATATTTTGTGTTTAATCTGTGAACACTTTCATAAGTAATTTGGTTATTTCTTATGTATTATAGTTACGTGTCTTATGTTTATGTTTTATTCTTTATTTCTTGCGAAAAGTAGAATAAACCAGCCTTAAATGGACCATTTTCATTGTTAATCTGCGCATGCTTGCGTAGATAGAGTGAAAGATCCGATGTTCCTTGTGAAGTGTTCAACTTCACACTAGTTTGTGACAGCTAACATTTGTCAGAAAACAAGTAAAAATGTTGTCCAGCAGTTGTTATTAACCTGATTAATATTAATTTGTGTAAAGCAATGATTAAACATATAAAATAATACGTCCCCATTCTTTTGTATCGCCACTTGTTAACAGTTGACATTTGTTACCTTGAACTTTATATCAGGAATATAACTTTTAGTTCACAAACATATTAATAGATGTCTCATTTTCAATGAAAATGGTCCATAATTTTTATTGTTACATAATTGACCTCAGTTGAAATACTTAAAGTTTATTCCAAAATTATTATAAATACAATGTAATAAAAATTGTTTTTGGTACTTATTTTCATGATATATGACATCAGGCCATATTATATTAATATTTGATTCTTTTGTTTTTATTTGGTTCAAAACAAATACAGTAATTCATCTATTTCTTGATAAATTTTAAATACATAGAAAGGTATGTCTGATCCTTATTTAATTCAAAAGTCAAGTTGTTAAAATTGATCGTAATATGTAACTTTAAAGAGAAAAGATAATAAAGAAGAATATACAGGGTGGGGCAGAATGACCTCCCTGATTTTAACGATTAATTATAAGAAAACGGTTCAAGATACATAAAAAGGTTTTTATTGCTCAACAGTATATGTAATGCCGTTTTATTTTCACGATGTTTGAAAAATAATATCGTCCAAGTGGCGGCCTTTGCGAGCAATGCACATATTGAGCCTTTCAAAGAAGTTTTTGGCCACTTTTCCCAGTATATCTTGCGAAATTCCAGCGATGACGTCCTCAATCGCCTCCTTCAGAGCTTCAAGCTACAGCTTTGACATATCCCCACAGAAAAAAAGTCACACGGGCTCAAATCGGAGGAGCGAGGGGGCCATGGAACATCCTCCCGGTGAGAGATCAGGCGACCGGGAAAGAGCTCTTGCAGAATTTCGCTTGAACGACGGGCAGTATGGGCCGTGGCTGAAACCAGAAGGCTTCTGTGTCGTATTCCTCGCCATACTCTTCCATTTTGGGGCGCAAATAGTTCTCCAACATACAATAGCGAGCCGAATTCACGGTAACAGAACAGTTAATCCTTCGGATTAAAAAAATAATGCATATAGAGGACATAGCGCACCAAACTGTTACTTTGGGGCTGTGAAGAGGTCTTTGATGCAGTACACGAGGGTTCTCAGATGCCCAGTAACGAAAATTTCGTTTATTTACTGTGCCACAAAGATGAAAATGCGCTTCGTCGAAAGGCTCAATAAAACGGCATTATATGTACTTTTGTGCAATAAAAACCTTTTTTATGTATCTTGAACCGTTTTCTTACAATTAACCGTTCAAATCAGAGAGGTCATTCTGCCTCACCTGTAGAATATTGCAAGTCACTATTTTCTAATTTATTTATGTTTCTAAAGTTAGAATACAAGAAGAAAAGCTTTGATTTGTTTAAAAAAACGAATTAACATTTATTTAAATAAGTTCAAATTCATATGCATTTATTTCACTAAAGTCCACCCTGAATCAGATTATTTTGAAATACCATTTATTAAACTTGTATGCATGTAAAAGATGATATAGCAAGTAATTGTTTGATATATATTTGCATATTATGTATTTATTCTCGTTAAATACAATGATCGTTCTTCATTAAAATTAATTTAAAATGTGTAATAAATGGTTCGACTACTTAATAAATAATAAGTAATATTAATGATGTAGCGATCATTGTATTTGATACTAACTATATTACAATTGTTATTATTACATATGATTAGCAAATTTTTTAAATCTTTTTGAAATTTTATTACTAGAATGATTGAATATTTAATTAGAATACGTTACTAATATTTTAATGGACTTTGAATGAAGGAAAACATTTTACAAATCATTCTGAACCCCATCACCAATATTCATATCATTTGAAAATATTCTAAAAATACAAAAAAAATATTGCGTTACATACGTCGATATTCCGGTTTAGGATGATTTTCAAATTGTTACTGCGTGGGAATGGTCTGTGGTTATTCTAAAAATTGTGAAAATGTATCGGAAACGTTTTTTAGTTAGCTAGGTATTATGAAATGTTTATATACAATCTTTAGAATGACATGAAGTTGTAAGATAGTTTTATACACATGTATCTACTATTACATGAATTTACATGGTATAACTGGTGTTCTTGTAAGGCAAAAACTTTTTCCTTAAATGTTTTATTGGGCCGAAATTCTGTAATCGTTTTTAAGAACAATTATTTGAAAATAGATGAACAAATACATGTTCTAAATTGGTTTATGAAACATAATTTCTTATAACAATATTCTAAAGTTTATTTGTGACTGATTGATAACAAAATGGCGGCGGTCAAAACATATAAATTAACGCCATCTTTGAATTATCAGAAAATTCAATCTATGTCCTAAATATAGTGTCTATTTTGAAAGGCGCGTTATACTAGGTAAAAATTGAAAATATTATAATTTTTTGTAGGTTTTGTTTCTAAATGAAACTTTGATTATTAGAAATAATTCATTAATTTATAATATTTAACACAAAAGTGCAAAATTATATTAAATATTATAATATGACTAATACATTTTTCTTTTGCATTGGAATCTCGGAAATTATAAAAGATTCATTTTGGTTAAATGAGAAATCTGGTGCATCTTTGGGAGGCCATTTTAGATGCGCTTTTGTTTTTCTAAAAATTCTCACAGGCAACTGGATAATGGCAAAAAATGATTTTAGTCGAAATTTACATTTTCATTTAACTTTTAAACAATTTGTAAACTACAAAAATGTTTCAAATAAAAAAGTTAGATATTTTTATTGTTTATTCAGTGATGCTGTAAACTTATGCATTAATAATTCAGGTATAGACGAATGCGTAGCTATAACTTAAACCTTAGCATTATGCCGTTACCCTAAAATATGACAGAAGAGTATATGTTCGTAGACGACAGCTTGATTCTGTAAATATTGCTCGAAGGACCAAATCGCTAGTGGACTAATTGTAATTTAAGTAATGAATAATAAAATGAAATCTCGCGAAATTAGAGTTTGGTGATTATCAAGGTGAATATCAAAGTACTGACCTTGACGGGAGAGACAGGAATAATATTTGGACTGCAGGCACTCGATGGGACGAAATGCAGGATTCAGATGATCCTGCCCACAGGGTTCCAATGTGGACGCTGTCTGAGGTTGAAAGCGGTGACCATGAGTTCAGAAGAACGACGTAACTCAGGCCTCACTTCGCTGTGAGGCTGGTATGTTTCTCTTGTAGAAACGCAGAAGAGTAGTGGAGACGATGAGGGCAGCAGGCGCAGAAGACTAAATTTGGCCAGTTGTTCTTAAAAGCACAACACAAATACATTATTTACTTACACTTAGTCACTTTAGATCTGAAATGTAAGTTGTCCCCAACTCAATGAAACGCCGGAGTAAAGAATTAAAGTTTAATTTTGACTTGAAGACATAATGTTGTAAATTGATCGAAGAAGAATGCAGAAATGAATAGATATGAAAATTTTAGGAATGAAAGTAAACACGACTGAACCCCACTTTGGTTTGATACCAACTTGTTTATTTATATTTTTTCGTGAGTGTTGTTTTTCGTTACGGAGTTTCATTGTTGCATCCTTCTTTATTTTACAGATGTTTGAGATTTTTTTATTATAAATACATGGTTTACTTGGTTTTTAAACATAATAACAATATAATAACATCAACCGTCAGCAACTCTGATATTCATTTGCTAATCACCAAATAACTGAATTTACAACTTTACAATCTGTGATCATTTTGTTATTTTGGAATATTTCTGTCACATTGTCTTGACTAAAAATGAGCGTCATTGAAAAAGATGTTCAACTACAGTTAATTAAACAATGTAGATATACCGAGAGTTTTTTTATCAGTGAACATGGGTGTATGTTATTACCATAGTTACATTTGAAATGATTGACAGCAATGTATTATCGCGTTTTTTTTAAAACTGGACATAGGACGTGACATTTAGTATATCTGTCAATGTCATCAAATTGTCATATTTCAAAATGTATACAGTTGAAGAAAAAGTTCAAATTGTATGGTATAATTCTATACTCTGACATAAGCCTTAGGCTTTAATTGATCAATATTTATTTTGTCACCATTGTAAATACAATTTTTTAAATGGCCCCAAAGAAGAAAAAAATCGTTTGGTGCAAGATCTGGTGGCATTGCAGGCCACTCCACTTCTCCACCACGTCCTATCCAGCGTTGGGGGAATACCTGGTGCAGATATAAGTGAAAATTTTGACGACTCCAATACCTGCAATTTTGTGAATTTACTTCCCGATTAATATAAAATGTCGCTTCATCTGTAAATAAAATTCGATCCAGTAATATTTCCCCACTATTAATTTTGTTCATCATATCTTACCAAAAGATATTTCTTCGTTCTATATCGTTGTGTAATAACTCTTGGTGATTTTGATATTTAAAACTCTTAAAATGTTCTTGTCTTAAAACCTTGCATACTAGTATTCTTAATTTCAGAAAAAAAATTGTTGACAGGGTGTTGTCATTTTCAATTAATTGCATAATTTCTTGTTTCTTACTATTAACTACAATATTTGGTTTTGATTTTCATCTTGTACTGTTTATTGACGCATCCTTTAGTTCTGTAGTCATTGTAAATTTTTCTTATAGTTGTTGGACTGGGTCGCTTATTAAAAGTTAATGCACATAAGTCAGAAACTTGTTGTAGACTCGTTATAATTACTCCAATTTACAATTTGAACTTTTCTTTAACTGTATACATTTTGAAGTACGACAATTTGATGACATTGACGGATATACTAAATGTCACGTCCTATGTCCAGTTTTTAAAAAAAACGCGATAATGCATTGCTGTCAATCATTTTAAATGTAACTATGGTAATGACATACACCCATGTTCACTGATAAAAAAAACTCTCGGTATTTATGATGAAAAAGATGTGTCGATTTTACAAGAAGTGACATTACCGGCCTGCTCTTATTGGTTTGTTCTAAGAAGTACGTGAACCGGACAGCGTAATTCAAAGTCATAATGCTAATGCTAAGGTAAATGCATAAGTTTACAGCTTAAAACCAGCCTTAGGCCTTCGGCTGTAATGAAATATCTGCCACCTCGGAGTCGCCTTCACATAAAACAAACTACCTGTAGAACGCTTCTATGCAAAATAGCAAAATTATTTCATTTTGTAGATATGCCATTAGCAGACAAATAAATATTTTGAATATTATTTATAAGATTATCCAGTTGTAACATGTTAATTGATGGTCAAGTAGCGTGATTTAGACCGACGGATCCTCGGTCCTGTTGAAATATAATCATAGAACATGTGTCTTACATTCAGTTCCATTTTTATGATACGAAATGAATCAAATTCTGATTATAACAGTTGTGTAGTGTTGCTATAAATAGTCAAGGTATTTATCCTCTTCTAGACATCTTTGCAGCACTGAAAAGTTTCAAATAATTGCGTCACAAATGCCGCTCCATGCATGCCAAATTGGCTTCAAGTCAACGCTCACTTCAATTATTTTTTTTATGTATAAAACAGTTTAGTTTTTGTTCTAAGCAAGTATTTCTTAAAATTTTCTTCAAATATGCGGTAATTTAGTATTTTTGTTGTACTTAATTGTAGGGCGTACGCTGAACTCAGACATATACAATAATTACTCGAAATTTGTCAAAACAGCATTATTCTCTTAAATACAGGCTGTGTCCGATGTTGCACTTTTATCACCCTAATATCTAAATCCTAAATTTATATGCCCTAAATCTAGTGATTATTTAGGATTTTAGGAATTAGATTTTAGGGTTTTGCAGGAGCACACTATGCCTTGAAGTTGACGCGCAATAATTAAACAAATCATGTTCGTTGCTATAATTTGTACAAAACGTCAAATTTACTGTGAAAGAATAGCTTCTTAGCTTCTATTTTATGAAATATAATACGAGGGTCACGCCAAAATTATTGAGATACAAAAATATTATTTGAAGGAGAAGCATGTAGTTTTACTGGTGTTCAAAGTAGTCCCCTCCTGCTTCAATACACTTTTGTAATCGAATTTTCCAGAGATGGAAAGCTTTGAGCCATTCGTTTTCTGGAATCGTATTAAAATACTCCATTGAAGCATTAAACCCTTAATTTTCACACTGCGAAGAACTTCAGGTAGACATTTTTGTGTGTACCAATTGGCAGTAACAGTCTTCTGTCCCTCTAATCTAATTGCTTTCATAAGACCTGTACTTCTGAAAAATACAGCGTACATAACTTTTTTAAGTGAACGTTGTTTTTTCACGGTAACTGGTGTTGGGTCATCTTCAAACACCCATACCCTACTTTCTTGACGTGTTAGAACATCATAAAAGGGTATGTAATTTCATCGCTAGTTACAATTTTAGAAAGAATACGATGACCGCCATTATTTAACAATTTTAAAGTGGCGCGACTAATTATTGTAACACGCTTGGCTTTTTGTTCTTCCGTTAAGTTGTGTGGCACCCAACGAGAAACAATTTTTCTAACACGAAGTTCTTCATGTAAAATTTTTGCTATTGCTGCGGATCCAATGCCAAGGGCATCTTCCATCGTTTGATAGGTGACACGATTGTCATTCTTTATCATTTGTCTGATGGCAGCTACATTTTCTGGCACTACCGGTGTACATCACGCAAGAAATTACGGCCTCTTTTGAATTCTGAAAACCAACGAAATATAGTTGCTCGAGATGGAGCTTCATCTCCAAATGCCAATCGTAGATGTTCCTCACACTGTTCTTCACGTAATCCAATTTTAAAGTGGTAGTAAATCATAGCGCGATAATGCTCTCTTCCTAACTTCGAATTCCACCACAATAAATCACTTCAACCAGATGTTATTATTGGACAGATATTTTAAATAAATTGTAGTTTGACATTTGTGCACTAAAAATTTTCCAAAGCCAACTATTCCCAGCATCTCAATAATTTTGGAGTGACCCTCTTATTAACATTTACTCTCAAGCATCAAATTGAGTCGAATTGTATAATTCATTTTTGTTGTTCTAAAGTGTTGCCATACAAACCAATGGATATCACTGTTGTGCCATTCGGAGTTGTATTTATGTAAAAAAAGACCTAAATACTAAATGCCAAAATGCCACATCGGACACAGCCACAAAATTTATAACATGAACATTATCACACTTACAAATTATTCGCAAAACAGTTTAAGCTAATCCTCATTTTTGGATTAGTGAATTCTATTCTATTCCGGTATTTGCAATTTAATTTCCATGATATTATCAATAAAGGTAGATACTAGGAATAGATTAGACTATATTTTAAATTATAAACTGTCAAAATTAGAGTAGAATTCGCTAATCAAAAAATGAGGATTAGCTTAAACTTTTTTGTGAATCGGGCTGAAAGAGTACTCACTCAAAATCGACAACTACAATTTTTAAACCATCAGTGTATCAAAATGTTTGCTTACGATAGAAGGTATAAGTTCAGTAAATGCCTTATAGTCATGTAGTGTTACTTAATTATTTAATTATATAGTTGTATTCTTTGTAAAAATCATTTAACTAATTTATATTTACGTTTGTGTTAACTATTTGTACTTATTAATATTTGCAGATAGTTTTAAGAAATACTTGAATAAGAATATTGTTGTGTCAAGCAGAACGCCTTTCGTGTTTGGCACAGACTGTAATATTAGTAGTTGACTTTGTTCGGACATTGTTTTACTTTACTTGTTTATATTGTTGAAAATTGATACCTTACCTAATGTTTTGCTTTTGTTCATCAGCAACGTTAAACTATATATTTAAAAATATTAGTATTATATTTCTGTATTAAATATATACATATATTATAGTATTACGAAAAAGTAAAAGATATGATAAAGTATGGAGCAATGTTGATAACCCAAATTGGGTATTTTGTACAGCATATGATTCTGCGAGAATTTATTCTAGGATAGTAAATGAAATATATAACAAACGCTTTCTTAAATTCATCACTTTTGTTAAACAGTATTTGTAATTCCATCATTTTATACTTATTTGTATTGCAGTATTATATCACGACATTCCCTTTATTACTTAATATACTGTGCAGCATTTTTTAATATGTTTATAAAATAGTGTTACATAGGTTAATGTTATGTATTTATTTTTCTTATTATTAATTTCATTATAAAACATTGTAACGATTTCTGATATTATTTTATTGAAAATATACAACAAAATGTATTCATGTTTATTACTGTATTTCCTAGACTCCCTATAACGACACTGGTTTCTTTGGTTGTCTAGCTGAAATAGTAGGTTCGAACAAGCACAGATTTGTGTTGGTTTATTATATTCACGAAGATCTACATTTATTATAGAGCGGAGACTACGTTACTTATAGGTCTAGTTCTAACGTCTAATACAACTTTAAGAGTTGACGATCTTAAAGCAATTCTATGAGTTGGCGATGTTATTGCAAGTATCTAACATACTGTTTTCAAACATAGAGCACAGTTCTGACCGTCCGCTGTCGCTTACCCGCACGTCCATACCACCTAGGCGTGGTACGGTAAAAATGATGATTTACGGTTTTTAGCAAAGGAACAAAGAAATTCCCCGGAAAGTCATTTGGAATAAACAATTCCAAGAACGGATGTAGATTGGGCATGAACTAAGAACTTAAGGAGTGTAAAATGCTGAATTAACTACTTTTACAACAAATAAAGATATTGATTATTGATTAATATTAGATTAGGAAAGGATGGACTTAACTGCACCTATATTTTTTCAACCTTCCTACAAGTGTGCTCATTTTTACTTCAATAGAGGGTTATAATTTTGACGTCACACGCGAAAAACAAAGATTTGATGTAAAAGTTGAAATGGAAGATCATACAATTAACTCTCTCTAAATCAAACTCTTGTTTGAATTTTTCTCTAAATCGAATTATTTTTTTGATATGTTCAACTGTGTTTTATATGTAAAAATCTGTTGTGGCCAGCACAAGACCTCTCGCCATTTCCATATTAGGCTATATATGTATTGTATTGCACTTCGCTTTCGAACCGTCGTTTTATAACAAAAAATTACAGAACTTTATCCAAATATTGTTTTTTATTGTATTTAACATGTCTTCTGCACACATATAATTCTAATTATATCTATTTTTCATTGTATGGGGAAGTTTCTAAATGTCAGAGATTCTTCCAATTCATTAACCAGATTGGCGGTATTTCTGATGGATATATGCATTTTACCTATAATTTCAAATATTTCATTAATAAAACAATAAGAAAGATTAAATATACTTCCCAGAAAAAGCTATCAGAATGTATCTTTTCTGTTCCGGTTGGTCGTTTGTAAACAAAATCTAATTTGTTGTTCTAATAAATAGAAGTTTGTAATACGAAATTAATTTCGTGCCAAAAATAATCGATTATCATTTGCCTATAACGCTCACCAACAACTATAACAGTTCGACCTTCATCATTTTCGAAAAAGTAAGTTCCAATAATCATAGTGCGTACCAAACAGTCTCATTTGGGCATGTAATGGTACCTCGTAAATCACATGAAGATTTTCCTCTGCCCATATGTGCCTCATCACAGAAAAAGATAATCCTCGAAAAATCAGCATCAACTTCCAGGTGCTCTAAAAACGTAACCTGTGTAAATTCTTTGCTGTACATGATCCATTTCGTAAATGAGTAATTGTAAACCAATATTTTTGGCAGATTTATATTTACAAATTAAATATATTTCTAATAAATTCTCCTTAACACGGTTTCATTATTAATGTCAATGTAACAGTGACATTTGTTTAAATACGTCAAAATTGTTATTAAAGTATTGTTTTTGTTTGACGCATAGGCCAGATGATGTATAAAAATAAATTATTTTATAAATTTATATTTAAAGTTATATTATCGTAGAATTGAAGATTGTACCATTATATTCAATTTTTATTGGTAAAAGTTGCTGAAAAATTATATTCAATGCTTTTTTTTCAAGAAAAACTGTATAAGCTTGTATAAGTGATACTTCCGGTTATCCGATATGCACTAAAAACTTATCTTCCCACATTAGTATAGAATGGGTATTCAAAATTTTCTGATTGATAGTATTTGAGTAATCGTGTCCACAAGATCCACACACACAGATACACACACATACATACCTACAGAGCTACAGACATCATTATAAAAATGTTAAAATCGGTTTCTGGGGACATCAAAACGTGCTTATTCACTAAAATCTCTATAGCCAATTTTTAGCACGATCCCTACCTCCCTTACCTAGGGTAGCGGGAGGTAAAAATTTATTGTGGCCAGCACAAGACCTTCCGTCAATTCCATGTATTTTGTACAAATCCCATACCAAAAGTTTCTTGGAAAAGATTTTATATATCATACACTTACTATTTTTTACAAATTCCATACCAAAAGACAAAAATTCCTTTCAAAAGATTCTATAAATCCAATAAAATTAAAACATGAACATACACTATTGTATATTATAATATTTTTTAAGTCTTATAGTTTTTGAGGAATCGTGTCTACAACATCCAGACATACACACACACGCACACACACACACACACACACACACACACACACACACACACACACACCATTTTAAAAATGTTATAATCGGATTCTAGGGTGCTTATTCAATAAAATCTGGATATGCGAATTTTAGCATGAATCCAATACCTCTCTTCGCGAGAGGTAAAAAACGTAGTTTAATTAGAAATTATGTCAATACAAACAAAAACATTATTGATTTATTTCCATTAACTTCACGTCAATTATACTAATAGTTTATTAGTTTTTCATTATGATAAAGACGATGATTGTGTAGTTGTAGTTCACAGTTACATTATATAAAATAATTTTCCACATAATTTGTAAGAAAAAATGAAAGACTTTTGTGAAGCAACAACCGCTATTCATAAATTTTGTAAATTTTTTGGAGTTACTACGTACAGCATCAAGCAATCGAAAAATAATAAACAATTAGTGTTTTTAAAAAAAGATATTTTATTTATTATTTGGCAAATTATTATTATTTTCTGGATAGTTTTTCTTTTTCAATACATCGAATTTCCTAGCAAATCGCTTGTGCAGAAAGCATCGCATGCGTTTGACTACTATTTAAATTTGTATAATCAAATAGTTATACTATCGTTCATGCATCGAAAACGACACAAAATTAACAAAATATTTTGTTGTTCAAGTGAAATAGATAGAACTATGAAAAACATGAACATAAATATTAATTATAATGCTCTCTGTAAACATAGTAAAAGAGTATTAAAAATTCTTTGTGTGTTGAACCTGCTTGGACCTATTTTATTAATAGGCTTTACTATTTCATTATTTGTTATAGTATTTATCTCTATTAGAGAATTTTTTATAAGCGCTATAAGGGTAGCGATCGTGACTTTCATGGGAGCTGTTTTATTTGACATAAAACTAAAAATTGTCCATATTAACAACAATATGGAAATTATTTTTAAGCAAAATTATTTCTTAGGAGACAAATTTGACAAGTTAGTTATCTTGGAAAATATCACAAAATTATTTAGTAAAATAAGTAATTATAGTGAGCTTGTTAACAGCACATTTAATTCAATTTTTTTCTCCATGATTATAAGTAGTTTTGCAAAATTTGTTGTATCGCTTTATATTTGGTTTATTAACTCATATAGAACAGAAGGTGAAAAGTTTTTAACGTCAAATATAATTTTGCCTATTATTCGATCTAATTTCGAAAATACTCACATGATTTTCTATTTACTTTATTGTTTAAAGAATATTATGAATCAGGTTTGTATATATATATTTTAAATTGCTAATAATGTAAGAGTCTTATGGATTGTTTTCTCTAAATCTATTTTATATTTTCTTCAGCAGGAGCAGTTTTTCTTAAAATTTAATAATATTCGATATAAAAAGTTCAAAGGACATATGCCAGAAATGGTAAGTAAATAGTTTCCACTCAAAAGGATAATTAATAATAACTTCAATTACAGAGGATATTAAACACATAATTTTTATAAATTATAAAATATTAACTTATTCCGAACATTAATTTTGAAGTAAAAGTAAATCCAAGATTATATTTAAATAAATAATACGACTTGACAATATAGATTTCATTTATTAATACATATTTTTTGTTTTATTGGACGTTTCGCATGGTACAACGCTACCATTATTTTTTTTGTTCATAGCCTACTCCGAATTAAGACTTTTTTGAACACACTGTATGTACCGTGAGTATTTTTTAACGTGAAACATTGGGTTTGTCATATTCATGGTTACGACTTGATATTTGATTGACAGCAATGTATTTGCCCGTTCCATTTAAAATGAAACATAGGGAACGAATCTGACAAGTATTATATTTAGATATAGTAAGTAATTTAGCGGAGTCAGAAAATCACTCGAGAGAACTAAACATATTTCGGGCACAAGGTGCACACAGTATTTTTTCTACATCTAAATTTAATTTTTAGAAAACAGGTGTAATTATTTCAACAAAATTAACCTCTAATGACATCTTGTCAATTTGACAGATAACCGTTGAATTTTCCTATAAGTTATTATTAGACTTTGATTGACAGCAATGTATTTGTCTGTGTCATTTAAAATGACACATGGGGAATGAATTTGACAGAAGTATTATATTTAAATATCGTAAGAAATTTAGCAGAGTTAGAAAACCACTCGGGCACAAGGTGCACACTATATTTTTTTAAATTTAGAATGCAGGTATAATTATTTAAACAAAATTAACCTCTAATGACGTCTTATCAAATATCAAATTCGTCCCCTATGTTTAATTTTAAATGGAACGGGCAAATACATTGCTGTCAATCAAATGTCAAGTCGTAACCATGGATATGACAAACCCAATGTTTTACGTTAAAAAATACTCACGGTATATGAGGCTGTTATACAAGACCCTAAAATTTTGTGTATTGTAAAATTATTTTAGCGGAATTAAATAAAATTTTGGAAAGTACTCTATGACGACAAAAACTACGATTGGTTTTCACTATACGAGAAATTTAAAATTAGGATTGTTGTTGTTATCCTTCTCGAAATTCAATTGTGCCTTATAATATTTTCAAACAATTTTTTGTAGGTAGGTGTTCACCTTTTGAAATTAAAACAACGCAGAATTAAATTTACCATTTATAATATATTTTATATGAATAATACATTATTGTTCTCGGTAAGTACCATAAAAATTTTATTCTCCTATTCATTAATTTTTAATAATTTTTAGAAAATGGAACTTGCGTATTTCTAAAAGTATTTACTCAAAATTTTAGGTTTTCTAGGATCTGAGATATCCACCTCCTAATAACTTATTTGCAAATAATTTCTATGGTAATTGATACAATTGTAGCCATAGATAATTATATCTCGGGCCTTATTAACTAATTACTATGGTTACTATTTAAAAATATATTGGAATGATTAAAAACAACTGAGTTTAGACTCGATATTTTTATCGTTGGTTAAGTTAACTGTTGGTTAAAAACAATGTGACATCGAAAAATTAACATATGTGCAATTTTTACAAGTTAGGCTATAATATTAATTCTGTGTTTTTCTTTTAATTGGCAGTTAAATTAACTGGCTATTAAACCGGTTATTTTATTATAATCTAATTTAAAACTATAATCTGTTCAAAAAAATGTAATTGCGATTATTTTTAGTTATACGGTTAATCCATAAAAATGTTAACGTTAACACCATTATAGTCGTATCGCCATAATATTATTTTACTTATTATAGTTATTTAAAATGTTCATCATTTAAGTATCATTTTTTTATTTACAGATGATTGGAAGCAGCGCTACGATTTTTATAGTATTATATCAGATGGATGAAGGATAATAAATATATGGAATAATTTTAATAACATTTTAATTTGTATATTGTAAATAATAAAATTAACAACCTGTAAATATTCACTTTCACTCGAAATATCATTGATGATAATCACATAATTGTTGTCTTTTAAATAGGGGGACATGGCTTAACCACAGATTCCTGAGGCTAAAAAAAGACGATTTAACTAAACTTGCTTCTACCGGAAAGTGTACCATTTAGCCAGAATTCTGCTTCAAAGTTCTTCAAACAAAAATTAATTTTGCTTATAATAACAGAACGCTTTATACGATTTGGATGAAATTTAGTATGTTAACTTACTCCTAAACAAGTTGAGAAGATTGAGAACTCGCTAATGTCATTAAAAATTAGGTGTTTGACATTTGGATAGACTGCTAGATTAAATTTATTTAAAAAAAATCACAATGCAGTCACTCAGAATTTATTTCTTTTTTGTCTGAACCGTAACAGATATCACAAATTAAACAGAGAGAGAAAAGTTTACTATTGAATGTATCTTTCTGAAAAAAAATAATTTTATGTTATCGGCGAGGCCATTAAAAAGTTATGGTCTAATTAAGTTGGGACACCTAAGTTTCATACACCAGTGGTTCACTAATAATAACAAGTATAACTTTAAAATATGACATAACCATATGAACTATCATACCAAATTTCATCCAAATCGAATAAAGCCCTGTTATCATATGCAAATATTTTTTTGTGAAGAACTTTGAAGCAGAATATTGGCTAAATGGTACACTTTCCGGTAGAAGCAAGTTTAGTTAAATCGTCTTATTTTAGCCTCAGGAATCTGTGGTTAAGCCATGTCCCCCTATTTAAGAGACAGCCTGTATAATGTATGAATATATCAGCTGTTTCCATGATTATAGCAAAACTGGCTGATTTATGAAATTTAATCTCTTTATTATCCACTACCTCTATATCTGTTGAATATGAAGGAAAATATAAAGAAGAGAAATACATTTCGGGTCTTGCACCTTTAGCTTTCGGCAATCGACCATGTGCAACTTCAAAGTTATTTATACAACATACCAATTAACACCTCTGTAAAAGACCTTAATTTGTTCCTAAAAATACTTCAAGTTGTCACACTGCCTCATTCATCAAAACACTTTTCTCCATCGGGTCACTATTTTTCTTAGCGGCACACACATTCCTTACACTTATAACTCGCTCATCTGTAAATCGACAGGGTTGGATTCACCATTAGGAAAAATAGACATCACTATTATTTAATAGTTTGTTGGGAGTGGGAGGTTATTTCTAATGGAAAATGTTGTATAGACGTAATCATTCTACAGGGTTTTTAAATGTTTTTACCTCTCGCTAAGAGAAGTATTGGAATCATGCTACAAATCACATATCCAGATTTTAGTGGGTAAGTACATTTTAAGGTACCTATAATCCGATTATAACATTTTTACGATGTCCGTGTGTGTGTATGTGTGTGTGTGTATGTGTGTGTGTGTGTGTATGTGTGTGGATGTTGGAACCACGGTTTCTCAAATACTATAAGACAAAAAAATATTTAACTGCAGTTTCCTCAATCTGACATTCCTGGGAAGAGCTGATTAGATTTTGGTAACAATTGGACAACCGAAAGTAATAGTTTCTTTAAAAAAATCTTTTAAATATTATTTTTTGAAAAATTTTGTTATTACTAATATAGAAGAACATAAAATTCTCCATCTACTACAATTAAAATTTTTATTATATCTTGTATAGATTTAGAGATAAAGACACTATAATATATAGAGTAATCTAATCGCAGAGGCTAAGGCACTAAGGAAACCAATTGACAAATTCCAATGTTTATAACATAGTTTGTAAATGAGAAGTGTCAGTGTCAAAAATCAACAGTTTTAGTGACACTCTGAAAGCTTTTTCTGGGAAGTACCTACATTTAATCTTTCTTATTGTTAAATAAATAAATAAATATATCATCACGGCATATTACCCATTTCTGGGTGTGCCAATCTGCTTTATCATAAATATCGGTATGATGATGACATTATAAAATGTGTGTGTGTTTGTGTGTGTGTGTGTGTGTGTATGTGTGTGTGGATGTGTGTGTGTGTGTGTGTGTGTGTGTGGATGTGTGTGTGTGTATGTATGGATGTTGGAGGGACGATTCCTCAAAAACTATAAAACTTAAAAAATATTTAACTGCAGTTTTCTCAATTTGATATTGGAGTTTTTTTTATTAAATATTGAAGAACATACAATTCTCCATCTAATACACTTATGCCCGTATGCACCAACATCAAATAAATCTTTGAATAGCTTATTCATTGAATAACAGAAAAATATCGCATCGATACCATAACACAAATGAAGGTATTTGTTCTAGCTGTCATATTTTGATGCGATATTTTTTTCTTATTCAATGAATAAGCTATTCAAAGATTTATTTGATGTTGGTGAATACGGGCATTAAAAGTTTTATTATATCTTGTATAGATTTAGAGATAAAGACACTGTAATTTATAGAGTAAACTAGTCGCAGAGGCTAAGGCACTACGGAATCCAGTTGACAAATTCCGATGTTTATAATATAGTTTGTAAATGACACATGTCAGTGTCAAAAATCAACAGTTTTAGTGACATTCTGATAGCTTTTTCTGGGAAGTACATTTAATCTTTCTTATTGTTTTATTAATTAATTATTTGAAATTATAGGTAAAATTGTGGTAAAATGCGTATATCCATCAGAAATACCGCCAATCTGGTTAATGAATTGGAAGAATCTCTGACATTTAGAAACATCCTCATACAATGAAAAATAGATATAATTAGAATTATATGTGTGCAGAAGACATGTAAAATACAATAAAAAACAATATTTGGGTAAAGTTCTGTAATTTTTTGTTATAAAACGACGGTTCGAAAGCGAAGTGCAATACAATACTTATATAGCATAATATGGAAATGGCGAGAGGTCTTATGCTGGTCACCACAAATTTTTAGTTTATAATTTAATGAATGATATAGTCAAATATATATAAATGTCAACATAAACAACATTTTATTCATTCTTAGTAACATGTTTTAACATTTATCCACATTCCGCCTCTGTTAATCGTCTTGTAAAAATAGTGTCACTTCATAAAAATATTAAAATATCACCTGCCGTAAACTTCACCATAAATCTAAACCAAGCGGCATGTAAAAATGCACACATTCCTGCTGTACACCCGTGCCGCTCGTTAGAGATGAGGAAGACAGGAAACATGGGGTCATTTCCGTTGCTCTGTTTTTAACTGCTGCTTGAAATACTTTGGCTACAGATGAGGATTCATTCACAACCAGTACGAGAGCGTTCATTCATTTCAATCCACACTTTGTAAAAATAACACGCACGGTGTTAATAACAATCATACAAGCTAAATACTCTGTGTCGGATTTCTGTCACTCTCTCTCAGTATAATAACATCCTGCATTGTTGATTGATGTGTTAATAAATGTATGATATTATACATCTGTTGAAGTTTATAAGTTACGGTTGATAAACGTAAGTAACACAAGTTTTAGAGAAAATCTATACGCTCTTCAAATGGGCTACTTGTATGGTACTGAAAATCCGATTTCTATCTAATAGAAATTTTGTCAAAAGAAAACACGAACATAATACAATTTTTTACAAATTTCATAAAGGAAGTTCCTTGGAAAATATTTTATAAATCCAATAAAATTATCACAAGAATATACATTATGTATACTCATACTCTAAAAATGCGTACATTTACGTAACATTCTCTTTACAATCAAATAATATTACTACCAAGTTTATATCTCTACCCATTTTTGAATTATTGCCCCAAGAGTCAATATACCCCACATTTAGATAAAAACTTCAAAATTTTCAAAAATCTAGTTTTTATGTATCTAGATACTTCTCAATGCGCTGATTCCAAATTTTGAAACCGCAGGTCGATATCTCTTTTCGTTCTCGAGATATTTAGATTCAAAATTTTGCTCAAAACTGCCCATTTTTGGGTAATAACCCAAAAATGGGTCGAGATATGAATTTGGCGACATGACCATTCAATTCTACGGGCAAAATTACATAAGTACACCAATTTTCAGAATTTTTGAACACCGCATACTATCTCTAAAGCAAAATAACTGAAAATGACCAAAAATCGCAAAAATCTAAGGTGTACCCCTTACGATTTTTTCAGATTTTGGCAATTTTCAGGGGTTTTCAAACTTTTATTTATAAAAAATGAACCTGTTGGACAAAAATTATGAAAATTTATACACTTATGTAATTTTTCCCGTAGAATCGAATGGTGTTGTCGCTAAATTCATATCTCGACCCATTTTAGGGTTACTACCCAAAAATGGGCAGTTTTGAGAAAAACTTTAAATCTAAATATCGCGAGAACGAAAAGAGATATCGACCTGCGGTTTCAAAATTTGGAATCAGCGCAGCGAAAAGTATCTAGGTACATAAAAATTAGATTTTTGAAAATTTTGAAGTTTTTATTTAAATGTGGGGTATATTGACTTTTTGGGCAATAATTCAAAAATGGGTAGAGATATAAACTTGGTAGTATTATTATTTTGTTGTAAAGAGAATGTTACGTAAGTGTACGCATTTTTAGAGTATTTGAACAACTGTGTGAATTTTTAGAAATAAAAGTATTGAAATAAAAATGGTTAAATGCTATAAAAAAGATATGTAATAAGTTATTTACTAAATACTATTATCGTAAATTGAAGATTGTACCATTTTATTCAATTTTTATTAGTAAAAGTTGCTGAAAAATTATATTCAATGTATTTTTTTTTTAGGAAAAACTATTAAAAGATAATATAAGTGATACTTCCGGTTATTTGATATACACTAAAAACTAATGAGCTCTTCCCACATTAGTATAGAGTGGGTAGACAAAATTTCAAAATTTTCTGACTGATGGTATTTGAGTAATCGTATCCACAGGACCCACACATACACACACACACACACACACACACACACACACACACACACACATACACATCTAATAAAATGAACAGGAGGGCCGATAGGTATTAGGTCCATCCCTGACCCACCATGAGAGCTTAGCTTACGATCACATCTAGGGTCCAAACCTTTCGTTGATCTCAGCCTCCCACTTATTGGTGTTTCTCCATTAGGTATTCTATAGCCACCTTCACATGTCTCAGACATGTATGAGAGCTTAGCTTACGGTCACAGTATTCCAGACTTCTCTCAAAATATGAAATCAGCATAAAATTCTCTTTCATATGTATTACACAATTTTACCCGTACCGGATGAGATCATGAATAAAACACTCTGCATAATACCAAAGAGACTTTTTTAATACCTATACCTCGTACGCTATTATACTGCTATTTAGAATTTAAAATGACTTTCAGAGAAATAAAAATTCTTTTTATAAATTAAATCCTTTGAAATAAAAGTCACGATATTTGTAATTTTTTTTTCTACAACCATTTGAAAAGGATATTGAATTGGCTGCGAACGATGTGCTTTGTAAAGAATAATAGCGACTGAAATTCGATCATCGTGGCTGAGAATTACTCCAACGATTCATTTGAAAACTAAATAAAACTTACAAAAAGAATTCTTGGAGAGGATGAAGTTTCAAAAGATGAAACTGTCTATGACATTTGAGACATATGAAGGAATCATTCACAGAAATATATTCGACGTTGCTTTCAAACTGTAGATTCTATTATATCAACGTCAAATTCAATACTACTCGTAAAGTCTAGTAGTAAATAATACATATAATCCTTCACAAGTATCGTTCTGTGGTATTTTCGAAATAAAAATAAACATTTCTTGTGCAATATATTAGGGGATTCAACTCTATCGAATTTTAGATAAGTATACACGGTGATTCATCTGTCTGTTCTTTTTTAAAAACTCGATTATTTTAAATATTATGGACAGAGTTTTCAACAAAGTTTATTTTGTAAAAAAAATATGTATAAATCTGCAGTATAGGTTTTTCCTCTCGCTAAGTTTCATGATAAAAACAGCATATTCAGATTTTAGTAAACAAGTATAATCCGATTATAACATTTTTATGATGATGTCTGTGTGTGTGTGTGTGTTTTTATAACAATTGGACAACCGGAAATAGTAGTTTCTTAACAAAATTTTAAATATTATTTTTTGTAATGTTAAAATTTTATTATATCCTCTATAGATTCAGATATAAAGATAAATAAATATATCATCACGGCATAGTACCCATTTCTGGGTGTGCCAGTATCTACAACACATGTAGACGTCGGTAATGATGACGATATATTTAACCGTGTGGGCGTCACCTCACGGGCACTCATAGCTGGTGTGGAGAGTGCACTACAGGGGTCACTTTTGTGCCATTTAAAATTGGAAATATTTGGCGTCTGTCGGGATCGAACCCGGTTCCCCCAGGTTCGCGACCAGACACTCAGGCACGCGGCCACGGGACCCTAAGAGATAAAGATAATATAATATATAGAAAAAATTGTTGCAATACACGCAGGAAACCAAAATTATTTTATATATTTATGAGTCTCTATCTCCAAATCTATAGAAGATATAATAAAAATTTGTTGTGGCCAGCACAAAATCTCTCGCCATTTCTATATTAGGCTATAGAAGTATTGTATTGCACTTCGCTTTCGAACCGTCGTTTTATAACAAAATATTACAGAACTTTACCCAAATATTGTTTTTTATTGTATTTAACATGTCTTCTGCACACATATAATTCTAATTATATATATTTTTCATTGTGTGAGGAAGTTTCTAAATGTCAGAGATTGTTCCAATTCATTAACCAGATTGGCGGTATTTCTGACGGATATATGCATTTTATCACAATTTTACCTATAATTTCAAATATTTAATTAATAAAACAATAAGAAAAAATAAATATACTTCCCAGAAAAAGCTATCAGAATGTCACTAAAACTGTTGATATTTGACAATGACATGTGTCATTTACAAACTATGTTATAAACATTGGAATTTGTCAACTGGTTTCCTCAGTGCCTTAGCCTCTGCGATTAGTTTACTCTATAAATTATAGTGTCTTTATCTCTAAATCTATACAAGATATAATAAAAATTTTAAGTGTATTAGATGGAGAATTTTATGTTCTTTAATATTTAATAAAAAAACCTCCCAAAAAATTATATTTAGAAGAATTTTTCTAACAAACTACTACTTCCGGTTGTTCAATTGTTACCAGAACCTTTTCAGCTCTTCCCAGGAAAGTCAGATTGAGGAAACTGCAGTTAAATATTTTTTAAGTCTTATAGTTTTTGAGGAATCTTGTCTACAACATCCATACACACACACATACACACACACACACACACACATACACACACAGACATCATTTTAAAAATGTTATAATCGGATTGTAGGGACCTTAAATCGTGCTTATTCAATAAAATCTGGATATGCGAATTTTAGCATGAATCCAATACCTCTCTAAGCGAAAGGTAAAAACGGTCACTTTCCAGTATCAAAAGGGCCACATTTGGGCTCCCCCGTAGTGAACTAGATAATAAATTGCATCTAACGTTTTACACGACTCTTAAGTTAATATATTGTATAAAATAAAACATCTAGAATACCAGAATAGCAGATATCTTCATTTCATTTTAGTTCTACTGCTGGCACACAAACAAACTACAATTGTTTATTTACTTCTTAATTACTTTCACAACCCTGAATTATTAACTAACTTTATCATTTCTTTATAAAGCAAATGCAGTGCTTTGTTTCCATTTAATTAAAGTTGAAAACAAATTCTCTGCAAACACAAACAAAATGACTTTTCCAGCAAAAAGAGTTTGAGAAAGCGTCGTTCCGCGTCGCTGCTCCAGCCAGCCTGAAACCTGAAATACGCGGATAGTTCCTGCCACTATTTCAGCCTCACCTGTCACGCGAGAGAGATGTTGGTTGAACAGTAACGAAACGCAAAATGCGCGGTGATTGTGGTTTGGAGTAAGTGGACGACGGGGTATAATTATGACGTACTTGAGCGGGCTGGTTAGTTGCGCGCTGTAGTTTATGAAAGGTTAAGTGCCAGCAGGATGAAATTGGTAGAGTTAATTATTGTGTTTGTGGTAGTGATTGCTGGGGGATACTGTCTTAATGAGGGTAAGTTTTTATTTTTACCTTCCTTCAACTTTAGGTAAGGAAGGTATTATCTTTGATCAAAAAATTCGGTGGGGAGTTTTTAATGAATAAGCCCAACAATACGATTTTGCTAAATTTTACGATGATGTCTGTATGTGTATCTCTTTCTCTCTCTCTCCGTGTGTGTGAGTTTGTGTGTGTGTGTGTGTCCGACGATAACTCCAATACTATAATTTTAAAAATCTGTTGTGGCCAGCACGATACCTCTCGTCATTTACATATTAGGCTATACAGTGTGTCCCAATTAAAGGTGCCACCATTGGGATCTCGAGAACTATAAGAAATACGATGTCGGTTAAATGGAACTTTTTGTGCACCTTTGGGAGGCCATCCCAGATGTACTTTTGTTTTTCCAAAAATTCTCATAGGGCACGAGTTAATGACAAAAAACTGAATATTGTTGATTTTTTCTTTTTCAAATAAATTCTAAACTATTAATAATTGAATCCTAAATGTCGAACTTAATTCGCCTACTCAAGGTGTCGAGAAGAGGGATAATTCATGTTCACAATTCTCTTGATTTTAACATTTATTTGGACGTTTCGGAGGTCCAAAAACCTCCATCTTCAGCATTTTACATTATTGTCTAAGTTTTTACATTTTATGTTTTGTGGTAAGATGTGTTCTCTTACAAAACCCCGTAAATTTGATAAGAGGGTTGATCTTCACCTCCATCCTGGTTTTTTGAGGGATTAAGGCTTGAATAGAAAATTCTTTTTTTTTAATGAAAGTGACCGACACTTTTGTTACCTCGACCACATGGTGACAAGTTTGAATTTTGATAACACAAACTTATATTTTTTTAAATGGAACCCATATCTGATTTTAGTCTCAAAAAAATCATTAGTTTTTTCTCTTTTCAAATATTCGTTTTTTTGTCATTATGCAGTGCCCTATGAGAATTTTTGGAAAAACAAAAGCACATCTGGGATGGCCTCCCAAAAGTGCACAGAAAGTACCATTTAACCGACATCGTATCTCTTATAGTTCTCGAGATCCCAATGGTGGCACCTCAAAATGGGACACACTGTATATTCTTTATTTTTCAATTCATTCTATGAACAAGTTTCCTCCTACTCTTCTAAATGTTCGAGATTCTTCCAATTCATTGACGAAATTGACGGTATTTCTGAAGGGTATATGATGAATTATATGTATAGTAAGCACGTGTTTAGTTGACACTGATACTGTACATACTTTGGCTTATAAATGAATCCCCTTTCTTTTTATACCAATTTTAGATGTTGACGGAGTCTTTTCTCGTTATAACAACAGCTTCTTATATTACTATTACATTTCAACTTGTACATGTACGAATTCTATATCTATCTGCAATTTTAAATATTTAATTAATGATAAAATAAGAAATATTAAATGTACTTCCCAAAAAGATTTTTTTAAGAAACTACTACTTCCGGTTGTCCAATTGTTACCAAAATCTAATCAGCTCTTCCCAGGAATATCAGATTGAGGAAACATACACGGACATCATTGTAAAAATGTGATAATCGGATTATTGGGGCCTTAAAACGTGCTTATCCACTAAAATCTGGATATGCGAATTTTAGCATAATTCCAATACCTACATCTCTTAGCGCGAGGTAAAAAGTGACATTTTACTTGCATTTATCTCAAATTTGAGATGGACAATCGTGTTTGTTCTGTAGATCAGTTAAAATTTCATAAGATTCTCACGAAACGTAATTTGGATTGGATGAATACTACCTTAATAAAATCTCTTGTGGAATATACTATAAATTATCTCAATAATTAGTAACCATTCATTTTTCTTCCCATAGAAGCATCCCGCTGGTACACCCAAGCACGCGAGACCCTCCATCGGCGGCTCCATCTCCAGGACGTTTCGGGTCCGCTACCAACAGCTCGTAACATCCTGGTGTTCGTGGGCGATGGAATGAGTCTAGCTACATTGTCTGCTGCTCGATTGCTCAAGGCGCAACGATTGGGGCAGGCACAACACGAGGCACATTTGATATGGGATGAATTTCCCACCGTTGGACTTGCACAGGTAGGGACAAATAGTCCGGTATTTTTTAAGAAAAGACTTTTAACCTCTCGTTAAGAGAGGTATTTCATGCTAAAAATCGCATATCCAGATTTTAGTAAATAAGCATGATTTAAGGTCCATATAAACCGATTTTAACATTTTTACGATGAGTGGGTGTGTGTGGATGTGTGTGTGTGTCATAAGACCATTTTAACTACGAATTCCTCAATTTGACATTCATGGGAAGAGCTGAAAAAGTTTTGGTAACAATTGGACAACCGGAAGTAGTAGTTTCATAGAAAAATCTTCCAAATTTTATTTTTTGAAAATTTATGTTACTACAAATATTAAAGAATATTCTCTTTCTAGTGTATTAAACATTTTTATTATATCTTCCATAGATTTAGAGATAGAGAGTTATAAATATATAAAACAATTCATTGCATACATCGAATAGCCCATGGAAACCAGTTGAAAAATTAAAATGTTTGTAAAGGCTTTTTCTGTGAAGTACATTTAATATTTTTTATTTTATCATTAATTAAATATTATATATGTATATATATTATCATATTCTATATAGAAAATTGATAGATTTTTAGAAAAATGGAAAATAGGTATATAAATAAATAAATAAATAAATATATCATCACGGCATATTACCCATTTCTGGGTGTGCCAGTATCTACAACACATGTAGACATCGGTAATGATGAAAATAGGTATATAAATTAAATATCAATATTTACATCAGTTTTAAGTCTATGTTTGTTCTCTTGCAAAATGTTGAGAACCCTTGGTTCAGGATGGGGGTAGAACATCAGCGTTTAAAAGCTTGGATGGACCCTTATGATCAAATACGATTCTCGAACAAGTTTTCAAACTATTCTGTAACAATTTCAAACTACGATTCTATCACTACGATTAAGCACAACTATGTATCAAGTATTGGTAACGAATTGCAATTGTGTGTTCCATTAAAGAAATATTTATTGTGACCAGCACAATACTTCTCGCCAATTTCGTTTTGTTACATATATATCGAATTAAACATTTCTTGTACACATAAATAATTCTAATTGATTAAAATGGTTCCGATTCAATGATTGGATTGGCGGTATTTCTTAAGGATATATGTACTATTATTATTAATATACGTACATACCTACCTGCAATGTTAAATGTTTAATTAATAATTTAATAAGTAATATTAAAATTAGGTACTTCCCAAGAAAAGCTTGTAGTAATGTCACTAAAACTGTTGATTTTTGATACTGACATTTTTGAATTTGACAACTGGTTTCCTTGGGGTAGTCTGTATTATATCTTATTTATCTCTAATTATACAGAAGATATAATAAACTTTTACATATATTAGATGGAGAATTTTATGTTCTTCAATATTTGCAATAATATACATTAAAAAAAATAATATATAGAAGATTTTTTTAAGAAACTACTACTTCTACTACTATTTTGCATAGATTTAGAGATAAAGACACTATAATTTATAGAGTACACTAATCGCAGAGGCTAAGGCACTAAGGAAACCAGTTGACAAATTTCAATGTTTATAACATAACACATGTCATTGTCAAATATCAACAGTTTTAGTGACATTCTGATAGCTTTTTCTGAGAAGTATATTTAATCTTTCTTATTGTTTTATTAATTAAATATATGAAATTATAGGTAAAATTGTGGTAAAATGCATATATCCATCAGAAATACCGCAAATCTGGTTAATGCATTGGAACAATCTTTGACATTTAGAAACTTCCTCATACAATGAAAAATAGATATAATTAGAATTATATGTGTGCAGAAGAAATGTTAAATATAATAAAAACCAATATTTGGGTAATGTTTTGTAAGATTTTGTTATAAAACGACGGTTCAAAAGCAAAGTGCAATACAATACTTATATAGCCTAATATGGAAATGGCGAGAGGTCTTGTGCTATTACAAAAAATTTAAAAAGTTTAATTACTTCCAAAATAGTTAGTCATCAGTAAAATCTTATTGTGTCGTATGTAAAATTTTGTGCTAAATTTAATAGTGAATTAAAAAATATAACATTCTATTTAAAAAAAGAAAGTAAGGGACTACTGCAGGTAAAACCATTCTTTAGGAAATATTTTCGTTGCAATAACAAAAACAGGTTTTTGTCGTATTTTTTTGGGACACACTCTATACAGTTGTTTTAAAAAATGAATACATAGTTCTTACTAGTTTAATATAATTATAAATAATGTCATACAATTTATAACATGCGTTAAATAAATAATCCATATTAATGAAACATATTTAACTAAAAACAACTATTATAATATAAATTATATATCAGCAATCTTGGCTGTAACTTTAACAACCTCTTCCTGTTTCTCTTGTTTGCTATCTCCTTGCACTTGATTATCCACTTCCTGTTCAATCTCTTCGAATTTTTTTGGCGGGAAAAACATAATCCTAGTAAGCATACTGACTAACGTGCACACCTGCTTTCTCTTGTCCATGGTAGGGCTGCCTGGTACATTGGACTGGTAGTGCAAAGCTACACGTCGGTTTACGAAAGTTAGTAGTGTCAGCAAGTCCAATTTGGAGCCATTTTCCTCGAACTCTGCGCATAAGGCTTGGATGAACCAGGAACCGCGGTCTGGGCTCCTCCATGAAAAATAACCTAGAAAAGAAAAATATCAGAGCTGGGCAAGTTACTTTTAAAATGTAACTAGTTACAGTTACCTCCAAAAAAAAGTAACTAAGTTATTTAAGTTCCAGTTACTTTGGTGAAAGAACTAAGTTATTTACTAGTTACTCATTAAAAGTAACTTAGTTACCTGGAGTTACTTTCTAACTACTTTTAATGGCGTGAAGTGTAGACTTAGACTGTTGACTTAGTTATTGTGTAGTATACATATCAGGGAGTTTTTGCACTAACTACGTTAACCTAAATTTTAACGTTATTGCTTGGCAACACCCAATCAGATTATTATTGTTAATGTTAACGGACCTACAGGGCCTTATTACCGCCTAGGACCACGAGCCCACGGCCTAGGGCCCGCTTTGACAAGGGGCCCGCAGGGCCCGGTTGCTGTGATTTTTTTAAAATTTATTAAGATATTTTTCAATTTTGATATCTTATACCAAGATATAAAGAATCTACTTTCTTTCTAACATGACATGACCATTATAATGTATAAAACATGCAGACATTATTTCCTAGACTTATTAGTGGATAATGATTAATTTATTGGAAACCTCGGATCAGACGTCGATTTTCAATCTGAGGCCCCGCGCTCACATGGGCCCCGCACATTCAAATAAGTATATTTTTATAAATATTTGGGGCCCCGCTACGCTAATAACATATTCCCGAGACCCGGCAAAATCGCCAACCGTCCCTAGAGAGGAGTAACAAAATATTACGATAAAATTTCACCTCAAACTAGAATCGAGCATGCGGTACTGTATAATTGATCAGCTTTTCTCTCAGCAGGCAATTTTATTTTTTTCTTTAATAAATAAACTTACATTATAATTATACAAATATTTGTACGTACTTTTTTACTATAAAGAGGGCCCAAAAATCTGATAAAAAGGCCCTGCGGACCTACATTATAATATAATATAAAAATTAAAAGTGACATTTTATCTTATGAGAAGAGAATTTGCAAAAATGAGACGAATTCATGTCTTGCAACCCTTGGAACAACGAACAAAATACACTATTTTTTGTATAACCTGAAAATTGGAAAAATTTTGAAGATTTAGTGGCAGTTTAATTATAATTTATTAAAACGTATCATTTGGAAGCGAGGAAAACATTTGAAAATAATATATTTTATAAGTCAAATTTAACATTGACTTTTTAATTCTAAAAGTTAAAATAATGTGTTATTTTTAGTTTTTCTGTTTAACGTACAAAAACTATTATTAATGAATATAATTTCTTATTGCATTATCTATTATGGCTTGAAATCAATCAACAATAACATTGAATTTAATTATGTATTAAAATAAAAGTTACACATTACAGAGGGTATGCGCGATGCTGCGCTCAACACTCCCACTCTGAACAGTCATTTATTTAAAACAAAACAGTTTTAGTTAGTGTTTCCAAAAAAGACATCAGCCTCAACAAAATATTTCTTAGAAATTTTAATCCCCCCCGTTACTTTTTATGACTAAGTTTCATTCCACTTTTTAAGTTTCTTTGAATAACTTAAGTTACATTCTAATTTCTGAGTTACTTTAAGTAACTTAAGTTACTCAAGTAACTAGTAACTAAAAACCGTAAAGTTGCCAACTACTTTTCCGCTGCAAGTTAAGTTACAGTTACAGTTACCATATTTTAAAAAGTAACTAAGTTACGTTACAAGTTTATTTTATTTATTTTTATTTTAGAAAGAAAGGCCGTACAACAGGCCAAGGCCCAATAAAAGTACAGCACAGTTAACAATATACATAAAGAATAAAAGTTTCTAGCTCGACAGTATAATAATAGATAATGAGAAGTACAAACTAAGGATCAGACAAAGAATGCGAGAAAACATATTTTAGAAATGATTTAAACTTAAATAGTGAACAATTAAAAATATCTGGAACATTATAGCTAAGAATCATGTTATTGAAAGAACACATTAATCGATTTACTGTAGAAAACATAGGAACATTGGTTTTATATTTTTTAGAAGAGAACGTTTCAAGAGAACGAGTAGAATAAGAAGGCACACGCAGAGATATTTTACTTAAAAGGACGGGACTATCTATATAATTATTTATGATTTTATATAAAAATGTCAAATCCAACACTTCTCTACGTTTTTGTAAAGTGACGAAACTGACAGAATTATAAGGGAATTTCCAATTTAAAGCTGAAATAAATTTCCGTTGGATACCTTCAATTCTCTTAATATATATTTGGTAATGAGGAGACCAACAAACGACACCAAATTCTAATTGTGAACGTACAAGTGAATAATAAAGTTGAACGAGAGTGTTATAGTTCTTGAAAAGTGCTCCAACTCTTAATATAAATCCAAGCATTTTATATGCTTTTTTTACAACTAGTTAGTAACTAAGTTCCTACAGTAACTAGTTACTGTCCAGCTCTGCCTCCCATTATGTTTTAAACTCTATCTTAAGTACATTTATTTATCATATATCTCACCTTGATAAGTAGAATACATAACCAAAATGTCCGCCATAGCTGGCACCCTATAAATCCCTTGATCCGTCATTCTTCCCGCGTCGGTCGCCGTCCTACTCCTTACTAAGGCCCCTTCATCAACGTTATCCCCTCGACAAGCTTGCAGGAAGAACAGTTTGGGTTTGCCGGTCAAAGACACGCATTTGGAACCTATGAACGGCTCCCATAGCAAGTCAGGAGGGTATGTGTGGTCTCGAGCGTGAATCAAGCCGTCTTCCCCATGGGACATAACTACCACTACGAGGCAGTCGTTGTGGGAGTGGTCGCTTGATGAAACTGTAAAAGAGATAATTATTGATACAAATATGTATATATTTACAACGTCAAGTATTTAAAGAAAGAAATTATGAAGAGATCTTTTTACCTTATTTTATAAGCTTTTCAACGATGTATAACAAGTTTACATTTTTTTGTTTTGGACATGAATAAAACACGAATTACTAATTTTTACCTCTCGCTAAGAGAGATATTGGAGTCTATCACTATATAAATAATGTTATGTTGAAAACATATAAAAAAAAATCTATTGTGGCCAGCACAAAACCTTCCGTCAGTTCGATGTATTTTGTATATATCCCATACCAAAAGATTCTGTATATCCTATAAAATTGTAACACGAACACACTATTTTTTACAAATTCTATACCGAAAGTTCCTTTCCCTATTTTATTAGGGGTCGCTGTTTCTTACTCTTCTCTTTTAATCATTCCTGTCCAACGCATCTTCTTCACACAATTCTTCCTCTCTCAAATCTTCTGCTACACAGTCCTTCCATCTTCTTCTCTTTGGAGGGACACTCTATCACATTGACACATAACTGTCTGACCGTATACTTTCAACTTTGGTTTTGCATTTGACACTGACATCTATCAATTAAATTTTTCTGAATATATCTGTTGTTTCCATAATTTTAACAAAGCTGACTAATTTTTGAAAGTTAATCTCTCTTAATGTCTCTATAACTCTATATCTATTGAATATGAACGAAACTGTATAATCAAACCGTATAGAGAATAAGATATTCTTTCATATTGATAATCACAAAATGTTGAAAAATAATATTTAACTTCGTTTTTTCAAGAAAAACTGTTAAAAACTTCAAATAAGGGTACTTTCGGTGGATCAATTATAACCAAAATCTAATCAGCTCTTCATATAGATGTAAAGAAGAGGAATACGAAAAAATTATAATTTTTAGAATTGTAGTATTGGAGTTATCGTCGGAGAAAAATTTGTCACACACAGACACACACACGGACACACACACACACACACACACATACAGACATCATCTTTAAAATAGTAAATTCGTATTCTAGGGGTCCTAAAACGTGCTTATTCATTAAAAACTCACCAAGGAATTTTTTGACCAAAGACCTTACCTAAAGGTGACGGAAGGTAATATAAATTTTATTTTAATAAATATTTGTTTTTTAGTAAATTAAGAAAAAAAATTTTCTGTGACGTCATTATATTGAACTGGAAAAGTGAACTGTGTTTAAGAATGTAATCTATAGATGGCATGGCGTGCGAGAAAGTTTTAATTTGAAATTGATTTTATTAGTTAATTTTTCTCTCTCTCTCTCTGGTTGCTCAAATACATTAATTACATTACAAATAAACACATAGATAGTTACATGTAATTTAAAATATCGATACCAAAAAGACAAACTGAAATACTAACCTCCAAACTATTGTTGAAACGTCAAACAGGAGTTCTACATTACCCGCACAAACATGCCATTGCTATGGGGCGGTATCATGCTATGGCTTTACGGGCATTCATTAGTGCGGCGTTATTCAACGTCATACATGGCGGTAATTCAAATAATCAAATTTCATTATTTTATTTCTGGCTAATTAATAAAAATTTTGTCAAAAGAAAAAATGGGTAGCAGGTTTTTCCGTTCTCTTCAAAAATATTAAATAAAAAAAAGGTACGCAAGTACCCCATTTTTAAAATGATGTCTTTGTGTATGTGTGTGTGTGTGTGTGTATGTGTGTCTGGATGTTGGAGGGACAATTCCTCAAAAACTGAGTGTCTGGTCGTGAATCTGGGGAACAGGGTTTGTTCCTGACCGACGCCAAATATATCGAATTTTAAATGGCTCAAAAGTGACCCTTGTGGTGCACTCTCCACGCCAGCAATGAGTGCCCGTGAGGTGACGCCTGGTAAGCGCCCGCACGGTTCAAATATGTCATCGTCATTACCGATATCTGCGATAAAGCAGATTGGCACACCCAGAAATGGGTAATATGCCGTGATGATATATTTATTCATTTATTTATTTATACTCATAATAGACTACCTCATTTTAACAATTTACAAGATATATTCAAAAAAATCCTAACTCGAATTAAGGTATGAACAAAAAAACGAATGTTAATTTGAAAGTATTTATTAAATGTCAATTTGACACGAGATATTGTCAAAAATGTTATCTCAAGAAATCAAAGCTTTTCTTCTAGAATATTTATTTTAGAAATAGAAATAAATTAGAAAACAGTGAATAGGGATATTCGGTACCCTTCTTTTATTATCTTTCTCCTTAAAATTACATTTCACGATCAATTTTGACAAATTGACTTTTGAATTGAATAATAATCAGACATACTTTTTTATGTTCATAGCCTACTCGGAATTAGGTTTTTTCTGACCAGACTGTATTAAAAGATACTCGTTCGTATAATTTCTTATATTATATTGGTTATCTTCAGAGTGCAGCATAAAGGAGTAAAGAACTAAGATATATTTCATGTAACGAGTTGCACGTAGGTCTTTCTTTGATCAAGCAGCAAAGGAACAATATTCATATTTCACACCACTGGTGGCTCATAATTAGAGATCAAAGGCGCGTCTAAAATTGCCTACTTGTACCTACTGCATTCATGATATAGCAAAGAGACAAATATGTATGGTAATGACTTGTTGAAGCGTTTACAATGCAATTTATCTAACAAAATACTTCCAAAATTTTAACTTGTATGAAATATATATTAATTTTATAACTGTAAACCATATAATAAATACGACAAGAAAAAAGGCAAACCACAGATCACCTCAAGAAAAACACTATTCTTTACTAATCAAGAACATAAACAAAAACTCAAATTTTGCATCTACCGGGTGTCTACTTTTTATGGGCCATAGGAAAAATAATGGTAACATATTCATATGTTTGTAATTTTAGGAATAAAGTGTCAATACAAAAAATATTCATAATTAAAAACTGCATCAAATGTGCCTAAATTTATTGCAATCACCATAGATTAGAAACTATATTTTTCTACAGTCTGTATACAAAGGAAGCATTTGTGCTCGCTTTTATCAACGCAAAATGTCACTTTCCCGCTCGTACGCGACAAAGTACAAAAAACTCTCATTGTCCGATTATTTAATTATAAAATGTTAAGAAATGTCACTTATCTACATTCTTAAAGGAAACGTTTAGTCAGGAACTAATGGCGCTGTAGTTACTTACACATATACCACCTCCACAAGTCTGACATATAACTGCTCTGTCGGTATATTACATAACCAAACAAAATGGCGTACTGCTGTACAAAGTAATACAGAAATAAAAGAGCAACATTTACAAAATTGAAATTAAAAATGTTTAGATTAGATTGCATTCTAAAGCGATTTGGAGACATTTTACACAAAACAGTTTTTTACCTCCCGCTACCCTTGGTAAGGGAGGTATAGGGATCGTGCTAAAAATCTCATATCGAGATTTTAGTAAATGACCACGTTTTAAGGTCCCTAGAATCCAATTTTAACATTTTTACGATGATGTCTGTATGTGTGTATGTATGTGTATGGATTTTGTCTTCGCTCTAACTCAAATACTATCATTCTGAAAATTCTGAAACCTTGTATTTCTATCATATTCTAATATGAAAACAAGCCATTAAATTTTGGTGTAAATCGGATAACCGGAAATGGCACTTTACCTGAAACTCATAGTGGTTTTTCTTCAAAAAATACCATTAAATGCCATTTTTTCGAATTTTATGTCTTATGAAAATTAAAGATTATTGAATTTTCTATAGGAATACATTAATACTTTTTCTATATATTTTACAGATAAATTTAAAAATAATTTTTTTTATTAGTCGCGAATCCTAAGATAAAAACTATTCCTTTATTACACAGTTCATTTTTCAAATGAACGTAACTGACAGTAAATGTCACTGTCAGAAAACTTATCACTTCAGATTAATAATAGTGACATTTTAAAAAGAAAATAGTAAATAAAGCAATAGTTTTTTGCAATGCAGCGTTAGTAAATACGTAGGTAGGTATGTATTTAAATTAATAAAAATTAAATAGCGGGAGGTTTTGTGTTGGCCACATCAGATTTTTTTATCAAATGTCAACGTCTTACGGTCTAATTCGAAAGTTTTATGTAAATTCTTTGGCATACATTTTCTGCCTATAATTTCGATTGAAATTTAAAAACATTGTTTAGGCAGAATACAACAGATTGAACTTTTATTTTGGGGGGCCTCCGTGGGGCACTTGTTTACGCAGCTAAAGTGCCGTTTTGAAGCATAAAAGTTACTGCAAATAGCTCTAGAAGAATGGAAAATAACGATAAATTAAAATTAAAAAATATAAATAAATGGTGAAGGATCCCATTCTGGCGATTGTAGAAAAAATGTTGTGTGTGTTTCGTGCGCAAATGCACATTGCCAATTTCAAGACAATATCCTATTTTGCGCTCTTAATACACAAATAGCTATTTTTTTATGAAACACAGTGTACAAGAAGATTAGTAATTTAATAGAAACCGGGATATTACAAGACCGGGACACCGGGACAATCTGTGAAATCGTATATGTATACGTAAATACGGATCTATGGGCATGTATCCTAATAGTTAAAACACTATTATTACCTCCTTGAAGCACTTCATGGAGTTGTCCATATTTTAAGTCGTTATACACCCTCACATCAAAGTCCATTTGTTGCAGGATCCTTGTCAGGTCTTTCTCGTCCTTCTGTGTGCCTTCCCTACGCTTCATTTCTTTACTGTCAAAGACCTCATGGTTAAATATGAGTGCTATACCACGGTTCCTGTGCTGTACGTTATATATATACGACTCGAAATCCACTATCGGAATTCTGGAGGAGATTGTATTTTGAAAGTTGCCATTGCTGAAATTAATAAATCTGGATTAAAATAGTACCGGGTAAATGAAAACCAAAGAGGGTCCGAATAAATGTCACTGCCAAAAGAACATTACTGAAGACTTTCTGGGAAATACATTTACTATTTTTTATTTTATTATTAATTAAATATTTTTAATAATAGGTACATATATTACATATACCCTTCAGAAATAAAGCCAGTCTCATCAATGAATTAGAGAAGAATAAGAGAAAACTTGTTCATAGAATGAATTAAAAAATAATAATAATAATAATACTTTATTTACTCAACAAAATCAAAAAATTTCAATTACAGAGTAAAATATAAAAAATACATAGATAAATAAACACTTAAGTATTTGATTTTTACATATGTGAAATGATATTTTTAAAAGAACAAATATAAAAATATATGGCCACAACAGATTTTTTAATGTTAAGGAAAGCTTAAGGTATCAATTTACTTTACTCGAAATTTTTTTCAAACTATACTTACCTATATTGTAGCGGGAGGTAAAAATATAGTTAGTTTTGATAAACAATATAATTATGATGTCAGTCAATCAAATAAATAAGATGTATTTTGTGATATGTTAATAAACCAAACTAATTTGTATATTATAATAAATAAATACTTGTTAATTTTGTACTAAAAATAGTGGATTACTTCAATATTTATATGATCAATGTTTGCAATGAAGGACAAGAAATTGATAACAGTTTATCTTAAGATTTGTTTATAGAATATTTTAAATATCAATCAATTCATAAACACATGTTATCGATAATCAAATAGGTACTTGACAGTTAACAATATACTTTTTTTTCTGAAATATAAGTGCAATTAATTATAAATACTAAATATACAAATCTGATGAGGTCAGCTCATTATTTCTCGCTATTTTTTTTTTATTTTATAAAAAACATTAATCGCGACTTGATTGTATTTTAGTTGACAGATAATAATATCAAGAATATTTCGATTATTTTGAAAGATACAAAAAAAAAATGTTAATTTTTATTAGTAAAAGTTGCTGAAAAATTATATTCAATGAATTTTTCACAAGAAAAACTGTTAAAAGCTTGTATAAGTGATACTTCCGGTTATTTGATATACACTAAAAACTAATGAGCTCTTCCCACATTCGTATAGAACTATACAATTGGTTTACAAAATTTCAAAATTTTCTGATGCATAGTATTTGAGTAGTCGTGTCCACAGGATCCGTACACACACACACACACACACACACACACACACACTCACTCTCACACACACACACACACACACACACACACACACACACACACACACACACACACACACACACACACACACACACATATACAGACCCACAGACATCATTGTGTTAAAATCGGATTCTGGGGACATCAAAACGTGCTTATTCACTAAAATCTCTATATGTGATTTTTAGCACGATCTCTATACCTCCTTACCTAGGGTAGCGGGAGGAAAAATATAAAAAATATAGCTAAATTTGACATAATAGTTATTAGAATAATATAATAAGTAAATGAAAAGTTACTAGAATTTCTTCTTATACTTCTCTGAGCTGCCCTTAACTAAGAGCCGACTATATTCTATTCCTGGAAACCATTTAAACTTAAGGGCCACTTACCAACTAAGGGGAATATTTAAGTAATGCTAGTGCAAACGGGCATGAATGAAACAATTTTATATTTAATAAATACCGTGAGTATTTTTTAACGTGAAATATTGGGTTTGTCATATCCATGGTTACGACTTGACATTTGATTGACAGCAATGTATTTGCCCGTTCCATTTAAAATGAAACATAGGGAACGAATTTGACATTTGATAAGACGTCAATAGAGGTTAATTTTATTTAAATAATTATACCTGCATTCTAAATCAAAATTAGTTGTAGAAAAAATATAGTGTGCACCTTGTGCCCGAGCGGTTTTCTGACTCGGCTAAATTTCTTACAATATTTAAATATAATACTTCTGTTAGATTCGTTCCCTATGTTTCATTTTAAATGGAACGGACAAATACATTGCTGTCAATCAAATATCAAGTCGTATCCATGGATATGACAAACCCAATGTTTCACGTTAAAAAATACGTATAAATATTTTTAAAATTAAATTATTTACTGAAACATTACAATTTCCTTATTCTACAAATCTAAATATATAATAACCTTGAAATTATAATCTACCAACTTGAACTACACATGTTTTCGTTGTATTAAATCATTTTTAAACAAGTTAACTATACTTACCCGCTACGTAAGAAAAAATTAAAGAAGCTGCCATCTACAACAGTCGGCTCTGTTGCCATTTTTAACACTACACTTGAATACAATAAACCTATTTATTTCACTATCTCTAGTACTCCAACCTACCTTTCGTATTCCATCTGATATATAGACATGTTATCAACTGATAAAATTGTGCAAATACTTGAAAACAAAACCGTGACGCGCGTTTGAAATTAATATACACTTCACAATTCACTCCTGATCGCGACAATAAGCAGGAAACTTGTGAGAGATATTCTCACCGCTTATTATACTTGGCTGATAAGACACGCGTTCGTGTTAAAATAAACTTTATTTGCATTTTGATTCAGCAGTGATAAATGCAGGGGAACTATCTATGGAGTGCAAAAATGTACATAAAAACACTTGCACTCAAGATAAAACGGTTTATAAATAAATATATTTTAATAATTTTTGCTTGTTGGTATGGCAGAATGTTTTACGTTTTTGTAAATTTTGATAAACATGAATTATTTTTACCAAAGTGATAGCTAGTACTTATATGATTGTGTATTTTCAATAATATAAAATTTCGGTGAAAAATTATGTAAATTGAAACGGCTGTAACTCGAGATACGATGATGTAAAAAAATCATGTGTGGCATGAAAAGAAAGATAATTTCATGCTGAATTCAGACTTTAATCGTTCGTTATTCTATCTCTAACCGTGTATGAGTGGTGCATGAAAATATGAGAAATGATCTAAATAATTTCGTTAATTTCTCATATTTTCATGCACCACTCATACACGGTTAAATATAGAATAACGGACAATGAAAATCTGAATTCAGCATGAAATTATCTTTCTTTTCATGTGACGCACGATTTTTTTACATCATCGGATCTCGAGTTACAGCCGTTTAAAGTTACATTTAGTTCATTTCTCATATTTTCATGCACCACTCATACACGGTTAAAGATAGAATAACGAACAATGAAAGTCTGAATTCAGCATGAAATTCTCTTTCTTTCCATGTCAAGCATGATTTTTTTACATCATCGGATCTCGAGTTACAGCCGTTTGAAGTTACATGATTCTTCTTCGAAATTTTCTGTATTTTCAATAATACAAAATTTAATGAATGAAGATACACCCAAGTGTGAAGTTGAATTAAGGATGAAAGAAGGTTTTAAAAAAAGAAAAACCCCCAAGTCTTGTTCACACTGTTCTTTAATTAAAACGTGGACCGGTTTCGGTTACTTAGTAACCATCCTCAGCACCGGTTTGTGACTACAATCAAATCAAAGAAATATTATAGTCACACGACATAATTTACAAATAAAAAATATTCAAAAACACAAACATATTATTAAAAAAATTACATTAATTCATTGTTAAATTAAATTGTTGAATTATAAAAAAGTGTAATAAAAAATAGAATGTTACACTTTTTTATTGAACATACTTTACAAGGACAATGAAACAACCAGTATTTTAATTGTGTAGATAAATACTATTTTATACATGTTATCAAAACATTAATTAACATGTCAAATAAAAATGAGTCATTCTGATAAGAAGACTTAAATTTAGGTATTTGAAAATAGACGAGCATTCAAGTAAAATTTTAGTTATTTAAGTATTAAGGACATTACTGTTGGGTTTCCTACCGATTTTGGAGATTGAGACGAAGATTAAATGACCCCTGTGGTGCACTCTCCTCGCAAGGAATGAGTGCCCGTGAGGTGACGCCTGGTAAGCGCCCACACAGTACAAATATGTCATCATCATTACCGATATCTGTGATAAAGCATATTGTGGCACACTCAGAAATGGGTAATATGCCTTGATGATATATTTATTTTATTTATTTATTTTTTTTTATTTATCTATTTTATTTATTTATCTAATTATTATGAAATTTTTGTTATTACAAATACTGAAGAAAATTCTACATGTAGTACATTTAAAAGTTTTATTATATCTTCTATAGATTTACAATTCAAATGACAAATAAATGTCAGTGTCAAAATTAACAACAGTTTTATTGACATTACTGAAAGCTTTTTCTGAAAAAAACATTTATTATTTCTTATTGAATTATACATTGTAGGTAGGTATGTATAGTAATAGTACATATACTTAAGAAATATCGCCAAACCCGTCAATGAATTGGAACCATCTTGAACATTTTAAAAGAGTAGGATAAGATTCCTTATACGTAGAATGAAAGAATAGATATAATTAGAATTATTTGTGTGTACGAGAAATGTTAAATTCGATACTTATGTAATAAAGCGAAAATGGCGAGAAGTATTATGCTGGCCACAATAGGTTTTTTTTTATCTCTCGTTAAAATAGATATTAGATTCATGCTAAAATCACATATCCAAATTTTAGTGAATAAGCAAATTTCAAGGACCCTACAACCTGATTTTAACATTTTTACGATGATTCTTCCAAATATTATTATATACATTTAAAAAATTGTTATATCTTCTACAAATTTAGAGATAAAGACACTATAATATATAGAATAAGTAAAATATAAATATAAATATATCATCACGGCATATTACCCATTTCTGGGTGTGCCAATCTGCTTTATCGCAGATATCGGTAATGATGATGACATATTTGTACCGTGCGGGCGCTTACCAGGCGTCACCTTACGGGCACTCATTGCTGGCGTGGAGAGTGCACCACAGGGGTCACTTTTGTGCCATTTAAAATTCGTAATATTTGGCGTCGGTCGGGATCGAACCCGGTACCCCCAGGTTCGCGACCAGACACTCAGGCACGAGGCCACGGGACCCCATAGAATAAGTGGAAGTAATAAACCGCACAGGCTAAACTACACTAAGGAAAGCAATTGACATATTCATATATGTATTTGTAACACAGTTGTAAATAGATAAATGTCATTGTTAAATATCAACAGATTTAGTGACACTTGTGTAGATACATTTACGTCCGTATTCACCAACATCAAATAAATCTCCGAATAGCTTATTCATTGAATAAGAGAAAAATATCGCATCGATACCTTAACACAAATGAAGGTATTTATTCTAGCTGTCATAATTTATTTTTCTCTTATTTAATGAATAAGCTATTCAAAGATTTATTTGATGTTGGTGAATACGAGCATTAATCTTTCTTATTGTTTAATAACTAAATATTTAAAATTGTTGGTAAAATGCATATATCCATCAGAAATACCGCCAATCTTGTAATGAATTGGAAGAA
Organism: Ophonus ardosiacus; assembly: GCA_943142095.1. Taxonomy (NCBI): domain Eukaryota; kingdom Metazoa; phylum Arthropoda; class Insecta; order Coleoptera; family Carabidae; genus Ophonus; species Ophonus ardosiacus. Next base: position 42,560,044 of record OW964835.1, read on the forward strand.
TCTCTGACATTTAGGCACGTCCTCATACAATGAAAAGTTAAGTTCTGTAATTTTATTTATTATAAAACGACGTTTTGTCATTGAAGTGCAATACATTACTTATTTAACATAAAATGGAAATGGCGAGAGGTATTGTGCTGGCCACATCAGATTTTTTTTTTTTACCTTCCGTCACCTTTAGGAAAGGAAGGTATTGTCTTTGGTCAAAAAAATCGTTGGTGAGTTTTTAATGAATAAGCACGTTTTAGGGCCCCTAGAATACGAATTTACTATTTTTAAGATGATGTTTGTATGTATGTATATGTGTGTGTGTGTGTGTGTCCGTGTATGACAATTTTTTCTCCGACGATAACTCCAATACTACAATTCTAAAAATTATAATTCTTTCGTATTCCTCTTCTTTACATCCATATGAAGAGCTGATTAGATTTTGGTTATAATTGATCCGCCGGAAGTACTCTTATTTGAAGTTTTTAACAGTTTTTCTTGAAGAAACGCAGTTAAATATTATTTTTCGACATTTTGTGATTATCAATATGAAAGAATATCTTATTCTCTATACTGTTTGATTATACAGTTTCGAGTTTCGTTCATATTCAATAGATATAGAGTTATAGAGACATTAAGAGAGATTAACTTTCAAAAATTAGTCAGCCTTGTTAAAATTATGAAAACAACAGATATATTCAGAAAAATTTAATTGACAGATGTCAGTGTCAAATGCAAAACCAAAGTTGAAAGTATAGGGTCAGAAAGTTATGTGTGAATGTGATAGAGTGTCCCTCCAAAGAGAAGAAGATGGAAGGACTGTGTAGTAGAAGATTTGAGAGAGGAAGAATTGTGTGAAGAAGATGCGTTGGACAGGAATGATTAAAAGAGAAGAGTAAGAAACACCGACCCCTAATAAAATAGGGAAAGAAACTTTCGGTATAGAATTTGTAAATAATAGTGTGTTCGTGTTACAATTTTATAGGATATACAGAATCTTTTTCAAGGAACTTTTGGTATGGGATATATACAAAATACATCGAATTGACGGAAAGTTTTGTGCTGGCCACAACAGATTTTTTTTTATTAAAATATTTTAGAACATCCCTCGTAGTTTATCGCATTTCACACATCTTCCTCCTCTTCTTCCTCCTCACCCTCTAGGGCCTTAAACCACCTCTCACACTTATCCCTCGCCTTAACCACCGTCCTCAGCCTAGTCGGTGGTTGGTCCAGCCAATGTGGCGCGATCTGCCGGTGCGCGTTATAATGCGGTGGTGACACCACCATCCCTGTAGTGGTGCCCAGTTGTCGCCACATTCCTCCTAGGCCGGGTTGGCTTCGCACGGTGCTGGTCTTCGTTACGGATTCCGAGTCTGGGGTGTCTTCCAGGTCAGTTGCTTCGGGATCTGGGGTGCTGGAGGTAGGTTCTAGGGTCCAGCCAGAGGAGAGTAAGGTTTGAAGGCGGTGTTCTGCAGTAGGGGATGCAGGACGGGATAGTAAAGTGTTGGATAAGGTGGCGGTGATTTCGTCGATGTCTTCGTAGTAGATGTGGGAGTCCAACTGAAATATGGAAAAAAATATTATTACAAAGTGTCTTTCAATAAGAGATAGGAGGGCCAGTTTTTTCAATAGAAATTTCTTGGTTTCTGATATTATTTTTTACCTCTCGCTAAGGGAGGTATTGGAATCATGCTAAAATTCGCATAACCAGATTTTAGTGAATAAGCACGTTTTAAGGTCCCTATAATCCGATTATAACATTTTTACAATGATGTACGTGTGTGCGTGAGTGTGTGTCTGTGTGTGTGGATGTTGGAGCCACGGTTTCTCAAATACTATAAGACTTAAAAAATATTTAACTGCAGTTTCCTCAATCTGACATTCCTGGGAAGAGTTGTTTAGATTTTGGTAACAAATGGACAACCGGAAGTAAAAGTATCTTTAAAAAAAATCTTCTAAGTATTATTTTTTGAAAATGTATAATATAAAATATTAAAGAATATAAAATTCTCTATTCAATACATTAATAGTATATTATGTTATTAGGAGTAAAAGTGACACTTTGTGTAGCGAGCATGTAAGTTTGCACGACGAGCGGTGCGCGAGTCGGACAACTGCATGCGAGGCACACAATGACACTTTTACTCCGAATGACATATTATATTTTTTCTTCAAACGTACGTATTTAAATAATTACAACTTGACGTTACAATAATTATAATTATTTTACGTGAAGGACGTTTGATGATTTCGACGTTTAAATAAAAACTATGCAATTTTATATTCTCCTTATGTGCAATTATAGCAGAATTTGAAGTATTGCCATGTACGGCCCTTGAAGTTGTTCAAATGAATGGAAGATCAATAATATTGCTGAAGGATATGATAGGTATGTCAAGGAATAGCTGAAAAACAATATGAACTTTTCTTATCACTTTAATTCTAAGTATTCTTACTGTCGTTGCCAATATGTAAGTCTGCTACTTTATAATATGTTATTTCGTTTAATATAAACTGTTTATATTTAAATTTGTAGATTATTAATTTAAATTTGACAGCTGTTGGAGGTTTTTAGTAACTTAATTCTTAGGTTATCTACTGTATTTATAGTAGGTATAACCTGGGGCGACATGGCTGGTTTCTATTTTACAATTTACTTCTTATTCGCTCATTTTATATTTATTTATTTATTTCATCATATACCCTTCAGAAATACCGCCAATCTCGTCAACAATTTGGAAGAATCTCGAACATTTAGAAGAGTAGGAGGAAACTTATTCATAGAATGAATTGGAAAATAAAGAATAGATGTAATTTGAATTTTTTGTTTGTACCAGTAATGTTAAATAAAATACTTATATAGCCTAATATGAAAATGGCGAGAGGTATTGTGCTAGCCAGAACATATTTTTATACAATAACATTTCATCCTTCAGGGTTACAACCAGCATTACATGCTTGTTGAACAATTTGCTGTTACGTTTCGATCATAGAGTTATCGCGATATTACGAATTATTAAAGTATAAGTTTTCTTAAAGTTGTGAAAAATTTAATACAAAAAAAAAATCATTCTCATAAAACTTTCTTAGAGATGTTGACTCTAATCTAGTATTCACATACATATGTTTATGTATAAATATTGCCACAATCTTATATTTACACAAATGAAAGTGTTTATTTTCAGAAAAAAATCTATTCCAGGAAAGATCGTGTCAAGTTTGTAAATATAGCGTTTAAAATACCATCTGCTTGGTCGCTGATGATTAATTTTAATGTTTGTAATTAAATCTAACTGCGTTTCTCATCCCGAAAATATTAATAGCAGTTGTACAACAAATCAAAAACATACTAACTACAATCTGGATGCAGCACTAAATACGACATTCGCTTGTAAATAGCTTCGTTCCAAATGAAATATTTCTTTGTAGAAAATGAAATTAAAATTTAGCTCAGTATGTAATGAAATAGTTATTTACATCCACAGTATAAATGATACTAGACTGTATAGTTTAGTTCAAGATCATTCCTTTGATTTTTATAATCCCTGCAATTTCAACTACAATACCGAAAACCACAAATGAAAATAGGTTTTTTGCCCTCCTGAAATGTAATGGGAACTTTACAATTGTATACACAGCAAGTGTAACCTACATTTTACGCTTACTGTGTTGTAACTTGTCTAACTATGCGGTAAAATAATCAAAATACACTGGACGTTTATGGGCATTTAGAAAAGAAATCATCTTTACTATAATAAAGTTCATGTAAAAAAGTACTACCTACATAAGTAATTTTTTACTTTAACATTTCCTATATTTAAAATTAATTTATTTAAACCAAAATTACGGCAGCGCAATCTGTCATTATTGTAAAAATCCGCCGTTACCGACATAGTCACCGATCGATATACCTGTCAAATACTCGAGGCGAACATTGCTGAAATGTCAAATATCGACACCTACCTATTATTTATTACGAAGAAAACATGAGCAAATAAATATATTATCAGTCATAAACAACGTCTATTATTACAAATAAATTTTCGCTAGAAGAATTACTCTAATGAAGGTAAGTAAAATCAAATTTGGAAATTGACTTAACCCCAGTATTTTATACTAACCCTTTTCAGAAGTACAACCTATCTAATTAAAAAAAGTGATTTTCATTATCGTCGGCCAAAAAATTTGATACAATTCTCGTGCGTGAAGTATTTTACAGCGCTTCAGCTAATAAGGCACTCGCCTTAAGGGCTCATGCCTTAAACAAAGCTGTCGCGCTGTAAAATACAACTTACACGCACTCGAATGTAAATAACTATTACTTACAATCTCTTTCAAGTCACTTAAAAAGAAAAACTTCATCGTGTAATGCACAATAGTATATTGTGTTATTAGGAGTAAAAGCGATACTTTGTGTGGTGAGTATGTAAGTTTGCACGACGAGCGGAGCGAGTCGGACAATTGCATGCGAGGCACACAATGACACTTTTACTCCGAATGACACATTATATTTTTTCTTCAAACATACGTATTTAAATAAAATAATTACAACTTGACGTTACAATAATTATAAATATGTTACGTGAAGGACGTTTGCTGATTTCAATTGCTCTGTTGCTATGGATACTTTCGTATTTGTTCACTTTTTGTTATAAACATTCAAGTGAAAATTTTCACGAGTATTCCCTGATTTTCACGTTTTAACATTTAAATAAAAACTATGCAATTTTATATTCTCCTTATGTGCAATAGGGCTGTTGCAAGAATTTTTATATGACTTCTAAGTATTAAATTTTAAAAGACATTGTTCTTTAAAGAACCTCAAATTTGAAAATATCACGAAATATGTTTTAGATATTTTACAATCAATTTTTGAAATTTGAATAAAATTTTGAATAAGTCACGTGATCTGAAACAGAATGTGAGTACATACATCTTCAGCGGTTCTAAGGTGTCAAGTGTATTGTCAAAGTTGTCAAACAAGTGTCAATTTTTTAGATTGGTTCAAGTTGTATAATATGTAGGTAATAAAAAGTTCAAAACAAAATGAGTAATTTACGATATTGTATTGTGCCTTCTTACAAAAATACTGTTAGGAACAAACCTACTATAGAGTTTATAAATTTTACAAAAGATGCGAAGAAAAGACAATTGCGGCTAGAAGCAGTAGGTCGAAGAGCTGATAATTTGTCAGAAAAATCGTGTCTTCATGTTTGTGAAGATCATTTCAACTTTCATCCACCTTCACGATAACAGTATATTTTTGTTATTTCACTTATGATAGATCTACATGTCCTATAGCAGATTCAATGTAAGAATCACGACCAGAACTTTAAAGTAAAATATATTATCAATTTATATAGTAATTTCAGTTTTTATATTTTATTTTACCTCAACTCTTTAACACTCATTATTTCGGTAGCAGTAAAACAATCGTTCTGATAAAAATTCAGCCATCATCCAGCTATCGACCTTCGGTAAATTGTCCGACTTAGCTTGAGTGTAATTTGAATTAGCCATTATTACTTTATTATTCAATTACAATGAGAAATGTCAGCGTCAAATGTCAAATTAAAAGATTTTTTTATTAACATGTGACAAACTTTAGCCTACGTTTATTTATATAAATAATATGAATAAACGTAGGTGATGGAAAAACTATTTTCCTATTGGATATTAATGATGTAATGTATGTGCTTCTACGTCACAGGAGTGGGGGGTAGTTTTTCAGGACGCCAATCTTTTTATTTAATTATTTTCACAAATAACAACAAATTATTAAAATAAAAATTATTACTAAGAAAACCATTTCATAAACTTTTATTTAAAATAGTTTTTGAAAAATGTGAAACAGGCTCATTATATCAGAATTGGAAGTATTGCCATGTAAGGCCCTTGAAGTTGTTCAATTGAATGGAAGTTCAACAATATTGCTCAAGGAAGGATGTGATATTTTGAGGAATCGCTGAAAAACAATATGAACTTTTCATATCACTTTAATTCTTATTATTCTTACTGACATTACCAATATGTAAGTCTGCTATTTTATAATATGTTATGTCGTTAAAAATAAACTGTTTATATTTCAATTTGTAGGTTATCTTGGTTAACTTGGGGCGATATGATAGGTTTCTATTTTACAAGTTCCTTCTTATTCTCCCATTTTATGTAGTTGCCATGGATATTTATTTATTTCATTTCTACCTTGTGAATCAAGTCACAAAAGATGCCATTTTCATGACGTTTGAAAAAAAAACTCTTTATTTACTTACCTTCAATTCTTCTCTTGTTTCTTCCATAGCCTTCTTAAAATCATCACTGAACGACTGCATCAACTGTAAACTCTTTTCCATTCTACTCAATTTCTTCTGGGCTTTCTTGATCCCTTTTTCTATATTATCTTTTGGATCTTCAAAAGGATCACTTTCACTCCCGCTGTCATCTTCATCAAGTTGTAATTCTTCAGGTTTCAAAGTCTTCAGCTTCTCAAGAGCGGGGAAGTGTTGTTCTTTATAGGGCCGCCCTTCTGTTACGGTGGATAAGTAAGGGCGAGACAGGAGTTCTTTAGTGTATAAGGTTAGCATTTTGACTGAAAGCAATGCTGGGAAATTTTGTGAAAAAGAGGAAATGTTTGGTCGATAAGACAGTAAATAGTAACCGAAGAATCGTGAGTTGATTATATTGGTAACAGGTAGAAAATAGGGTGATTTTTATAATTTCAGATTAATGAGGGTTTAAAAAGAGTGATTCATATGTAGTTGTAATCGATTAGAGGATATAAAGTACCGTGCATAAAAGCTGTTAAAATAAATGAGTCATGTGTTCAAGTCTTTTGTTTAGGGGAAAAAGGGTCAATAATCTAATAATCTAATCCAGTGAATTCAATAGATTTCACTGTCGGTTGTCATTGAAACATTTTAATATTTTTTTAAAAAAAAATCAGCACTAGTCGACTGAAATACGTACAGTAAACATAACTTTATTTTTTGCGCGGTATTGGAATCATGCTAAAAATTTCATATCCAGATTTTAGTGGATAAGCACGTTTTAAAATCTCTATAATCTGATTACAACATTTTTAAAATGATGTCCGTGTGTATATGTGTGTGTGTGTGCGTGTGTGTGTGTGCGTGTCTGTCTGTGTGTCTGTGTGTGCGTGTATGTGTGTGTGTGTGTGTGTGTGTGTGTGTGTGTATGTGTGTATGTGTGTATGTCTGGATGTTGTAGACACGATTCCTCAAAAACTATACGACTTAAGAACTGTTTAACTATGGATTCCTCAATCTGACATTTCTGGGAAGAGCTGAAAAGGTTTTGGTAACAATTGAACAACCGGAAGTAGTAGTTTGGTAGAAAAATTCTTCTAAATATAATTTTTTGGAAATTTTTGTTATTAAATATTGAAGAACATAAAATTCTCCATCTAATGCACAGATTTTAGTGGATAAGCACGATATAAGGTTCTTAGAATCCGATTATAGTATTTTTAAAATGATGTATGTGTGTGTGTGTGCATGTGTGTGTGTATGTCTGGATGTTGTAGGGACGATTCCTCAAAAATTATAAGACTCAAGACCTGTTTAACTATGAACATTTATAAACTTCCTCTTACAATGAAAAATAGATATAATTAGAAATATATGTGTGCAAAAGACATGTTAAATACAATAAAAAACAATATTTGGGTAAAGTTCTGTAATATATTGTTATAAAACAACAGTTCGAAAACGAAGTGCAATACAATACTTATATAGCCTAATATGGAAATGGCGAGAGGTCTTGTGCTGGCCACAACAGATTTTTTTAGTTTAGACTCATCACCTCATTTATCTATTAAAATATATTGATATACTATCGAACAATAAAATATGAAGAGTATAGACGTATAGATACTGGTTTTCAATTAAGTAAAATTAAATTAAAGATTACCATATGTCCAATAAAATAATTCTTTGTCATTATATTAAATTTTCAATGAACCGGTTTCATATTTTTTAAAAAGTATTTTAAATGAAAATTTATGCAATATTTATCATAAAAATAATAATTTATTGTTCTATTCGTAAATAATTAAATAAAAATATTGGCCCGTTTTATTTTTAGAAGTCCTAGCTATAATTAAAATAGTAACATAAACGGTGGCGTGGTGCCTTTGTGACCCCAATAAAAATTTGAATTAAAATAGAACTTATAAAAATCAACTGATTTAGATATAAAAAAATGAAATTAGTGAGGGCAACAATCATAACTAATTTTTAATGGAATTATAAACAAATGTTATATACAATCTTATGTAAAATGGAATCAGCGGGAGATATTGTGCTGGCCACAACAGATTCTTTTAAAAGCCATTCGCATTTTGTTAAAAAGTGAAATAATAGTTTCTTTGTTGTTTCAGACGTACAACGCCGATGCACAAGTCGGCGAGTCGTCAGCCTGTGCTACAGCGCTGTGGTGCGGGGTGAAAGCGAACTACGAAACAGTTGGCTTGGACTCCACGTCCAAGTTTGGAAACTGTCTGTCTAGTTTCAGCTCCAGGGTTCCTTCCATATTCACCTGGGCACAAGAACAAGGTATGCTAATCATACACAAAAATAAATATGTAGGTAAACATTTAAGATCCTGATTAGGCCGGTACTAAAAAAAAAATAAAATATCACTAATTTTTAAGTGATTTTGTATTGAAATATTTTTGAAATATAAAACTTTGTTTTCAAATTATTCATGTTTTTTTTTTAATAACAATCTTTATATACAGGTGTCTCTTAAATAGGGGGACATGGCTTAACCACAGAATCCTGAGGCTAATATATAAGACGATTTAACCAAACTTGCTTCTACCGGAAAGTGTACCATTTAGCCAGAAATCTGCTTCAAAGATCTTTGATAAATAATTAATTTTGCTTATAATAATCGGACGCTTTATTCGATTTCGATGAAATTTGGTATGACAGTTTGTATGGTTATGTCATCTTTTAAGATGATACTTGTTATTATTAGTGAACCACTAGTGTATGAAACTTAGGTCTCCCAACATTAATGACACCGTAACTTTTTAATGGCAATGCCGAAAACGCGAAATTATTTTTCTTCAGAAAGATACATTCAATAGTAAACTTTTGTCTCTCTGTGTAATTTGTGATATCTGTTACGGTTCACCCAGAAAAAAATAAAATCTGAGTGTCTGCACTGCTAAATTTTTAAAATAAATTTAATCTAGCGGTCTATCCAAATGTCAAACAAGTAATTTTTAATGACAGTAACAATTGTTTATGAGTTGTCAAAAAATTTCATTGCAATATTCTAAAATTAGTAACATCCGTTTGTTCAGCCTAATAGTATTTTACTACTATTATTATAAATAAGACGATTACATATCTCAGCCATTAAAAAGTTACGGTCTAATTACTGTCGGGAGACCTAAGTTTCATACACTAGTGGTTCACTAATAATAACAAGTATCACCTTAAAAGATGACTTATAACCATATAAACTGTCATACCAAAATTTTATAAGCAAAATTAATTTTTTTTTGAAGTACTTTGAAGCAGAATTCTGGCTAAATGGTACAGTTTCCGGTAGAAGCAAGTTTGGTTAAATCGTCTTATTTTAGCCTCAGGAATCTGTGGTTAAGCCATGTCCCCCTATTTAAGAGACAATATATTTTCCTCTTGGTTCTGGGTTTGGGTTCGGTAAAATGTTACAGTTGATTACGGTTTTGGTACGGTTCTGGTTCAAATTCGATGCCTTGGAAAATATAAATCAATAAATATTGAATATAATGAGGTATTCCACTCAATTTTTTTTATTATTTTAAATAAAACTTCATTCACTTTTGAGGCAATTCGTAGTATTAAAAAATCTTAATTGTTCCTAGTTTAACAGTATTTTATTTTTGAGAAATCAGTGTAACGTCACATATCCCCTATAGTTGTCTTTCTCACACACACTGCTCTGAGTACGCTGCGAGAGAAAGATAACAATTGTATGACGTCAATTTTCCCTTTTAGCAAATGTGAAATATCTCGTAAAGTAATTATTTAAAAAATGTTTTCATTGTTTTAACCATTATTTATTGAGACATACTTTATGTTAAATTGAACTTTTTTAATTTTTTTGTTATGGTGGAATACCCCATTTGCAGGGAAAACAACTGGCATCGTGACAACAACCCGTATAAGCCATGCAACTCCTGCTGCACTCTACGCCCACTCCCCGTCCCGATATTGGGAAGACGATTCCAAGGCCCCACCTCTGACGAGACGCCGCTGCAAGGACATCGTGCGCCAACTTGTAGAGGACGAACCCGGAACCAACATCAATGTATGATTTATTTTTGCTAATGCTAAACACACAATGGCTCGAATCCATAGACGTAGACTATCTTTATGGAAAAATAACAAAAAGATGGTGGATGGATTCAAGCCAATTCGCTAGTGAAATAGAGCCATATGACGTCTAGCGGCGAAAATATGAACTAGTGCATGGTAGTAAGTCCTAGCCGAGGTAGCGGCGAACGCATCGTTTCTGTCACTTATTTAACAAATAAATCACGAGTGGAGTGAAATTTGTAGGCTATACTTCATTTTACGTAAGAAAATAGTAGATTGCTCTTAAGAGCCGAACGTTTTTACATGCATTAAAAAAATAATTTAAATTTGTGAAACCAAGCTTTGTCAATAATAAATATATTTATCTGTAAAAATGTCAAAATCTAAAATTGCAACAAAATATCACTTAATTCTATAGATTTTATTTGACAACTGACAGGCGATATTTGTTTCATTTCTGTGAAATAGATTTATATTCTGACCAATCAAAGGGTAGAATTTATATATCCCTAACTAAACCAACGCTATTCTTACGTGAAATAAAGTATAATAACAAAATCTAAAACTTCAACACGTCTTTGTTGCGTTTAATCCAGAAATAATTAATTTCGATAATTTCTCAAAAACAAGAACCTAATTTCTATAGAAAAATTTATTAGAGAAATTTGCCAATAGTTGGTGGACGAAAGTTATGTATTCATCTTTTAAAAATGGGAAAGGAACCGAGTAAAAATATGCGTGCTCCTTGCATTTTGTAAGGCAAGATTATATTTTGCCGCAAGATAATAATTACTTAGTGTCTTTATTAAAATACTTCGTAATGCAATCTAAACTTGTAGACCTGCCTGCACAAAGATGACAAAATAATAATACTTATCTCTTCATTAATCTACCAAAGACTGTAATAATGCAGTACTATGTAGATTCAAGAAAACAATGACTCGAATCATGTAAATTCAAAATTCGAGAGAATGCTGAACATAATTTTTATATGACTAGTTCGCAAAATTCAAAATGTTATTTATACTAGAAACATTATTTTTATTCAATATTAACTATAATATTAATATTACTTTGTATTTCAAACGCCGCAGTATATAAGAATACAGTTGCGGGAAACGAAGCATCTACCTTAAACCGGCCATATACAGACATCTTAAAAATAGTAAATTCGCATGTAGGGACCCTAAAACGTGCTTATTCATTAAAAACACCATTGAATTTTTTGACCAAAGACAATACCTTCCTTACCTAAAGGTGACGGAAGGTAAGAAATTGACTTCATCATCTCCCCTATATATTTTATTATAATATCTTATAGAAGCTAATCGATCACATTAGCAATACTCGCTATATATCCAATATTGTTGTACACAAATTCTAAATTGGTGTATTTTTTATTCTAGGTATTATTAGGAGGTGGAAGACGACATTGGTTCTCCGTAGCAACGAAAGATCCAGAAAATTTAGATAAAGAAGGTCGACGACTCGATGGACGAAATTTAATCACCGAATGGATACGAAATAAAAGAGAAAATCAACTAGAAGCAGAATATGTTTGGAATAAAGAACAACTGGAACAAGTTGATACCACCAAAATTGACTATTTACTAGGTAAATCTTACATTATAGTCCATAATTCACTCTCTAGTCTACAGTTTTGACTAATTTTGAGAACTCAAATGACATTTGGTAAATGTACTTTAAGACCGAAAAATTTTAATTATCTCGAAAAGTTACATTTTATGGAATGTAAAAAAATATAGGTATGTCTTTTCTTTAAAATTAAAAAGACTTTTCAATAAAGTTAAAAAGATATCATTCATTAAACGTAAAGAATAAAATTAATTCTTTCTATAATGAACTAATAGTATATTGTGTTATTAGGAGTAAAAGCAATACTTTGTGTGGTGAGCATGTAAGTTTGCACGACGGGCGGAGCGAGTCGGACAATTGCATGCGAGGCACACAATGACACTTTTACTCCGAATGACACATTATCTTCAAACATAAATAAATAATAAATAAATAAATATATCATCACGGCATATTACCCATTTCTGGGTATGCCAGTATCTACAACACATGTAGACATCGGTAATGATGACGATATATTTTACCGTGTGGGCGCTTACCAGGCGTCACCTCACGAGCACTCATAGCTGGTGTGGAGAGCGCACCACAGGGGTCACTTTTGTGCCATTTAAAATTGGAAATATTTGGCGTCTGTCGGGATCGAACCCGATTTCCCCAGGTTCGCGACCAGACACTCAGGCACGCGGCCACAGGACCCCATACGACAATACGTATTTAAATAAAATAATTACAACTTGATGTTACAATAATTATAAATATTTTACGTCAAGAATGTTTTCTGATTTCAATTGCTCTGTTGCTATGGATAATTTCGCATTTGTTCACTTTTTGTTATAAACATTCGAGTTAAAATTTTTCGCGGTTTGACGTTTAAATAAAAACTATGCATTTTTATATTCTCCTTATGTGCAATTATATCAGAATTTGAAATATTGCCATGTACGGCCGTTGAAGTTGTTCAATTGATTGGAAGTTCAACAATATTGCTCAAGGATGTGATATGTCGAGGAATCGCTGAAATACAATACGAACTTTTTTTATCACTTTAATTCTAAGTATTCTTATCGTCATTACCAATATAAAGTCTGCTATTTTATAATATGTTATTTCGTTAAATATAAACTGTTTATATTTCAATTTCTATTTTACAAGTTCCTTCTTATTCGCTCATTTTATGTAGTTGTTATGGATATTTATTTATTTCATTTTTACCTTGTGAATCAAGTCAGAAAAGATTCTATTTTTATCTTGTTTGAAGAAAAAAGTATTTTTTCGCGTGTTTCAGGTTTATTTGCCTACTCCCATATGGACTTCGAAACCGATAGAAACAACAAAACTCAACCATCATTATCCGAAATGACAAAAACAGCTATAAAAATACTACAAAAAAATCCTTGGGGGTATTTATTAGTAGTAGAAGGTACCATACAATATTTCTTACAAATTATAAATATAATGAATTATTTTTTCTTTAGGAGGCAGGATAGACCACGCTCATCACTACAACAACGCTTATCGAGCACTAGATGAAACTCTAGCTCTTGAGGAAGCTGTTAGTGTTGCTCTTGAAGAAGTGGATCTGCAAGAAACTCTTGTTGTAGTCACTGCAGATCACGGACATGTCATGACTTTTGGAGGACATGCTACAAAAACAGATAATCCCATATTTGGTAGGTAACGGCGGCTAGCGGCTGCGGGTACGGGTGAAGAAATAGCCGACAAACCCGTCAACCGTATCCGCAAGCAACAACCAATCACAGAGCCCGATACTGTCACGTGACTGTCTTGGTTTGATATGTGCTATAGTTTTCGTCTGTGCCGGTGCAGCATTTTTCTATCATTTTGGATTTTTGTTTACAAAAAAGACAAGAATCTGATTTCTCTAGAAAAGGAGTTTTTAGTACAAAAATTAACAGAGAGTCGGCCCATGGTATAGGATGGTGTCGGATTACAAACTTTGTCGAATGTTTAATTACATTTATATCATAATAAATAAACATTTTTTCATTTTTACCTTCCGTCAAAAGGAAGGTATTGTTTTTGGTCAAAAAATTCGGTGGTGAGTTTTTAATGAATAAGTACGTTTTAGGGTCCCTACAATACGAATGTACTATTTTTAAGATGATGTCTGTATGTGTGTGTGTGTGTCCGTGTGTGTGTCTGTGTGTGTGTCTGTGTGTGTGTCCGTGTGTGTGTGTGTGTGTGTGTGTGTGTGTGACGAATTTTTCTCCGACGATAACTCCAAAACTACAATTCTAAAAATTATGATTCTTTCATATTCCTCTTCTTTACAACCATATGAAGAGCTGATTAGATTTTGGTTATAACTGGTCAACCGGAAGTACCCTTATTTGAAGTACTTAACAGTTTTTCTTGAAAAATCGCAGTTAAATATCATTTTCGACATTTTATGTGATTATCAATGGAAAGAATATCTTATTCTCTATCTATACGATTTGATTATACATTTTCCTTCATATTCAATAGATATAGAGTCACAGAGAGATTAAGAGAGATTAACTTTCGAAAATCAGTCAGCATTGCAAAAATTATGAAAACAACAGATACATATTTTCAAAAAAATCTAATTGACACATGTCAGTGGCAAGTGCAAAACCAAAGTGGAAAATATATGATCTGAAAGTGATATAAGTGACAGAGTGTCCCTCGCCAGTGGGAAGAAAAGATGGAAGGACTGTATAGCAGAAGATTTGAGAGAGGAAGAACTGTGTCACGAATGTGCTTTGGACAGGAATGAGTAGAAGAGAAGAGTAAGAAACAGCGACTTCTAATAAAATAGGGCAAAGTTGAAGCAGGAGGAAGTGTTAAGTGCAATCATAATGTACGTCGTATTCGTATTAAAATTTTATTAGATTTTAGAATATTTTCAAAGGAACTTTCATTATGGATATGTAAAAAATTGTGTGTTCTTGTTACAATTATACAGGATATATAGAATCTTTTTCAAGGAAATTTTGGTATAGGATATGTACAAAATACATCGAATTGACGGAAGGTTTTGTGCTGGCCACAACAGATTTTTTTAAATATATAAATATATCATCACGGCGTATTAGCCATTACTGGGTGTGCCAGTATCTACAACACACGTAGACATCGGTAATGATGACGATATATTTCACCGCGTGGGCGCTTACCAGGCGTCACCTCACGGGCACTCATAGCTGATGTGGGGTCCCGTGGCCGCGTGCCTGAGTGTCTGATCGCGAACCTGGGGGAACCGGGTTCAAACCTGACAGACGCCAAATATTTCCAATTTTAAATGGCACAAAAGTGACCCCTGTGGTGCACTCTCCACAACAGCTATGAGTGCCTGTGAAGTGACGCCTAGTAAGCGCCCACACGGTAAAATATATCGTCATCATTACCGATTTCTACATGTGTTGTAGATACTGGCACACCCAGAAATGGGTAATATGCCGTGATGATATATTTATTTATTTTATTTCATTTGTGTAATGTGAAGTATAATAATAAATGTATTATTTATTAAATAGCGATAGAGTGAATATTTAAAATATAACAAAAATTTTCTTTCACTTATAATGGTGGATACACGTTTGCCGCTTTGCTGTGCGCAGAATACGCATTATCTCAGACGAAGGCAGAAAACTCTTGAAATTGTATTGTTTATATTCTGGTATTATATCATTTGTTTTTTACCTCCCGCTACCTTTGGTAAGGGAGGTATAGGGATCGTGCTAAAAATCACATATCAAGATTTTAGTAAATGACCACGTTTTAAGGTCCATAGAATCAAATTTTAACATTTTCACGATGATGTCTATATGTATGTATATGTGTGTGTGTGTGAATTTTGTCTTCATTCTAACTCAAATACTATCATTCAGAAAATTCTAAAACCTTGTAGTTCTACCCTATTCTAATATGAAAAGAAACCATCAGGTTTTGGTGTAAATCGGATAAACGGAAATGGCACTTTACTCAAAATGGCTTTTCTTCAAGAAATGCCATTAAATGCCTTTTTTTTCGTATTTTATGTCATTGTGAAAATGAAAGATTATTGAATTTTCTATAGGAATACATTAATACTTTTTTTTTTAATAGTGACGTATTAAATAATAAAAAAATCTGATATGGCCAACACAAAACCTCCCGCTATTTAATTTTTATTAATTTAAATACATACCTACCTACGTGTTTACTAACGCTGCAAATTGTTCCATTGCAGAAAACTATTGCTTTATTTACTATTTTCTTTAAAATGTCACTATTATTAATTTGAAGTGATAATGAAAAATGAACTGTGTATCGAAGGAATAGTTTTTATCTTAGGCTTCGCGACTAATAAAAAAATTATTTTTAAATTTATCTGTAAAATATATAGAAAAAGTGTTAATGTATTCCTGTAGAAAATTCAATAATCTTTAATTTTCATAAGACACAAAATTCGAAAAAATGGCATTTAATGGTATTTTTTGAAGAAAAACCATTATGAGCTTCAAGTAAAGTACGATTTTCGTTTATCCGATTTACACCAAAATCTAATGGCTTCTATTTCTATTAGATCAGGGTAAAAATACAAGGTTTCAGAATTTTCTGAATGATAGTATTTGAGTTAGAGTGCAAACAATATTCGTACACATACACACATACACACACACGCACACACACACACACATACACACATACAGACATCATCGTGAAAATGTTAAAAATGGATTCTAGGGACCTTAAAACATGGTCATTTACTAAAATCTCGATATGACATTTTTAGCACGATCCCTATACCTCCCTTACCAAGGGTAGCGGGAGGTAAAAAAAATAGTAAATAAAGCAATAGTTATATGCAATGGAACATAATATAGTTTGCAGCATTAGTAAATACGTAGGTATGTATTTAAATTAATAAAAATTAAATAGTGGGAGGTTATTTGTTGGCCACATCAGATTTTTTATTTAATAATTTGTAATTAATTCAGGATAGAAAATGTGCTAACGAGGAAAACATGGAAATTTCATGCTCCCAATTTATATTTTATTTATTTATGCAAAACTATGTTTTGTAACATATACCGATTTTTTGATATATTACAAAAATATAATTCATTTTATGTAAGTTTTGCGTAAAATGTTGTAGTCACCTCGAACCAAAAGAAAAAGTTTTCGCCTCCGTACTAAATTCATTCTATTATTATAACTTTGTTACATTTTTTTTTTCAGGCTATGACACGCATCCATCCGACATAACCAACCACC
Source organism: Ophonus ardosiacus (assembly GCA_943142095.1). NCBI lineage: Eukaryota > Metazoa > Arthropoda > Insecta > Coleoptera > Carabidae > Ophonus > Ophonus ardosiacus. The sequence continues at coordinate 42,577,203 of OW964835.1, forward strand.
CATACACCACCCTCTTATACGGCAACGGTCCCGGTTACCGCGTGCCTCCCGAAGAGACACCTTCCCCCGCTTCGAACTTAATCCAAGCGGCTGCAGCTCCCCGCAGTTGGGCCACTCATGGAGGCGAAGACGTCCCTGTGTTCGCTGCAGGGCCCCTGGCCAGACTTCTCGGCGGGACGTACGACCAGACGTACCTGCCGCATGCATTAGCGTACATTGCGTGTGTGGGGGCTTATAAAGAGAGATGTGGGTGTTTGTATTATAGTTGTGAGATCATGGGCAATGGTACTGAGGATAGAGCGAATGAGGTGGATGTTGAGGTTATGGAGTTGAAGGAAGCTAAGTATTTGAGGTTAGTTGATGTTGATAAAGCGAATAAATGTAGTTGTTGTTGGATAATTGTTGTGTTGTTGACAATAAAGATTTTTTTATAATATTGCTTTATTTTAAACCTTTCTCTATTACACTTTTTTAACTCTCGCTAAAAGAGGTAGATATTGGATTTATGATACAAATCGCATTTTCAGATTTTAGTGAATAAGCACGCTTTAAGGTCCTTACAATCCGATTCTAACATTTTTATGATGATGTGTGTGTGTGTGTGTGTGTGTGTGTGTGTGTGTGTGTATGTTGGAAGGACGATTTTGGTAACAATTGGGCAACCGGAAGTAGTAGTTTCAAAAATCATCTAAATATTATTTTTGGATAATTTGAAAATATCACGAAATATTCAATAGATGGTTTCAAATTTGTGTAATATTTTGAAAAAATCACGTGAATATAGGTACCAGCAGAAATTTTCTAAGGTTGGGGACGGAGATCTGGTAACATTGACAACGAGAGTGATATCTAGAGACAAAAGGGAAGTATGCCATTGTTGCAATCAATAATTTTATCATTGTTGTAATCAAGTTTTTTGAAGTACTTACTACTTATTTATTTAATATTAAGTTCAAAAAGATATGAAATATATTAAAAGATACACATAGGTAAAGCATTTTTAATCACTCAAGGGCCTTAAAACACTCGCTACTCTCGTGTTTTAATTCTGACTCGTTCGTGATCAAAATCTAGCTTTACGTACTTGTATCGTAAATATTATCCAACACTGACTCATAATATACTTGTTACTATGGTTACCTATTTGAAATAACTAATGTACAACATTTTTCACTACGTATAATAAGGTATATATATATATATAGGTAGGTAAGAGAATATTTAGGAAGTCACAGATTTTTTTTAATATAGGTAAATAAAAAGCAAGTTTACAAAATTATTTTATTATTGAAATAATTTAACATTATAAAACATATCCATTTAAACCAACATTAACATTTATGTTAAAATATAGGTACTTAAGTTAATTATCTTTACACAATAACAGCTGTCATCTACGGCTGTTGAAACGAGTTTATGTGAATATGTTTTAAAGGAAGGTCCTAATTGTCACCTATTTTAATTTATTTTTCTTTCTAATAATTCCCAATGACAGACAAAAAAATTCAGTAATAATATAACAAAACAACAACCAATCAATGGCTACTTTATAATTTTAAATAGTATATCTATTGACATGTCAGTGTTATGACCATATTCATAAACACTCGTAAAGTTTCAAAACCACTCGTTATAATTTTTGACAAATAGAATCAAATATGACAAATAAAATTTTTATTTTTCTTTCAATGTCGACTGTTTTTATTGGATAAATATTATAACGAACCATTTAAAATTTTTACGAGTATTTATGAATACTGGCATTAGACTATAAACGAAAATATAAAAATGAGTTAAGAAGTTTAAAAAAAAAAGTGTTGGCTAAAATGTTGTATTACACTCGTGTGGAATAGTCACTAAAGAAAACTTTTACTTTCGTGATTAATATGTTACATTCCACACTCATATAATAAATAACTATTAATTCACTTGAAAATAATAATTTATAGCTGTTGCTATGGAGTTATTTATGATAGTTTAAAACGTTAAAATTGAATAAAAAAAAAAATGTACCTATTCACATACATAATCTCACATATAAATATATCTCAATAGATATTTAAACTTGCGGTATTTAATGAGCTATCCCAATAAGAAAAAAACTTGTTATCGTAATGCTTCATTTCCTCCGATTACCCTAAAGTCTAAGAGCTGTAATTAATAACTAAGCCACTAAGCGCAATGCGTAAAAATGTTTATCATATAGCAACGTTTCTACCATTTCTAGCAAGTTTGCAAATTTTTAACATGAACTATCAACTGTCAGTCTATATTATAATTATTAAATTTTTAATTTTCCGATATGGATATAGATACAATAAATTATGTATATAACATATTTAAAAAAAGAATATTGTTGGTGCAATGGCAGTCTGTTAAACAACGAATAATCTGGGAAAAAAAGAAAAAATTATGACATTTATAATAGATACAATAAATAGCTTAAATTTTATGAATGTAAACTTTGTCGTTGAAAACACTTAACAAGAACTAAATTTTCCATGAAATAGATATGATTTTTAATTTATTTAATTAATTATTGATTTACTTACAGATAAGTATTAAAATGATAACTAATTACTGATGTATGTATATAAGATTAAATGTCAATGCAACGTTAATATTGCAATTGCATTTTAAAATGAAGTGTCTGTATTTTGTTTTGGTAGCTGTTTGTGTATTTTACGTAAGTTTTACTAACATGTAAATCATTTTATTCACTATCATTATAGTAATATACAGATTCCTAACCTTTTGGAGGTTGGAAAATACGTCATTCCTAACTTTAATGACAATCTCTTGGGTTGGATATAACAGATTTCACTTCCATCCCTTGGATTGGAAATGTTTCTGTAGGGGTTGCCTAGCAACATTGCCGTAAATCCCCGTAATTAAGTAGGCTAAACAAATTTTAAGACAGCTGTCAAAATATTAATAAAATTAATGCCCAGTTTTATAAACATCGAATAACTTGCTGAGTTATTACTTTGAAAGTAAATTAAATTGATGAGTAAATAAAATGTCTGTTTTATAAAATAAGTTGCAGAGTAAAAAAGTACTTGCAGAGTAAATATTTTATTCTAGTGATTTACCGACAGAGACATCATTTATTATTATTCAAACGTCAAAATAAAGTGTCATAAAGTGTCAGTTCTCATTAAAAATGGAAAAAAAGAGAGAATGGCGAAAGAATTATACTGAAATAGATAAAGCGAACATGTTAGAGATAAAAAAATATATTAGTATTATTGAAAACAAGCAGACAGACGTAGCAAGCGTCAAAAGCAAAAATGGGATGAGATTTGTAAAGAATTTAATGCAGTTTCACAAATAGGTCCCCGGAATAGTGTTCAAATGAAACTGTTATATGACACATTGTATTTATGTTAGCTTGGAATAGTTGGGTTTTGTACAGGTGTTAATAAGTAATTTTTACAAGGGTATCCACTATCCCCTAACAAATAGCAATTACCAAATTCTCCGTTTTCAAGCCTAGCTCTTATTAATGAATTGTTAAATATGTTGCTGTCGTGTGCGGAACCAGGCCATCTAGCAACAACATCCGTTATTTTTTGATTTGCTGAACATACCATTTGGCATGTCACAGAAAACCATCCTTTTCGGTTTCTATCAATTTCTGCGTTCTCTATAAAATAATTAATTTTGACATGTGTCAAATTTAGTCTACAGAATAAAATTTACTTCCTCAAAAATCAGTGGAGTAATTTATTCCATAGATTTACTTAGCTAGTATTTTTATTCTTGCTTTATAAAACGAAAATCTCTGGAATAAACTATTTTACTTCGAGAATAAATTTTACTTTGCTAGTAATTTAGTTATCCATCTTTTATAAAACTGGGCATAAAGGTTATAATTCATTGATTTATTTTGAAAATCATTGATTTAAAATGAGGATAATTGTGAATAAAGTAGTGTACATAACCTTGGTGGGAGTTTCATCACAGGCTCGCGCTTTATTTCATCTCGAGACATTGGACTAAAAGAATCCTAATTCATCCATATTTAGCATTCAAATATCATACATTTAAATCTAAATTTTCATTCCCTTTTAGACATCTTCAGCAGAAGATGCCGTACCCTACACAGACCTCCGTCAAGTTCTAGCCAATCAGCCCAAAGAAGACAGGAACTGTACGGCCCCAGGCCTTCTGTGCACCAACTGCACTAGACTGGTGAACTGTATCCAAGGCGAAGATGATACCTTCGAAGAAGTTCTGGTACAGACCTGCGGCTCGGACCAGTCTTGCATGACAAATCATTGCACTAGCGATACCAACCCGAATTGTATAAAGGATTATAAGTTTGATTGTACTGCAACGGGAGTGTTTCCTGATCCTTTCAACTGCAGGTGAGAATAATTTAACTCGTACGAGGGTTGTTGTCCCTCATATATAAAACAAATTTATTTTTCAAAACAATCACCGGGCACTTAAAGACACTTATTTTGCCTATGTTCTAACAAAGTAACACCTTTTAAAAAAACTCGGAGTCTTTATCGCAGATGAAGTTCTGAACTGTTGCCATAACAGCTTCGTCGGTTTTAAAATTTCTTCTTCGTATACTTTCCTTTAGCTTGAGAAATAAATAAAAATCACTAGGAGTTAGTTTAGGTGAATATGGTGGACGTAACATCAGTCTGAAACTGACATTGTTAATTGCGTTCATGGAAACAAGAGTTTTATGAACTTGAGCGTGGTCCTGATGAGACAGAGTTTCAACCGAAAATTTTCCTTTTCTCTTTTGACGAATTTTAGCAATTAATGTTTTGTAATACTTATCAGTGATTGTGTGGCCATATTCCAGATAATCAATCATTAAAATTCCCTCAGCATCTCAAAGTGCAGTAGCTATAATCTAACTGGACCCTAAATTTGTGAAGTGGAGAAGATCCTCCATACTTTGAAATTTCGACTGGTGATCGAAGTTGTAAATCCACGTTTTATCAACTGTAACAAAGCGAGCCGAAAAGCTGTTTGGATTTTGATTAAACAACGCCAAAATGGCTTCTGAGGAGGTGATTATCTCTCGCTTATGTTCGGATGTCAACATTCGGGGTACCCATCTTGCTGATATCTTATGAAGCCTTGTAAATTATAACCACTACTAGAATAATCAGATTTGGCACTACGTTTGACAGATAAACAATAAACAATTGCTATTGTTATGAAGACAATATTTCAAAGCTTACTATGTTAGGGACAATAAATATTGTACAACTCTCGTAGCCCTAGGATGAACTTATATCTTTTTTTTTGAAAACTATTCAATATTATTTTATGAAATTTAATATCTAGGAGTTTTCCGACATGCCCGTTTCAACTAAAGTATTTTCAAAGCAGTGACACTTCAAGTTTAACCAGAAATAATTAAATATCATTCGTTTTATAACTGATTATGTAAATAACTATGAAAAAAAAAATCTGTTGTGGCCAACACAAGACCTTCCGTCAATTCGATGTATTTTGTACAAATCCCATACCAAAAGGACCGTGGAACAGTTTCTATATAATATCATGTAAAATCGAACACAAACACATACTATTTTTTTACAAATTCCATACCAAAAGTTCATTTGAAAAGGTGCACTTGACACTTCCTTCTTTCTGCTTCAGCTTTCCCCTATTTTATTAGGGGTCGCTGTTTCCTCTTCTCTTCCACTCATTCCTGTGCAACGCATTTTCTTCACACAGTCCTTCCTTTCTGAAGTCTTCCGCGATACAGTCCTTCCATCTTCTCTTTAGCCTTTCACTGCATGTCACTTGCAAGGAACACTATGTCATACCAATTTTTGATCCCATACTTTCCATATTTGGTTTTGCACTTGCAACAAACATCTGTCAATTAGAATTTTTTGAATGTATCAGCTATTTCCATGATAAATAGCAGAGCTGACTAAGTAATTTTTGAAAATTAATTTCTTTATAATGCTTTAACTCTACATCTACTGAATATGAAAGAAAATGTATAATATTTAACTGCGTTTTTTTAAGAAAAACTGTTAAAAACTTCAAATAAGTGTACTTCCGGTGGATCAATTATAACCAAAATCTAATTAGCTCTTCATATGGATGTAAAGAAGAGGAATACGAAAGAATTATAATTTTTAGAATTGTAGTATTGGAGTTATCGTCGGAGAAAAATTTGTCACACACGGACACACACACACACACACACACACACAAACACACACACACAGACACACACACACACATACACACACACACATACATACATACAGACATCATCTTAAAAATAGTAAATTCGTATTATAGGGACCCTAAAACGTGTTTATCACTAAAAACTCACGAACAAATTTTTTGACCAAAGACAATACCTTCCTTACCTAAAGGTGACGGAAGGTAAAAATGGTCTCTTGATGACCGTTGCGGAATATGAAAGATGTTTCTTGATTAGTCAATAGTTATAATTCGTTCTCTTGGAGTTTTTCTGGTAAGAGATTCCATTCTATTTTTGTTTATCGTAAGTTTTAGGCTTGTTTGCTAAATTTTGCCTCGCATTGTCTTGCGAAGTTCACAAGGTCGATTGACCTCATGGAATGGAATTTCTTATGAAGAAAACCTGGCCGTATTTTTTGTAGAACATCTTTCATCCTCGCATGAGTGGATTCAGTCAGAATTTCTTTTCGGCTTCAAAATAAATAATAAATAATATAGCCATATTAGTCTAAAGTTAATAGTAAAGAAAATAGCTATTTGTCTCTATTTTTTTCAATTGCTGTATACCTATATCTTCTTTTAGGAAATTCCACTACTGTGTGGTAGAACAAAGCGATTCCAACAACATCGAAATCGAAGTGGGGGCTATCGGAGTCACCTCGTTGCTCTGCGATGAAGACCACGCGTACGACCCAGTCACCACCTACTGTAAGAAGAACTTGACAGCGATAGGCTGTCCGCAACATTCATACCCTGTCCCTATATGCTTAACTGCGGGACAATCTGGCCCTCTAAGCAACAAAAGTATCTACTACGTGTGCGTGAACACCGGATCGCATTTAATACCCAAGTTGTATGTCTGTCCACATGGAAAGACATATAATAACAGTAGATGTGCATAACTAATAAATGGTAAAGATTTTGCTTTTAAAAGCTCACTTAAATTTGGTTGAAAAGTAAATATCCATTTAAAACTTAAATGAAATGGAATAAATGAATGCTTTAAATTTTATCCTGTATTATTTAAGTGATCATTAAATGTAAGTTTTTTTTTAAGTTGTACCTATGTCATTTTTTCCCGTAAAACCGGACATTTGTAGTTAAGTATAATAATTATAGTGTTGTAAAAATTATTCTATATTAAATACATAGATAATAGATAATAATTGTTTTATTTTATTTGTTTATGTATACAGGTGTCTCATTTTCGTTTTTACTTCTTGCTAAGAGAGGTATTGGATTCATTCTAAAAATCGTGCGCGCCCAGGTGCGCGCGTGCTCCTTTGTGTGTGTATGTGTAAATGCGTGTGTATATGTGTGTGTATGTATATGTGTGTGTGTGCGCACGCGCGTAGGTGTATGAGCGTGTGTGTGTGCGCACGCGCGTAGGTGTGTGTGGATGTGTGTTTGGATGTTGGACGATACCTCAAAAAATTATAATACTTAAGATCTGTTTAATTACGTATTCTTTAATCTGACATTAATAAGAAGAGCTGAAAAGGTTTTTATAACAACTGGACAACCGGTAGAAGAAAATTCTTTTAGATATTATTTTATGTTATTACAAATATTGAAATATACTTATAAAATCATTTAACACCCCTAACATTTTTATTAAATCTTCTATAGATTTAGGGATAAAGAAAATATAATACAGGGAATTTATTCTAACATGCAACATATGGTGAATCACTTCCATGGTTACTCACTATTGTCAAAAAATGACAGCAATTTAATATTTGTCCATTTTAAAATACAACATACAAAATTTGTAGTTTTGTATTATCAAAACTAATTTCCAATAAATTAGCTTACATACGATTAACAAATAATCAAAACATGAATGTTGTACATCTTAACAAACTTTAGCTTACAAAAATTCATAACTTTCATGTAATAAATGTTAAAAAATACCCCCAATCACTCTGTGGCAATATTCTAGTCGGTTGTAATGGTGGTAAATGTGTAAGTAACTACAGCGCCATTAGTTCCTGACTAAACGTTCCCATTAAGAATGTAGACAAGTGACATTTCTCAACATTTTATACCGTGAGTATTTTTAAATGTGAAACATTGGGTTTGTCATATCCATGGTGACGACTCGACATTTGATTGACAGCAATGTATTTGCCCGTTCCATTTAAAATGAAACATAGGGAACAAATCTGACAGAAGTATTATATTTAAATATTGTAAGAAATTTAGCGGAGTCAGAAAACCACTCGAGAGCACTAAACATATTTCGGGCAGAAGGTGCACACAGTATTTTTTCTACATCTAAATTTAATTTTTAGAAAACATGTATCATTATTTAAACAAAATTAACCTCTAATGACATCTTGTCAATATGACAGATAACCGTTGAATTTTCCTATAAGTTCTGATTTGACATTTGTTTGACAGCAATGTATTTGTCTGTCTCATTTAAAATGACACATGGGGAATGAATTTGACAGAAGTAAAAATAATTAAATATTGTAAGAAATTTAGTCGAGTCAGCAGGTATAATTATTTAAACAAAATTAACCTCTATTGACGTCTTATCAGATGTCAAATTCGTTCCCTATGTTTCATTTTAAATGGAACGGGCAAATACATTGCTGTCAATCAAATATCAAGTCGTAATCATGGATATGACAAACCCAATGTTTCACGGTAGAATGTATCAAATTATGAAGTGCATTTTTATTTTATTTTGAGTGATACATCCTGAAAACAACCACTTTAATCTTTATTGGTTTACTGGCTCAATGTAAACTTTGGATCACTGAAAGCACTTAACAAGAATTAAAATTCCATGAAATAGATATGGTTTTTTAAATTTAATTTATTAATTATTGATTCACTTATAGATAAGTATTGAAATGATAACTAATTACTGATGCATTTATATAAGATTAAATGTCAATGCAACGTTAATATTGCAATTACATTTTAAAATGAAGTGTCTGTATTTTATTTTTGTAGCTGTGTGTGTAGTTTACGTAAGTATTACTATTATGTAAATGATTTAGTTCATTCTATTTTCTACCTATCTTCTAGTCATAATAAGGTCATGCAAAAAAAAATAATTGTATCTTTTTTCTGTTTAAATCGAAAAAGGATAGTCTAATTCATCGATCAGTATGATTAAATTATATTTTGTTGTATAAAATCTTTTTAAATTATGATATTTTTAAAAAGTTGCAAAAACCAGCCATGTTTTGTCACAACGTTACGAACCAAGTTCAGACTCATTTCAAACACACATTTCATATGGACACAATTTCTGAAAGAAAAATATATATAAACTATAAATTGAGGATTACATATCTGAATATGCTATAATATATTAATATAATATCGTTCTATTTATTTTTATAAATATAATTTTCATTTGGCGTGAAATTATCTACGTTACATCAGATGTTACTTTCACTTTTGAATATTTGAATAAACGGTAGAAGGTTATAAACGCATGTGAGACATTGAATATATTGCAGAATATTATTTTATTCTCTATTTTGGCAAGAAACAACGTTTCATCGACATGTTTACTTTCATAAATTTTAGGTTATCTTTAAATGTCACTTTGTCGTTTAAGACAATGTGAAAATCAAAATGGTTGTACCTATCACTCTCTGACGTCAATGTACAAGGGACGAAGCGGGGGTCCAGCAGCCTCATTTTAAAGAATGTCATTTTCAATTACAATTTTTTCATGATTAAAGATCGATTTGAGGAAAAATAAAAAATACGGGTTTATTATTTTTCACTACTCTATCGATTAAAATTATAAAAAATAGTCGTGCATGACCTCATTATTGGAACCTACTACCTATTTTATTTATTATTTAGTACCCATTTATATCAACTAAATTTCCATTCCCCTTTTAGACTTTTTCAGCGGAAGATGATTTTGCCTACACAGACCTCCGTCTTGTTCTGGCAAAGCAAACCAAAGCTGACAGAAAATGTACAAGACCAGGTCTTATGTGCACCAACTGCACCAAACTGGTGAACTGCATCCAAGAAGAAGATGGTAACTACGATCAAGTACTGGTACAGACTTGCAGCTCTAAACTTGGACAGACTTGTCTGAGAGATCATTGTTCCACCGAAGTTAACCCGAATTGTGTGACGAATTATAAGTTTGAGTGTACTGCAACGGGAGTGTTTCCTGATCCTTTCAACTGCAGGTGAGAATATCTGAATTCGTATACAGACAGGACTGAAATAATTCTAAACTACTCGTATGTGATAAAAATGAGGAATATTTATATATTTTAAGATAATCCATTTTAGAGTAAATGGGTACATCCGAGAGTACATGACAACTGGGCCTATAATCCGATTTGGTGCTCATCCTATTGAATGAAACATTTTTACCTCCCGCTACCCTAGGTAAGGCCACGTTCAGAGAGGAAGCAGGTTTCCCGCTTCAGCTTAACAAGCGCGTGAAAAACCGGTTAAGCCGAAGCAGGCTGGCACAGGTTGTGTTCACACAGAAAACAGGCCATTCTGCTCGTACTGTCAAGTGTCAAACTTAGTGTCAGTGTCATTAATAAATACAAAAGAAAATGTCTTGGAACTCGAGCTCCGCGGATGAAGACTTTAGTCTCTGTTATGATAATAATTTGAAACGACGTAGAAAGAAAATAGGGATCCACGCAATTAATAAGAATAGAGTAAAATACGAAGAGTATCCTCACCTATTCACCTGTTTAATATAACAGAAATCGTATTTTCAGGTGATATTTATGTCTCATACCTTCACATTTCATATTGATAGAAATATTTCCCCATAATTTTTCTATTAAAATGACATTTGTGATATTTGTTCCAAATTGCTTCCCGTTTTTTAACTTCCGATATTAGAATATTCATTTCAAAGTTATTTTCTGAACATATTTTGGGCTTATTTACTTTAACCTACTCAATAAGAATATTGGTTTCGTTCCGGCAAAATCGGAAAGCGGGTAGTACCTGCCTGACAAGAGTGACAAGCGCCTGTTGAGCAGTTGTCTGTTTTTATTCTGAACGCCTACTCCTAATAACATGTGAACATTTTTAAAGCAGGTTAAAGCAGGTAAAGCGGGTAAATCGGAAACAGGCAACCTGCTTTCACTCTGAACATACCCTAAGGGAGGTATAGGGATCGTGCTAAAAATCGGATATAGAGATTTTAGTGAATAAGCACGTTTTGATGTCCCCAGAATCCGATTTTAACATTTTTACAATGATGTCTGTAGGTATATATGTGTGTCTGTGTGTGTGTGTGTGTGTGTGTGTGTGTGTGTGGATCTTGTGGACACGATTACTCAAATACTATTAATCAGAAAAATTTGAAATTTTGTATATCCATTCTATACTAATGTGGGAAGAGCTCATTAGGTTTTAGTGCATATCGGATAACCGAAAGTATAATTTATACAAGCTTTTAACTGTTTTTTTTGTAAAAAATTCATTGAATATAATGTTTTAGCAACTTTTACCAATACAAATTGAATATAATGGCACAATCTTCAATTCTACGATAATAGCATTTAGTAAATAACTTGAAATAACTTTATATTATATTATAAAATAATTTATTTTTATACATCACTTTGCCTCTGCGTCAAACAAAAACAATACTTTAATAACAAATTTGACTTATTTAAACAAATGTCACTGTCACGAAGCAATTTTCATTAAAATTAATAATGAAACCGTGTTAAGAAGAATTTAGTAGTTTAAATATGATTCTAATGAAATTAAGGTTTGTAAAAATAATATATTTTACATCATACATAAATATTAGATATGCAGGATAATTCGATTTAAGTTTGATGTTTGCACCATTATATATCAAACAGCTCTCAATAAGAACGTGATTTCAAAGTGTCAAATAATAGTTTGCAACTACACATTTACGAAATGGATAATGTACGGCGAAGAATTTACACAGATTGCGTTTTAGAGCATAAGGAACTTGGTGATGATTTTGACAATAATGTGTGTGACGATTTTTCCTTAAAATATATTAATGATCCGAAACTTCGCAAAGTTATATAATACTTAATTTGAAGCTTTAACAGATTTTTCAGGAAAAACATAATAAAATATAATCCAAAATTTCGTATTACAAACCGTTCTATTTATGGGAACAACAAAGTAGATATTGTTTACAAACGATCAATCGGAAGTGAAACTTTACTTAAAGCTCATTGCTATTTTAAACATGGAATTGGCGGGAGGTCATGTGCTGGCCACATCAGATTTTTTTATAAGAAAAACTGTTAAAAGCTTGTATAAGTGATACTTCCAGTTATACGATAAACACTAAAAACTAATGAGCTCTTCCCACATTAGTATAGAATGGGTACACAAAATTTTAAAATTTTCTGATTGACAGTATTTGAGTAATCGAGTCCATAATATCCACACACACAAACACACATACATACCTACAGAAATCATTGTAAAAATGTTAAAATCGGATTCTGGGGATATCAAAATGAGCTTACTAAAATCTCTATAAGCGATTTTTAGCACGATCCCTATACCTACCTCTTTTACCTAGGGTAGCGGGAGGTAAAAAACAGCCAATTGTCTCCATTTTTTCAATCACTCTATCTCTATATGTACGAGCCCTGCGTCAAAAGAATTCGCCCACATCTATTTGTTATCATTATTCATATAAAGGAAAATTGTTTACACTTATTCGATTATTATTCCTAAACTTACTTTTATGTTATTAGAGTTAATTAATAGCTTACATAAAATGCGCTATCATAATTAATAAATGTGTAGCTACCTTGTAAAGAGAAGGGATGTAGGCGAATTCTTTTGACGCAGGGCTCGTACCTACATATTGTTTTAGGAAGTACCACCGCTGCGTCGTAAAACGCAGCGAGTCCAACAACATCGAAATAGAAAAGGGACGCGTTGGGATCACTACTTTGTTATGCGATGAAGACCACGCTTACGATCCAATCACCACCTACTGTAAGAAGAACTTGACCAATGGCTGTCCAGATAATTTATACCCTGTTCCTCTGTGCACAAGTCCGGGACAATCTGGCCCTCTAAGCAACAAAAGTATCTACTACATATGTGTGGTTACGACATCTGCACGATTAATACCCAAGTTGTTTGTCTGTCCACATGGAAAGACATATAATAATAGTAGATGTATATAACTAATATTGTTTGTTAGATTCTATAAATAAATTTATTCTCCAACTAAAATTTAGTTGTCAAGTAAAAGATTTTGTTTATAAAACTCGCTTAAATTTAGTTGAAAAGTAAATATCTACTTAACCTTTAAAAACTCTAGTGATCTGTGTGACGTTAGTGCCCGCGTGGCGTCATTGACGCCATTTTTGGCAGAAAATATTTTTAAAAAATCTGTTGTGGCCAGCACAAGACTTCTCGCCATTTCCATATTAGGCTATATAAGTATTGTATTGCAATTCGATTTCGAACCGTCGTTTTATAACAAAAAATTACAGACCTTTACCCAAATATTGTTTTTATTGTATTTAAAATGTCTTCTGCACACATACAATTCTAATTATATCTATTTTTCATTGTATGAAGAAGTTTCTAAATGTCAGAGATTCTTCCAATTCATTAACCAGATTGGTGGATATATGCATCTTACCTATAATTTTAAATATTTAATTAACAAAACAATATGAAAGATTAAATATACTTCCCAGAAAAAGCTATCAGAATGTCACTAAAACTGTTGATTTTTGACACTGATATGTGTCTTTTACAAACTATGTTATAAACATTGGAATTTGTCATTAAAATTTCCTTAGTGCCTTAGCCTCTGCGATTAAATTACTCTATGTATTATAGTGTCTTTATCTCTAAATCTATACAAGATATAATAAATTTTTTAAATGTGTTAGATGTTCTTCAATATTTAATAACAAAAATTTCCAAAAAATTATATACTACTACTTACGGTTGTTCAATTGTTAAAAATTTTATAATCAGATTTTAGAGACCTTAAATCGTGCTTATTCACTAAAATCTGGATATGCGAATTTTAGCATAAATCCAATACCTCTCTTAGCAAGAGGTAAAAACATGATTTATTTTTTAATACTTATCTATAAGTAAATAAATAATTAATTAATTAAATAACAAAATATGAAATACCTAGATATGATGTGTTGTTTATTTAATTAATTATTGATTTACTTATAGATAAGTATTAAAATGATAACTAATTACTGATGTATATATAGGTATAATTAATGTTAGGTTTCAATGCAACGTCAATATTGCAATTGCATTTTAAAATGAAGTGTCTGTATTTTGTTTTTGTCACTACTTGTGTAGTTTACGTAAGTATTACTTTACTAATGTGTAAATAATTTAGTTTACTCTATTTTTATCTAGCTTCCAAAACATTTAGATGTGGTAATACTTTTTTTTTATCTAATACGTATATTTTTACTTGACTCAATTTTTTTCGTAATATCATTCTACTACTGTGATATAACAGGACTAGAAACAAAAGTGAAAAAATAAAAATTACGACCGCCGGCCGTTATTTTTTATAAGTTGCCTACAATTATGGTTCAAGTGAAAAGAAGAAGAAAAATCATACAACCAACTCAAATCACTTCGACATAAAATTTTTATTTTTTATTACAATCTTTATACTGTGAGTTTTTTCAGCGTGAAACATTGGCTTTGTCATATTCATGGTCACGACTCGACATTTGATTGACAGTAATGTATTTGCCTGTCCCATTTAAAATGAAACATAGAGAACGAATTTGACAGAAGTGCGGGCGTGTTTATTCACCGATAACTAGTGCGCATTATTGCGTATGAATCGTAAATTCATCACATCGTTTCTTTATTCCCTACTGATTTGCAGATGAAATTCATCATTCTGTTTCTAATTACCGTGCACTATCCATCGTAAATTCATCGCATGCATCGGCTTTGACTACCGATAGAGGGTGAGTTTCTTTATTCAACAACTATTAATGCGCCGAATTCCATCAAAAATTAAAAATGACGTCACGGTGAATAGCTGATGGATCCGATGGATAGCCGCTGCGACCGAATAAAGAAACGGGTTGCAGAAAAGTGCGATGAATCTCCTAACCTTAAATATCAACTGACAGTTAACCAGTTAACATATATGGAAAGTTTTATAGTTAAAAGAACCGTCGCTCTATTGCAATCATCAGATTCTTCATCAAACAATGAAGAATCTGATATGGAAGTCATAATGATAATAAAAATCATCTACATTTATAACCATCTCCTTTCCTTTGTGAACGAGATAAAATGTTTTCTTATTTGAATCATGCATTTGGTTTTTTTTGCATAATCTTACACCCGCAAGAATGAATCAAACGCAAATGTCAAATATATAACCTAAAAACATTTCGTTAGACCCCCCATCGAAAATCGTAAAATCTATCGGTAGTCAAAGCCGATGCATGCGATGCATTTACGATGGATAGTGCGTTGTAATTAGAAACGGTATGATGAATTTCATCTGCAATTCAGCAGTGAATAAAAAAACGATGTGATGAATTTACGATTCATGTGCATCAGTCATCAGTGAGTAAAGAAACTCGCCCAGATTTTGCGATTTCCGATGGATCGGTAGTGGGGGTCTAACGGAATGTTTTGAGGTTATATTTTTGACATTTGCGTACTTTGTATTTCCCTGTAGCTTGGCATATAATTGAATTATTAAATAAAACAACAGTTATTACAAACATTTTTTTATTATTGTGATACTTAAATTGACAAATGAAAAAATATACTAAACTACTTAGTTAAAATGTTAAAATTACATGAAACATCGAAAGTACATAACTTATTTTACATCACAGATAACTCACTGAGTTGTGTCGTCATATTGCCATAAGAAAAACATTTGTTAACTTTTGATAAAAATTGCTATAATACACATATGAATCGATAATGTTCTTAACCGAATTAAATATTAACAACATTCTTCTGATCCTCCGGTTTGCTGTTGAAAAACTTCAATGGTATCACCTTCTTCCATGTCAAGAGCCGCAGGGGTATCATCTTCGGTAATCGGTTGCCCATCCACTCGAAAACGCATAACACTCATGGCAACACCCGTTCGTTCGCAGTACGCCCTCATTAGTCTCCTTAGAGGCGTGTGCTTCTTTATTTTGAATTGGACAACAGTGTTGTCTTGTCCTAGGACTTTGAGATAAATGTGTTCGGATCCTCCTTCCATTTTTTCTTCAGATATTATGAATGAGTTTATTAATTTACAACAAGAGCTTTAAATTAACTGTAGGTTCACAGTACGCACGAAATTAAAAGTTTTGATGCAGCTTTTCACATTCGACGATAATTGTGGAAGTGTCAAACACTTATAGTTATTATAGGTTATGTCGAACCTTCTTGGTTGTCAACAACGGGCAATGTCAATGTCATTGAGGTCAAAACAAAGTTTTAGGAATATTTCGTTTTTCAAGTTTGGAACTATGCGCAACGATAATTTTGACGGAGCATGTGAACAAAGTTCAGAGCAGTTGTTATGACGGCAAAATTAACGGTTTTAACGGTCTATTGTTTCGTAATCATCTAAATATTTTGTTGGAGTAACGGTGATCGACTAGAGATTGATGTGTGGAGAAGAAAATAAAGTACTCGGAAACTGCAGTCAGTATGGTTTTATTTGATTAGGATTAGAACCTACGTTTCCAGCATTACAATGGTCTTCCTCAGGGTTAAATCAAGTCATAAACTATGAAGAAGATATTTGTAACTCATATTAACAAACATTAAAATGTAATAGATGAATTACAACGTTATAAAATTGATGAAAAACAACTTTTAAATAAAATTTAATGTAACGAACCAGATAGAATGTAACAATTTTATAAAAAATATTTTGGTTCTTTAATTGTGGTCCAAAGTTTGTACGTTTCTCCTTCTTCTGATTGTTCTGTTGTGTTTTCTTCTCTTTATTATCTTCTGTTTAATCTATTTCTTCTGGAATTACTTCTCTTTTATATCTATATTCAGATTCATCAATAGGCATTTACGAAAATTCTACCGGTGAACTGTTGCCGGTATATACAGGATGTCTCTTAAATAGGGGGACATGGCTTAACCACAGATTCCTGAGGCTAAAATAAGACGATTTAACCAAACTTGCTTCTACCGGAAAGTGTACCATTTAGCCAGAATTGTTCGTCAAAGTTCTTCGAAAAGAAATTAATTTTGCTTATAATAATCGGAAGCTTTATTCGATTTGGATGAAATTTGGTATGACTGTTTATATGGTTATAGGTCATCTTTTAAGGTTTTACTTGTTATTATTAGTGAACCACTAGTGTATGAAACTTAGGTCTCCCAACATTAATTAGACCGTAACTTTTTAATGGCAATGCCGAAAACGTGAAATTATTTTTCTTCAGAAAGATACATTCAATAGTAAACTTTTGTCTCTCTGTGTAATTTGTGATATCTGTTACGGTTCACACAGAAAAAAATAATATCTGAGTGTCTGCACTGCTAAATTTTTAAAATAAATTTAATCTAGCAGTCTATCCAAATGTCAAACAAGTAATTTTTGATGACAGTAACAATTGTTTTACGGGTTGTCAAGAATTTTCTTCGCAATATTCTAAAATTAGTAACATCCGTGTGTTCGGCCTAATAGTATTTTACTACCATTATTATAAATAAGACGATTACATATCTTAGCTTACTCCTAAACAAGTTGTGAAGATTGACAACTCGTTACTGTCATTAAAAATTACTTGTTTGACATTTGGATAGACTGCTAGATTAAATTTATTTTAAAAATTTAGCAGTGTAGACACTCAGATTTTATTTTTTTCTGTGTGAACCGTAACAGATATCACAAATTACATAGAGAGACAAAAGTTTACTATTGAATGTATCTTTCTGAAGAAAAATAATTTCACATTTTCGGCATTGCCATTAAAAAGTTACGGTCTAATTAATGTTGTGAGACCTAAGTTTCATACACTAGTGGTTCACTTATAAGAACAAGTATCATCTTAAAAGATGACTTATAACCATATAAACTGCCATACCAAATTTCATCCAAATCGAATAAAGCGTCCGAATATTATAAGCAAAATTTTTTTTTCGAAGAACTTTGAAGTAGATTTCTGGCTAAATGGTACACTTTCCGGTAGAAGCAAGTTTGGTTAAATCGTCTTATTTTAGCCTCAGGAATCTGTGGTTAAGCCATGTCCCCCTTTTTAAGAGACACCCTGTATATCAGTAAACAGCTGTTCATCAGGTTATAGCTACCGGGATAGATATTTTAAAAACGCAAGTGGTAAACAGGGTAGATTTATAACCTATGAAAAGCAGGTGAAAGATGAAACAGGTTTGAAATTTGACGTACTTAAAAGTTAACTCGTCTCGTTTTCTGTATCTACCTTTTTTGAGGTTAGATTTTTCATTTACCGGCTGAATTACTTGATCCACCAATCATGGATCCGGCATCCGGTAGATGGATCTGGTAGATATGGTACAATGTACAATTTTCGAACACGGTAACTATCAACCACTTGCGTTTTCGAACGCAGAATTTTCATAAGTGCCTAACATCTCTTGATTCAATAATTCTGTTTTCTTGAGGATTCCACAAATGATAACCACCTTTACAGTTTTCTTTGGTTCTAATTTATCTTTTCTTTTTAATATTAGCTACCCTTACTTTACTTCCAAATATTCTAAATTTTGAAAAGTCATTTTGTCCAAGCCATATTTATACTGACGTTGTACTTTCAAGACAGCTTGTGGGTGAACAATTTAGTTCGTATTATGCTCAACATCATTCAATAAAACATGTAACGCGTACCAAACTATACCAGCCATTACTTATAAAAATTAATACAATTAGATTCAAATAGTATACATTTATCAACTAAATTTCCGTTCCCCATTTAGACATCTTCATCAGAAGTTGACCTAACCTACACAGACTTCCGTGTATATCTGGCCAATCAGATGGTAGAAAGAAACTGTACAAAGCCAGGTCTTCTGTGCACGCAGTGCAACAAGCTTGTGAACTGCGTCGAAGAAGAAAATGGCGCCTACGATCAAGTGCTGGTTCAGACCTGTAGCTCTGGCCTTGGACAGACTTGTCTGAGAGATCATTGTACCACGGAAATCAACCCGAATTGTGTGAAGGATTTTAAGTTTGAGTGTACTGCAACGGGAGTGTTTCCTGATCCTTTCGAGTGCAGGTGAGAATTCTGGGGATTTTTTTTATTCTACAGTTTATACAACACCATGAAAGCGGTAATTTTTGACATGTCATTTTGACGATAAATACAAATAGGTTATGTCGGAAAAGATTTTATTCTATTCCGGTATTTAAAATTTAATTTTCAAAATATCAAAAAATGAGGGTTAGCTTAAACCTTTTCGAGAATCAGCTGTTAATTTTTAGGAAGTACCACGTTTGCGTAGAAGAACGCAGCGATTCCAATGACATCGAAATAGAAAAGGGACACGTTGGAATCAGCACCTTGTTGTGCGATGAAGACCACGCTTACGACCCAGTAACCACTTACTGTAAGAAGACTTTGACGGATGGCTGTCCAGATACATTTTACCCTGTCCCTCTGTGCAAAACTCCGGGACAATCAGGTGTACTAACCAACAAAAGTATCTATTACATTTGTGTGGTTAATGTGTGGCAACAATTAATACCCAAGTTGTTTCTCTGTCCGAATGGAAAGATATATAATAACAGTACATGTGTATAACTGATATTGTTTGCTATGTCATAAATTGTAATATTATTATATATTCGAACAAAATATACTTGCGTGGTACTGAAAATCCGATTTGTATCACTACTTATGTAATGTTATGTTGAAAACATAAATAAAAATATAAATTAAAAAAATCTGTTGTGGCCAGCACAAGACCTTCCGTCAATTCCATGTATTTTGTACAAATCCCATACCAAAAGGTCCTTGGAACAGATTCTATATAATATCATGTAAAAACACATACTATTTTTTACAAATTCCATACCAAAAGTTCATTTGAAAAGGTTCTATAAATCCAATAAAATTATAACATAAGCTACACTAAGTAATGTCCTTCCATCTTCTCTTTGGCCTTTCTCTGCGTGTCACTTGCGAGCAACACTATGACATACCAATTTTAGATCCTATACTTTTTTCCATATTTGGTTTTGCACTTGCAACTGACATCTGCCAATTAAATTTTTTGAATAATTATGTCAGCTGTTTCCATGATAAATAACAAAGCTGACTAATTTTTGAAAATTAATTTCTTTATAATGCTTTAAATTTACATCTATTGAATATGAAGGAAAATGTATAATCAAACTGTATAGAGAAGAGTATTTTCTTTAATATTTATAATAACAAAATGTCAAAAAACAATATTTAACTGCGTTTTTTTAAGAAAAACTGTTAAAAACTTCAAATAAGGGTACTTCCGGTGGATTAATTGTAATCAAAATCTAATCAACTCTTCATATGGAAGACGAAAGAATTATAATTTTTAGAATTGTAGTATTGGAGTTATCGTCGGAGAAAAATTTGTCACACACGGACATACATACACACTCACACACATGGACACACACACACACACGCACACACATACAGACATCATTTTAAAAATGGTACATTCGGATTGTAGGGACCCTAAAACGTGCTTATTCATTAAAAACTCACCACCGAATTTTTTGACCAAAGACAATACCTTCCTTACCTAAAGGTAGCGGAAGGTAAAAATATATATTTGTTTTTTAGTAAATTAAGAAAGAAAATTTTCTGTGTCGTCATATTGTACTGGAGAAGGAAACCATGTTTAAAAATGTACCGTATAGATGGCATGGCGTGCGAAAAAGTTTTAATTTGAATTTGAGTTAGTTCATTTTTCTCTCTCTCTGGTCTCTCAAATATATTAATTACTTTACAAATAAACACATAGATAATTTTAAGGAGAAAAGATAATAAATAAAGATATATTTTTGACAATATCTCGTGACAAATTGACATTTAATTAAATACGTTTTTTTTTTGTTTATAGCCTACTCTTAGTAAGGATTTTTTTTAACACATTGCAATAAGGTATTAAGGATGTTATAAGGACAATTATTATGGTTGTCACTCGGATCCATGGTTACAAAACTATAACCTTGCGACATGATGAAATCTCGAAAACAGTAGATTCTATTGCATCACTTTAGTAATAAGAGATTTCAGCATGTTCCTTTTTAATAATAGATTTTGGAAAATCAGTTGAGATAATCGTAAAATAACAATAGAAATACGTAAGTACTCAAATAAATAAATATTGTAATTCACAAAATATGTCTATTCAAAATATCAATTCAGATAAGATTTTATCAATATCTTTCAATAGAGATACAAATGCTTTTTTTAAAAATAAATTTATAATACGCACATAACATGCACTTTACAGAAGAAGAAGAAGAAGAAGAAGAAAAAGAGGAAAATTTAGAGATGTGGTTGTGCCAATAATAATAGACGAAAGGGGTATTCCGGTGTTACGGATTTTTTGCAAAACAATAGTAATAAGTTTGAAAAAGAAACTGGAGAATTATTTTCTAATTTATCGACCTCTCGAATTATATTTAATTAGATTATTTTTGATCTACATATTTGTTTCAAACAACGGAAAGCCATTGTCTTGCTATTGTGTCGCCATCTACTGTCGTAATTAACTAACTTCATTCATTTACATGGTGCAGTTGGCAAGTCTTTTTTGACAACTAGAACATAAATTTGACAGGGCAAAAGGGCAAAGAAACATCACCAAATCGGTGTTTTTCATTTATTTTATTTATGTGTTATAACTATCAAAAGCTACAGGGATTATTCTCGAGAATAATCTCTAGAGCTTTATTCTCAGCTATAATATCCCGAGGACATTGATAATTACGAAATAATTTTATGACAGTTACCGAAAGCGCGTTGCTTGGTAACAGCCCGACGCCGAAGGCGGAGGTGGTGTTACCTAAAAGCAACGAGCTTGAGGAAGTGTGATAAAATTATAAGTATTTATCAATGATCGAGGGGTATTCGGTGAGAAATTTTTTTGCAGTTTTAACATTAAATTTGCCTAAAATTTGTATTTGACAGAATTTTGTGTCTAACATAGCCCAGTAGTAGCTATGAACGTGAATGTGGCTATGAATATGTTCAGTGTGAAGTGTGCAATGAGAATGAGACATCTTTGAGTGAGACCAAAGAGAAGAAGATAAGACATACAAAAGTCCATAAATATTCTCCACATTTAGTTTTTTATTTAATACAGTATTTTCTGATGTGTTTTCTTCTATAATTTTGTTGATTAAATCACCATTTTCATTGACAGCGTGAAAATGACATTTTTAAATTAAAACAATTAATCTTTAATTATATGTCAAAAACTGTTTGTTACTTAGCAACTTAGTGACATAAGTGATAATTGTCTTAGGATAATTATCAGTGTAAGTTTGTTTTGATTGGTTACTTTCGCACACGTGGTCAGCAATAAAGGGATTCAATTGGATAATTTTTTAACCAAAAAATTTTCACTGTAATAATGTCAGGATTGGTTAAAACGCTGACACGTGACAGATAATCAAACATTTCATTGGATTTAAGAAATGTCAAAAAATAATCACGATATTTCCAGAAAACCCATTATTATTGAAAACTACTGCCATATTTCCTTGAATAAAAGTAGTTAATAAATAAAAGAGAATAAAATTATAATTTTAATTGGCACAAAAGTGACCCCTGTGGTGCACTCTCCACACCAGCTATGAGTGCCCGTGAGGTGACGCCTGGTAAGCGCCCACACGGTAAAATATATCGTCATCATTACCGATGTCTACATGTGTTGTAGATACTGGCACACCCAGAAATGGGTAATATGCCGTGATGATATATTTATATTTATTTATTTATTTATATAAAATAAAGTTGAAATTTAATTTAACATAATTTATATTTAAGTGATATATCTATCGAGTTTAGTGTTAAATACGGGCCAAAACGCTAGGTAAGAAGACTCCCTGCAGATCAGCTTAACAGCTATTTAGTGTCTTCCACGCCCCTAGCTCCTAGCTCTTATAACTTAGCGTGTACATAAGGCTAGACAGAACGACAAGAAGCTGAAGAGAGAGAGGCACAGGGCAGATTAATATGGAGATAACATTTACTTGAGATTTGATCAAGGACAGAATTTACAAAATGATAATGATCAAATAATGACCGAAAATGATAGAACATAATTTTTTAAAACGAAACTTTGGTCAAGCACTTAATTAAAAATTAAATTGCCTTGAGAAAGATATGGTACGATGTTTAATTAATTATTTACTGATTGATAACTAATTACTGATGTTGTATATAAGACTTGATATAACGTCGATATTGCAATTGTACTCCTTATTCTAAAAAAAAATGAAGTTCCTGTATTACGTTGTTTTTGTCGCTGTGTGTGTATTTTACGTAAGTATTATACTAGTGTGTAAGTGATTTAGTTTACACTTTTTCTATCTACCTACCAACTATTTTTACCTCCCGCTACCCTTGGTAAGGGAGGTATAGGGATCGTCCTAAAAATCTCATATCGAGATTTTAGTAAATGACCACGTTTTAAGGTCCCTAGAATCCATTTTTAACATTTTCACGATGATGTCTGTATGTGTGTATGTGTGTATGTGTGTGTGTGTGTGTGTGTGTGTGTGTGTGTGTGTGTGTGTGTATGTGTACGAATTTTGTTTGCACTCTAACTCAAATACTATCATTCAGAAAATTCTGAAACTTTGTATTTTTACCCTGTTTTAATAGGAATAGAAGCCATTAGATTTTGGTGTACATCAGATAAACGGAAATCGTACTTTACTTGAAGCTTATAATGGTTTTTCTTCAAAAAATACCATTAAATGCCATTTTTTCGAATTTTATGTCTTATGAAAATTAAAGATTATTGAATTTTCTACAGAAATACATTAATACTTTTTCTATATATATTACAGATAAATTTAAAAATATTTTTTTTATTAGTCGCGAAGCCTAAGATAAAAACTATTTTTCAAATGAATGTAACTGACAGTAAATGTCACTGTCAGAAAACATCACTTCAAATTAATAATAGTGACATTTTAAAAAGAAAATAGTAAAGAAAGCAATAGTTTTCTGCAATGGAACAGTTTGCAGCGTTAGTAAATACTTAGGTAGGTATGTATTTAAATTAATAAAAATTAAATAGCGGGAGGTTTTGTGTTGGCCACATCAGATTTTTTATTTAATATTTAGGGTTTGGGGCCATTGGTACAATTTTCAATTAAATAAATAAAACTGAAATTAAATTAACTGATGGCGAATTTATACTTGCTGTGCTCAACTTTGATTTTTTTATAAATGTTTTATACCTTACTGTAGTTATTTGTAGTTCTATGTTTATTGTGTTCATCCAGGACAAGTTTTTAATTTTTTGACGACTTTCTCTCTGTGATATGTTTTTAACTATTTATTTATTTATTCATATTTATTTACATTTTTAAATGTCCGTGTTGTATGTTTCGTTATCCACATGTGATTTCTTTTTTCGACTAGACCATTCTAGCCCTGAGGAAGACTATTGTATAGTCGAAACGTCAGCGTGAATAAATTTTATTAATTGACTGCAAGTCCGAAGAATTTTTACTTTCCCGTATGTACCTCCATTCTGTTTTAAATACAACACAAAATATGTAATGAGACTTCGAATAATTGTACGAAATAAAATGTACAACATACGGTCGTGAAGTGGTATTCGGATACTCATTTCAAAAATCCTGACTCAGCTCTGTCATCTCCTATTGATCATCAAATTAAATTTTCATTCTCCTTTCAGGCATCAGCCAAACATAACTTCGCCTACAGAGACATCCGCGTAGCTGCCGATGGGCCCTATGACGAAAAAGTATGTACAAGGCCCGGCCTGCTGTGCACCAACTGCACCAAGCTGGTGAATTGCGTTTATGGCGAAGATGGCCGCTATGACCAAGTGGAGGTACAAAGCTGCAGCAATGGACAGACGTGTCTGAGAGATCACTGTACCACCGAATACAATCCCGTTTGCGTGACGGATTTTAAATTTGAGTGTACTGCTACAGGAGTGTTTCCTGATCCTTTCAACTGCAGGTGAGAATAGATTAGATGTTTAATAGTGGGGGTGCATACCAAACGCGCGAATATTTAAAACCAGAATTAATCAAATCCTGAATATTCAAAAATCTGTTGTGGCCAGCACAAGACCTCTCGCCATTTCCATATTAGGCTATATAAGTATTGTATTGCACTTTGCTATCGAACCGTCGTTTTATAACAAAATATTACAAAAGTTTACCCAAATATTGTTTTTTATTGTATTTAACATGTCTTCTGCACACATATAATTCTAATTATATCTATTTTTCATTGTATGAGGAAGTTTCTAATTGTTAGAGATACTTCCAATTCATTAACCAGATTGGCGGTATTTCTGATGGATATATGCATTTTACCTATAATTTCAAATATTTTATTAATAAGACAATAAGAAAGATTAAATGCACTTCCCAGAGAAAGCTATCAGAATGTCACTAAAACTGTTGATTTTCAAAAAATAATATTTAGAATTTTTTTTTTAAGATACTAGTACTTCCGGTTTTCCTATTGTTACCGAAACCTTTTCAGCTCTTCCCAGGAATGTTAGATTGAGGAATTCATAGTTAAACAGGTCTTATGTCTTATAGTTTTTGAGGAATCGTCCCTCCAACATCCAGACATACACACATACACACACATACACACACATTACAAATATTAAAGATCATAGGATTCTCTACCCAATACATTGAACATTTTTATTATATCTTCTATACATTTAGAGATAGGGACTCATAAATATATAAAATAATCCGTTACAATCAAATAATGTTACTACCAAGTTTATATCTCTACCTACTTTTGAATTATTGCCCCAAAAGTCAATATACCCCATATTTATATAAAATCATCAAAATTTTCAAAAATCTATTTTATACGTATCTAGATACTTCTCAATGCGCTGATTCCAGAATTTGAAACCGCAGGTCGATATCTCTATTCGTTCTCGAGATATTTATATTTAAAGTTTTGCGCAAAACTGCCCATTTTTGGGTAGTAACCCCAAACTGGGTCGAGATATGAATTTGGCGATGTCATCATTCGATTCTACGGGAGAAAATACATAAATGTACTAATTTTCATAATTTTTGTCCAACCGGTTCATTTTTTATGAATAAAAGTTTAAAAACCCCCGAAAATGCCCAAAATCTGAAAAAATCGTAAGGGGTACACCTTAGATTTTTGTGATTTTTGGCCATTTTCAATTATTTTGCTTTAGAGATTGTATGCGGTATTCAAAAATTATGAAAATTGGTACACTTATGTAATTTTGCCCGTAGAATCGAATGATGATATCGCCAAATTCTTATCTCGACCCATTTTTGGGTTACTACCCAAAAATGGGCAGTTTTGAACAAAAGTTTGAATCTAAATATCTCGAGAACGAAAAGAGATATCGACCTGCGGTTTCAAATTTTGGAATCAGCGCATTGAAAAGTACCTAGATACATAAAAATTAGATTTTTGAAAATTTTGAAGTTTTTATCTAAATATAGGGTATATTGACTTTTGGGGCAATAATTCAAAAATGGGTACATATATTAACTTGGTAGTAATATTATTTGCTTGTAAAGACAATGTTACGTAAGTGTACATATTTTTAGAGTAATGTATCTAGTACCCCAAATAACTCAATGGAAACCAGTTGAAAAATTAAAATGTTTATAATTGTGAGTACTGTTGTACATTGGTTATTTCAAACAACTATAGTAACAGGTGTATTATGAATCAGTGTTGGTTAAAGTTATTTAAATAAAAAATCTCCAAAAAAAATAGATTTTTTAATATTTTGAAGTTTTTATCTAAATGTGGGGTATATTGACTTTTGGGGCAATAATTCAAAAGTAGGTAGAGATATAAACTTGGTAGTAACAATATTTGCATAAGACAATGTTACGTTAGTGTACGCATTTTTAGAGTAATGTATTTAGTAGCCCAAATAACTCCATGGAAATCAGTTGAAAAATTAAAATATTTGTAAATAACAGAAAAATGTGAGTTGTCAGTGTCAAAAAGCCATTTACCTTACAAAACAATATTTGGGTAAAGTTCTGTAATTTTTTGTTATGAAACGACGGTTCGATAGCGAAGGCAATACAATACTTATATAACATAAAATGGAAATGGCGAGAGGTCTTGTGCTGGCCACAACATATTCTTTATTTAAGCACAGTTATAAATAAATAAATATATCATCACGGCATATTACCCATTTGTGGGTGTGCCAGTATCTACAACACATGTAGACATCGGTAATGATGACGATATATTTTACCGTGGGCGCTTACCAGGGGCCACCTCACGGGCACTTATAGCTGGCGTGGAGAGTGCACCACAGGGGTCACTTTCATGCCATTTAAAATTGGAAATATTTGGCGTCTGTCGGGATTGAACCCGGTTCCCCCAGGTTCGCGACCAGACACAGTTATCTACGTGTATTTTTTGAAGCAAAAATTTTTATGAATTTTGTAAAGTTGAATCAAGTCGTAAGTTCCCTTTTCAATTAATCTTCATATCTCTTTCAGGAAATACCACTACTGCGTGGAGAAACACAGCGACTCCAACGACATCCAAATCGAAAAGGGAAGTGTTGGAATCACCACCTTATTGTGCGACCCATACCATTCTTACGACCCAATCACGACGTACTGCAAGAACAACTTGTACGATGGCTGTCCGGATGATTTCTTCCCTGTCCCTGAATGCAAATCTACAGGACAAACTGGCGCCCTAAGCAACAAGAGTCTCTACTACGTATGTGTGGTTTCGGCAAGCGAACATCTAATACCAAAGTTGTTCGTCTGTCCACATGGAAAGATATATAATAATAGTAGATGTGCATAATTGATGTTTGTTTAAGATGTACCTATTTAATTTTTTCTTCATAAAAACAGACATTAAGTGTTGTAAAAAATATTCTATTTTAAATAAAAAATAGATAATAATTGTTTTAATTCATTTGTATGTAAATACAGTAATAGCCGAGACAGACGACAAAAATTAATGATCATTAACGGTTAGATATAGTACGCGCACGTGAACTTGAGACTATTGACAGATGTCAAAATTGCGTCTATTAACAAACCAGAAAATAATGAATGTAGGAATCTCGTTCTAATTATTGTATTGTACTCATACAGTACAAAACAATAAGTAACACGTACTTACTACGGTCAATATTTTCTGGTTTGTTAATAGATGCAATTTTGACATCTATCAATAGTCTCAAGTTCATGTGCGCATACTATATGTACCCGTTAATGGTCATTAATTTTTGTCGTCTGTCTCGGGTATAAGATCCTACACCGTCCTATATTTTTACCTTCCGTCACCTTTAGGTAAGAAAGGGGGAACATACGCATCGGATTACGGCTCAATCGAATTAAAGGAAAATAGTAAAAAATACGAATGTATATGCTGAATAACGAATATCAATAAAAAAATGAAATGGTATAATTGAAATATTTCGGAAATAAAGGGTTTTTTTGTTATAGCGCTTCGACACTAATATGAAAATATTTTGATTGGCGACCGAGAGACCACCTATACATGCATTACAAATAGCGTGTTAGGAGGTGGGGATTACTACCAATGGAAGTTAAGAAATTCAAACTCGAAAGGAGGGACTAACATTCCTGTACAGCAGTTTTCAAACAGTTTTTATTTTAACATAAATTTCTTGCATTAAACTTAATAATTTAAATACACCTGTAATTATAAAGTATGTAGACTTATACAGTGTTATAATATTCATTTATTTTTATGTAAATATAACTTAAAATAGCATATATTTCAAGAACATTTAGGTCCATGATGAAAACAGTTTGATATAAAAACACATAAATGTGACGTCACGTCAATCTTTTCAAAATTCGGGAGACCATAACTCGCTTATTAATAGGAATTTTTTCACCGGATTTTCATCAATAGTCTTAGTTTTCCCAATATTTTCAGATGAAATTGTAAAAAAAAAAATGGTGTAATCCCCCATTCTCATTTCGTTCAGTTTCATAACGTTCAAATCTACAAAACGTACGTGCACCATTAGACAAGATGGCTGACAAGTATAAAATGAGTTACGATTAGGTATTAGGTTACGTTTTGGTAGTATTTAAAAAAAAAAATTGTACTCCGGAGTGTACTTGTCAGCCATCTTGTCTAACGGTCCACGTACGTTTTGTAGATTTGAACGTTATGAAACTGAACCAAGTGAGAATTGAACATGTTGATGAATGAACATTAGGACTTTGCATACTTAGCCAAGGAAGGTATTGTCTTTGGTCAAAAAATTCGATTGTGAGTTTTTAATGAATAAAGGCTATGTCCGAAGTTGCACTTTTATCACCCTATTATCTAAATCCTAAATTATATGCCCTAACTCTAGTGATTATTTAGGATTTTAGGAATTAGATTTTAGGGTTTTGCAGGAGCACACTATGCCTTGAAGTTGACACGCACTAATTAAACAAATCATGTTCGTTACTAATTTGTACAAAACGTCAAATTTACTGTCAAAGAATAGCTTCTTAGCTTATATTTTATGAAATACAATATTAACAACAATTGTATAATTCATTTTTGTTGTTCTAAAGCGTTGCCATACAAACCAATGGATATCACTAGTGTATCATTCAGAATTGTATTTATGAAGAAAACCTAAATCCTAAATACTAAATGCCAAAATGCGACTTCGGACATAGCCTAGTATTTAGGATTTAGGTCTTCTTCACATAAATACAACTCCGAATGGCACATTAATGACATCTATTGATTTGTATGGCAACACTTTAAAACAACAAGAATAAATTATACAATTCGATTCAATATAATGCTTTAGATTAAATGTTAATATTATATTTTAAAATTTTTTTTCACAGGGAAACCGCTCATAGCACCTTAGACACGTGTTTCGCTCTTATTAGAGCTCATCAGTACAGCATAGCATGTTAAAATTTTGACAGCTTCACGCTCGTTTATAAAAATCTTTCATTTATTTACTTTGGGGCCCAGGTAGCGGTGACTGGTGGGTGGTCGTGTATTGCCTCTGCTGCGATGTTATATTTATCTACAAATGGTGGAACTTATTTCAAAGCAACAAATGTGTATTTGGCTGCTTACAGGTACTGTTACAATTTGTTCATTTTCTATTCACTATTTGCAGTTAATGTCCATCTGTTAACATGCTATGCTGTACTGATGAGCTCTAATAAGAGCGAAACACGTGTCTACAGCTGCTATGAGCGGTTTCCCTGTGAAAAAATTTTTTTTTTTAAATTTTGACAGCTTCACGCTCGTTTATAAAAATCTTTCGTTAATATTATATTTCATAAAATAGAAGTTAAGAAGCTATTCTTTGACAGTAAATTTGACGTTTTGTACAAATTATAGCAACGAACATTATTTGTTTAATTAGTGCGCGTCAACTTCAAGGCATAGTGTGCTCCTGCAAAACCCTAAAATCCTAAATAATCACTAGATTTAGGGCATATAAATTTAGGATTTAGATATTAGGGTGATAAAAATGCAACATCGGATACAGCCTTAAGCTATATTTCAGTGTCAATATCAATTTCTTTACATTACTATAGCGACAACTCACAATGCCCTAGAGTATTATTTGTTATGTAATTACACGAGGTTTCATTGTATAACTTTAATAATATGAGATTTAAAATGCCTCTTCAGAAATAGATTTTGGCAAATCATTTTAGATAATCAAAAAACAATAAAAAATAATAGCAGGAAATAGATACTCAAATAAGTATTGTAACCCAAAAATATACCTATTAAAAAATGCAATTCAGATAAGATTATGATTATATCCATATTTTTCAATAGATATAAAAATGATTTTTTTTTTTAAATAAATTTATAATACATACCTAACGTGTACTTTACACAAGAAGGAGAAAAAGAAGAAGTTTAGAGATGTGGTTGTGGCAACAGTTGGAGAAAATTGGAAAAATAACTTTTTTCTGTAGTTTATATTTTAATATAGTAGGAAAATACAATATACAATAAAACATTTTTAGGAAAAAGTTTCATTTATAATTTGATGTTAGAAAATTGAAAATCTTTACCAGCCCGATTCACAAAAAGGTTTAAGCTAATCCTCATTTTTGGATTAACGAATTCTACTCTAATTTTGACAGTTTATATCTTAAAATATAGTCTAACCTATTCCTAGTATCTACCTTTATTGATAATATCATGAAAATTAAACTTTAAATACCGGAATAGAATAGAATTCACTAATCCAAAAATGAGGATTAGCTTAAACTTTTTTGTGAATCGGGCTGTAGATGTCTAGAAAAGTCCTTGAAAATTGTGAAGTAGATTCTACGTGATGTTTCTCATTTCAGTTTAAATATATGCCGTTAGAAACATATACAACTTATTAATCATCTCGAACGGCAACATTTTTACCTCCCACTACCCTGGGTAAGGGAGGTATAGGGATCGTCCTAAAAATCGCATATAGAGATTTTAGTGAATAAGCACGTTTTGATGTCCCCAGAATCCGTTTTTAACATTTTTACAATAATGTATGTGCGAAAAATGCATTTAAATTACATTTTTTCGCAATTTATGTTATTACAAAAATTAAAAGCCTGCATTAATACTTTTTCTATATATTTTATGTATAAATTTATAAAATGAAACCTGGAGCCTATGCTTTAAACACTTATCTCCTTGGTTACAAAAGTTTAGATCTCAAATGTATGTAGCTGACAGTTAATGTCATTGTCAAAAAGCTAATCATTTTAAAGTAATAATTATGTCGTTTTAAAAAGAAAATAGTATAAGGAACAATAGTTAAATGAAAAGGAAATTAACTAAATGGCGGGAGGCCACATCAGGTTTTTCTTTTAATATTGTTTGATCACACAGAATATTATTTAACATCGATATTATTCGTCTAACTTGCGTATTTCTGTATCGAGCTTTACAACTTTTAAAACGTAATATATTTCAAGTTAAATACGTTGAGGGTCGGTTTTCCAATCTCTAATTAAAATTTTAACTTCTAGTTAAATAAACAATATTGCATCGTTTTGTTGACAGCAATGATAAATTTGCCATTTGACAATTTATTTCGTTTCAATTTGGTTTATTTAACTCTTAGTTAAAATTTTAGCCAGATATTGGAAAACCGGCCCTAGATCAAAAATATGTAGTTTCTTTAGATTAAAGTATATGGACGAGGTGTTATAGCTTGCTTTGCGGTTTGGCGAGCTGTTCCCTTAACAC
This sequence comes from Ophonus ardosiacus, assembly GCA_943142095.1. Classification (NCBI taxonomy): domain Eukaryota; kingdom Metazoa; phylum Arthropoda; class Insecta; order Coleoptera; family Carabidae; genus Ophonus; species Ophonus ardosiacus. Next base: position 42,609,830 of record OW964835.1, read on the forward strand.
ACGGCGCAGAATCTTGCCGGTTGGATTCTTGGGGATGGATGGAACGAAACGCACGCCCCCATGCAGGCGTTTATGGTACGACACATTCTCTGCAACGCATTTAATCAAAATAAGTACGCCTTTACTACATTCTGTAAAAAATCATTAATTCGCTTATATCGAACATTATTGCATTATTTGTTATATTGTTGGTGTCTTCGCAATTTTAAAAAGAATTTTTATTCGAATGAGGATTGTGTCTTTATTATAAAAACCGTTATACTGACTAGCAATAAAATCCTTGATGGCAGTTTCATTGATGTTGGAATTGGGCTTGCGCACGATGAAGGCAAGCGGTAGTTCCCCAGCCTCTGGGTCTGGCAGACCCACTACGGCCGCGTCTAGCACCTCCCCATGGCTCAGCAGCAGGTCCTCTATCTCGGCTGGCGGCACCTACATATAACAATTTTATTCACCCTTATTACGAGCGCACTATTATAATAAAAAGTGCACTTTTATATCATATTCTTGTGAGGTAAACAATGTTAACCTCAAATGTTAAATAAGAACACTTGCGCCTCTAATGAGTATCGTTTAAACTAGACACTGACACTCTACGCGGCTTCTAGTAAGAAATGTTCGAACTAGACAAAACATATCTCGATTTGTACTTTCTCTGTCTGGCCAGGCGAAATCAAAACAATCAGTGAAGAGGGATAGGGACTGTTTTGTCTAGTTGGTTATAAATGGTCGTTGGTTGAACACATGTTGTGTTGAACTACGTTTTAAAAAAATAAATAATGTCTGCAGATGCAAGAAACTATAACCAATGAGATTTAGTGACAATGTAGCTGGGAATTTAAAGAAATTTAGACAACAGTTTAATATTTATTTTACAGAATCTGGAAAAATTGTACAATCAAGCTAGGTTAAAGTTCCCGCTTCAAAAAAGACTCTTAACTTTAAAAGACAGAATTAAAGAATGTCATAGAAGAGTGTCGAAGCAATGTAGTTACTAATGGGGGATTACACCATTTTTTTTTTATAATTTCATCTGAAAATATTAGGAAAACTAAAACTATTGATGAAAATCCGGTGAAAAAATTCCTATTAATAAGCGAGTTATGGTCTCCCGAATTTTGAAAAGATTGACGTGACGTCACATTTATGTGTTTTTATATCAAACTGTTTTCATCATGGACCTAAATGTTCTTGAAATATATGCTATTTTAAGTTATATTTACATAAAATAAATGAATATTATAACACTGTATAAGTCTACATACTTTATAATTACAGGTGTATTTAAATTATTAAGTTTCATGCAAGAAATTTATGTTAAAATAAAAATTGTTTGAAAACTGCAGTACAGGAATGTTAGCCCCTCCTTTCGAATTTGAATTTCTTAACTTCCATTGGTAGTAATCCCCACCTCCTAACATGCTATTTGTAATGCATATATAGGTGGTCTCTCGGTCGCCAATCAAAATATTTTCATATTAGTGTCGAAGCGCTATATCAAAAAATCCTTTATTTCCGAAATATCTCAATTATACCATTTAATTTTTTTTTATTAATATTCGTTATTCAGCATATACATTCGTATTTTTTTACTATTTTCCTTTAATTCGATTGAGCCGTAATCCCCCATTATCAAGTTGAATCAAATATAAATAACTATATTAATTTGTCTTGGTGTTATTAAAACCCAGAAATATAACAGTCTGAGGCCTACGTGCGATCGTAAGCTAAGCTCTCACAATGGGTCTGGGAGGTCGGGCTTTGGGAGCTCAACATAGGACATGTGTTAGTGGCTATAGCACCGCTAGTAGCGAAACAGCAGATGTGAGAAATACCAAATGAGAGGCTGATATCCACTAATGAGTCTGGGACTGATCTGATATGTGCATAAACTATTTATTTCTGCGATAACTTACTTGGAAGCCTTTGTACTTGATGAGCTCTTTGTATCTATCGACGATGTAGAGGAACTCTTCTGCATCGTAGTAGCCGACGTCTCCTGAGTGAAGCCAACCGTCTGAATCAACCGTTGCAGCCGTAGCTGCAGGGTCTCCTGCGTACCCTACATACACGAATACGTAAATTCGATTTAATATAACTGCGTGTATTCAATAGAATAGGCTAGAGTCTTCAGCATTATGAATATACAGGGTGTAAATTTTAAAACGGGTCATAGGGCTACAACATAGAAAAACAGTTTTTTAGACGCCAAAAGTTTTCATATTAATTTATTGAAAATATAATTGGTGCGTATTGTAAAGAATTTTTTGATACCAAACACCTTACATTTCTGTTTCATATAAAGCCAGAAATTAAATTTAAAAATTTTTACAATTAAGAGAAAATATCATTAGCCATGAAAGTGACAGTAACAAAACATTGTCATGATAGGGGACAATTAATGATTAAAGTTATTAATTTATGAACCAATGAAACAATTATTATTTATTGTAATAGTTATTTACAAACTAAAGATGATCTACATGTAATAAGAACTAAGTTATAAGAAACAAGAAAAACTGCAAATTACAAGGGAACAAATTAAAATCATTTATGCTGGGTTTATGCAGCATATAAATTATTAAATTAAATTAAGCTACTAAATTAACAAGCTAAACTAAAATAACATCGTTTATGCAGTAAATTAAAATTCAGAATTTTATGTTTGACATTTCGTATAATCTAACTTTCATAGGTGCAATTGCAATACATTATATTTATATAAGATAAAAAAATAAAGGTAAACAATTTGTTGAAGTCCAATTAGTATTCCGTCGCTCTTTTCTACAGGAACTTTGTTGTCATCGTCGTACATTTTCATAGGTTAGGTGCGAAAATTTGTCATAAGTGCGCGAGTGGCGCAGGCGCAGTATTAATAATTTGTAATTTTTCTTCATAAGTGAAATTGTTCATGATTTCTTCTTAATAAAACGAAAATAATAATAATAATAATTTAACAAATAAAGTGTAAGAAACGTTTATTAATGATCGTTTAAAGTAAAGTCAACAATTGTTTTGTTTTATTTCTGTCAGTTTCACGGCTCTTGATATTTTTTCTTAATTGCGCAAATTTTTAAATTTATTTTCTGGCTTTATACGAAACAGAAATATAATATGTTTGGTATCAAAAAATTCGTATTTTTTTTCTTTATAATATGCTCTAATTAATTTTTCAATAAATTAATATAGAAACTTTTGGCGTCCAAAAAACTGTTTTTCTATGTTATAGCCCTATGACCCGTTTTAAAATTTACACCCTGTATATAGTTGTGATAACATCGCGAGACAGGAAACCAAATCCCCTCCCCACAAATAACTTCCGATTACTTACCCTTCATAATCTGCGCTCCGCGAAAACACAGCTCGCCGTTCTGGTAGGGTCCGAGCAAGGCACCAGTTTCGATGTTGATTACTTTGCACTGTAACCCGGGTACCAGTTTGCCCACAGATCCTGAGAGAGACACATGAAACGGCTGCAAAGATGCCGCCAATGTCAGCTCTGTCAATCCGTAGCCTTGTCGGACGTTCACACCTAATCTGCAGCGCAGAATAGAAGTGTTAAATATTAACATTTAATTGGTCAACAAAATCATTGCGTTGAACCCCCCCAATCGGGGTTGGCGCTTGGGTGTTTCAAACTGGGTGCTCAGCACCCGGAAAGGTATCTTGGTTTCGACCAGAATTACCCTCTGGACTTGTGTTAATACGTTGGTATTACCAGAGGTTGCTCAGCCTCTATGAAATTGTATTAATACGTTGGTATACCTTGAGATTAAACCTTTCACATTCATCAGTTTTATATTATTATGGTCAGTAGTAACGAGAAAACAGGTATGCACGTTCAACTTTGTAGTTCAGTCACAGAACACATTTATACAAAAGCGACACTCCTTGTCTACACCATTGTTATTGCGATTTTACGTTTATGACCTTGAACTTTAAATTTGTTGGCAAATTTACGCGCGAAATTTAAATTGTTTTAAATGGTAAAAGAAAAATTAGAACATAAAAGTAGTAAAATTTTAATTTTATTAACGAATTAAAAAGAAATCAGATAAAATAATCAAATAATTATATTTTTATTAAACAAATACCTGAATTTTACAAATTTATTATAATGCAGAATTTTCTATATCTTTGATGTGGGAAAACAAACGTCAGACTCGATGAATATGTCCCATATATCCTTCTCCATCAAATCTTCTCTTCCACAGGCCTTGAGCCACATTTTACACCTATATTTATTAAATGAATATACATTTTAAATGATACGGTAGTCGCTTTACATAACTTACATTTCTCCATCTTTCGGAAACGAAAAAAACTTACATTTCCCTTTCTCCATTTTTTAAATATATTTATACAGTCTTTATATCAACAAACAAGTCCTCCCGATTCTACTTTCTTCATTTTATCCATTTAATTAGAAACTAACACCACTTCTAATATTCACAAACAGTTCGCAAAATGACATATGTCAAAAGTGAGAAGACGTGTTTGGTTTGCTTGAATTAGCTATAACCCTAAAATACATGGGCGTGACAAGCTGAGACAACAGCTCTTTCAAAATACCTGAAATATAATGTTTTTCCTTATGATAATGATTTTTCCTATCGTTTGTTGAAAAAATAACATATTTGTTTTTATTAGAAATCAATTTGTGTTTCTCAATATACTTTTATTATTGACCCCTAACGGAAAATGTTCACGTCGAGATAATGAAAAGAACAAAGAATCGTAAGATACGAAGATATGCCGAAACAATCCGATTTTATCCGATTAGCCCTTTAAATTTGTTGGCATACTCTTTCTCTCTCTAATTTTCGTTTCTCTCTCTGACTGTCGCTTCTGTATAGATGTTTATTCTGTGGTTCAGTTGCAATTTCCAACAACGTTACTTACTACCCGTACGGTTGAGACGAAATAACAGGTGTGCACGTCCCATTCTCGAGTCCCGTCATTTTATTAACTTACCTTTTAATGACGGCATCCTGTATATCCTTGCCAAGCGGAGCTGCTCCAGACACAAGCTCCCGAAGACTGGAAAGGTCATAGCGGTCAACAAGTGGGTGCTTGGCGAGAAAAAGCACCAATGGTGGAACCAGGACGGCGTACGAGACTCTATGCTTTTGGATGGCGCCGAGGAACAGCTTCTCCTCGAACTTTGGCAGCACTACCACTAACATGTGCTCTACCAGCATGCACAAGTGCGTGATAAAGCCGTATGCGTGGTACATAGGTAGTAGCAGTAGCACTATCTTCTTGCTGTTGTAGTTGCCGAAATCCTTGTGTCTGCATGTGACAAATCAAATGTAGAATAGCTTCATATGTATTAAAAAGGGGAATGAATTAATTTGTTACCAAAATATACCAGGTGGCGTATCATACGAGGGTCATTCAATAAGTAAAGAGACAAATTCTATAATTTTAAAACTATTCAATGAATGTGTACAATCTTTTCAGGGGTGTTAGTTGGCAACCTTGGGATATGCTCTGATTAGCTGTTTCGTCATTTTATGTCAACATAACCTCAAAATTTTCAATTCACCATGGCAAGTCCACTAGAAGATTGCACCTTAGAAGAGCAGCGCTCAGTCATTAGATTTTTAGTCGCAGAAGGTGTAAAACCAAGTGAAATTTTTTCTAGAATGTTGATACACTACGGTAAAAGTTGTATGAACCGTGCGAATTTTTACAAGTGGGTTGATCGGTTTAAAAGTGGCCGAACAAGTGTAGGTGATGAACCCCGATGTGGACGTCCAGTGGAAGTTTCTGGTCCCTCGTTGGAATCGAGGATTGACGGACTTATTCGGGATAACAGAAGAATTACTGTTGAAATGATAGCTGAGGAAGTTCAAGTAAGTGTTGGAACTGTTCACAATGTCATTCAGAACAATTTAAAGTACAGAAAAACGTGTGCCAGATGGGTTCCCAGACAGCTTACTGACGCTCATAAAGAATCAAGGCTTTCCATTAGTCAAGACTTAAAGCAACGAAGTTTGATTGAAGGAGACGCTTTTTTTGAAAGAATAGTGACCAGCCACGAGGTCTGGATCCATCACTACGACCCTGAGACCAAAAGGCAGAGTATGGAGTGGAAACACACTAGCTCTCCAGTTCGCAAAAAAATCAAGGTTCAACCTTCCGCCGGTAAAGCGATGCTGACCATCTTTTGGGACTCACAGGGTCCAGTCTATTGCGATTTCCTTGAAGATCAGCGAACTATCAATAGCCAATACTACTCTAAGAGGCTAGAACACAAAGTTAGACCAGCTATCAGGAGCAAACGCCGTGGACTCTTGTCAAAAGGAGTCATTCTTCAGCACGATAACGCCCGCCCTCATACTGCCCAGCTGACCCGAGATAAGCTTCAAGAACTGGGTTGGGAGGTCTTACCTCATCTTGCCTACAGTCCCGACCTCGCCCCATCTGATTTTTACCTGTTTGGACCACTCAAAGAGGCCCTACGTGGAAAAAGATTTGCTAACAATGAGGAAGTTAAGGAAGCGGTGCAAAAGTGGCTTCGGGGTAAATCGAAAGAATTCTTCGCCAAGGGAATTAGGAAGCTGCAAGAAAGATGGGACAAGTGCGTAACTGTGGGGGGTGATTATGTTGAAAAATAGCCTTAATTTTGAAAGATTGAAATAAACCGTTTTTGAGCTATAGCCATTTGTCTCTTTACTTATTGGATGACCCTCGTATATAGTGACATATAGGTATATGGATATACAGGTCATTGCTAAAATAATTGTTTTACTTACAAGAGATAGTCTAGAGAAGAGTTGAAACCTCTGTGCGTAAGCATGACGCCTTTAGGCTGGCCGGTGGTGCCTGAAGAGCACATGATGGCGGCCGTATGCTCATCATCCAACTGTTTTGGTTGGAAGTACCCCAAAGGCAAAGAGAACATCTCCTTCATTCGATGCACGCCCAGTGGTACCTCGGCTACATGGTTTAGTACAACTACCCGTTGTACGAATCCAAGCTTTTCGTTCACCTGCACATACAGGGTGTCTCTTAAATAGGGAAACATGGCTTAACCACAGATACCTGAGGCTAAAATAAGACGATTTAACCAAACTTGCTTCTACCGGAAAGTGTACCATTTAGCCAGAATTCTGCTTCAAAGTTCTTCAAAAAGAAATTAATTTTGCTTGTAGTAACAGAACGCTTTATTCGATTTGGATGAAATTTGGTATGACAGTTTATATGGTTATAAATCATCTTTTTAGGTGATACTTGTTATTATTAGTGAACCACTAGTGTATGAAACTTAGGTCTCCTAACATTAATTAGACCGTAACTTTTTAATGGCAATGCCGAAAACGTGAAATTATTTTTCTTCAGAAAGATACATTCAATAGTAAATTTTTGTCTCTCTGTGTAATTTGTGATATCTGTTACGGTTCACACAGAAAAAAATAAAATCTGAGTGTCTGCACTGTTAAATTTTTAAAATAAATTTAATCTAGCAGTTTATCCAAATGTCAAACAAGTAATTTTTAATTAGATTTTGGTTATAAATGGTCAACCGGAAGTACATTATTTGAAGTTCTTAACAGTTTTTCTGGAAAAAACGCAGTTAAATATCACTTTTCGACATTTTATGATCATTAAAATGAAAGAAAATCTTATTCTCTATACGATTTGATTATACATTTTTCCTTCATATTCAATAGATATAGAGTTATAGAGATATTAAGACAGGTTAACTTTCAAAAATCAGTCAGCTTTGCAAAAATTATGGAAACAGCAGATATATTCAAAAAATTCTAATTGTCAGATGTCAGTGTCAAGTGCAAAACCAAAGTTGAAAGTATAGAATCAGAAAGTAACATAAATAACAGTGTCTCTCGCAAGTGACTTGCAATTTCAATGCCAGGAGTACAAGGAAGGCCAAAGAGAAGATGGAAGGACTGTGTAGCAGAATATTTGAGAGAGGAAGAACTGCAATTTACAGAATGTACATTCGTGTTATAATTTTACAGGATATATAGAATCTTTTCCAAGGAACTTTTGGTATCGGATTTGTACAAAATACATCGGAATGACGGAAGGTTTTGTGCTGGCCAAAACAGATTTTTTTTTCATCGAATATGAAATGAAAATGAATCAGATGAATTCACCTGATTACGTGATACGTGATGTAAATAACCTTTAAAATCTTGTCCACGAGAGAAGAGTTGCAGAAGACGACCTTTGGTTTGGAAATGTTCATGGCATGAATTAATTCTCCTAAAATAATTTTGCAATTATAATATTTAAGAGGTATAGGTATAGTTCTGTTTGTAACTCACTCTCTGTATACAAGTGATTGAGCGGGGCCACAGTGACCCCAAGATAAAAGGCGGCAACGGCGGGAATGGTAAAGTTGAGCGTGTTCTCGCTACAGATGGAGATGGTGTCGCTCTTGCTCAGACCCCAGCGCTGTAGGTATTGAGCCACACTGGCGCTTCGCCCCAAAAGCTCTTTGTACGATATGCGCTCATCGGATACTACGTCCACCTAAAATGTTATATACGAAGTATTGGCCAAAAGTATGGGAACTTCAAGAAAATGAATGTTGAAAATTGGAATGTGTTTTATGAGAAACTTAAAGATGACTGAATAGTATAAGTTATCAGAAGTTGAGGGATCATAATAAATCGTACACACAACCCTTAACTATGTTCACAAAAAAAACCTTAAATTCTATAGGCCATAAATAAAAATCTGTTGTGGCCAGCACAAGATCCCTTGCCATTTCCATTTTAGGCTATATAAGTATTTTACATATTTAACATATGGTACACACAAAAACACATATTTTCTTTAGATATTTTTATAATTTTTAATTCATTTTATTCACTCTTATTCTTCTTATGTTCGAGATTCTTCCAATTCATTGATGAGTTTGTCAATTACAAACATTTTAATTTTTCCACTTGTTTTCCATGGACTGCGAGATTTTTATTCTTTAATATTAGTAGAAGATTTTTTTTAAAGAAACTATTACTTCCGGTTGTTCAATTGTTACCAAAATCTAATCAGCTCTTTCCAGGAATGTCAGATTGAGGAAACTGCAGTTAAATATTTTTTTAAGTCTTATAGTATTTGAGAAACCGTGGTTTTAAAAATACTGGTTGTGCCACACTACACAAAACGAGGGTCCAAAGCGATACGTGTTTCCTCGTTTATTCCGCTAGAGGCGCAACGTGATAACGACCCAACTGACACCTGTCATTTGCATGTCATTTTTGCATGATATTACATGTTATATCTAATAGAAAGGTAAATAAAACAGGTTTTGAAGTACATATTCGTATTATATGTAATGTAATATAAATATTTTGTTAAAAGATATTGCAATTAATGCAAAATGAAAAGAAAATTAAATAGAAAATGTTTCATTCCTCGATGTGAAACCGGTTACGAGAAATCCACTGAAAAAGAATCTCTGTTTGCTGCTCCACTCGATGTATCACTTTTTAAAAAATGGCAATGTGCAATTGGTAGAGATGATCGCGAATTAAAATTGAATGATGTTTGCTGAAAACATTTTCGGGAAGAAGATATTATTACCGAATGGAAATCTGGAAGCGTACGGTTCTATCAATTTATTTAGTTTTTCCAATTTTAAATTCTAACAATGTATTGATTCAGGTTTCCATTAAATATATAAATTTCTATTAAAAATAAATTCATTATGCATTTAATTTTTTATATTTTATGTAAAAATAGTTTGCTGTGGTAGGGTCGTTCTCACGTAGCGCATCTAGTGGATTATTCAAGAAAACACGTATCACGCGGACCATCAGAAACAATGAAAAACATGACAAGTGGCATAACCAGTATATTTTAAATCGTGGATTATAGGGACCTTAAAACGTGCATATCCACTAAAATCTGGGTATGCGAATTTTAGCATGATTCCAATACCTCTCTTAGCGAGAGGTAAAAATACCAATCAAGTATGTCGACATATAACAAAAATTTATATTTTTAGTTGTCAAATTAATATCTATTGGTCAAAATTTTTTAACCAGTTATAAAAAATTAACCACTGCGTTAAAGAATAGGCCCGATAATCTGATATGCTCAACTTTGATTAATTATTTCTAATTATACTATAATGAGAAAATACACGTGCTTAGAATAGAAGATTAATGTCAGTGTTTGTTTTGTTTGAGTGATAAAACAGTTGAAGGTCATGAATCGAATCTGTGCAAGTGCAAGTCACGCAGAACGTGCACTTTACACTATATTTTTATCTCCCATGTTTACATTAAATTGTTGTATAGTATGTACCGCTAATCTCATCAGTGAATTGGAAGAATCTCGAACATTTAGAAGAGTAAGAGGAAACTTGTTCATAGAATGAATTCAAAAATATAAAAAAATATACAGAAGAGATGTAATTAAATTTTTTTATGTGTACCAGAAATGTTAAATACAGTACTTCTATAGACTAATATGGAAACGGCGAGAGGTATATTGTGCTGGCCACAACAGATGTTTACCTCTCGCTAAAAGAGGTATTGGAATCATGCTAAAAATCGCATATCCATATTTTAGTGGATAAGCACGGTCCAAGGTCCCTATAATCCGATTATAATATTTTTACGATGATGTCCGTGTGTGTGTGGATGTGTGTATGTTGGAACCACGGTTTCTCAAATACTATACGACTTAAAAGTAAAACATGTTTAACTGCGGTTTCCTCAATTTGATATTACTGGGAAGAGCTGATTACATTTTGATAACAATTGTGCAACCGGAAGTATTAGTTACTTAACAAAAAAATTCTAAATATTATTTTTCCAAAATTTATGTTGTTACAAAAATTAAAGAATATAAAATCTCTATCCGATACATTTAAAATTTTTATTATATCTTCTATAGAGTTAGAGATAGAGAAATATAAATATGTAAAATATGGGGTCCCGTGGCCGCGTGCTTGAGTGTCTAGTTGCGAACTTGGGGGAACCGGGTTCGATCCCGACAGACGCCAAATATTTCCAATTTTAAATGGCACAAAAGTGACCCCTGTGGTGCACTCTCCACACCAGCTGTGAGTGCCCGTGAGGTGACGCCTGATAAGCGCCCACACGGTAAAATATATCGTCATCATTACCGATATCTACATGTGTTGAAAATACTGGCACACCCAGATATGGGTAATATGTCGTGATGATATATTTATTCATTTATTATTTATAAAATAATATGCTGTAATGAATCTCGCGCCCTATGGAAAAATTAAAATGTTTGTAATTGACAAATAAATGTCAGTTAAAAAACCAGAGACATTACTGAAGACCTTTTCTGGGAAGTACATTTAATATTTCTTATTTTATTTTAATTAAATATTTATAATTATAGATACATAAATTACATATACCCTTCAGAAATACCGCCAATCTCATCAATGAATTGGAAAAATCTCGAATATTAGAAGAATAAGAGGAAACTTGTTCATAAAATGAATTTAAAAATATATAAAGAAGAGATGTAATAAGAATATTTTGTGTGTAGTACTAGAAATGTTAGATATGTACAATACTTATAGAGCCTAATATGGAAATGGCGAAAGGTTTTGTGCTGGCACAACAGATTTTTACGAAAAAAAAAAAAATTATTAACAAAATTAGTTTTGCAGAATTTAAATACTTTATTTAATCTAAGTAATCGGTTTCTTAAAAATAGTGGAGGACCTATTTAAACAGTGGAATAAATGTAAACTTATTCTTGGGTGAAGAGAACTGTATGTTAATGTTACCATTGCAGTGCGATTGCCCCCACTTTGTAGTCCCTCAAAGAGAACCTCGCCGAATGAAACATTCTGCAGACGCTGTTCTGGCCCGTTCAAAATTCTCGCTGTCATCGCCCTAATAAACACATAATAATATCTTATTCTATTATCTACAAATTTAATTTATCTTATGGCAGACATAAGCACTGAAGCTACTCATATAACACTCGTAGAATATGAAATATTCATATTCCACAGTACGACTTTTTGAATTGTATTGTATTATACAGATTGTCTCTAAAATAGGGGGACATGGCTTAATTACAGATTCCTGAGGCTAAAATAAGACGATTTAACTAAACTTGCTTCTACCGGAAAGTGTACCATTTAGCCAGAATTTTGCTACAAAGTTCTTCGAAAAAAAATTAATTTTGCTTATAATTACAGAACGCTTTATTCGATTTGGATGAAATTTGGTATGACACTTTATATGGATATGTCATCTTTTAAGATGATACTTGTTATTATTAACGAATTACTAGTGTATGAAACTTAGGTGTCCCAACATTGATTAGAAAGTAACTTTTTAATGGCCACGCCGATAACGTAATATTTTTTTTTTCAGAAAGATACATTCAATAGTAAACTTTTCTCTCTGTGTTTAATTTGTGATATCTGTTACGGTTCACACAGAATTTTTTTTGTACAAATCCCATACCAAAGGTCCTTGGAACAGATTCTATATAATATCATGTAAAATCGAACACGAACACATACTATTTTTTACAAATTCCATACTAAAAGTTCATTTGAAAAGGTTCTTTAAATCCAATAAAATTATAACATAAACTACACTAAGTAATGTCCTTCTATCTTCTCTTTGGCCTTTCTCTGCATGTCACTTGCGAGTAACAATATGACATACCAATTTTAGACCTATACTTTCCATATTTGGTTTTGCACTTGCAACTGACATCTGTCAATTAATTTTTTTTGAATAATTATGTCAGCTGTTTCCATGATAAATTGCAAAGCTGACTAATTTTTGAAAATTAATTTCTTTATAATGCTTTAAATTTACATTTACTATTGAATATAAAGGAAAATGTATAATTAAACCGTATAGAGAAGAGTATTTTCTTTAATATATATAATAACAAAATGTCAAAAAATAATATTTAACTGCGTTTTTTTAAGAAAAACTGTTAAAAACTTCAAAAAAGGGTACTTCCGGTGGATCGATTATAACCAAAATCTAATCAACTCTTCATATGGATGTACAGAAGAGGAATACGAAAGAATTATAATTTTTAGAATTGTAGTATTGGAGTTATCGTCGGAGAAAAATTTGTCACACACGGACACACATACACACACACACACACACACACACACACACACACACACGGACACACACACACATACATACATACATACATACATACAGACATCATCTTAAAAATAGTAAATTCGTATTGTAGGGACCCTAAAACGTGCTTATTCATTAAAAATTCACCACCGAATTTTTTGACCAAAGACAATACCTTCCTTACCTAAAGGTGACGGAAGGTAAAAATAAAACCTGAGTGTCTACACCGTTAAATTTTTAAAATAAATTTAATCTAGCAGTCTGTCCAAATGCCAAACAACTAATTTTTAATGACAGTAACGAGTTGTAAATCTTCACAACTTGTTTAGGAGTTAGCTGAGATATGTAATCGTCTTATTTATAATAATGGTAGTAAAATACTATTAGGCCGAACAAACGGATGTTACTGTCATTAAAAATTAGATGTTTGACATTTGGATAGACTGCTAGATTAAATTTATTTCAAACATTTAACGGTGCAGTCACTCAGGTTTTGTTTTTTTTTTTTTGTGACAACCGTAACAGATATCACAAATTAAACAGAGAGAAAAAATTACTATTGAATTTATCTTTCTGAAAAATATAATTTTACGTTATCGGCGTGATCATTAAAAAGTTACGGTCTAATCAATGTTGGGACACCTAAGTTTCATACACTTGTGGTTCACTAATAATAACAATTATCATCGTAAAAGATAACCAAATTTCATTCAAATCAAATAAAGCGTTCTGTTTCTATACGCAAAATAATTTTTTTTTCGAAGAACTTTGAAGCATAATTTTGGCTAAGTGGTATACTTTCCGGTAGAAGCAAGTTTAGTTAAATCGTTTTATTTTAGCCTCAGGAATCTGTGGTTAATCCATGTCCCCCTATTTATACTCGCCGTCAAATAAATATGAACTGATGCTCAATTTTGTCCTATCCCCCACACTGTTCCTTGCCATGCAATGTTGCCGCTTCTTCATAACTTATTATATTCTACGTAGCCACTGACATAGCAACAGTGTAAAAATATCCAGTCCATACTTTTCAACGGCAACTATAGTACAAAGTACAATAAGCTGCAAAAAACAAGATATTGACATTGACTTACCAAATTTTCGTCTGGTCCGGATGAAAGAGAAAGCGAGTTAACACACAAGAAAGATAATTTCACAGTGCACTGAGTACTGAGTCTACTCAACTACTGTCTGCCGGTTCGAACATAAACTGACTCAACAAGTAATAAATGATTAATTTAATACTAAACTAAAAAAACTTATATCAATTGCAAATTTGAGACATGAAAAACTTTATATTATTCATGTTTTATTACTTACAAATGATAAAAACAAAGCGTTTATGTTTTTTATACTGTGACCACTTATCATATTTTATCATTTACAATAGTTTTTATTTTATTTATCATATACATACATATCAAAATAATTTTTTTGATATCGCAAAACATGGTATACATATACCGTGAGTATTTTTTAACGTGAAACATTGGGTTTGTCATATCCATGGTTACGACTTAATATTTGATTGACAGCAATGTATTTGCCCGTTCCATTTAAAATGAAACATAGGGAAAGAATCTGACAGAAGTATTATATTTAAATATTGTAAGAAATTTAGCAGTCAGAAAATCACTCGAGAGCACTATATATATTTCGGGCATAAGGTGCACACAGTATTTTTCTACATCTAAATTTAATTTTTAGAAAACAGGTATAATTATTTAAACAAAGTTAACCTGTAATGACATCTTGTCAATATGACAGATAACCGTTGAATTTTCCTATAAGTTATGATTTGACATTTGATTGACAGCAATGTATTTGTCTGTCTCATTTAAAATGACACATTTGACAGAAGTATTATTGTAAGAAATTTAGCCGAGTCAGAAAACCACTCGGGCACAAGGTGCACACAATATTTTTTCTACAACTAATTTTAATTTAGAATGCAGGTATAATTATTTAAACAAAATTAACCTCTATTGACGTCTTATCAAATGTCAAATTCGTTCCCTATGTTTCATTTTAAATGGAACGGGCAAATACATTGCTGTCCATCAAATGTCAAGTCGTAACCATGGATATGAAATATCCTATGTTTCGCGTTAAAAAATACTCACGGTATTTAAATAATGTTTGAATACATGTATTTGATGACTTCAAGTGAAATAATTTATCTAAATTTATTGTAAGTATGTTAAAATGGAAATATCAATTATTTCTTGAACATTGCCCATCTACTTCGTACCACTATTTTTAAAGAGCAGAAGTCCCTTACTATTATTTTCCTTCTACAGTTTGTCAGTGTGCCGCATAAATACAGAGAGTTTTTTTTTTTTTTATCATATAACAGAGTAGTTTCATTACTATTACTATACTTACAAATTGACAGCAATGTATTGAAGTGTTATTTTTTGAATAAACTTAGGCGTTTAACACGGGATAACAATTTTTTGTAAATAAAAAGTACCCAGCAGAAAATTGTACCATGGTATTGAACATGATAATAGTATATTACATTTTGTATATTATTTAATATTACAGCATAAATTGCAATAACTCACAAAAATTTTCAGCTATAATATCCCGAGGACATTGATGATTACGAAATAATTTTATGACAGTTTCCGAAAGTGCGTTACTCGGTAATAGGCCGACGCTGAAGGCAGAAAGAGTGTTACCTAAAAGCAACGTGTTTGAGGAACTTTTTTTTGCAATTTTAATGAAATTTGTGAAGAATTTGTATGTAGCCGAATTTTTATAACTATAAAATTACCAAATAGATGTCAGTAGTACCTATAAATATTGTTCAACGTGAAGTGTGCAACGATAATAAGATTCAGTTTTATTATACAAACGTTTAATAGTAATAATAATAATAGAATAATATTTTCTAATTTTTTATTTATAATTATATTCTCAAATAAATAATTGTTTTACTTTTTACCTTTCGCTAAGAGAGGTATTGGATTCATGCTAAAATTCGCATTTGTCTGTGTGTGTGTGTGTGTGTGTGTGTGTGTGTGTGTGTGTGGATGTGTGTATGTGTGTATGTATGTCTGGATGTTGTAGACACGATTCCTCAAAAACTATAAGACTTAAAATATATTTAACTGCAGTTTCCTCAATCTGACATTCCTGGGAAGAGCTGATAACGTTTTGGTAACAATTGAACAACCGGAAGTAGTAGTTTCTTAGAAAAATTCATCTAAATATAATTTTTGGGAGTTTTTTTTTTTAAATATTGAAGAACATAAAATTCTTCATCTAAAACACTTAAAATGTTTATTATATCTTGCATAGATTTAGAGATAAAGACACTTTAATTTATAGAGTACACTAATCGCAGAGAGCAAGGCACTAAGGAAACCAGTTGACAAATTCCAATGTTTATAACATGACACATGTCATTGTCAAATATCAACAGTTTTAGTGACATTCTGATAGCTTTTTCTGGGAAGTATATTTAATTTTTCTTATTGTTTTATTAATTAAATATTTGAAATTATAGGTAAAATTGTGGTAAAATGCATATATCCATCAAAAATACCGCCAATCTGGTTAATGAATTGGAACAATCTGAACATCATAAAATAGATATAATTAGAATGGGGTCATTTCAAAAAAAATAATTGTTGATTTTTTTTATAAAATCATGAAATCCATCTCATTTAATAAATATATTAATAGAAAATAATTTGAAATATGCGACTTTTCATTCATAAATTTGCTAATAAACTTTCGCGCTTTTAAACACGGACTAAATTTGTGACGACACAAATTCATACTCACACAAAGACAATTCTGTCTCACACACACACACTTCACAACATGAAACAGTAACCTAACCTAAAAGTGTGACAGCTGACAGCAAAATATACAAGAGAAAAGATTATTATTACTTTCTATTTCTTTAAAAGTATTAGAGCAGTATAAGGTATGTAAATAAACCATTTATTTAAGTAAACACCGAACCAAATAATCATAGTTCTAAATTAAACCGGTAGAGCTCGACTGTCGTATCCGTGAATATGTGTCGTCAGCCGTTGAAATATTTGAAATTAAACGCAACTTTTAAAAAATCATATCTCTGATTCTAAAGACTTGTAAGATATAAAACATGCACATACATGTTTAATTTGACCTATTTTTTCAAGAAAAAAATAAATCAGAGAATGTGAAATGACCCCATTATGTGTGCAGAAGACATGTTAAATACAATAAAAAACAATATTGGGTAAAGTTTTGTAATATTTTGTTATAAAACGACGGTTTGAAAGCGAAGTGCAGTACAATACTTATATAGCCTAATATGGAAATGGCGAGAGGTCTTGTTCTGGCCACAACAGATTTTTACTATGAAATATGAAAAGAATTTCAAATGTTGGCTGCATCTGATATTTTAGATTGGGGAATCCTCTTTACAGTAATTATTTTAATTTATTTTTTTTACATAAAAATCGTTGAACTTTTCAAAATATGTGTTATATTTGATGAAACAAGAGAAAAACAATGCTAGTCAACTGCACCTTCAATTAGTTATACTAAACTATATTTTTTGGGAGGAAAAGTAAATATTAGGAAGTAATTTTTAAAATAAAAACAAAAATGTGTAGTGCATTATTATATTATATTAAACAAAACTCAAATTCTTACAAAAGTTAAACAGATTTACAATGCCTTATAATTAAAATAAGAAACAATTTATTTATTCAAATGACTTGTACAAATGATTAATATTATCTAGCAAGTCGTTTCTTTTCTTGAAAAAAACATTTTCCGCTTCTGCCAGCGCCGCTCTGGCGATCTTCCCTGGAACGACTTTATCATAATATAAAGACTGCTGCTGTATATACAAATCCTTCAGACTTTTATCCAGTTTTTTCAATTCTTGCAACTTGTCATAAACATCAGCTGAAATTTGTTTCATTTGCTTGCAAAGCCCAGATATAATATTCGTTTCAATCTTATATTCCTTATTAATACTTTTCATAGATGCGTTAAAACTATTGATGTCTTTGGTTGTTCTGAGTTTGGATAGTTGTTTATCATACTGTTGATACACATTAGTTCTTTTTTGTTGGTGAAGCAAGATTTTTGTGCAAAGTTCAGCTGATCGCATTTTGTTGGTATCTTTTGTTGTCTTTGAGGTGGAACAGTCAAGGCGAACGAATATGATTACTAACAAGAATAATGAATACAGGGCTATAACTATTAGTAAAGGTTCTTGTAGTAGAAGAACGCTAGGAAATTGGTATTGTAAATAAAAATCTTGAATGTGGTTCTCAATAAGATTTTCTTTAGTTAGTGTTAGAACAAGTCGACCACTAGGATCTAAACATATTTGATGGAATTCATCCGTTCTCTCCATTGGATAAGGAGTTGATATGTCTACATTATAAACACCTTCTGGTAAAATAATCTTTGTAGTAAGTTTTTGGACTATCATGTCATTATAAACATGATCCAGAATTCTCATTTTGAGAAAATAGTCATCACCAGATTTGTACAAATATTCATAACTAGGAACATTATATCCGATAGTATGACGAGTTTTCCAGCCACCAAATAAAGGAAATCGTGGTTTGATTACTAATTCAACAGAATCGTTCATAGTTTTTATGTTTGATGAATAAATATTGCCAATATTATCTAGATAGTATATGTCAATTGCAGACGAAGGAAGAAAAGTCTTGTACGATGTAATACTATTATCAATATGAGATTCTGTTTTGAGGTATCTTTTGAATGGACCTTTGAGCTTAGCTCCAGAGTGAAATATTTGAAAGGATTCTTCAATAGCGATGTTACCCCAGTGAGAAACTGTAATAGTGCGTTCTAGATTTTTGATTATAAGGAATGGAGAGTTGTTTTCGTAATGGACATTAAATGAAGTCTGAAACAATATTTATTAACCTAACAAATAGGATGTTATACGAGGGTCACTCCAAAATTATTGAGATGCTGGGAAACAGTTGGCTTTTTAGTGCACAAATGTCAAACTACAATTTATTTAAAATATCTGTCCAATAATAACATCTGGTTGAAGTGATTTATTGTGGTGGAATTCGAAGTTAGGAAGAGAGCATTATCGCGCTATGATATACTACGACTTTAAAATTGGATTACGTGAAGAACAGTGCGAGGAACGTCTACGATTGGCATTTGGAGATGAAGCTCCATCTCGAGCAACTATATTTCGCTGGTTTTCAGAATTCAAAAGAGGCCGTAATTTCTTGCGTGATGAGAGACCTTGTACAGCGGTAGTGCCAGAAAATGTGCCATCAGACAAATGATAAAGGTTGACAATCGTGTCACCTATCAAACGATGGAAGATGCCCTTGGCATTGGATCCGCAGCAATAGCAAAAATTTTGCATGAAGAACTTCGTGTTAAAAAAATTGTTTCTCGTTGGGTGCCACACAACTTAACGGAAGAACAAAAAGCCAAGCGTGTTACAATTAGTCGCGCCACTTTAAAATTGTTAAATAATGGCGGTCATCGTATTCTTTCTAAAATTGTAACTGGCGATGAAACTTACATACCCTTTTATGATGTTCCAACGCGTCAAGAAAGTAGGGTATGGGTGTTTGAAGATGACCCAACACCAGTTACCGTGAAAAAACAACGTGCACTTAAGAAAGTTATGTACGCTCTATTTTTCAGAAGTACAGGTCTTGTGAAAGCAATTAGGTTAGAGGGACAGAAGACTGTTACTGCCAATTGGTACACACAAAAATGTCTACCTGAAGTTCTTCGCAGTGTGAAAATTAAGGGTTTAATGCTTCATCATGATAATGCGTCCTCCCATACCGCTGCGACAACTGTTAATTTTTTTAATTCTCCTGATCTTGCAATGTGTGACTTCTGGCTATTTTTTAATTTGAAAAAAAAAAAACATTTACGTGGTCGTCATTTTAAGTCAGAAGAGGAGATTAACAACACCATAATGGAGTATTTTAATACGATTCCAGAAAATGAATGGCTCAAAGCTTTCCATCTCTGGAAAATTCGATTGCAAAAGTGTATTGAAGCAGGGGGGACTACTTTGAACACCAGTAAAACTACATGCTTCTCCTTCAAATAATATTTCTGTATCTCAATAATTTTGTCGTGACCCTCGTATTAAGTTTGCTAATTTTTCAGTACGCGTTCGTAGTTTGAAACTGTTTTCAAACTGATTGGAAATTTTTGATTTCTGCGAACAACATTAAAGGTTTTTACTACTACTGTCTGAAAGTAAACAGAAAAGTTTTTTTCTTAAACCTCATAAAAATGGCATTTTTTGTGACTTGATTCACAAGGTAGAAAATAAAATAAATACTCGTAAATAAATATCCATAGCAACTATATAAAATGGGCGAATAAAAAGTTACTTGTAAAATATAAATCTGGCATGTCGCCCCAGGTAGTGCTATAAATATACACTAGATAACCTAAGAATAAAGTTACTAAAAAACCTCAAACAGCTGTTAAATTTTAATTGTTAATCTACAAATTAATATAAAAACAGTTTATATTTAACGAAATAACATATTATAAAATAGCAGACTTTACATATTAGTAATGACGGTAAGAATAATTAGAATTAAAGTGATAAGAAAAGTCCGTATAGTTTTTCAGCGATTCCTCGACATATCACATCCTTGAGCAATATTGTTGAACTTCCATTCAATTGAATAACTTCAAGGGCCGTGCATGGCAATACTTCAAATTCTGATATAATTGCACATAAAAAGAATGTAAAATTGCAAAGTTTTTATTTAAATGTTAAAACGTGAAAATTTTCACTTGAATGTTTCTAACAAAAAGTGAACAAATACGAAAGTATCCATAGCAACAGAGCAATTGAAATCAACAAACATCCTTCACGTAATATATTTATAATTATTGTAACATCAAATTGTAATTATTTTATTTAAATATGTACATATGAAGAAAAAATATGTGTCATTCGAAGTAAAAGCGTCTTTGTGTGCCTCAATTGTCCGACTCGCTTCGCTCGTCGTGCAAACCACACAAAGTATCATTTTAACTCCTAATAATACAATATACAACTTTATAGACTCGCCTTATTTAATAGACTCGCTCGCTTTGTTCGCTCGTCCATAAACAGAGGCTCGTCCAATAAAGTTCTATATGATGTACTATTTACATAAATAGCTATTTCTGTTGGTTCTTTTGTCAAAAAATATTTAAAAATATTCGTTATTTCATTTTTTAATTTATGGATATTGATTAGGAATATTTATTTTTTTATTTGATTGTTGGTAACAGTGATTGACATTTACTTATTGTTCACGAACTAGTTAAAGGAGAAAGATTTTTAAGTTATTCATTAAAATTGAGAATGCTAAACTCAAAATTGAAATTTACAAAACCCAAATTTTGATTAGTGTACTTACCGAATTAAATGGAACAATGTTATAGTAAGCACCATATATAATATTATCTTCTGTGAAAACCGTAGGTTCTATTTCGGTATAATTCTCTGCATTTTTTGTATTTAATGCTACAATCGTAATAGTTTTCTTGATTCGGTACGGAGAATATAAATATAACATCCCTTCATATTTAACAAGCTGTTTTTCATTTTGAGAAATAAATTTAGGATAAGGAGTTATTACTTCGGTCCAAAATTCACTGACTTCTATAGCAGCTATTTTACCGGGAACTATAGAGTTATTTAACTCTATCTTCCAAAATTTCTTTCCATTTTGTCCCTGTACGTTTACGTCTGATATTTTTAAATCAAATTGAGGAACTACTGCCTATAATTTTCATTTTAGTAATTTCATGTGTGATAACCACTAAAAACTTACCCGTGCCGATAAATAAGCTGGATAATCTTCCTGTTTTGTGCAAAATAATATATAATTTACATCATCCATTCCATCATTCTTTATTATAATTCTATTTACTATTTTAGCGATTTGAGAACTTAGGTCTATTGACCGATGAACATTTTCCAAAGTAATCTTTTGATTTATCACTTCGAACTGGGTACACAAACTCCATTTCATTAAAAGCATACATATTAATATTATAATTAACATGTTTTACTCTTTACAAGAAAATATCACTAGTAACTTATAAAGAAATTGTAGTTTCACACTTGTGGACAATCAATCGACAGAATTTTGTTTTGTTCAAGGATGAAGCTAACTTCAGAGCAGTGAACATATGGCTGATCTTGTGGTGAGAAATTAGCAGCAGAAAGTAGGTGGTGTATCTAGTGGTTCATAGATGTCAGTGTTCAAATGTAATAAAAATTAAAATAAATTAGTTTTTCTATTTTGCATCTGTAACAAAGCTGTTAAGGCCCAAAGGGGTTTGTAATGGCTCTTTCAAATACTGTAATAGACTAGTATAATTTATTTTTATAAAGATGGTTGCTAAGAATTTCAAAATAATCAAATGTCAAATCTCGTTAAATAAACGAACACAAACGATTGTTAAGAATTTTATTTTTATGTAATTTTGGATTTAAAACTAAGAATACGAAGAAGACAAGAAATAGAGTAGTAAAATAGATGGTGTTGAAAAAATGAGGTTAGAGTTGTCAAATGAATTTTCAAATGTCACATTAATACCACCAACTGACAAAATTCCCTAAATTTTGACACTACTATTTTGTATTTTAAAAAAATCTGTTGTGGCCAGCACAAGACAATTCGCCATTTCCATATTAGGCTATATAAGTATTGTACTTACATATTTGACATTGCTGATACAAAAACACATATCTTCTTTATACATTTTTATATTTTTTAATTCATTCTATTCACTCTTATTCTTCTAATGTTCGAGATTCTTCCAATTCATTAATGAGATTGGCGGTATTTCTGAAGGGTATATGTAATATATGTATCTATAATTATTAATATTTAATTAATAATAAAATAAGACATATTAAATATACTTCCCAGAAAAAGTCTTCAGTAATATCTCGGGCTTTTTGACACTCACTGTCAATTACAATCATTCTAATTTTTCCACTTGTTTTCCATGGGCTGAGAGATTCATTTACAACTTATTATTTTATATATTTAAATAAATATATCATCACGGCATATTATCCATTTCTGGGTGTGCCAGTATCTACAACACATGTAGACATCGGTAATGGTGACGATATATTTTACCGTGTGGGCGCTTACCAGGCGTCACCTCACGGGCACTCATAGCTGGTGTGGAGAGTACACCACAAGGGTCTCTTTTATATATTTATATATCTCTATCTTTAACTCCATAGAAGATATAATAATTTCAAATGTATCGGATAGAGATATTTATATTTTTTAATTATAGTAATAACAGAATGTTTAAAAGAATTTTTTAAAGCAACTATTACTTCCGGTTGTCCAATTATTACCAAAATCTAATCAACTCTTCCCAGGAATTTCAGATTGAGGAAACTGCAGTTAAATATTTCTTAAGTCTTATAATATTTGAGAAACCGTGTTTCCAAAAAAAATGTTATAATCGGATTAAAACTTAAAACGTGCTTATCCACTAAAATCTGGATATGCGATTTTTAGCATGATTCCAATACCTCTCTTAGCGACAGATAAAAATTAACATTGTATTCCCCATATAACAGATATCAAGTAAACACTGGGTATACAATGTAATATTACATATATGCAGACAAGAAATATTACATACTCGTAAGTGTATTTTATTTATAGAACATATTCTTCTATTTTATTATCACTTTTTAAATAGTTAATATTTAATCAATGATAACAATAACAAAGAATACTTGTCTATGGTTTTATTTTTCTAATGGATGTTACTGTAACCATCAACAGTTACCAACATTATAAATGACACAATTACCAGAAAAACAGTTTACATTTTAGTAACAACATTATTTTCTGACAAACGATTCGTCATTGTTCATTTTCAAAGTATAAAAATAATATTTTTTTGTTTATCTTTGACAGAAGTGAGTGTACACTGCTTGGTGTAATGTTTACTTTGATAAATTGTGTTTAGTATTTGTTCAAGTCTGAAACTAATGAGATAATATAAACATCAAAAATGTCTAGAAAAGAAATTATTAAATTGGACAGTTTAGAAATTCGAGAAGAATATAAAGCAAAAGCACGAAGTAAGTAACAAAACTATTTAATGCTTTAGTGTTTTCGTAATATGTCAAAAATTAGTGTTCAAAAATAACTGTTTCAATTGGAGATACTTGAAAAATACTTAAAATACTTTTATTTTTTACATTGCCCATAGAACAATAATCTAGAGCATTCCAATCATTCCAAATTTTATTAGCTGTCAGGCCCCTAATCTGATATAACCTATTTGTATTTATTGTCAAAATGACATGTCAAATAGTATTTCCGCTTTCACTCAGTGTTGTGTAAACTGTGAATAAAAAATCCCTAGAATTGTATTGCCAACTGTAACATATCTTTTCGATAACTCTGTATTTGAACTGCAGATATTTTTTAAGTCAATATTGGGGCCTATTTTGTAACTCAGTGTAAAATGAGTAAAAAAAGCTTAATCAACATGGGTCCGATCTTTAATTGTTTCTTGTTTCCGAGATATAAGGCAGTGAAAAATGATTTTTTTCGGTGTTTACTTCTGCTATCTCGAAAACTGTAAGAGTTTCGATTTTGATTAAATGAGACTTTTTGTTTACTTTTCAGAGGTCATCTTACATGTGTTTTTGTTTTAAAAAAAATCTGTTGTGGCCAGCACAAAACCTCTCGCCATTTCCATATTAGGCTATATAAATATTGTATTGCACTTCGCTTTCGAACCGTCGTTTTATAACAAAAAATTACAGAACTTTACCCAAATATTGTTTTTTATTGTATTTAACATGTCTTCTGCACACAGATAATTCTAATTATATCTATTTTTCATTGTATGAGGAAGTTCCTAAATGTGAGAGATTCTTCTAATTCATTAACCAGATTGGCGGTATTTCTGATGGATATATCCATTTTACCTATAATTTTAAATATTTAATTAATAAAACAATAAGAAAGATTAAATATACTTCCCAGAAAAAGCTATCAGAATGTCACTAAAACTGTTGATATTTGACACTGATATGTGTCATTTACAAACTGTGTTATAAACATTGGAATTTGTCAACTGGTTTCCTTAGTGCCTCAGCCTCTGCGATTAGATTACTCTATGTATTATAGTGTCTTTATCTCTAAATCTATACAAGATATAATAAAAAAATTAAATGTATGAAATGGAAAATTTTATGTTCTTCAATATTTAAGAACAAAAATTTCCAAAAAATTATATTTAGAAGAATTTTTCTAAGAAACTATTACTTCCGGTTGTTCAATTGTTACCAAAACCTTTTCAGCTTTTCCCAGGAATGTCAGATTGAGGAAACTGCAGTTAAATATTTTTTAAGTATTATAGTTTTTGAGGAATCGTCCCTCCAACATCCTTACATACATACACACACAAATACACACATCCACACACACACACAGACATCATTTTAAAAATGTTATAATCGGATTCTAGGGACCTTAAATTGTGCTTATTCAATAAAATCTGGATATGCGAATTTTAGCATGAATCCAATACCTCTCTTAGCGAGAGGTAAAAAATCAAATAATTGTACTAAGACAAAAGTTGTGACACCCTTGGCCAATATTTAGTTTTCAAATAACTTCGTAACTATTAGAAAGTGAAAAAAATGTTTCATGTAATATGTTATGGGTTTTTTTTTATAGTCTATTTACTGGCATAGACAAAATTTTGTTCGACCACTATCTTAGTCTGTTTTTCTTCGATTCTAATACAAAATGACCTCTTTCTCGAAAACAGTTGAAGATCGGACCCATGTTGATTAAACTGTTTTTACTCATTTTGGTCAGTACTATATGCCCTCATAATTTGAGACACTTATTTTTTAACACCCTGAATACCAAAGGTCCAAAACTGTATGCTTGCCATACTGAGTATTTTAAATCTACTCTGATTTTCAGATTAGTATTTGGACCTCTGGCATGGTTGACATGTTGAGTAATCCAAAACTGATCTGATCTTAGATGTAAGTTTACTGATGATGGCAACTTACTTACCAAAATATGTATCTAGTTTCAGCATTTTTAGTTAAAGTTTAGGGATTTTTTAAACTATTATTTACTTTTTCAGTTAGAGACATTTTGAAGAAATTTTGTTCGTGTACTTTGCTATCATGTATCCAAAGCGTGATCCCAATAACAAAATGGCTGCCGGAATACCAATGCAAAGAGAATTTAGTAAAGGATTTGATAGCTGGGGTGACTATAGGTATCTTTCACATTCCACAAGGCATGGCGTATGGTCTTTTGGGAAACTTAGATCCTATAGTTGGTATTTACATGGCATTCTTTCCTGGACTTGTGTATATTGTGTTCGGAACATCTAGGCATAACAGCATAGGTTAGTAATAATGAAAAGGAATTGTTTAGGGACACGTCAGTAGGTAATGTGTACCTAATATGAAAGGTAGGTACAAGTTATAGTGTTGCCAGATGTATTTGTCCCTAAAATTTCCTAAGAACTGGTTTTGTTGAGAAATATTGATTTTGTTTTCGTAAATAGTCATCAAAATGAATTTTTTGAGACCCAAAAAAATATATTACTGTACAAACATTAAGTTCGCGTCTACACCCATATTACAATTCGTTCCTAAATAAGAATGAAGTATTTTTAAAATTTTATTATTCAATATCTTCAAAAATATCGCATTCAAATATTAATACATATACAGGATGTCTCATAACTCGCGCCCCAGAGCGAATGAGGAAACACGAGACTGCACTCGGATGTGTAATTTCGAAAAAAAAAAAATCTGGCTTAAAAGATATTAGAGAAAAGACGTCTTAAAATTGACCAATCAGAGACCTACACCTTTAACGTGTGTTTGCCGTAATTTTACGTTACTATGGTTTTATACAAATCAAATCTTCTTTAAAATGTGTGGGCGACTGTAGTTTTCGAAAAATGTCAGTGTCAAATTAAATTTGACAAGGTGAATAAAAAAAGGCAAATTCTTACCATGTATTCAGCCGCTGATTACTTAGAAATGATAATAATTTTCGGAGAATGTGGACAATAATATTTTCGTTTAACACATTTTACACAGCAGCTACAACATGTTGCACTGTACGATATAAATGATGATCTCGGATAACACCTTCGCTAACCTAAATTTGTTGACAGTGAAAAGTCAACTCTAAAGTGTCAAAATTACAGTAAGTCAAACAAATTTTGTAACTCACTAGTAGCAGTAGATTTTTAAAACCTTGCAACCAGTTTTATTTTGTAATATATTCACACCTGAAGATATCCTTCCGGGATTGGTGGATTAAAAAGTCTTGTAAAGAAGAGGAATGCGAAAGAATTATAATCGTCGAACATACACATACACACACACACACACACACACACACACACACACACACACACACACACACACACACACACACACACACACACGTACATACAGACATCGCCATAAAACTACTAAAATCATATTTTAGGGCCCTAAACCTTCCTTATTTATTAAAAACACCACCGATTTTTTTGGCCAAAGACAATACCTACCTTACCTAAAGGTGACGGAAAGTAAAAAATGAAATAGTTATTGATGAGATTTATTTCAGGTACCTTCGCAGTGATATGTTTAATGGCAGGAAAACCTATTATAGAATTTAGTAATGAACAGTCAGAATTTCATTTTTTAAATGATGAACTTACAACTACAACAGAAGAACCTGAAGAAGTAAAAATTGTGACCAGGTTTCAAGTAGCAGTGGCTTTATCATTTACGGTGGCCATGTTTCATGTAAGTTACAAACAGCAAATATACAGGGTGTATCAAGATAATGGAACAGTGCCATTTATTCGTGTATGTGAAAAGATACAGAAAAAAGTGATTAGGATATTTTGTAAGGGATAGAGGGGGACACATTTCAACATAAACTTTATTATCATAAATCCAGTGGTACTCAAACTATAGGGCAATATTATATTTTTTTAAATGGCATTATATATATTTTATTAACTCATTAAATAGAGGATTTTGTTCTGAATTCAACGATATATTAATATCATACCCTTACATTGCGAAAAATTTGATAAAAATTAATTCAAAGTTAGTATTTCATTTCTACTGTATCTAAGTAATCTGAGCAAACATTCAAGCAATAAAACAAAAAATTTATTTTGAAAGTAGAATTTATTGCCAAAATCGTAGCTTACTTGCATGTAATAGAACTAAAATAAATTTTATTTTGTTTTATTGATTGAATGTTTGCTCAGATTACTTGGATAAAGTAGAAATGAAATACTAACTTTGAATTAATTTTTATCAAATTTTTCGCAATGTAAGGGTATGATATTATTATATCGTTGAATTCAGAACAAAATTCTCTATTTAATGAGTTTATAAAATATATATAATGCCATTTAAAAAAATATAATATTGCCCTATAGTTTGAGTACCACTGGATTTAAGATAATAAGGTTTATGCTAAAATGTGTCCCCCTCTATGCCTTACAAAATATCTTAATCACTTTTTTCTGTATCTTTTCACATATACGAATAAAATGTACTGTTCCATTATCTTGATACACCCTGTATATACTCTAATAATCTTCTATATCTATGCGTTTCAACTTCAATTTCAGAAACATTAAATTCGTTTTCAAAAAATGTAAATTTAATTTTAGAAAAGTAACGTCAATTTCAAATTGAATTTTAGAAATACTAAATTCAGCTTCATAATATACGAGGGTCACGCCAAAATTATTGAGATACAGAAATATTATATGAAGGAGAAGCATGTAGTTTTACTGGTGTTCAAAGTAGTCCCCCCCCCCCTGCTTCAATACACTTTTGTAATCGAATTTTCCAGAGATGGAAAGCTTTGAGCCATTCATTTTCTGGAATCGTATTAAAATACTCCATTATGGTGTTGTTAATCTCTTCTTCTGACGTAAAATGACGACCACGTAAATGTTTTTTCAAATTAAAAAATAGCCAGAAGTCACACATTGCAAGATCAGGAGAATACGTTGGATGCTCAATGACTTTAATACCATTTTCTTTCAAAAAATTAACAGTTGTCGCTGCGGTATGGGAGGACGCATTATCATGGTGAAGCATTAAACCCTTAATTTTCACACTGGGAAGAACTTCAGGTAGACATTTTTGTGTGTACCAATTGGCAGTAACAGTCTTCTGTCCCTCTAACCTAATTGCTTGTACAAGACCTGTACTTCTGAAAAATGCAGCGTACATAACTTTTTTAAGTGCACGTTGTTTTTTCACGGTAACTGATGTTGGGTCATCTTCAAACACCCATACCCTACTTTCTTGACGCGTTGGAACATCATAAAAGGGTATGTAAGTTTCATCGCCAGTTACAGTTTTAGAAAGAATACTATGACCGCCATTATTTAACAATTTTAAAGTGGCGCGACTAATTGTAACACGCTTGGCTTTTTGTTCTTCCGTTAAGTTGTGTGGCACCCAACGAGAAACAATTTTTCTAACACGAAGTTCTTCATGCAAAATTTTTGCTATTGCTGCGGATCCAATGCAAAGGGCATCTTCAATCGTTTGATAGGTGACACGATTGTCATCCTTTATCATTTGTCTAATGGCAGCTACATTTTCTGGCACTACCGCTGTACAAGGTCTCTCATCACGCAAGAAATTACGGCCTCTTTTGAATTCTGAAAACCAGCGAAATATACTTGCTCAAGATGGAGCTTCAGCTCCAAATGCCAATCGTAGACGTTCCTCGCACTGTTCTTCACGTAATCCAATTTTAAAGTCGTAGTAAATCATAGCGCGATAATGCTCTCTTCCTAACTTCATGTTGCAGTTTATTTCCACATCGAATTCCACCACAATAAATCACTTCAACCAGATGTTATTATTGGACAGATATTTTAAATAAATTGTAGTTTGACATTTGTGCACTAAAAATTTTCCAAAGCCATCTGTTTCTCAGCATCTCAATAATTTTGGAGTGACCCTCGTATGTATATAGAATTACTTTTCAGATATCAATGTATTTGTTGCGATTAGGAATCCTATGTAGACTTCTTTCTGACACATTCATCAGTGCTTTTGTTATGGGATGTGCCATCCACGTCCTAATGTCACAAATGAAAGAACTTTTTGGTTTCAAAATGCCAAGAAGGAGAGGTTACTTTCAAAATGGTTTCGTAAGTATGTATATACATATGTATATATACATATTCCCCATTATTATATAATTTTTAGGTGGCCTACGATACAGTTACAAGTATGCCACAAGCAAATGTGGTGACAGTTATTATATCAGCAATATCAGTTACTATTTTGGTACTACATACCTTATTTTTAAAGGTAAGGTCATCATTTTGAAAGCTGCTTTCTGAATATTAACAATCAATAGTTATTTAAGGACAAGAGAGGCAAATAATATTTATTTTTCCACTTCCTATTATTTATTTCTTACCTGTTTATTTTTACTGCCAGAAATAGTATGGAATACCGTTAAAAACTGATATACCGAGAGTTTTTTTTTATCAGTGAACATAGGCGTATGTCATTACCATAGTTACATTTAAAATGATTGACAGCAATACATTATCGCGTTTTTTTTTAAACTGGACATAGGACGTGACATTTAGTATATCTGTCAATGTCATCAAATTGTCATACTTAAAAATGTATACAGTTAAAGAAAAGTTTAAATTGTAAATTGGAGTAATTATAACGAGTCTACAACAAGTTTCTGACTTATGTGCATTAACTTTTAATAAGCGACCCAGTCCAAAAACTATAAGAAAAATTTACAATGACTACAGAACTAAAGATGCGTCAATAAACAGCACAAGAAGAAAATCAGACCAAGTACTGTAGTTAATAGAAAGAAACAAGAAATTATGCAATTAATTGAAAGTGACAACACCCTGTCAACAATTTTTTTTTCTGAAATTAAGAATACTAGTATACAAGGTTTTAAGACAAGAACATTTTAAGAGTTTTAAATATCAAAATCGCCAAGAGTTATTACACAACGATATAGAACGAAGAAATATCTTTTGCGAAGATATGATGAACAAAATTAATAGTGGGGAAATGTTACTGGTTCAAATTTTATTTACAGATGAAGCGACATTTTATATTAATCGGGAAGTAAATTCACAAATTGGAGTCGTCAAAATTTTCACTTATATCTGCAGCAGGTATTCCCCAACGCTGGATAGGACGTGGTGGAGAAGTGGAGTGGCCTGCAATGCCACCAGATCTTGCACCAAACGATTTTTTTTTCTTTGGGGCCATTTAAAAAATTGTTTTTACAATGGTGACAAAATAAATATTGATCAATTAAAAAATAGGGATAAAATATAATTTATATTAATTATTTTTTGCCTTAGGCTTATGTCAGAGTATAGAATTGTACCATACAATTTGAATTTTTTCTTCAACTGTATACATTTTGAAATATGGCAATTTGATGACATTGACAGATATACTAAATGTCACGTCCTATGTCCAGTTTAAAAAAAAACGCGATAATACATTGCTGTCAATCATTTTAAATGTAACTATGGTAATGACATATGCCCATGTTCACTGATAAAAAAAAACCCTCGGTATAATATCTAACGAGGGTTGTACAATATTTATTGTCCCTAACTTAGTAGGCTTTGAAATATTGACTTCATAACAACAGCAATTGTTTATTGTTCATCTGTAAAACGAAGTTTTATAAAAGGCATCGACCTTTAAACTAATGGACCAAGTGTCTCCTATTCTTTTGTTGTTAGAATAATGCTCCAACATAAAAGGATAGAAATATATATTCTGTCCTTCAACAATACGGAAGTTCTCAGTTAAAGTATACTGCGCATACGTTCGTACTCATTGTACATCTTTTTCAGCCATATGTAAACCTCTATACATCGCTCTCTATCACTAAATAGTTGTCAAACTCTACATTTGACGTTTCGTGACTGTTTGTGTATTATTTACTTTTTTTTGGAGAACATTTATAATTATTTCTGTCAACACATACGTATATGTGTTGTGAGGTGTGTATGCGACAAAATAATGGGGAAACGGTGTATTTCGTGCAATCAGCAGTACGTACGCGGTTCAGCTGTGTCATTTCATATGTGAGTTCTTATTAATTATTACTTGTTCCCTATAATATAATACGTATATAATATATTGTATTAAAAATATATAATAAAACTAATTATACACAAAAAAATTAAATCTATACTCAGCGATTATGCACCAAGTATAACAAGTTAGGGACAAATAAATCTTTTTATTTTGCCGCGTTTTCTTAACTTCCGTACTGTTGAAGGATAGAGATACTGTGTCTGCACCGTTATGGCGGGACAAGCGTTTTGCTCGTACGCTGCGTCTATTAGTTTAAAGGTCGATGATAAAAGGTGTTACTAAGTTAGAACATAAGTGAAATAAGTGTCTTCAAGTACATGGTGATTATGTTGAAAATAAATTTGTTTTATGTATTAGGGACAATAAATATTGTACAAACGTCGTATTTCACACAAGTAGAAATTATGTAATTGTTGGTATTTCACAAAATAGGGAGTTGCTTAGGAATGTAAGGGAGTTACATACATCTCGTCGATACCCTGACGGTAAAACAAACATACTTCCTCATAAACAACGTCCTAAATCCTAATAGCTTAATTACTAAATCGGGAGTGAAAAAACAGCATTTACTTTGAAATAACTAAACGAAATTTATATTATTTTAGCCATTTGTTGCCAAGCGATGTAGAATTCCAATACCTATAGAACTTATAGTAGTGACCATAGGGACAATATTCTCCCATTTCTTTGACTTTGATAGTCGATATGGCATTACCATAGTAGGAAATATTCCTAGCGGGTAAGTATAATTTTATTGTTATTACTCAGCAGTGACTTCTAGATAAGCGAGTAGAAGGTGAGTGTTGTAAATCATTCGAATCAGTAATAGCCATGTGAGTAGAATACTATACTTTTTCTACGACTATTCAATATGAATTTGAACTTGACTGTCTGGATAGGTATAATTAAAAAATTCATTATTATTATTAATGTTTGTATATTTAAAAGTTTATAATTTATAATTATTAGCTTTGATGTGCGATTTCTTTGCTCCTTAACCTTCAGATTTTGTTTAAAAAATGAGCGACGCAGTTTTGAATAATTGTCTATATTTACGAGGTCTGTCCGACAAGTATCTGACCTTCCTTTATATTTCCCCGCTGCTGTTATTCTGCGTCATCTGGCTGGTGGCATCCTTCGAAGTAGTCCCCATTTGATTGAAGAATACGCTTCCAACGACCTTTCTACTTTTGGAAGCAGTCTTGGAACTCGTTTTTTGGTATTGCCTTTAGAGCATTCGTCGTATTAGTTTCGACTGTTTCTTTGTCGTCGAATCGGTGTCCTTTGAGCGACATTTTTAATCTTGGGAACAGCCAAAAGTCGATCATTATTGACCATTTCCAAATTGTCTTGAGCGATTTCAAGGCGAAGGTTTTTCTGCTCCACCGTTAGCAATTTCGGAATGAATTTCGCACACACACGAACCATTTGCAAATTTTCAGTAAAAACACTAGTTTTCGATATTCCCAGATCATATTCTAGTTCTCGCACAGTCAATCGACGACCTTCATTGATCACAAGTTGCACACGTTCGATATTTTTGTCATCGAAGGCCGCCCAGAACGTGGGTTACTATCAACAGATGTGCGGCCATCTTTGAACCATTTATACCAGTCTTTTATTTGTGTTTTGCTCATACACTCGTTCTTAAATGCCGTCTTCATCATTTCGATGGTCTCCACACAACTCTTTTCGAGTTTTAAGCAAAATTTAATGCAAATTCGTTGTTCCGATCTTTCCGTCATTATTTACAATAGCAAAATGCTACAAACGTAAAAAACACTTTGTAAACAAACGCATGCTGCACGTAAACTAAGGCGATCCGACCAAAACTGCGGCATATAGGGAATTCGTGAAGCTTTACAGTTGACACTCGTACCCGGCAGAGGGCGTTAAAATTGTCAGGCGCGAAGATATGAAGGAAGGTCGGATACTTTTCGGACAGACCTCGTATTGTACTTACAGGATGGCGCGCTTAAGGCAATCCACCCTTAATAACTTTGAAACGCATTAATATTTTTTTTATTCACTAATCACATCACCACCACTCTCAACTTTTAAATTTTAAATGGCAATATACCCTTTGTGACATATCAAATGAAAGCTCTTGAAAAATGTTATACAGGCATGTTAATAAATTGATATTTGATAAACCGTTTTATTTTATAGGTTACCTGCCCCAAAAGTACCAGAATTTTCCCTTATGAAAGATCTCATAATCGACGGATTGTCAATTGCTATTACGTCATACGCAATTACTGCTTCATTGGCAATAACTTTTGCTCAGAAACAATCATACGAAATTGATCTCAACCAGGAATTACTGGCGTTGGTAAAGAAATATATTAAGTGTAACCAAATCATAATATAGTAATACGTTTTAGGGTCTTTGCAATTTATGTGGGTCATTCTTCACATGCATGCCTATTTCTGCGGCCTTAGCCAGGTCTTCGGTTCAATATATGGCTGGTGCAATGACCCAGATTACATCGTTAATCAGCTGTGTAGTTCTTTTGTTTGTGCTGTTGTGGATTGGACCCCTTTTTTATTCGCTACCAAGGGTAATTATTGAATAAACAAGATACTTTGATAAAAAATTTAAATGTAGCCAGCTGTTTCATACAAGCATTTTATTAAGGGGCTAGTCTACCTAGAGCAAAAGTTCGATTTCAGAATTGTCTTAACTGAAGTGTGAAGGGACGAGGGGAAATGTTTGGCTTGTCGCATGTACGTATGCTGTTAATATGCTACAATAATTTCTACCCGTACCACCAACCGTCTGATCACAGATTATCTATACTACCAACGAGTTATAAGTAAATATAGAGTGGCGGATGAGCGCTGCTGGCCGTAGACACTTGGACGCCATGTCTACTATAACCTGCCAGGCAGGTTGCAGCCTACCAGTAATATTTCTCAATTATTTTTAACGAAATAATTTACCTTTTATGTTAGAATTATAAATATAAATAATGCAATTTGTGGCGAAAAGTTTTATTCTAACATATATCATATTTCTAAATAAATTAATACATATTTAGTTTCACAGATATATAACATGGATGATGTGAAACTATTGATAAATTAATATAATTTAAGAATTTTTACTGTGAATCCTTATTTTGTTATAATATTTTACGGTAATAAATAACAAATAATATGAAAAATGTAACTGCATTAATACAATATATTGAAAAAGTAGCAAGCTAGGTAGATAGATATATAAAAACGAAAATAGTGAAAATTAAATTATATATTTTATTATGACAATAGTAACGTATATAAAAAATATAACATATAAAATACAATAACAAAAACATATTCTTTAAATAAAATAAACAAAATTGTGAAAATAATCACTACATATATGAAATAGAAAATAATGTTTTTATTGACCTTTAAATATGATTGTTTTGGTCAAAAATTGTCGAATGTTAGTTCCTTGAATATCTGC
This sequence comes from Ophonus ardosiacus, assembly GCA_943142095.1. Lineage (NCBI taxonomy): Eukaryota > Metazoa > Arthropoda > Insecta > Coleoptera > Carabidae > Ophonus > Ophonus ardosiacus. The sequence continues at coordinate 42,645,564 of OW964835.1, forward strand.
AGAAACAGTCCTACTATTTACACAAAAAATTGATTACCTATAATAATTGTTCTTGTATTTATTTTAATTACTACAGAAATTTTTGTTTCAATAAAGAAAATTTGGTTGTAATAATAAATATCAGTAATTACATAAAAATAAATTGATTATATTCGTTGTTGGATTTAGGCGAGAAACTATTATCAGACTACAGGCGGTAAAATCGTAAATCCGTCGCTAATTAAAACTTTGAGTTAAAATTTTTGAATATAAAATTTACCTGTGAAACGACTTGCAACTATTTCTAATTTGTCTGTTTCCACACTGAGGAACAACACACTTTGCGGGCATTTTTAATAAATAGTGCAATAAGCGCTGAGAAAAACAACGTATAGCGTCTGAGCTGAGCGCTCAGTTATAGTAATGGCCGCCGACCTAAGCATTCAACTGTGTACGGGTAAAGTACGCGTTCAGCATGCGATGCGCCACTCTATATTTACTTATAGCTAGTTGGGCGAGAATTATTGTGCTGGCCACAACAGAATTTTTCACTTGAAATGTCCTATCCATCTACTCATTATAAATTATCTAACATGTAATCCTGTGCATTTATTTCAGAGTATCCTCGCAAGTGTGATTGTAGTGGCGCTGAAAGGAATGCTTGGAGAAGTTAGGAAACTTGTAAAGTTGTGGAAGCTTTCTAAATATGAGGCTTTTCTGTGGATAGTATCCTTCCTGGTTGTTGCGTTCGTGGATATTATCATAGGTCTTTTAACTGGAATCGTCCTGTCTATATTGTTGATCTGTGTTCATAGTTCTAAGCCTACTACCTGTTTGCTGGGTGTACTGCCCAACACCGAGGTATATCTAGATGCCGAGAGATATAAACAGGTAAGTTTTTAGATATTTCGCGCTAGACTAAGTTGCCGATATACGTAGTCAGGTCATAAGTTCTGTCCCAATATTAAAGTAAGACTAGATAAACAAATGAGATCAAGACACAAATTTTATTAGAATATGAAACTCCAATATACTATGAACAGCTACATTTTACTTGAAATGACCTCCGCGTGCTTGTACACAGGCTTTTAATCTTCGAGTCCAGTCATCTATGACAGTACGCACCATATTCTTATCAATATTGGCCACTGCTTTTACCAAAGACGCCTTTAACTGCTCGAAATTTCTGTGGCTTGAAGAACAGACTTTTTCCTCTAAATAAGACCAGATTTTATAGTCCAAGGGATTTAGGTCTGGACTTGATGAGGGTCAATCGTCAGGTCGAATAAAGTCTATATTTTGGCGATAAAACCATTCTTGCGAAGACTTTGCTTTGTGAGCTGGCGCTGAGTCCTGTTAGAAAACCCAGTGCTCATTTTTAAACATAGTGGTACTCAGAGACTTTACAATTCTCTCTAAAATGTCTTCTTGATACACTTTATCTCCAGTTTTGACACCTTTTTCACAAAAATGAACTTGTGTGGCCCCCAGATATGAAACACCCAACCAGCTGGGTATCTGTCAAATATGGGGACATGGTTTAACTACAGATTCCTTAGGCTAAAATAAGACGATTTAACTAAACTTGCTTCTACCGGAAAGTGTACCATTTAGCCAGAATTCTGCTTCAAAGTTCTTCGACAAAAAATTAATTTTGCTTATAATTACAGAACGCTTTATTCGATATGAATGCAATTTGGTATGACAGCTCATATGGTTATAAGTTATCTTTTAAGATGATACTTGTTATTATTAGTGAACCAAATCGAATAAAGCGTTCTGTAATTATAAGCAAATTTTTTTTTTTTTCGAAGAACTTTGAAGCAGAATTCTGGTTAAATGGTGCACTTTCCGGTAGAAGCAAATTTAGTTAAATCGTCTTATTTTAGCCTCAGGAATCTGTGGTTAAGCAAAGTCCCCCTATTTAAGAGACACCTGTATATCAACATACTTGATTAAATAACTTTTTTAACCAGTTTGTTGTTAAAAATTAACCACGGAGTTACAGAATAGGCGCGTACCTATATTCGTTAAAAGTTGGTATTATTTTGGTAAAATGCCAACTTATAAGAATTTTTAACACACTAATTAGCTGGCTAGAATAATGCCATTCTAATTTCGAATCAGAGAAAATGTTTATTATTACGACTTTCTTTCTTGACAGGTGGCAGAAATACCAGGAATAAAAATTTACCATTTTGTCGCTGGAATAAACTTTATTACAAAATCCATGTATTCGTCGGAATTATATAAGAAACTCAATTTCAATCCAAAAAAATACTATCAAAATCAGAACAATCCTAAGAAGGCGAATACTTCAGAAAATGAAACACTTCTATTTAAAACTTTGATTCTAGATCTATCTGCAGTGACGTATATAGACCCAGTGGGAGTCACTAAACTCGTAGCCATCTATCATGATTTTGCAAAAGTAAATATTCAAGTATATTTGGCTGGAGCTTCAGGTAAGATTCTATACGTTTTATTTTTTACTTCAAACTGATGTATAGGTATACGAGGTCTGTCCGAAAAGAACCCGACCTTCCTTCATATCTTCGCGCCTGACAATTTTAGCTCCCTCTTCCGGGTACGAGTGTCAACAGTAAAGCTTCACGAATTCCCTAGATGCCGCAGCTTTGGTCGGATCGCCTTAGTTTACGTGCAGCATACGTTTGTTTACAAAGTGTTTTTTACGTTTGTCGTATTTTGCTATTGTAAAAAATGACGGAAAGATCGGAACAACGAATTTGCATTAAATTTTGTTTAAAACTCGAAAAGAGTTGTATGGAGACCATCGAAATGATGAAGACAGCATTTGGGGACGAGTGTATGAGCAAAACACAAATAAAAGACTGGTATAAACGGTTCAAAGATGGCCGCACAACTGTTGATAGTAACCCACGTTCTGGGCGGCCTTCGACGACAAAAATATCGAACGTGTGCAACTTGTGATCAATGAAGATCATCGATTGACTGTGCGAGAACTAGAATATGATCTGGGAATACCGAAAACTAGTGTTTGGAAGATTTTAATTGAAAATTTGCAAATGGTTCGTGTGTGCGAAATTCATTTCGAAATTGCTAACGGTGGAGCAGAAAAACCATCGCCTTGAAATCGCTCAGGGCAATTTGGAAATGGTCAATAATGATGAAAATCTCCCATCGACTTTTGGCTGTTCCCAAAATTAAAAATGTTGCTCAGAGGACACCGATTCGACGACAAAGAAACAGTCGAAACTAATACGACGAATTCTCTAAAGGCAATACTAAAATCGAGTCTCAAGACTGCTTCCAAAAGTAGAAAGGCCGTTGTAAGCGTATTCTTCAATCAAATAGGGACTACTTCGAAGGATGCCACCTGCCCGATGACGCAGAATAACAGCAGCGGGGAAATATAAAGGAAGGTCGGATACTTTTCGGACAGACCTCGTATTTCCTTGGATATGAACCATTAAAGTTATTGTTTTATAAACAATTTTATTTCACTAGCGGTTTTAAAGTGCCAAATGTCAACCAAAATTGTTAGGAATAAATTTAAATATTCAATGTATACCCGCCATTTCGCCACAAGAAGAATAAGAATGTTACAATATTGCAATAACGTATGTCTTTGATTGTTGGAATAAAATATTGTATGTCATATTGAGATGTTAACCTCTACAAAAAAAAGTTTCCGTATATTTCAAAGTTATTATAAACAATTCAACCCATAGCAACCTCAGATCACTACGGCAACGCATAAAAAAAATTACACTCAGCATTCTTACATTCAAATCAGAGAAATTTATTAGGGCGAATTTGAATAAACAGTTGTATTACACTCGCGGTTAAAATGAATGTTTAACCCGCGGGATTAAAATGCTCTCGCGCTTAAACGTACCACTTATTAAACATTCATTTAATCAGCATGTCTAATAAATAACTATTGCTGAACATAAAATACTGAACAACAAATAAAATATTGAAATTGAATAAAATAATGAAAGTTTAAATACTTGCCATATTTTAATAAGTTGTGTTTTTTACAGGTAGCGTATATGACAGTATAGTAACATGCGACTACTATGAAAATAAATCTAACACTTTTATTATATTTTCTTCAGTGCATGATGCAGTACTTTACGCAAAACAAAGTACTACATAAGACATAACAGCGACTATTTGTTAAATATAATATTATGTATGTTACGAATGTAATGTTTAATATTAAATAAAAATTATGAGAAAGCTATATTTTTTCGTTAATCAAATAATTACTCATTTTTACCTCTCGCTAAGAGAGGTATTGGAATCATGCTAAAATTCGCATATCCAGATTTTAGTGGATAAGCACGTTTTAAGGTCCCTTGAATCCGATTTTAACATTTCTATAATGATGTGTGTGTGTGTGTGTGTGTGTGTGTGTGTGTGTGTGTGTATAAGACTAAAGACTAATTTAACTACGTATTTCTTAATCTGACAGTAATGGGAAGAACTGAAAAGGTTTTGGTAACAATTGGATAACCGGAAGTAGTAGTTTCTTAAAAAAAACTTTTAAATATTATTTTTTTGGAAATTTATGTTATTACAAATAATAAAGAATATAAAATTCTCTATCCAATACATTGAACATTTTTATTATATCTTCTATAGATTTAGAGATAGAAAAGTATTATAAATATATAAAGCAAGTTGAAAAAATAACAAATTTGTAATTTGTAATTTTATGGGGTCCCGTGGCCGCGTGCCTGAGTGTCTGGTCGCGAACCTGGGGGAACCGGGTTCGATCCCAACAGACGCCAAATATTTTAAAGGGCACAAAAGTGACCCCTGTGGTGCACTCTCCACAACGGCTATGAGTGCCCGTGAGGTGACGCCTGGTAAGCCATATATTTTTTATTATCTTATAGGAAAGTTTTTTTTTCTCTTTCCAATAAGGTAATCTTGTTTATATACAATTTTTTCAAATAAACGAGTTATTTACGGTTAAAAATTAAAATTTTGTAAACTATTTTATTTGTTTTTTAGTCAAGTAAGCCATGGAAACAATTGATTCTTTGTTTATTTGACGTTTAATAATTTCTCCCGTAAAGTTCTCTGTGTTTAATAATGTTTAATAACTTTACAAATGAAGAAAAGTTATATCTAGACATTACGTAGAACGGTCGGCTCTCTTTCCAAAAAAGTTTAAATGTGCGAAAGAAATAATGGCTTTCAATTTGAATATTTTCTTTGTTTTGTTATTACTGTAAAATAAATTAATAAAATAATAATTTTATAAAAGACAATTGTTTCCATAGTTTACTTGACCTAAACTAAAAGATAATTTTTATCTTTAAATGTAAATAACTCGTTTATTTGAAAAAATTGTACATAAACAACCTTATTGGAAAGAGAAAAAAATACTCTTTCCAATAAGATAATAAAAAATATATATTATGTCCCAAATTTTGGGAACCGCTGTCACAATTTTTATTTTGTCTAAATGACCAATTTTCTAATATAAAATGGCACAATTTTGCTTATTTAACCAACCTCGTATCTCTTCAAATAAAAAAGTTACCAATAGTGAGCAAGCTTATTGAGACACCCTGTATTACTTATATCCATCGAAAATACCGTCAATCTCGTCAATGAATTTGAAGAATCTCGAACATTTAGAAGAGTAGGAGGAAACTTATTTTAAAGAATAAATTAAAAAAATTAAAAATATATTAATAATAAATGTAAGTAGAATTTTTATGAATGTACCAGAAATATTAAAACAATATGTACTTATATAGGCTAGTATAGAAATGGCAAGAGGTCTTGTGCTGGCCACAACAGATTTTTTTAAATAGAACCCTATGTAAATAGATAGCATATTTTTTTAGTGTTTTCGGCGTAGAGTTTAACAAATATTTCGAGAAAAATGGTTGGTATTAAAATTTAGATGTAATCTTATTTCTAACGAAAATACAAAATGGAGATATAGAGTTTATATATGGGGTCCCGTGGCCGCGTGCCTGAGTGTCTGGTCGCGAACCTGGGGGAACCGGGTTCGATCCCGACTGACGCCAAATATTTCCAATTTTAAATGGCACAAAAAGTGACCCCTGTGGTGCACTCTCCACGCCAGCTATGAGTGCCCGTGAGGTGACGCCTGGTAAGCGCCCACACGGTAAAATATATCGTCATCATTACCGATGTCTACATGTGTTGTAGATACTGGCACACCCAGAAATGGGTAATATGCCGTGATGATATATATTATTATAGATATAGAGTTTACAAAATATGTGCATTTATTTGATAGTAATGACGATTAAACGTGTACGCCACTGGTAATAACTAATCATATTTCATCACATGATCTTTGTAAATAGTTTTAATAAGCTGCATTCATCATTTAATTCACAATCCCTCTGCAACTGTGGTTACGTACATTAGTTTATCTCTGTCGAAGGTTATCTAGTTTAGTATTGTGAGAATAGCATCGTATAGAGATGGATCGCTGGGTTGGAAAAGTGGCAGTAGTGACAGGGGCCAGTGCAGGAATAGGGAAAAATGTAGCGGAGAAATTAGTCGAGTGTGGATTACAGGTAGGTGTGCAAAGTAATAAAATCCCACTTCGGAGTAGGCTATGGACAAAATAAAAAGTATGTCAGTTTGAAAGTATTTAATTAAATGTCAATTTGACACGAGATATTGTCAAAAATGTTAGCTAAAGAAATCAAAGATTTGCTTCTTGAATCCTTATCTTAGAAAACGGTGAATGGCAATATTCTGTACCGTTCTTTATAATCTGTTCTCCTTAAAATTACATTTCATGATCAATTTTGACAACTTAACTTTTGAATTGAATAATGATCTGACTTACGTTTCTGTGTTCATAGCCTACTCCGAAATAGTTTTTTTTTCTGAACACACTGCAAAATGGGATCATTTTAAAATGAGCCTGTTTCACATTTTTCAAAAACTATTTTAAATGAAAGTTTATGCAATGATTTTCTTAGTAATAATTTTTATTTTAATAATTTGCTGTTATTTGTGGAAATAATTAAATAAAAAGATTGGCGTCCTGAAAAACTACCCCCCACTCCTGTGACGTAGAAACACATACATTACATCATTAATAGCCAATAGGAAAATAGTTTTTCCATCACCTAGGTTTATTCATATTATTTATATAAATAAACGTAGGCTTACAGTTTGTCACATGTTAATAAAAAATCTTTTAATTTGACATTTGACGCTGACATTGCTCATTGTAAATGAATAATAATTACACTCAAGCTAAGTCGGACAATTTACCGAAGGTCAGTAGCTGAATGGTGGCTGAATTTATATCAGAGAATGATTATTTTATTGCTACCGAAATAAGGGGTGTTAAAGATCTGAGATAAAATAAAATATAAGAACTGAATTTACTATATAAATTGATAATATATTTTACTGTAAGGTTCTGGTTATGATTCTTACATTGAATCTGCTATAGGATATGCAGATCTATGTCAAGAAATAATATCTGTATAGTAGATGTAAAGTTTGCCCTAAACATAAAGTGAAGCAACAAAAATATGCTGTTATCTTGAAGGTGGATGAAAATTGAAATGATCTTCACAAACATGAAAACACGATTTTTCTGACATTATCAGCTCTTCAACCTATTGCTTCTAGCCACAATTTTCTTTCCATCGCATCTTTTGACAAATTTATAAACACTATAGTAGGTTTGTTCATAACAGTATTTTTGTAAGAAGGCACAATACAATATCGTAAATTACTCATTTTATTTTGAACTTTTTATTACCTACATTTTATACAACTTGAACCAATCTTAAATATTTGACATTTGTTTGACAACTTTGACAATACACTTGACACCAAACACAAAAATTTTTACCTTATAAACGGACCAATTAGAACCGCTGAAGATGTATGTGTTCTGACGTCACATTCTGTTTCAGATCACGTGACTTATTCAAAATTTTATCCAAATTTCAAAAATTAATTGTAAAATATCTAAAGGATATTTCGTGATATTTTTAAATTTGAGGCTCTTTAAAGAACAATATCTTTTAAAATTTAATACTTAGAAGTCATATAAAAATTCTTGCAACAGCCCTATTCAATAGTGAATTTTTAACAACTACCCTGGAAAATATAGTGACTGGTAGCATATACTCATTTCTAATTAATCGCCATAGCTACATTTGAAAATACATTGGTATGATTAAAAAACAAATAAATTTGTTATTTTAGTCATAGCTTAATCAATCCCGAATCCCGATTAATAGGTTGAATGCCTATCTACTGAAAATAATTAAATAATGATAGGAATGGAGGTCCAAGCCCGGTTTCATAAAAAATAATCTATGATTAATTTATACTTCCAAAGTAAATGGAACAAATTAACAAATTTGAATCAGTTTTCATGTATTGTACCTACGACATTAAATTCATTGCTCCAAAAAATCGCGGGCATTTGTTCATACAGTTAAATTAACTTTGGAAGTAGATTATTTTTTTTCTCGCCTATAAACATATCATTTTTGATTCATTATTGTTTCGTGAAACTGTTTTTCTATACCTAGAGATCAATTATTGACCTAGGTTATCGTTGTCATTCCATTATTTTTGACACCAAAGTCAGTTGCCAATATAATGGTAAAGAATTATGCATTTCAATGTTTATAAATAAAAATAACATTCAACATATTTTGATTAGTGGAGAGGTGATTTTCATTCTTGTACATGATAATTATATAGAGATTAATTTTAATTATCATTCAAAATGTATTATTATCTTCGTCATGTCATCGTGATTTAGCAACAAATAAGATGTTTCATATATTTAGTTAACAATTTTATTTAATGACTAGTATTTTGTTAAAGATAAGCTATCTTCAAGTAGTACCTAATGATAGTAGGTAATAAAATTAATTTGTTATTTACTCGTATTATGACTGAGCATAAAGTACAGAAGTAGAGAAATGATGTAAATATTGAATTAACTAACCAAACAAATAATTGAAGCGTGAAATTGGCCTTGTATGCTTCAAGATGAAGTTTGTCAATACAATTTTTTTAAAACGTGATTTGCATATTAATTTCATGTCTGATTTATGCTCAGTATTTTCTAAAATAAAAGATCAGTATAAGGGAATATTTTGGTTAAAAAAAACTTATTAACTATCCGTATTTAAGAAAATATCCGTTGTGGCCAGCCCAAGATCTCTCGCCATTTCCACATTAGGCTATATTGTACATATTTAACATTTCTGATACACACAAAAACACGCTTCTTCTTCCAATTATTAATATGAGTTCTGATAGATATTTTAATAACATATCTTCTTTATATATTTCTACATTTTTTAATTCATTCTATTTACTTTTGGTTGGCGGTATTTCTGATGGGTATATGCACCTAATATATGTATCTAGAATTATAAATATTTAATTAATAATAAAATAAGAAATATTAAATTTTCTTCCCAGAAAAAGTCTTCAGAAACACACATTTATCTGTCAATTGCAAACATATTATTTTATACATTTACATTTCTCTATCTTTAACTCTATAAAAGATATAATAAAAAATTTAAATGTATCGGATGGAGATTTTTATATTCTTTAATATTAGTTATAACAGAAATTTTCAACAAATATATTTAGAAGATTTTTTTTAAAGAAACTATTACTTCCGGTTGTCCAATTGTTACCAAAATCTAATCAGTTCTTTCCAGGAATGTTAGATTGAGGAAACCGCAGTTAAACATGTTTTAAGTCTTATAGTCTTTCAGATATCGTGGCTCCAGCACATACACTCACGAACATCATCGTAAAAATGTTATAATCGGATTATAGGGACCCAAAACGTGCTTATTCTCTAAAATCTTGATACGTGATTTTTATCATGATTCCAATACCTCTCTCAGCGAGAGGTAATATACAAATGTACGATTTAATTTCTTTAGATATTACAAATAAACTAATATTAAATTAGAAATGCTCAAAATACTAATTCCTTGGGAACTGCGCAAATGTTATATAATTATTTCAATGCCATTGTAATAAAAAGCTATTCAAATACCAGAAAGTACGTAAAATGATCTACAATTAATCTATATATCTAATAGCAGTGAGTCATTTTTTTTCGGTGAACAATTTGGCAAGCCTTTTTGAAATAGGGTTATATTGTTAATTTTAGTTTTATTAAATTTTATAATGCCAAATGCCAAATTAGACCATTTCTCGACTACTTCATAATATTATCTACTTAATATTGTTATTGTTTTAGGTAGCAGGTCTGGCTAGAAGAGTAGAAAGAGTGGAAGAGCTCGCGAAGTCTTTATCTGGTCCAGGAAAACTCCATGCTGTCAAATGTGACGTGTCCAGTGAGGAGGATGTGAAGAGAGCCTTCCAATGGGTCCTAGATAATTTAGGGCCTACTGCTATATTAATTAACAATGCCGGTCTTGTGAAGAATAATTCTTTTATAGGTAACATGTCAACCTAACCGAACTCAATATAACTAAACCTTTCGGGCAAAGCAAACCGTTCAAAACAGATCAACCCAGAACAAATGAATTTCGTGAGGGGCAGTTGTCAGAAATAAATTTCATACATAATCTACTCAATGATAGAGCCATGGAAAAATTGATGGTTTAATTTATGAATGAATTGTATCAAAATCCAAATTCGAGGGTCACGCCAAAATTATTGAGATACAGAAATATTATTTGAAGGAGAAGCATGTAGTTTTACTGGTGTTCAAAGTAGTCCCCCCCTGCTTCAATACACTTTTGTAATCGAATTTTCCAGAGATGGAAAGCTTTGAGCCATTCATTTTCTGGAATCGTATTAAAATACTCCATTATGGTGTTGTTAATCTCCTCTTCTGACGTAAAATGACGACCACGTAAATGTTTTTTCAAATTAAAAAATAGCCAGAAGCCACACATTGCAAGATCAGGAGTATGGGAGGACGCATTATCATGGTGAAGCATTAAACCCTTAATTTTCACACTGCGAAGAATTTCAGGTAGACATTTTTGTGTGTACCAATTGGCAGTAACAGTCTTCTGTCCCTCTAACCTAATTGCTTTCACAAGACCTGTACTTCTGAAAAATACAGCGTACATAACTTTTTTAAGTGCACGTTGTTTTTTCACGGTAACTGGTGTTGGGTCTTCTTCAAACACCCATACCCTACTTATGTATGTAAGTTTCATCGCCAGTTACAATTTTAGAAAGAATACGATGACCGCCATTATTTAATAATTTTAAAGTGGCGCGACTAATTGTAACACGCTTGGCTTTTTGTGCTTCCGTTAAGTTGTGTGGCACCCAACGAGAAACAATTTTTCTAACACGAAGTTCTTCATGCAAAATTTTTGCTATTGCTGCGGATCCAATGCCAAGGGCATCTTCCATCGTTTGATAGGTAACACGATTGTCATCCTTTATCATTTGTCTGATGGCAGCTACATTTTCTGGCACTACCGCTGTACAAGGTCTCCCTGAGTGTTTCTCATCACGCAAGAAATTACGGCCTTTTTAAATTCTGAAAACCAGCGAAATATAGTTGCTCGAGATGGAGCTTCATCTCCAAATGCCAATCGTAGACGTTCCAATTTTAAAGTCGTAGTAAATCATAGCGCGATAATGCTCTCTTCCTAACTTCGTGTTGCAGTTTATTTCCACTTCGAATTCCACCACAATAAATCACTTCAACCAGATGTTATTATTGGACAGATATTTTAAATAAATTGTAGTTTGACATTTGTGCACTAAAAATTTTCCAAAGCCAACTGTTTCCCAGCATCTCAATAATTTTGGAGTGACCATCGTTTCTCGATATTTATCATAAGATAAATAATTAAATAATTTTTTAAAAAATTCAAAAGTGAGGTTAAAATCACTCCTGGAGGGCAGGTGACGTTATTCTGGAATGGTCTATTCTAAAAAAACTTAACCTAAATCTCTAAATTTAGCAACATGACTGCCATAACATAGGATGAATTAACTTATAGAGATGACTGATGAACACTGTTATGGACACGGACACAGTTAATCATGATCATTAATTTTTGTAGTGTGTCTCGGGTATAAGGATATTAATTTTGTGTTATTTTCTTTTCCTTTCTTTCTCACTTTTCTATTCTCTGATTATTACAATTTTATATTGTTTATATCTTATTCCCTCTGCAATTGGTATTCTTTGTAATCCTGTTGAGTGGAATATAAATAAATAATCCAGGAGAGCCACATCCTAGAGATGGCAGCACTAATGACCGACTTATAGGGAAAACATTATATTTTACGTTTGTGCTAGTTGTATTTTGATGCTTTGTTTTGAGGATATTTTGTTATTTTTAAATGAAATTAAATATGTTTTATCACAATGTCAGACATATACATTTATTTAAATGGTGCTGTGCTGCCTATGGTCGAAGGAGAAGCAGTATATAAATGAAAATAAGATTCAAAATTGAAGTTATCTGCATGTTAACTACTTATTTAATTATTTTTAGCTGGACATACTTGTGCGGATATAAGACAGATAAACAGAATAATATAGAAATAAATGGACTGTGTGTTCAAACATCTAATTTGAAAGGGGCTCATCATTCAATTGTAATAACATTAAATACAAATGCACATCAAGTTTTTTGTTTTGCACGTCTTCTTCTCTTGCTGTTGCTCAACTTCTGGTATTTTTATAGTTTATTCTTCTTCTCTATCTTTTCTATAAACAATTTAAAATAAATATATAATATTAAAGTATAATAGTTACTATTTACAAGTAACGTCTCTCTATTTTTCTTCTCTGTACAGGGATTTTGTCGAATTTTCTTTAGGTAATTTTTGGCTTGGTTTAGAATTTCTTTTTAACATTTTTCTATTAATAACTACAAAAACAATCAAATAATATTTTGAAGCATAAATTTTTATAAATACTTATATGGAATAAAATTGCTTAGGTAAAAAATGTTGTGAACACACGTTCATGAACGGTGATATGTCCTTTTCGATTTTTAACGCGATTTTCCACTTAGTTTTTAATATTTCTATTTTTGGGATATAATGAACGGAAATGTCAGCACTTGTATAATTATTGCACTGCGGTACAGAACAATCTTCGATTTGCTGGTCAATTTTGGTTGCTATTTACTTATAACCCTATATGACAGCACAACGTTTTCCCTACAACTTATATGTTTTATTTTGCCACCAGATGTCAGACACTTTGTTGGCTCTTGCCAATAACAATAGAACCATATACCTATTAACTAATATATTGCGGATCCTTTGCTTTTCTTGAAGGAAACACTGTGAAATGGAAATATCATTTCTGCATAAGTCTATCTCACACAAACGCCCAACCGCGAATTATGCGCAAGCTTGGAAACTTGACTACTATTGGCTAACGAGAAAATCATGATCACTTTTTGCGAATCACAGAGTTCTGTTTATTAACGGCTAGCGCGAGAAATTTTAAATTTAAATTTGAGAAATTAAACAATGTACCTACTATTTATTTTGTATGTAAATTCTTGAATATAAATATTAGTAATAATAAAAAACATTGACATATTCTAGTGCTAAATTTGAATTAAATAATTTACTTTGTTGTAAAAAAATAATAGGAATACAATCTGGTCAGGATTAATTTATTTAGGTGACAATAAATTACTGTATGAAACACAAAGCAAGTGCTTTCCAAGTGCAACTACAAACAGAAATGAAATCAAACGTCAAAGTCAAACCATGTGCTCGCTGCATCACCAGGGCAGCGTTCCAAAACCAAGAATACCGAGTTTTGGCGTAGAGTACGATGTGTTGTGTTTTGGAACGAATGAGAGTTTTGTTGAAGTAAAAAATTTAAACTAAATTAAAAATAATTTTATAAAACTAACAAAACTACGTATAATTACAACATTAATGTCAAGCCCGTAATAAAAGAGCTTTTATGGAGCACTCTCCTCAATATAATGTGAAAGTACGCTCCATAAAATCGCTTTCATTATAAAAGTATTCTCATAATACACGCCAACATATTTACTTATGTTTATTTTCAACCAAAAGCATGTTTTCTTCCTCAAGAAGGCAAATTACTTCCATATGTAGAGAATCGTGAGCATCTACGTTTGAAAATATTGTGGAGTAATTTCTATACCCTCTTCGTTAGTAGAGTAAGTAGAACATCACTTTGGAGTAAATTCTGGCTGTTTTGGAACAGGTTGAGTAAGGTTATTAGTTTTGAAACGACTTTGGATAATTTCGTACTCTAAGAGTAGGATTTTGGAACGCAGCCCAGCCAGCGACGATGTCAGCGTTAGCCAATAGTAGTCAAGGTTTCCAAGCTTGCGCATAATTCGAATTTGGGCGTTTGTGTGAGATAGACTTATGCAGAAATGATATTTCCATTTCACAGTGTTTCCTTCAGCTACTCTTATGGAAAAGATACGAGCATTAGCAATATATTAGTTAATAGGTATATGAATAGAACCCCATTTCATGACTTGATTTTTGAACTATGAAACTTACAGACGGTGACCCACCAGTATGGCAGCAAATTCTGGATATAAACCTATTGGGTATGGCAATGTGTACTCAACAAGCCGTGCAGCAGATGCGCACGGCAGACATCGCAGGCCACATCATAAACATCAACAGTGTAGCTGGACATGGTATCTTCCAGAATTATGACAAGAATATGTCAACAAACATGTACAGCTCTTCTAAGTATGGAGTCACAGCCTACACGGAAGTCATGAGACAAGAATTGAGAAATAATGGCTTGAAAATTAAAATTACGGTTAGTATAGCCCATACATTTCACATTTTTTTTTTACCTGTTTCATACTCACACAAACTGGTGCGTCAGACTGGTCTCCTAGGGCGCATTCCCTTAGGATGTAAATAAATAAATAAATACACAATGTCATTTTAATCAAAACAATTATAACAGGATGTAATTATCAACAAATAGATTCCAGACCCATCATGAGAGCTTAGCTTACGATCACACCTAGGGTCCAAACCTATCGTTGATCTCAGCGTCCCACTTAACGGTGTTTTTCCATTAGGTACTCTAGCCACCTTCACATGTCCCAGACATGTGTGAGGGCTTATCTTACGATCACGGGGTCCCAGACCTCTGGTGAATCTCAGCCTCTCACTTATTTCAGATATTTAGGAAAATACTACATGTGTTTGCGGCCACAAACAAATAATACAAATGTATATTAAATACACAAATCATCTGGTTATAGGAGGGTCACTCCAAAATTATTGAGATGCTGGGAAACAGTTGGCTTTGGAAAATTTTTAGTGTACAAATGTCAAACTATAATTTATTTAAAATATCTGTCCAATAATAACATCTGGTTGAAGTGATTTATTGTGGTGGAATTCGAAGTGGAAATAAACTGCAACATGAAGTTAGGAAGAGAGCATTATCGCGCTATGATTTACTACGACTTTAAAATTGGATTACGTGAAGAACAGTGCGAGGAACGTCTGGAGATGATGCTCCATCTCGAGCAACTATATTTCGCTGGTTTTCAGAATTCAAAAGAGGCCGTAATTTCTTGCGTGAGGGAGACCTTGTACAGCGGTAGTGCCAGAAAATATAGCTGCCATCAGACAAATGATAAAGAATGACAATCGTGTCACCTATCAAACGATTGAAGATGCCCTTGGCATTGGATCCGCAGCAATAGCAAAAATTTTGCATGAAGAACTTCGTGTTAGAAAAATTGTTTCTCGTTGGGTGCCACACAACTTAACGGAAGAACAAAAAGCCAAGCGTGTTACAATTAGTCGCGTCACTTTAAAATTGTTAAATAATGGCGGTTACCGTGAAAAAACAACGTGCACACAAAAATGTCTACCTGAAATTCTTCGCAGTGTGAAATTAAGGGTTTAATGCTTCACCATGATAATGCGTCCTCCCATACCGCTGCGACAACTGTTAATTTTTTGAAAGAAAATGGTATTAAAGTCATTGAGCATCCACCGTATTTTCCTAATCTTGTAATGTGTGACTTCTGGCTATTTTTTAATTTGAAAAAACATTTACGTGGTCGTCATTTTACGTCAGAAGAGGAGATTAACACCACAATGGAATATTTTAATACGATTCCAGAAAATATATGGCTCAAAGTTTTCCATCTCTGGAAAATTCGATTACAAAAGTGTATTGAAGCAGGGGGGACTACTTTAAACACCAGTAAAACTACATGCTTCTCCTTCAAATAATATTTCTGTATCTCAATAATTTTGGCGTGACCCTCTATACACCTGATCGTTATACCTGTACAATAATTAGAATGACTAAGTTTTACCATTCACCTATCATTACAGCAAATTTCTCGTTTTTCTATCACCCACAGATCAGAACACCATGACAAATACAAGCTGATTAACTATCCAAGGGTCGACAGTTGAGTGCTGTTTTTTTCTTTAGGAGATACGAAGTTGAATAAATTAGAAAATACATAAAGAATCACTTTAGAAGTGGATGTTGAAAAAATAAGATTACATTTCAATGACTTGTTAACAACATACTTTTTTTTTTTAGAGCATCTCGCCAGGTTTAGTGGAAACAGAGTTAGTAGTGGACGCCGGATTGCCATCATTTAATATCGATCAAGTGAAGCTGATGCCGCGATTATTTGCCGAAGATATCACAGATGCTATTATTTATGTTTTGGGCACAAAACCACATGTGCAGGTTAGTTCATACACCGATCAAAGATCTAATATAGTACTTATAGTGCGGGACACGAAAGATGAACTATGGAAAATTTGTTAGCATAAATCACTGTCTAATATATGCGCTCCGTTTAAATCCATACGAAATACAATAAATTTACTTCGCGCATACCTAATATAACATATAACAGTTGTCCAAATAAGTTTTAAAGCTACGCACAGTGGCGGCTTAAGGCGTGAGCCACTTAGGCACTGGCTTAGGGCGCCTGGCTTTTTGGGGCGCCCAAAAAATATAAAAACTAAAGATAAATATATAAATAAACAAAAAATGTATGGAATATATATCTGACCTGTCCTGTATTATTAAATTTTGGAGCCCCTCAAAGTTATTTTTGTGTAAATAAATTGTGTAATTTATTGAACATGCCATTGCGAAATAATCAAGTCAGGAAGAAATGATACATAAATTTGCGATAGAGAAGGCACGGAAAGTTACCTTATAATTTAATCATTCTTGGATTCTCATTAGTTTTAAATTCTGATAGGTATTTTTATCTTCCGTCACCTTTAGGTAAGGAAGATATTGTTGTTCAAATACTCTAAAAATGTGTACACTTACGTAACATTCTCTTTACAATCAAATAATATTACTATCAAGTTTATATCTCTACCAATTTTTGAAGTATTGCCCCAAAAGTCAATATACCCCACATTTAGATAAAAACTTCAAAATTTTCAAAAATCTAATTTTTATGCATCTAGATACTTTTCAATGCGCTGATTCCAAATTTTGAAACCGCAGGTCGATATCTCTTTTCATTCTCGAGATATTTAGATTCAAAGTTTTGCTCAAAACTACCCATTTTTGGGTAATAACCCAAAAATGGGTCGAGATATGAATTTGGTGACAACACCATTCGATTCTACAGACAAAAATACATAAGTATACCAATTTTTATAATTTTTGTCCAACCGGTTCATTTTTTATTAATAAAAACTTGAAAACCCCTGAAAATGGCCAAAATCTGAAAAAATCCTAAGGGGTACACCTTAGATTTTTGCGATTTTTGGCCATTTTCAGTTATTTTGCTTTAGAGATTGTATGCGGTGTTCAAAAATTCTGAAAATTGGTGAACTTACGTAATTTTGCCCATAGAATCGAATGGTGTTGTCGCCAAATTCACATCTCGACCCATTTTTGGGTTATTACCCAAAAATGGGCAGTTTTGAGAAAAACTTTGAATCTAAATATCTCGAGAACGAAAAGAGATATCGACCTGCGGTTTCAAAATTTGGAATCAGCGCATTGATAAGCATCTAGATATATAAAAATTAGATTTTTGAATTTTTTGAAGTTTTTATCTAAATGTGGGGTATATTGACTTATTTAATCTAATCTAATTTGGCTCAGGGCGCCTATATATCTTGAGCCGGCCCTGGCTACGCAGCCTTTCTTATATTGACAGTTGATCTGTGAATTTGTGTTCGTATCAGTTCCTGTCTTGTTGTTACAATCGCGACTGGGATGCAACAGAAGTAGCGATGTTAACGATTTAAGTAGGGTTTTTCTTACCCTGCTGTCTGTTGCGTCTGCGGGTAATCTGATCTCTGCACTGGTTATGTAGTACAATTATTAATACGTAACAATTTAGGAAATATTTATTAATAATAAAACAAAAGACTGAGAATTACGGTCATAGGTTATAAAATAGTTAAACACAAAAGCAAACAAAAATAAATAAGATTTGTATTGATTCCAAGTTAGTAATTATAGCTTATTTTTTAGGTTCACGAGATGATAATTAAGCCAGTTGGTGAAGTAATGTAAAATTGGTACCTACATATTGTATATTTTACATATTGAAGGAAAGTCAAATTCTTCCAGTCCATCAGTACAGTTGATTTTAAATTCTATATTATTATTGTAATTACATTTTTACAGTAAGTTATAATAATTCATTATTATGTTTATTTGTATTTTAAATAAAAATTGTATACATTAAAGTATTTTGTACTCCCTCTGTCTCATAATAGTTGATTTTAATATATTAATAAGGTCCAGTTTAATAAAAAATTATTTGTGATTAAATTTTTGTTTCAAAGTAAATTTAAACAAAGACAACGCGATATTTTGAAAGCAATGAATTTAATATAAGAACAAAGAAAACTGATTCGAATATGTTTATTCAATTTAGTTGGTAATTAAAATTATAATGATAGATTGTTTTTTTTATGAAATCAAGCCTATTTAAAAAAATCAGTTATGGCCAGCACAAGACCTCTCGCCATTTCCATATTAGGCTATATAAGTATTGTATTGCACTTCGCTTTCGAACCGTTCTTTTATAACAAAATATTACAGAACTTTACCCAAATACTGTTTTTTATTGTATTTAACATGTCTTCTGCGCACATATAATTCTAATTATATCTATGTTTCATTGTATGAGGAAGTTTCTAAATGTCAGAGATTCTGATGGGTATATGCATTTTACCACAATTTTACCTATAATTTCAAATATTTAATTAATAAAACAATAAGAAAAATTAAATATACTTCCCAGAAAAAGCTATCAGAATGTCACTAAAACTGTTGATTTTTGACAATGACATGTCATTTACAAACTATATTATAAACATTGGAATTTGTCAACTGGTTTCCTTAGTGCCTTAACCTCTGCGATTAGTTTACTCTGCAAATTATAGTGTCTTTATCTCTAAATCTATACAAGATATAATAAAATTTTAAGTGTATTAGATGGAGAATTTTATGTTCTTTAATATTTAATAAAAAAAAAACTCCCAAAAAATTATATTTAGAAGAATTTTTTCAAGAAACTACTACTTCCGGTTGTTCAATTGTTACCAAAACCTTTTCAGCTCTTCCCAGGAATGTCAGATTGAGGAAACTGCAGTTAAATATTTTTTAAATCTTATGGTTTTTGAAAAATCGTGTCTACAACATCCAGACATACATACATAAAATCATATTTTCATAAATTTGATACTATTTATTGTTATTATTAAATAATACATTTATGAAATCTAGATGCATCAACGTAACTTAAATTTTAAGTTATCCTTAACTTTTTTAACTACGGAATTTTGAAACACGGCATTTTTCAATAGACATATTTTTTGCATTTACGCCCAATTTTACGAATATTGCATTTGATATTTTATTTAGATGCAAATATTGTCAATTTAAGGAACGCTTAAAATTTAAGTAACATTGGAAAATCGGCCATAAAACATCTCAAAAAGTCTCCCCTAATGGTCTGATGATCATTTCATGTACCTGAAAAATATGAAATAAATAAATATGTATAAACAATGAATTATATTTTGAAATATATATATTAATTTGTCATCTTCCCTCCACTCACTGTTAAAATTTCAATATAATTAGGCAAACCGTTCGGCAGTAGCCTTTGATTGAAGTTAACTACATTTTCGTACTCCGCCGGAATTATGTTAGTGTCAATATGAAATTCTATGTAAAACTTGAAAAATCCGCTACAGAAATGTACGAATTGTTAAAGAAAGTTTATGGTGATGAGGGTCTATCTAGTACTCAAGTTTTAGAGCAGTTTAGAAGATTTAAAGAAGGAAGAAAAGAAATCGGAGACGATTAGCACCTCGGCCACGCACTGACATTGTTTTTTTCGAAATGCGAGTGATTGTTCACAGGGATTAGGTGCCAATTAACCAAGCATATTACAAGAAGGTTTTGATAACCCTTCATGCACAGGTGAGAAAAAAAAGGGTTGAAATGTGATGGATTCTCCATGAAGACAACGCGCCGGAACAAAACGCCGTGTCCGGCAAGACATTTTTGACGAAATACAAAATCACCGTGTTGGTACATCAACTGTACTCACTTTTATTCCCAACTTGTAATTCTGCGTTAAAAGGCACTAAATTCGGGGCCGAGATGTAGTTATAGAAAAGCGGCAGAGCTTATGAACAACCTAACAAAAAAGGCCTACAGGCATTGCTTCCAACAATGGAATATTCGCATCGGGCGGTGCAGGGTTCGAGGAGGAGAGTACATAGAAGGTGGCAATATTTGTTTTGTGTAATTTTATACATTGTTAATGTTCTAAGATCAATCTTGTTATTTAATTGCCACACCTCATAATTGTTATTAATATTAATTTTGAAATCGTATAAGTTGAGATTTCAATTATATTAAATTTTAAAATCAAATGTGCATTTTTGTAAGACAAATAAAATATCGCTGTACCTGTACATGAGGTTTGGTACCCAAAGCATAGATGGCGGCATCTGCGATGTCTTCACTAGCCAAGGAAGGAATCACGTTTGTTTTGATGAATTCACTGGTTGGCATGGAGCCGGCATCGAATATTTCAGTATCGACTATCCCTGGAGATATGCTCTACAACATAACATTAAAATATTTGTAATTACTATATTGTTAAAGTATATGACTTTTATAAAATAAGTAAAACTATATGAGAGACACTAGCGGACTGAATTTTAACTAAGGGAGATGAAATACGCTCACTTAAAAGAAGGGAAAAATATGGGCAGTAAAATATATACTATCGGTACCTATAAATATGTACCTAATGGCACATGTACATCAATTGGCTCACCCGCTTTCATTTCCTTTATTTAGTTAACATATGATACAAATAATAACTATCATAAATTATCGCCAATTTTTATTAATATTACAGACACTTTATCGTTCTAATGACACACAGTAAGATATGTTTGTACCTTTCGTCACTTTTAGGTAAGGAAAGTATTGTCTTTGATCAAAAAATTTGATGGTGAGTTTTTAATGAATAAGCAAGTTTTAGGGTCCCTAAAATACAATTTTACTAGTTTTACGATGATTTCTGTATGTGTGTATGTGTGTGTGTGTGTGTGTGTGTGTGTCCGTGTGTGTGTCCGTATGTGTGATAAATTTTTCTCCGACGATAACTCCAATACTACAATTCTAAAAATTATGTTTCTTTCGTATTCCTCTTCTTTACAACCATATGAAAAGCTGATTAGATTTTTGTTATAATTGGTCAACCGGAAGTACCCTTATTTGAAGTTCTAAACAGTTTTTCTTGGAAAAACGCAGTTAAATATCATTTTTCGACATTTTATGTGATTATCAATATGAAAGAATATCTTATTCTCTATCTATACGATTTGATTATACATTTTCATTCATATTCAATAAATATGGGATCCCGTGGCCGCTTGCCTGAGTGTCTGGTCGCGAACCTGGGGGAACCGGGTTCGATCCCGACAGACGCCAAATATTTTCAATTTTAAATGGCACAAAAGTGACCCCTGTGGTGCACTCTCCACACCAGCTACGAGTGCCCGTGAGGTGACGCCTGGTAAACACCCACACGGTAAAATATATCGTCATAATTACCGATGTCTACATGTGTTGTAGATACTGGCACACTCAGAAATGGGTAATATGCCGTGATGATATATTTATTTATTTATTTTTCAATATTAAAGAGTTTCTTATTCTCTATCTACACGGTTTGATTATACATTTTCATTCATATTCAATAAATATATAGTTAAAGAATTATAAAGAGATTAACTTTCATAAATCAGTCAGCTTTGCTAAAATTATGGAAACAGCAGACATATTTAAAAAATTCTAATTGACAGATGTCAGTGTCAAGTGCAAAACCAAAGTGGAAAGTATAGGATCAGAAAGTAATATAAGTAACAGAGTGTCCCTCGCAAGTGACTTGCAGTTGCATCTTCGCCTCAAGATAGAAACTTTTAATGCTAGGAGTACGAGGAAGGCCACAGAGAAGATGGAATGACTCTATCGCACAAGACTTGAGAGAGGAAGAGTTGTGTGAAGAGGGACAGGAATGAGTGGAAGAGAAGAGTAAGAAAAAGCGACCCCTAATAAAATAGAGAAAAGCTGGAGAAAAAAGAAGGAAGTATCAAGTACAATTTACATAGTGTATGTTCATGTTATAATTTTATTGGATTTATAAGACCTTTTCAAATGAACTTTTGGTATGGAATTTATAAAAAATAGTGTGTTCGTGTTTACAATTTTACAGGATATATAGAATCTTTTCCAAGGAACTTTAAAATAAAAATAAATATATCATCACGGCATAGTACCCATTTCTTTGTGTGCCAGTATCTACAACACATGTAGACATCGGTAATGATGATGATATATTTTACCGAGTTGGCGCTTACCAGGCGTCCCCTCACGGGCACTCATAGCTGGTGTGGAGAGTGCACCACAGGGGTCACTTTTGTGCCAATTAAAATTGGAAATATTTGGCGTTTGTCGGAATCAAACCCGGTTCCCCCAGGTTCGCGACCAGACACTCAGGCACGCGGCCAAGAAACTTTTGGTTTAGGATTTGTACAAAACACATCAAATTGACGGAAGGTCTTTATTGGATTTAAGAATCTTTTCCAATGAACTTTCGGTATAGAATTTGTAAAAAATAGTGTGTTCGTGTTACAATTTTACAGGATATGTATATAGAATTTTTTTCGAGAAACCTTTGGTATGGGATTTGTACAAAATACATCAAAATGACGGAAAGTCTTGTGCTGGCCACAACAAATTTTTAAATAGTTATTTACGATACAAGTACTCAGCGTATAAAGCAGACCAGCACACGCAACATGGCTAATATACGCTGATGATATAATATTTATTTATATTTAGTTCCCATTCGTCTGCATACTCACAGTTATTTTAATCTTGAGTCCATTGTTTCTCATCTCTTGTCTCATAACCTCCGTATAGGCAGTGACCCCGAATTTGGACGAAGGATACATATTGATATTCAAGTCCTTTTCCATATTGTTGACGACTTGGTGTCCAACCACGCTGTTGATGTTAATAATGTGGCCTGCGATTCCAGCGGTTCGCATTTGTTGCACGGCTTGCTGCGTGCACATGGCCAAACCCAACAAGTTGATATCCAGAACTTGCTTCCATGCTGATGGACTGCCGTCTAAAAACAAAAATGAAAAGATAGAAATAACGGCCTACAATGAAGGATCAGGTGTTCCTAGAAAAATAATAATAAATGTACCTCTTTGTATGGAATTACAAAATAAAATTAGCTATTCAAATTTACGACTTTGATTATTAATGTATTCTCAATAATACTATTACATGTGCAGAGCTGGGCGTTACTTTTAAAATGTAACTAGTTACAGTTACAGTTACCTCCAAAAAAAAGTAACTAAGTTACTTAAGTTCCAGTTACTTTGGTGAAAAAACTAAGTTATTTACTAGCTACTCATTAAAAGTAACTTAGTTACCTTGAGTTACTTTCTAACTACTTTTAATGGCGTGAAGTATAGACTTAGACTGTTGCCTTAGTTATTGTGTAGTATACATATCAGGGAGTTTTTGCACTAACTACGTTAACCTAAATTTTAACGTTATTGCTTGGCAACACCCAATCAGATTATTATTATTATTAATGTTAACGGACCTACAGGGCCTCATTACCGCCTAGGCCCACGAGGCCATGGCCTAGGACCCGCTATGACAAGGGGCCCGCAGGGCCCGGTTGCTGTGATTTTTTAAAAATTTATTAATTTATTTTTCAATATTGATTTCTTATACCAAGATATAAAGAATGTACTTTCTTTCTAACATGACATGACCATTATAATGTATAAAACATGCAGACATTATTTCCTAGACTTATTAGTGGATAATGATTAATTTATTGGAAACCTCGGATCAGACGTCGATTTTCAATCTGAGGCCCCGCGCTCACATGGGCCCCGCACATTCAAATATCTAACAAAATTTGATGAAAAAGTATCTTTTTATAAATATTTGGGGCCCCGCTACGCTAATAACATATTCCCGAGACCCGGCAAAATCGCCAACCGTCCCTAGAGAGGAGTAATAAAATATTACGCTAAATTTGGCCTAGGGCACAAAAATCTTATAAAAAGGCCCTGCGGACCTACATTATAATATAATATAAAAATTAAAAGTGACATTTTATCTTGTAAGAAGGGAATTTGCAAAAATGAGACGAATTCAAGTCTTACAACCCTTGGAACATCGAACAAAATACACTATTTTTTGTATAACCTGAAAATTATAATAATTTTGATGATTTAGTGGCAGTTTAATTATAATTTATTAAAACATATCATTTGTAAACGAGGAAAACATTTGAAAATATTATATTTTATAAGTCAAATTTAACATTTAGTGACTTTTTAATTCTAGAATTAAAAGTTAAAATAATGTGTTATTTTTAGTTTTTCTGTTTACCGTACAAAAACCCTATTATTAATGAATATAATTACTTATTTTATTATCTATTATGGCTTGAAATCAATCAACAATAATATTGAATTTAATTATGTATTAAAATAAAAGTTACACATTACAGAGGGTATGCGCGATGCTGCGCTCAACACTCCCACTCTGGACAGACATTTATTTAAAACAAAACAGTTTTAGTTAGTGTTTCTAGAAAAGGCATCAGCCTCAACAAAATATTTCTTAGAAATTTTAATCCCCCCCGTTACTTTTTATGACTAAGTTACATTCCACTTTTTAAGTTACTTTGACTAACTTAAGTTACATTCTAATTTCTGAGTTACTTTAAGTAACTTAAGTTACTCAAGTAACTAGTAACTAAAAACCGTAAAGTTAGCAACTACTTTTCCGCAGCAAGTTAAGTTACAGTTACAGTTACCATATTTTAAAAAGTAACTAAGTTACGTTACAAGTTACGTAAAAGTAACTAGTTAGTAACTAAGTTCCTAAAGTAACTAGTTACTGCCCAGCTCTGTACATGTGTATAGGTACATGTTAAAATGTTACCTATGAAAGAATCGTTTCTAACTACACCAGCGTTGTTGACAAGAATCGAAACTGGTCCTAAGTTCTTTTGAACCCAAAGGAACGCTTTCTTCACGTCGTCCTCAGAGGATACGTCACATTTGATCGCATGGAGTTTGCCTGGCCCCGATAAAGACTTTGCATGTTCTTCCACTCTGTCTGATCTTCTAGCCAGACCTGCAACCTGAAAATGTTTTCTTTATATAGAGGAAATTACGAAGGTTGAAGAGAGAGGCACGGAACAGACTGGTATGTGGTGTGGAGGCAGTATTTCCGCTGGTTCTTGTCCAAAAACTGAATTCATTAATGATGATGAAAGTAGAGTTGTTGAAAAATTGATAAAAATTATTTAAAATTACAGGCTGTTCAAAAAATAGAGATCATGGATTTATAGGTGGACAATAAATAACAAAACAATAAAAAAAGTTCATATAAACATATATCCGGAAATGTCTAGTTTCAGAGCTATAGCGATTTTAATATTATGTTTCTGTTATACAGAGAATTTATTTTAAAATGCAACATTATAGTTCATCACTTCCATGGTTACTCACTATTGTCAAAAACAGACAGCAATGTAATATTTGTCCATTTTAAAATGCAACATTATAAATAGTATTGCAGCACAGGAGATACCTCCAAAACACATCACAAATGGTGTCAAATTTTATTACGACCGACTAGAATATTGCCTCAGAGTGATTGGGGGTATTTTTTAACATTTATTACATGAAAGTTATGAAATTTTGTAATCTAAAGTTTTTTAAGATGTACAACATTTATGTTTTGATTATTTCTTAATCGTATGTAGGCTAATTTATAGGAAATTAGTTTTGATAATACAAAACTACAAATTTTGTATGTTGCATTTTAAAATGGACAAATATTACATTGCTGTCATTTTTTGACAATAGTAAGTAACCATGGAAGTGATTCGCCATATGTTGCATGTTAAAATAAATTCCCTGTATACAACTCATACTTTTAACATTACAATAAAATCATAGTGGCCGTTTACAATGAAAACAGTCAATTATAAATTATAAAAAATCTGTTGTGGCCAGCACAAGACCTTCCATTAATTTGATGTATTTTGTACAAATCCCATACCAAAAGTTTATTGGAAAAGATTCTATATATCCAGTGAAATTGTAACACGAACATAATACAATTTTTTACAAGTTCCATACAGAAAGTTCCTTGAAAAATATTCTATAAATCCAATAAAATTAACACAAGAATATACATTATGTATACTCATATATAAATACTCTAAAACTACGTACACTTACTAACATTGTCTTTACAATCAAATAATATTACTACCAAGTTTATATCTCTACCCATTTTTGAATTATTGCCCCAAAAGTCAATATACCTCACATTTAGATAAAAACTTCAAAATTTTTAAAAATCTGATTTTCTCGTACTACCCAATGTACTGATTCCAAATCATGAAAACGCAGGTCAATATCTCTTTTCGTTTTGGAGATATTCAACCTCAAATATTTTCACAAAATTACCCATTTCTGAGCTAGATCTCTACCTAGTTTTGAATTATTGCCCTAAAAGTCAATATAGCCCATATTTAGATAAAAACTTCAAAATGTTCAAAAATCTAATTCTTATGTATCTAGATACTTCTCAATGCGCTGATTCCAAATTTTGAAACCGCAGGTCGATATCTCGTTTCGTTCTCGAGATATTTAGATTCAAAGTTTTGCACAAAACTGCCCATTTTTGGGTAATAACCCAAAAATGGGCAGAGATATGAATTCGGCGACATCACTATTCGATTCTAGGGACAAAAATATATAAGTATATCAATTTTCATAATTTTTGTCCAACCGGTTCATTTGTTATGAATAAAAGTTTGAAAACTCTTGAAAATGGCCAAAATCTGAAAAAATCGTAAGGGGTACACCTTAGATTTTTGCGATTTTTGGTCATTTTCAGTTATTTTGCTTCAGAGATTGTATGCGGTGTTCAAAAATTATGAAAATTGGTATACTTATGTAATTTTGCCTGTAGAATCGAATGGTGTTGTCGCCAAATTCATATCTCGACCCATTTTTGGGTTAATACCCAAAAATGGGTAGTTTTGAGCAAAATTTTGAATCTAAATATCTCGAGAATGAAAAGAGATATTGACCCGCGGTTTCAAAATTTGGAATCAGCGCGTATCTAAGTATCTAAATATATAAAAATTAGATTTTTGAAAATTTTGAAGTTTTTATCTAAATGTGGGGTATATTGACTTTTGGGGCAATAATTCAAAAATGGGTAGAGATATAAACTGCGTAGTAATAATATTTGATTGTAAAGATAATGTTATGTAAGTGTACGTAGTTTTAGAGTATTTATATATGAGTTTACATAATGTATACGATAATTTTATTGGATTTATAGAATATTTTCCAAGGAACTTTCTGTATAGAATTTGT
The DNA here is from genome assembly GCA_943142095.1 of Ophonus ardosiacus. NCBI lineage: Eukaryota > Metazoa > Arthropoda > Insecta > Coleoptera > Carabidae > Ophonus > Ophonus ardosiacus. Next base: position 42,673,530 of record OW964835.1, read on the forward strand.
AAAAAATTATTATTATTATGTTCGTGTTACAATTTTACTGGATATATAGAATCTTTTCCAATGAACTTTTGGTATGGGATTTGCACAAAATACATCAAATTAACGGAAGATCTTATGCTGGCCACAACAGATTTTTTATAATTTATAATTGACTGTTTTCCATTATAAACGGCCACTATGTTTTTATTGTAATGTTAAAAGTATGAGTTGTATATGACAGAAATAAAATATTTAAATCGCTATAGCTCTGTGTTGGTATGTATTATTTAAAATAATTGTCAATAGTACAGGAGCGTCTTGTTGGTCTTGTCTCACAATTAAGTGTAACGCAGAATTTTATAACAAATTATTATCGTTCTATGTGAAAATATATTTATCATTAATCATCTGCCATATATGGGATCACTTTAGCACCGTACACAAACGCCCCTTACTTATGCGAGTTCATAAGCACGATTTTAATACCTCCCTTACCTAAGGTAGGCGATAGGTAAAAATATTAGCAGAGGTAAACCCCGAAAAAACTCATTTTTCATTTCCTTGTATCTCGGGAACTATTAAAGATCGGACTCATGTTGATTAAACTTTTTTTACTCAATTTGATCAGTACTACATGCCTTTAAAATTTTTACACTTTCTTTGAAACACCCTGTATTGCTTTCAAAATTATTCATGGAGCAGAATTATTTTCTTTCTATTATTTTTCGATGATTTTACCGCGCTCTCTGCATTTTGAGGAAAATAAAAATGGCTAATTATTTCGCCGAAAATACTACTTCCTCTTCTCTTCTTTTTGGAAGAAAATAAGTTTACCATTTTAAAAAATGCAAAATAAAAATGCCCTTACTTATATATGAGTTCAAGCATGATTTTAATACCTCCCTTACCTAGGGTAGGCGATAGATAACAATATTAGTCTACATACCTGTAAGCCATGTTCCACTAATTTCTCAGCAATACTTTTCCCTATTCCGGAACTGGCACCTGTCACCACAGCAACACTTCCGGTCCAGCGATCCATGTTAGTAGTCAGTACGGTCCTGAAGTCGTTGTCACAACACAAAATCTGGATAACCAACCGCGGTAACAAGCGATTAGCAGCTAACTAAATGTGTGTGAGTTGTACTTGTGGATTAAATAGTCCTTCACATATTATATTTGGGAAGTCATGCAAGTATCCAGTGGCGTACAGATATTTATCTCTTCTGGGGGCGCATTGCGCAGTGGCGTGGCCTGTATAGAGCGAAAAATCAACTTCCTTATATAGAAAACTTTCTTATTCTGTTTGTGTGTTACTTTGTTTTCAAATTTCAAATTAGGAACAAAAACTTTAAAATGAACTGAAAATTTTAAAAAGCGATTCCAATATTTTTTGTCTGTAAAAATAAGAATAAAAATACAACTGTTTTATCTTCCGCTACCCTAGGTAAGGGAGGCATAGGGATCGTGCTAAAATCACATATAGAGATTTTAGTGAATAAGCACGTTTTCATGTCCCCAGAATCCGATTTTAACATTTTTACTATGATGTCTGTGGGTATGTATGTTTGTGCGTGCGTGCGTGCGTGCGTGTGTGTGTGTGTGTGTGTGTGTGTGTGTGTGTGTGTGTGTGTGTGGATTACTCAAATACTATCAATCAGAAAATTTTGTATACCCATTCTATACTAATGTGTATAGTATATATCGAATAACCGGAAGTATCATTTATACAAGCTTTTAACAGTTTTTCTTGTAAAAAAATCATTGAATATAATTTTTTAGCAACTTTTACTAATAAAAATTGGATATAATAGTACCATATTCAATTCTACGATAATAGCACTTAGTAAATGACTTGCAATAACTTTAAAATAAATAAATAAATATATCATCACGGCATATTACCTATTTCTGAGTGTGCCAGTATCTACAACACATGTAGACATCGGTAATGATGATGACATATTTGTACCGTGCGAGCGCTTACCAGGCGTCACCTCACAGGCACTCATTGCTGGCGTGGAGAGTGCCATTTAAAATTTGAAATATTTGGCGTCGGTTGGGATCGAACCAGGTTCCCTAGGTTCGCGACCTGACACTCTGGCACACGGCCACAGGACCCCATAAAAAAAAACAAAAAAAAAACTTCTTGCCTATGCATCAAACAAAAACATAATATTTTAATAACAATTTTGACATATTTAAACAAATGTCACTGTCAGGAAGCAATTACATTAAAATTAATAATGAAACCGTATTAAGACGATTGTATTTAGTCTAATGAAATTAAGGTTAGTAAAAATAACATTTTTTTAATCATACATAAATATTAGATGTACAGAATGATCCGATATAAATTTGATATGTTTGCAGTACTAAACAGCTGTGAATAATCACGTGTTATCAAAGTGTCAAATATTAGTTTACAACTACATATTAACGAAATGGAATATGTAAAGACATAGATATATGCAAAAGAACTTAATATAGTTTGCAGGATTACTGAATATGTAGGTATGTATTTAAATTAATAAAAATTAAAAAGCAGGAGGCATTGTGTTGACCACATCAATTTTTTTTTAAAGTTATCTTGATAAACACCAATGAAGGACATGATATTAAAATGCAAATCACGTTTTAAAAAAGTTGCCTTGACAAATTTCATCTTGAAACATACAAGGCCAATTTTACTCTTCAATTATTTGTTTGTTTAGTTAGTGTAATATTACATCATTCCGCTACATCTGTACTTTATGTTCAGTCATTGTGACTGTTGTTAAAGTTAGATTTTCTAAGTGCTCATTCATCATAAAAATAATACGAGTGAATAACAAATTAATTTTATTATCTACTATCATTAGATACCACATGAAAATAGCTTAATTTTAATAAAGTATTAGTCATTAAATAAAATTGTTAAATATGTATGTGCATATTTATATAACATCATATTTGTTGCTAATCACGATGACATGACGAAGATACTAATACGTTATGAATGATAATTAAAATTAATCTCTATATAATTATAATAATTATCATGTGCAAGAATGAAAGTCACATCTAATCAAAATTTGTTGAATGTTATTTTTATTTATAAACATTGAAATATTGAATTTTCATCACTTGAATTTTTCAATTTTCAATTTAATATCAATGTAGTTCTCTTGTACATTTCTCAGTCTTCTGAAGATGGCGTAAAAGCCGAAATCGCGGTAAAGATAATAAACTTTATTTTGTGAAACTTAGCCAAGTGTTAATTATTTTACCTTATTAAAATGTTTCACCTAGTGCCAACGACGGATTCAATCAATCAAATTAATATCAATCACTTATAACACTACTTGGATACATCAAAAATATAAACACAAAACACTTTTTACTTGACAGTCAAAACTTATAGGGACTTTTAAGAAAAAATAGCGCATGTTCCAATTTTTCTTTATAAGTTTTTCGTGAAAAGTCTATACATTTCTCTCTTGCACTCATGTCATTGTGCGAGAGAGAAAACTTTTCAAGTCACTTGAAAAGAAAAACTTCATCGTGTAATGCACACTTTAGGCCCGGTGTCATAAAAAAATTAATCTACTTCCAAAGTGAATTTAACTATATGAACAAATGCATCGCGATTTTTACGATCAATACATCGAAATTTGTCATTTATTCCATTTACTTTGGAAGTAAAATATAATCGTAGATTATTTTTTATGAAACCAGGCTTAGCCTTTCATTCCTATCAATATTTAATTATTTACAGTAGATAGTCATTTAATTGATTAAGATATGACTAAAATAACAAATTTATTTGTTTTTTAATCAAATCAATGTATTTTCAAATGATAGCCATAGCAATTAATTAGAGTGACTAAAATTTGAAGTAAATACTACCAGTCACTTTTTCAACTCAGCGATCCATCTCTATACGATCCTGTTCTCATAATATTATGTGATTATTTATGATGAAGGCCGTTTATTGAAACTATTTTTGGAGGTCATGTGATCAAATGTGATTAGTTTTTACCAGTGGCGTCCATGTTTAACAGTCATTATTATCAAATGTAAGTAAATATTTTGTAAACTTTACATTGCCATTTTGTATTTTCGTTAGTAAAAGATATACATAGGTGTTTCCTTTAAAATAATAATGGCGATCAGTTGTTTATTTATTTCTTATTTCAATACATAACCTATAGTAGATTTTTATTTAATCTTTTTTCATCATGAAAACGCATGTCGATATTTCTTTTAGTTTTGGATATATTCAACTTCAAATATTTTCTCAAAATTACCCATTTGTGGGCTAGATCTCTAACTAGTTTTGAATTATTGCCAAAAAATTAAATATACCCCATATTTAGATAAAAACTTTAAAATTTTCAAATATCTAATTTTCATGTATACTTCTCAATGCGCTGATTCTAAATTTTGAAACCGCAGGTCGATATCTCTTTTCGTTCTCGAGATAATTAAATTCAAAATATTGAATAAAACCGCCCATTTTTGGATAATAACCCAAAAATGGGCCGAGATACGAATTTGTCGACACCACCATTCGATCCTACGGAAAAAATATATAAGTATACCAATTTTCATAATTTTAGACGAACTAGTTCATTTTTTATGAATAAAAGTTTGAAAACCCCTGAAAACCTTAGATTTTTGCGATTTTTAGCCATTTTCAGTTATTTTGCTTTAAAAACTGTGTGCGGTGTTCAAAAATTATGAACATTGGTATACTTATGTAATTTTGCCCGTAGAATCGAATGATGATGTCGCCAAATTCATATCTCGACCCATTTTTGGGTTATTACCCAAAAATGGGCAGTTTTGAGCAAAACTTTGTATTTAAATATCTCGAGAACGAAAAGAGATATCGACCTGCGGTTTCAAAATTTGGAATCAGCGCATTGAGAAGTATCTAGATACATTAGATTTTGAAGTTTTTATCTAAATGTGGGGTATATTGACTTTTGGGGCAATAATTCAAAAATGGGTAGAGATATAAACTTGCTAATAATATTATTTGATTGTAAAGACAATGTTACGTAAGTATTCGCATATTTAGAGCATTTGAACAACTGAGTGAATTTTTAAAAATTTAAGCCTTAAAAGAAAATTGTTAACGTGTTATTCCTTTTGTAAAAAAGTTGTATTTTAATTCTTATTTTTATAGACAAAAAATATTGGAATCACTTTTTAAAATTTTTAGTTAAATTCAAGCTTTTTGTTCCTGCTTTGAAATTTGAAAACAAATTAACACACAAACAGAATAAAAAAGATTTCGAATACAAGGAAGTAGAATTTTCGCTTTATACAGTCCAAGTCGCTGCGCAATACGCCTCCAGAAGAAATAAATCTCTGTACGCCACTGGATACTTACATGACTTATCAAATATAATATGTGAAGGACTATTTACTTCACAAGTTCAACTCATACACATTTAGTTAGCTGCTAATCGCTTGTTACTGCGGTTGGTTATCAAGATTTTGTGTTGTGACAACGACAACAGGACCGTACTGACTATTAACATGGATCGCTGGACCGGAAGTGTAGCTGTGGTGACAGGTGCCAGTTCCGGAATAGGGAAAAGTATAGCTGAGAAATTAGTGGAACATGGCTTACAGGTATGTAGACTAATATTGTTATCTATCGCCTACCCTAGGTAAGGGAAGTATTAAAATCATGCTTGAACTCATATATAAGTAAAAACGTTTTTATTTTGTATTTTTTAAAATGGTAAACTTATTTTCTTCCAAAAAGAAGAGACGAGGAAGTAGTATTTTCGGCGAAATAATTAGCCATTTTTATTTTCCTCCAAATGCAGAGAGCGTGGTAAAATCGTCGAAAAATAATAGAAAGAAAGTAACTCTTCTCTATGAATAATTTTGAAAGCAATACAGGGTGTTTCAAAGAAAGTGTAAAAATTTTAAAAACATGTAGTACTGATCAAATTGAGTAAAAAAAGTTTAATCAACATGAGTCCGATCTTTAATAGTTCCCGAGATACAAGGCAATGAAAAATGAGCTTTTTCGGTGTTTACCTTTGCTATCTTGAAAACTACAAGAGTTACGACTTTCATTAAATATGACTTTTTGTTTACCCTTCAGAGGTCATCTATGTGCTTTTTACCTCCCGCTACCCTTGGTAAGGGAGGTATAGGGATCGTGCTAGTAAATGACCACGTTTTAAATTATGTCTGTATGTGTGTATGTGTATGTGTGTATGTATGTGTGTGTATGTATGTGTGTGTGTGTATGTATGTGTGTGTATGTGTAGGGATTTTGTCTTCGCTCTAACTCAAATACTATCATTCAGAAAATTCTGAAACCTTATATTTCTATCCTATTCTCAAATGAAAAGAAGTCATTAGATTTTGGTGTAAATCGGATAACCGGAAATGGCACTTTACCTGAAGCTCATAATGGTTTTTCTTCAAAAAATATCATTAAATGCCATTTTTTCGCATTTTATGTCTTATGAAAATTAAAGATTATTGAATTTTCTACAGGAATACATTAATACTTTTTCTATATATTTTGCAGATAAATTTAAAAATATTTTTTTTTATTAGTCCCGAAGCCTAAGATAAGCACAATTCCTTTGTTACACAGTTTATATTTTAAATGAATGTAACTGACAGTAACTGTCACTGTCAAAAAACTAATCACTTCAAATTAATAATAGTGACATTTTAAAAAGAAAAGAGTAAATAAATCAATAGTTTTATGCAGTGGAACAGTTTACAGTTTTCCGGGTTTTTGCTAACCCACTAAGTGGGAAACACGTGATTTTATGTATGTATGTAAAAATTAAATAGCGGGAGGTTTTGTGTTGGCCACATCAGATTTTTTTTTTAAATCAAATAATTGTACTTAAAGTAAGTCAAATGTTGTGGTGACCTTGGCCAATATTTAATTTTCATAAACTTTGTAAGTATTGGAAATTGAGAGAAATGTTTCATTTAATATATTTTACCTCTCGCTAAGAGAGGTATTGGATTCATGCTAAAATTCGCATATCCAAATTTTAGTGAATAAGCACGATTTAAGGTCCCTAGAATCCGATTATAACATTTTTTAAATGATGTCTGTGTGTGTGGAAGTGTGAATGTGTGTGTGTATGTGTGTGTGTGTATAACTATAATACTTAAGAATTGTTTAACTATGGATTCCTCAATCTGACATTCCTAGGAAGCGCTGAAAAGGTTTTGGTAACAATTGAACAACCGGAAGTAGTAGTTTCATAGAAAAATTCTTCTAAATATAATTATTTGGAAAGTTTTGTTATTAAATATTGAAGAACATAAAATTCGCACTCTAACATACTTAAAAAAATTATTATATCTTATATAAATTTGGACAAGTCTCAGCGGACATGCTGTCTCCACCCCAATCTGTTCTGCGCCTCTCTCTTCACCCCCTTGTAATTTCCTCTCTAAAGAAAACATTTTCAGGTTGCAGGTCTGGCCAGAAGAGCAGACAGAGTGGAAGAACATGCAAAGTCTTTATCGGGGCCAGGCAAACTCCATGCGATCAAATGCGACGTATCCTCTGAGGACGACGTGAAGAAAGCGTTCTTGTGGGTCCAAAAGAACTTGGGACCTGTCGCTATTCTTGTCAACAACGCTGGTATAAATAAAAACGACTCTTTAATAGGTAACATTACCATTTACCTATTTACATGTGATAGTATTATTGAGAATAGGTTAACAATTACAGTCGTAATTTTGGATAGCTAATTTATTTTATTCAATTTTGACGTTTTAAACTGTCATTATTAACTCCATAGCAATAACTACAAGTAACATTTTATTCACAAGTGAATTAAATTTTTTTAAATCACTCTCACAAAATTTTAACTCACTATGCAACAAGAAATACATTTAAAAATATCAAGAACGAAAATAATACTCGCCACATTATTTATCAGATATTATCAGCCCTTTTCATTATTTTTTAAGACATAAATGACAGACAATAAAGCTTTTAAAATACGTAGATGATTTGACGTCTATCAGTGACGATTGTCATGTTCAGCCTATTAACTGCTCAGTTTTTTATTTCGTCAAAATTAAATAAAATATTTTATGTCTTACTAATATGTTATTGTTTTATAACAACCCTAACATTAGGTCCGTTATTGAGTAAATAATGCCCTAGGGCGTATTAAGTTGCTATGGTAATGTTGACAACAAACTGAGGTTAATAATACTGATATTAACATAAAGTGCAGTTAAGGTTAAGAAGCATTGCGAATTGTAGTCGTTTATAATCATATTTGTTTCATCACAAATACAAACCAGCATACTTCTTATTCTTAGCAATAACATTGCTCGTCCATATTGACAAAAAAATACTACAAGAAATATATTTTTTGTTTGAGAAAATGCTTTGTTTACAGAAACAAAATATTACCTAGATACCGCATTCACAGGCTACTTTGTAAGTTGTTGACTAAAAAATAATATATTTTCCAAATATTAGTAGTAATTGTTCAAAATTTACATTTTTAAATTATGAAAAATATATTCTGACTACATTATTTAATTGAAGGCGGCCAACCGGCCTTTTGGACCACTCGGCCCTTCGGGATTTGCCCGATCGCCCGATAGGACAATCCGCCCCTGTACCCAAACCATCTTTCTCTCACACAAAAAAGTTTAAGCTAATCCTCATTTTTGGATTAGCGAATTCTACTCTAATTTTGACAGTTTATATCTTAAAATATAGTCTAACCTATTCCTAGTACCTACCTTTATTGATAATATCATGAAAATTAAATTTTAAATACCGGAATAGAATAGAATTCACTAATTAGGATTAGCTTAAACTCTTTTGTGAACCGGGCTGTTAATTTTTACCTCCCGCTACCCTTGGTAAGGGAGGTATAGGGATCGTGCTAAAAATCACTTATCGAGATTTTAGTAAATGACCACGTTTTAAGGTCCCTAGAATCCAATTTTAACATTTTCACGATGATGTCTGTATGTGTGTATGTGTGTGTGTATGTATGTGTGTGTGTATGTATGTGTGTATGTATGTATATGTGTGTGTGTGTGTATGTGTAGGGATTTTGTCTTTGCTCTAACTCAAATACTATCATTCAGAAAATTCTGAAACCTTGTATTTATATCCTATTCTTATATGAAAAGAAGCCATTAGATTTTGGTGTAAATCGGATAACCGGAAATGGCACTTTACCTGAAGCTCATAATGGTTTTTCTTCAAAAAATATCATTAAATGCCATTTTTTCGCATTTTATGTCTTATGAAACTTAAAGATTATTGAATTTTCTACAGGAATACATTAATACTTTTTCTATATATTTTGTAGATAAATTTAAAAATATTTTTTTTTATTAGTCCCGAAGCCTAAGATAAACACAATTCTTTTGTCTACAGTGCATATTTCAAATGAATGTAACTTACAGTAAATGTCACTGTCAAAAAACTAATCACTTCAAATTAATAATAGTGACATTTTAAAAAGAAAATAGTAAATAACTCAATAGTTTTATGCAATGGTACAGTTTGCAGCGTTAGTAAATACGTAAGTATGTATTTAAATTAATAAAAATGGATAGGAAAGTGTGGCGAAGGAAGATTGATGCGTAACTATTATTGTGGTCCGGATGGGGTTATTCGAAAATCGTCACTTTAATATGTTCTTATGTATGAATGCTATGATGATTGTGGACAAAGCGAAAGAAGAATGTTGTTAAAGAGTGAAGTGAGTCAGCTGAGCTCTTACTCTTATCCCTTTTCTTATTGTTACTATTGTTTCCGGGTATTTGCTAGCCCCGTAAGTGGGAATCGCGTGATTTTATGTAGGTATGTATGTATGTATGTATGTATGTATGTATGTATGTATGTATGTATGTATGTAAAAATTAAATAGCGGGAGGTTTTGTGTTGGCCACATCAGATTTTTTTTTTATATCTCTCATGCTATGCAAAAACATATTTGTAGACGGCAGTCCAACAACATGGAAACAAATTCTGGATATCAACTTGTTGGGTTTGGCCATGTGCACCCAGCAAGCCGTGCAACAAATGCGAACCGCTGGCATCGCAGGCCACATTATTAACATCAACAGTATCCTCGGCCACCATGTTATGAACAATATGGAAAAGGATATGAACCTTAGTATGTATCCTTCGTCCAAATTCGGGGTCACTGCCTATACGGAGGTTATGAGACAAGAGATGAGGAATAATGGACTCAAGATTAAAATAACTGTGAGTATACAGACGAATGGGAACTAAATATAAATAAATATTATATCATCAACGTATATTAGCCATGTTGCGTGTGCCTGTCTGCTTTATACGCTGAGTACTTGTATTGTAAATAACTATTAAAAACATTTGTTGTGGCCAGCACAAGACCTTCCGTCATTTTGATGTATTTTGTACAAATCCCATACCAAAGGTTCCTCGAAAAAGATTCTATACATCCTGTAAAATTGTAACACGAACACACTATTTTTTACAAATTCTATACCGAAAGTTCATTGGAAAAGATTCTATAAATCCAATAAATTTGTCAATTAGAATATGGCATAACTTGAACCATGGTTTAAACACATAAAAATAAGGTGATAAGTTCATCTGAGCAAATGTCCGTAAATGCTTTGTTTCAGAGATATTAATGTTTTTACCTTCCGTCACCTTTAGGTAAGGAAGGTATTGTCTTTGGTCAAAAAATTCGGTGGTGAGTTTTTAATGAATAAGCACGTTTTAGGGTCCCTACAATACGAATTTACTATTTTTAAGATGATGTCTGTATGTATGTATGTATGTGTGTGTGTGTGTGTGTGTCCGTGTGTGTGTGTGTGTGTGTATGTGTGTCTGTGTGTGACAAATTTTTCTCCGACGATAACTCCAATACTACAAATCTAAAAATTATAATTCTTTCGTATTCCTCTTTTGTACATCCATATGAAGAGTTGATTAGATTTTAGTTATAATTGATCCACCGGAAGTACCCTTATTTGAAGTTTTTAACAGTTTTTCTTGAAAAAACGCAGTTAAATATTATTTTTTGACATTTTGTGACTATTAATATGAAAGAATATCTTATTCTCTATACGGTTTGATTATACAGTTTCGTTCATATTCAATAGATATAGAGTTATAGAGACATTAAGAGAGATTAACTTTCAAAAATTAGTCAGCTTTGTTAAAATTATGGAAACAACAGATATATTCAGAAAAATTTAATTGACAGATGTCAGTGTCAAATGCAAAACCAAAGTTGAAAGTATAGGGTCAGAAAGTTATGTGTGAATGTGATAGAGTGTCCCTCCAAAGAGAAGAAGATGGAAGGACTGTGTAGCAGAAGATTTGAGTGAGGAAGAATTGTGTGAAGAAGATGCGTTGGACAGGAATGATTAAAAGAGAAGAGTAAAAAACAGCGACCCCTAATAAAATAGGGAAAGGAACTTTCGGTATAGAATTTGTAAAAAATAGTGTGTTCGTGTTACAATTTTATAGGATATACAGAATCTTTTTCAAGGAACTTTTGGTATGGGATATATACAAAATACATCGAATTGACGGAAGGGTTTGTGAAACAAAGTATTTACGGACATTTGCTCAAATGAACTTGTCACCTTATTTTTACGTTTTATCCATGGTTCAAGTTATGCCGTTTAAATCTGGGACACATTTATATTCAAAACATTCTAATTGACAAATTTATTGGATTTATAGAAATTTTTCCAAGGAACTTATAAATGATATACTTTTATAATATTAATTACAAACTTTTTAATATTTTGTTGTAGAGCATATCTCCAGGAATAGTAGACACAGACTTCTTCGATGCTGCGGCGTTGCCTACCAAGGAACATATCAGAAATAACGTGGTGCCTGCCTTGGCTGCTGAGGACATAGCAGATGCTGCCATCTATGCGTTGGGTACCAAACCTCATGTACAGGTATAGCGATATTTTATTTGTCTTACAATATTGCATATTTGAATTTAAAATTGTAATTGATGTCTCAACATTTACAGTTTCGAATGAATATTAATAATTATTTCAAAAATATAATTCATTGTTTGTATTTATTTAGTTTATATTTTTCAGATACATGAGATTACCATCAAACCGTTAGGGGAGGCAATTTGAAATGTTTTGTGACCAGATGTCCAAGGTTACTTAAATTTTAAGCATTCTTTAATTGACAATATTTGCATTTAAATAAAATATCAAATGAATTATCATGCATTGTTGTCAAGATTTCAATTTGCATTTTTGTGAGTAACCCTTTTACTGTAGGTAAATTGATAATATGTTTCAAAATCTTTCGTCTATTGATGACATCCGTAGCTAAGGAGCTAAAGGTTGCTTAAAATTTAAGCCTTTTTATGCAACTGGATTAAATATATTGGAAATATATTTTTCCACGTCCATTAAGTAATACCTTTATATATATCTTTTATTTATTAAACAATACAACATTGTACTCATAGGCCATAAGTAATGTTACGGAAGGACCAATCACAATCATCCATTAAATTACAAAATTGCAATATGATCTAGTATGCTTTGGCTCAGACAATGTCAAAATTATAAATCTGTAAATTATGTAAGGTAAAAAATATAAATTATATATTTTTAAATAAATAAACATTAATAATAATGCAGAATTTTTATTTATACCTATTCAGACAGAAAAGTTCAAATTCCTATCGACTACTCGTAGAAAATGTATAGTATTCTACGTGCATGTAATGGCTATTAATCATTCGAATGATTTACAACACCCATTTTCATTCTCTTGAGTAATAACCCACATTGCATGCTCGTTAACTAATATATTATTTTTTTCACTACTAGCCTATAAACATATCATTATTGACTCATTATTGTTCCGTGAAATTGTTTTTCTATACCTAGAGATCTATTATTGACCTAGGTCAATAATAATGACAAAATTATTGACCCAGGTCAATAATAATGTTATCATTTTCATTCCATTATTTTTGACACCAGATGTCATATTGATTAAAGTCATTTGCCAATATAATGAAATAAATTTCGTAACTAATTTTTATAATTAGGTATGTGGTAGTAATGATAAAAATAATATACAGGATGTCTCTTAAATAGGGAGACATGGCTTAACCACAGATTCCTGAGGCTAAAATAAGACGATTTAACTAAACTTGCTTCTACCGGAAAGTGTACCTTTTAGCCAGAATTCTGTTTCAAAGTTCTTCGAAAAAAAAAAAAAAATTTTGCTTATAATAACAGAACGCTTTATATGATTTGGATGAAATTTGGTATGACAGTTCATATGGTTATAAGTCATCTTTTAAGGTGATACTTGTTATTATTAGAGAACCACTAGTGTATGAAACTTAGGTGTCCCAAAATTGATTAGACCGTAACTTTTTAATGGTCACGTCGATAACATAAAATAATTTTTTCAGAAAGATACATTAAAGTTTTCTCTCTTTGTTTAATTTGTGATATCTGTTACGGTTCAGACAGAAAAAAATAAAACCTGCGTGACTGCATCGTGAATTTTTTAAAAATAAATTTAATCTAGCAGTCTATCCAACTGTCAAACAAACACCTAATTTCTAATGACAGTAACAATTGTTTATGGGTTGTCAAAAAATTCCTTCGCAATATTCAGAAACTAGTAACATCCGTTTGCTTGGCCTAATAGTATTTTACTACCATTATTATAAACAACACGAATAAATATGTTAGCTTACTCCTAAAAAAATTAAGAAGATTGGCAAGTCATTACTGTCATTAAAAATTAGGTGTTTGACATTTGGATAGATTGCTAGATTAATTTTTTTTTTTAATTCACGATGCAGTCACTCAAGTTTTATTTTTTTCTGTCTGCTAAATGGTACACTTCCCGGTAGAAGCAAGTTTAGTTAAATCGTTTTATTTTAGCCTCAGAAATCTGTGGTTAAGCCATGTCCCCCTATTTAAGAGACACCTGTATACACCACGGTTATGAAGAGCAATAATGATACTTTTCACTATCCATGTTAGTTAGGTTTTTTTTATTCATTTTGGTCAGTACTACATGTCTTAAAAATTTGTTAACCTTGTTTTTTAAAACCCTTTATCAACATTTTCGTTCATAATTTTCTTAAAGTTTAACGTAACCTAACACACAAAATCCACGCCTTCAAAATTCAAGTCGAGACATTAAAAAAAAAAATAGTTTGTACTTAAGTTTTGCCTAATTTGTTGTCTGGCAAACGTTTTGGTTTTAGTTTCTTTCAAAAAAAGTTATTAAAGGTTATATATTACAAAACAGAGTTGTTTTATTTTATTATTTTTCCTTTTACATGAACAAAAATCAACATCATGATTTGTTCCCATTTGATCTAAACTTGAAACAACGCGACATATTAATTTTAGTCCTCTTTGTTACTTCGTACTAATATAAAACAAAAACGAACTACCATGAAATACAAGAATTCTATTATGGAAATAACACTGAAGCCAATGAAAACGCCACACATCCCACCAAAATTACCTGTAAAATTATTATATTGTATATTTATTGAGGAATTAGTACAACGTACTTACCTATAATATCGTACCAGTAGAACAACAAATCAGTTTTGAAGAGAAGCGTCTTATCTACGTCGAAATATATATGGACTATACTAATATCGTTCAAGTTGTAACTTTTCCTGTAAAAGTAATAATACAAAAACATAAAATATAAGGATTAGTAGTCTTCAAAAAAATCTGGATATTCTAGTATACAAAGACCATGTGACAAGGTCAGGGTAGAGCAACACAAGTAAATAACTTTATTATAAACTCTTCTGAATGGGGAATTCCATTTTTTTTTTTTAATTTCATCTGAAAATATCAGGAAAACTAAGACTATTGATAAAAATCCGGTGAAAAAATTCCTATTAATAAGCGAGTTATGGTCTCCCGAATTTTTAAAAGATTTACGTGACGTCACATTTATGTGTTTTTTATCAAACTGTTTTCATCAAGGACCTAAATGTTCTTGAAATATATGCTATTTTAAGTTATATTTACATAAAATAAATTAATATTATAACACTGTATAAGTCTACATACTTTATAATTACAGGTGTATTTAAATTATTAAGTTTAATGCAAGAAATATATGTTAAAATAAAAACTGTTTGGAAACTGCAGTGCAGGAATGTTAGCCCCTCCTTTCGAATTTGAATTTCTTAACTTCCATTGGTAGTAACCCCCAGTTAGTTAGTTTATTTTATGTCATTATGATGATTATAGAATTTTGTACAGGTATACATTAATACTTTTTACCTCTCGCTAAGAGAGGTATTGCATTCATGCTAAAATTCGCATATCCAGATTTTATTGGATAAGCACGATTTAAGGTCCCTAGAATCCGATTATAACATTTTTAAAATGATATCTGTATGTGTGTGGATGTGTGCATGTGTGTGTGTGTATGTGTGTGTGTGTGTGTGTGTGTGTGTGTATGTCTGGATGTTGTAGATACGATTCCTCAAAAACTATAAGACTTTAAAAATATTTAACTGCAGTTTCCTCAATCTGACATTCCTGGGGAGAGCTGAAAAGGAACCGGAAGTAGTAGTTTCTTAGGAAAATTTTTTGGCAGTTTTTTTGCTTAAATATTGAAGAACATGAAATTCTCCATCTAATACACTTAAAATTTATATTATATCTTGTATAGATTTAGAGATAAAGACACTATAATTTATAGAGTAAACTAATCGCAGAGGCTAAGGCACCAAGGAAACCAGTTGACAAATTCCAATGTTTATAACATAGTTTGTAAATGACACATGTCAGTGTCAAAAATCAACAGTTTTAGTGACATTCTGATAGCTTTTTCTGGGAAGTATATTTAACTTTTCTTATTGTTTTTTTAATTAAATATTTGAAATTATAGGTAAAATTGTGGTAAAATGCATATATCCATCAGAAATACCGCCAATCTGGTTAATGAATTGGAAGAATCTCTGATATTTAAAAACTTCCTCATACAATGAAAAATAGATATAATTGGAATTATATGTGTGCAGAAGGCATGTTAAATACAATAAAAAACAATATTTGGGTAAAATTCTGTAATATTTTGTTATAAAACGACGGTTCGAAAGTGAAGTGCAATACAATACTTATATAGCCTAATATGGAAATGGCGAGAGGTCTTGTGCTGGCCACAACAGATTTTTCTATATATTTTACAGATAAATTTAAAAATCATTTTTCTTTTTTTAATCCCGAAGCCTAAGATAAACAAAATTCCTTTGTTACACAGTTTATTTTTCAAATGAATGTAACTGACAGGTAAACGTCATTGTCAAAAAACTAATCATTTCAAATTAATAATAGTGACATATTAAATAATAAAGAAAATCGTAAATAAAGCAATATTTATATGCAATGGAACATAACATAGTTTGCAACATTAGTAAATACGCAGGAATTAGTGATTCTGTCGAGACGAGACGAGACGAAAAATTCATTGTCTCGTCTCGTCTCGTTTCAAATTCATAAAATTATGTCTCGTCTCGTTTAATAGAATCTCGTCTCGGCCGAGATTTCTCGACGGAAATTTAATATGAATATTTTGGTCCTATAAACTAATTATTAAATTTATACAATTTTATATTAATAGCAATTTGAACAAAAAGAAATATTTGTCGTTTTATCTGCCAAAATTTGTTATAACCTAAAACTTTGTGGAAATTTTATTATGTTATAATTTTATTAATTTAATATTTATAACGCTAAAAACCTTAGCTAACAAATTCTGACATAAAATTTCAAATACTTTATTATCTTACTATTCAAAAATATCATATCTTTACTATTAATACAAAATTGAATAAATTTAATAATTACTTTATATGACCAAATATTACATAATTTAAAATAAAAACCGAGAAATCTCGAAACAGTTTTCGAGAATCTAGATTTCGGCAAATATATCTCGTCTCGTAAAATATTTCTTATACTTCTTTCTCGTCGAGACGAGAAATCTCGAGTACGAGACGAGACGAGAATTGAGAAATATCTCGTTTCGACAGAATCACTAGTAGTTATGTATTTAAATTAATAAAAATTAAATAGCGGGAG
Organism: Ophonus ardosiacus; assembly: GCA_943142095.1. Taxonomy (NCBI): domain Eukaryota; kingdom Metazoa; phylum Arthropoda; class Insecta; order Coleoptera; family Carabidae; genus Ophonus; species Ophonus ardosiacus. The sequence continues at coordinate 42,690,615 of OW964835.1, forward strand.
GTTTTGTGTTAGCCGCATCAGTTTTTTCTCAAATCGGCAACAGGATCTTTACGCTTAGTCTAAACTAGAATATCCAATAATATTGTAAATATTTACACTAAATTTTCATCGGTGTTGAGCGGCGTATACTCATTCATCACACTATACTTTGTAAATGTGCAATCGGACATACAATGCGAGCAATCAATCGAATTATGCACATCATCCGCCAGTTCCCTTTTCATTTGACCATGTTTCACCATACTGATTGTGTTCCAACGTTCCTTGTACTTGTTCAGACATGGTACGTCGGCAATAGTACATAATTGCGACGAATACGGCAACTTGATAGCTATGGCGTGGTAAAAGGGCACACACTCGCATAGTGCTAGGATTGTCTTCATGCGACACTCGCTCAAGCAGTCGCTGTGGCTGTAGAATGAGGTGTCGAACGCTGTGGTGGCTTCGTCGGAAAAGAGGCATTGGCGTTGAGAAACCTATGGCAATAATTATATATTGTCCTGAAATCGTTATGTAATCTACTAAAAACAAAAAAAAAAAAAAATATCTGATGTGCCTATCAACATTATCTTCCGTTAATTTCATGTATTTTCCAAAAATCCCTTTCCGAAAGTTCCTTGGAAAAGATTCTACGAGGAATTTATTTTAACATGCAACATATGGCGAATCACTTCCATAGTTACTCACTATTGTCAAAACATGACAGCAATGTAATATTTGTCCATTTTAAAATACAACATACAAAATTTGTAGTTTTGTATTATCAAAACTAATTTCCTATAAATTAGCCTACATACGATTAACAAATACAACTAAAATGTTATAGATCTTAGAAAACTTTAGCTTAGAAAAATTCATGACTTTCATGTAATAAATGTTAAAAAATACCTCCAATCACTCTGAGGCAATATTCTAGTCGGTCGTAATAAGAATTGACACCATTTGTGATGTGTTTTGGAGGTATCTCCTGTGCTACAATACTATTTTTTAGACGACCATTGTGATAAGTATGACATATCAACGTAGTATCCTAACACTGAAAGTTGAACTTATGACCAGGTATTCCCTGCTTATGACATTAGTGTTACGATATATTTCATATCGTAATAGTTGAAACGGTTGCTAGGTTACTGTGTCATTATTTTCTAGCTATATGTATAAATTATTCATTTGTCAGCTGTCTGTATGTTTTAACCTAAATTTCAGTTTTGTAAAAAAAGTAAAATTTATTTATGCTCGTTTAAAAAATAATGTTCGTAACTTGTATGAAATTCAAATATCTTAGCTCATGTGTATTGACTTGCAGTCCGCTACGCGTCGTGCGTCAATTTACACTCGCATGATATTTGGTATTTTTCATAACTTGTTACGAAAATAACTATATAATGTTGCTTTTTAAAATGGACAAATATTACATTGCTGTCATTTTTTGACAATAGTGAGTAACCATGGAAGTGATGAACTATAATGTTACATTTTAAAATAAATTCTCTGGATATATTCAGTAAAATTGTAATACGAACGTAACTATTTTCTAAAAATTGTTGACGTTCTCTCCTCTCAGTTTATGATAAAAATAAATACATAAATATAAAGAGACTAACCGTATATTCTCGGAGCAACGGTACTGCTTCTACTATCATCGGATCCACCTGAAGATGCACTTCCATTCCTAATGGTATTAGATTTTGCACCAGGCCACCAGATGTCAAATCGGGAAAGTCGTGTGAGTTGAACAAAAATACCTACAACCATAACATTTGACCTCTATAAAGGTGATTGCTAAAGTCGACATAATCTTAAAAAATATTGACCGCTTTTGGACATTCCATAAACGCACAGAAAAAAATTAATTAGATACACCAAGTAAATTGTAGTAAAATTAACTAATCAACTTAAGTTGTTGATTATTAAAGCGCTACTTAATTATAAGTAGGCCTTATATCCCAATTGCGCTGCACGAGCAAATTTAAATGCGTGAATAATACTATACTTTATGATTCAGTTTTTGGAAGCAATTAATAGTAATTTACGTAAGAAGACCTGAAAGTGATACTTTACTGGGTGAGCAAGCATATTCCAGAGCGAGCCGTAGGCGAGCTTTGGAAGCTTGTGAGCCCAGTATAGACACTTTCAGGTCATGTTGGGTACAATATTTTTTTTGAGATCCTGAAAAAAGAATAAAAAAGTATTATTTTATTTTTTACTGCGAACAAATAAGATATAAATAAACAACTGATCACCATGGAAACATTTAGCTTTACCGGTCCCGGGATCGGTAAAGTACTTTCCGATCCCTTATAGACAACTTTCCGAGCTAGCTCAGCAAAGAAGGACTTTCCGGTCTAAATAGTGATCAGAAAGTGCTCATTTTCCGGGCGATCGCGAAAAAAAATTTTTCTATACGAAGAGGTTTTTGGATAAATGCTTCATTTATTTCAACATAGTCAAAATTTACAAATGCGACGTTTCGCAATTAAAAATGAATCTAATAATAGCTCAAACATTCAAGCAGGAAACATAGTTGCTAAAAAATATATATCCTTACCATATTTTAGACATTTACATGAACAATTAAAATCCATAACTAATGAACTACAATTAACAATTGCCTATAAGTCATCTACTGATACTTCTTTGTTGTTTACCAAATTAAAAGATTATAAAATATAATATAAGATATAAAATAAATTGTCTGGATTGTCAATCTTCTTATATTGGTGAAACTAAACAATATATCTACAAAAGAATACAACAACATAATTACAATATTAAAAAAAATAACAATAAACATAGTACCATAGTACATCATTGTCTTGCCCTTGAACATAAATTGGATTCAACTAATTATAAAATTTTACACCATGAATCTAACATTCAAAAGAGATTATTTCTTGAAAGTTGTTACATAAATCTTGACGATAATTCTATAAATTGTAAATCTGATTACAATAATTCTAAAAATTTATACCCTAATATTAAATATATCACTCCACAGTAATTTTTAATTTTAGAGTTTTTCAGTTTTTTGTCATTCATTCTTGCATCTGTCTACAGATATCATTCCTTGTTAAGGTTGTTGATTTTGGCGGTCACATATAAGACGAATTGTTAAAATTTTTATTTAGTTGACTTTTAACGATGTAGTTCTTTAAACTCATTGGTTTTTACAAAATCTTTTATATTTAAAATGTATTATTTTCATATGTTGTAATAATTTATTTATTGCTAAGTTGACAATTGTTACATTATGTTTACATGTAATTAACAAATACAAAAATTTTTTGTTTCTTTGAAAATGGTTATAACCATAACCGAAACGTCGCATTTGTAAATTTTGACTATGTTGAAATAAATGAAGCATTTATCCAAAAACCTCTTCGTATAGAGGAATACGAAAAAAAAATATTGAATTATTTTTAATATTTTATTTATATATGTATTAGTGAAAAGCGACTAACTTTGACGCCTTCCATCTGGTCGACAGGGTAGTAATAATCGCTTACGTTGGATTGTACCACTATTGTCATCCCCATATCTGGTCCAGATGCATCCAGATATTGTGTAACTGGATTTTCAGGAAGTGAGCTGCGAAAAATAAATAAGATTTTGGTGTCAAGTCAGAAATTGGAAGTGCTATTTTACTTCGAGATCTACAAAATTTTTGTCAGAAAACACACACAGGTATGTATATACTTGGTGTGGCAATTAAATAACAAGATTGATTTTAGAACATTGACAATGTATAAAGTTACACAAAACAAATATTGCCGCCTTCAATGTACTCTACTCCCCGAACCCTACACCGCCCGATGCGAATATTCCACTGTTGGAAGCAATGTCTGCAGGCCTTTTTTGTTAGGCTGTTCATAATCTCTGCCGCTCTTTCTATAACTATATCTCGCCCCCGAATTTGGTGCCTTTTAACGCAGAATTGCAATTTGGGAATAAAGGTGAGTACGGTTGATGTACCAACACGGTGATTTTATATTTCGTCAAAAATGTCTTGCCGGACGAGGCGTTTAGTTCCGGCGCGTTGTCTTCATGAAGAATCCATCACATTTCAGCCCTTTTTCTTCTCACTCGTGCATAAAGGGTTATCAAAACCTTCTTGTAATATGCTTGGTTAACGAAAACAACAATGTTAGTGCACGGCATATAGGACAAAAGTTTTCTCAAAAGACGATAAATGCGGAAATGGATACTCTGAAATTTACACAGAGATGAACAAGCACTCCATTTTACAAATGGTGCCTGATAGAATCAATAAAATGTACACCATTGACAAAACTTACAGGATAATAATTCCTGAAAGGGATAAAGTCCAGTGGAAAGAGACGACATAGTCATCTATACAGACGGCTCCAAAACAACCAATGGAACCGGAGCTGGAATACATGGGGCAAAGGGACTAAGACACAACCAATCGGTTGGACTTGGGACAAATGCAACAGTATTCCAAGCAGAAGTACACGCAATTTTAACCAGCGTGCAATTACTATTGGAGAAAAACTACCACAATAGAAGAATCTCCATAGTAACAGACAGCCAAGCCGCACTTCAGGCACTAAACTCGTGTGAGGTAGGCTCAGGACTAATTCTGGACTGCATCAACAGGTTGAATGCCTTAGGAGCGACGAATAAATTAAGATTGATATGGGGGGTTGCAAAAGATGGGACAAATATACCTTTTATAGGACCAGAACCTGCTTGCGGAATAACTGCGCAAACAGTTAAGCAAAAACTTAATACTTTGCTTTGGCAATGGCACAAACGGCATTGGACAGCCACATCAGGCCAAAGACATTCCAAGCTCTTCCTGAATTAGCCATCCAAGAAAAGAACAGACAACTTACTTGTAATGAGCAAGCAAGATGTCAGACTAATAACAGGACACTGTCAATTAAATAAACATTTGCATAGGTTGGGCCTCAAACAAGAACCAACATGCAGAGGTTGTGGAGAAGAGGATGAAACTCCTGAACACTTAATATGTCACTGCGAAGCATTTATGGCAAGCAGACATAGCCTTTTAGGAGCAAAGAAATTGCACACTGAGACACTAAAGGACATTAGTCTAAAGAAAATCCTGGAGTTTACAAAACATACAGGGCTCCTAGAATAGGAGGAAACACGGAGGGTACAATAGACCAGAAAGGTCGCAATACAGGGGCAAGAATGAACCACCTCCCGACAATAATAATAAAAAATCTGATGTGGCCAGCACATGACCTCCCGCCAATTCCATGTTTAAAATGGCAATGAGCTTTAAGTAAAGTATCACTTCCGAATGATCGTTTGTTATTTCAATAAATAGAAAAGTTTGTAATACGAAATTTTGGATTATATTTTAATATATTTTTCCTGAAAAATCTGTAAGCAAATACCAACTTTGCGAAGTTTTAGATCATTAATATATTTTAAGGAAAAATCGTCACACACACATTATTGTCAAAATCAGCACCAACTTCCTTATGGTCTAAAACGCAATCTGTGTAAATTCTTCGCCGTACATGATCCATTTCGTAAATGTGTAGTTGCAAACTATGATATGACACTTTGAAATCACGTTCTTATTGAGAGCTGTTTGATATGTATTGTTGCGAACATCAAATTTAAATCGAAATATCCTGTATATCTCATATTTATGTATGATGGAAATTATATTAATTTTACTAACCTTAATTTCATTAGAATCCTATTTAAACTACTAAATTTTTCTTAACACAGTTTCATTATTAATTTGAATGTAGGTAAATGCTTCGTGACAGTGACATTTGTTTAAATATGTCAAAATTGATATTAAAGTATTGTTTTTGTTTGACGCAGAGGCAAAGTGATGTACAAAAATAAATTATTTTACAATATAATATTTAAAGTTATTTCAAGTTATTTACTAATGCTATTATCGTAGAATTGAAGACTGTGCCATTATATTCAATTTGTATTGGTAAAAGTTGCTAAAATATTATATTTAATGCATTTTTTACAAGAAAAACTCTTAAAAGCTTGTATAAATGATACTTCCGGTTATCCGATATGCACTAAAAACTAATGAGCTCTTCCCACATCAGTATAGTATGGGTATACAAAATTTCAAAATTTTCTGATTGATAGTATTTGAGTAATCGTGTCCACACGATACACACACACACATACATACCTACAGACATCATTGTAAAAATGTTAAAATTGGATTCTGGGGACATCAAAACGTGCTTATTCACTCAAATCTCTATATCCGATTTTTAGCACGATCCCTATACCTCCCTTACCTAGGGTAGCGGGAGGTAAAAATAACAGATGGATGGTGACCATTAGTCCAAAGGTAAGGTTTTCAACAGATGGCAGCACCAGTCCCGAAAATTTTGGGTAGCACCTTGTATATAACACAAATAATCAAAAACAAATAATACATGAGACACACAGGAAAATATTTATTATATTATATATTATACATATTATTTATCACTTGCTTTAATTTCAAAAGTGGCTTTAGCAATTTCACCTTTTCTTAAAGCCTGTATAGCTTCTTTGTATTGATCCAATTTAAACTTTCGAATTCCTAATTTTTCATAAGAAACATATCTTTTCCCCATAGCTTCTAAAAGATTTAGTGCTTTTGGAAATGACAAAGGATTAATTGTTGCTGCTTGTATTTTTAATTCTTTTTTAAATAAATCAAATGGCGAAATGCTCACATAAGCTTTAGGATTAGAACAACCAAAAATACACATTTTCGCTCCAAAATCCATGAGAGTATATGCATGTTCTATCGCTTGAGCGTTACCACTAGCCTCAAAAATAAAATCAAAAAGGTAATTCGGATCTATTTTTTGACGATCTTTTAAGCACTCCGGGGTTATTACTTCGTAACAAGTTTCTAATTTTTTAATTATCTTTCTGCGTTTTTCACTTGGTTCGCTTATCGTAACATCTCTGTGACCCTGAAGATGTAACATAGACATAAATAAATTCCCAATGATTCCTGAACCAACTATAAGAATTCTTGTTCCAATTTGTAACGGTTGGATTACATCCCATGTATGAGAAAGGCAACTGAGAGGCTCACAAAGTGCAGCTTGACGTAAAGTTATACTTTCGGGGACTTTATGGACTAAAATATCTGGAACTACGCAATATTGTTCCATGCCTCCATCGTAAAAGAAGCCAAGATATGCATTTAACCCTCCAGTTCGACAATAATGGGGTTTGCCTGTTCGACAATCATCACAAACTTGACAACTCTGGCTTGGGTCTACGCAAACTTTATCCCCAACTTTTACATGCTTAATTTTTTTACCAATCATAGAAACAATTCCTGAAAATTCGTGCCCTAAAATTAACGGTGGATCTTTTCGACAAGGGAAGTCACCGTCTATTAAATGTACATCAGTTCCACATACTCCTGCGTAGTAAACTTCTACTAATACTTCTCTGTCTCCAATTTGAGTAGGTATATCTTTCTTTACTAGTTTTAATTCTTTATTTTTGGCATTATATTGTAAAGCGTCCATAGAAGCAAGTCGTTTGAAAATTGAACAAAGGTTTAAACGTTTTAGTAATGACATTTTGCAAATGGAAGACAAGAATTTTGACAGATGTAACGGCACAAGGAACACAAGGTAAGCAAATGTCATGAAATAAATAATTGAAGTATTTGTTGTTGTTAGAACAGTATACACCAAAGACAACTATCTAAAGGTGTACCTACACTATTTTTACTCAATAGTTTTAAATTCATATTTAAAAATCACAAGACCTTCCGTTAATTTGATATATTTTATACAAATCACATACCAAAAGTTCATTGGAAAAAATTCTATATATCCAGTAAAATTGTATCACGAACATAATACAATTTTTTACAAATTCCATACAGAAAGTTCCTTGGAAAAGATTCTATAAATCCAATAAAATTATAACATGAATATACATTATGTAAATTGCACTTGACAATTACACTTACGTAACATTTTCTTTACAATCAAATAATATGACTACCAAGTTTATATCTCTACCCATTTTTGAATTATTGCCCCAAAAGTCAACTTACCCCATATTTAGATAAAAACTTCAAAAATTTCCAAAATCTAATTTTTATGTATCTAGATACTTTTTATTTTTATAAGGTTGGTGGCTAAGAATTTCAATTAATTGTAGTTTTCGAACGAATTAATATTTAAATATTTTTTTTTTCACTAACACTCATACAAGAATAACGCGAAAACAATTTTCTTTTGACTTTAATTTCTATAAATTCACTCAGTTGTACAAATGCTCTAAATATGCGTACACTTACGTAACATTGTCTTTACAATCAAATAATATTACTACCAAGTTTATATCTCTATCCATTTTTGAATTAATGTCCCAAAAGTCCCATATTCCCATATCCCATATTCAGATAAAAACGTCAAAATTTTCAAAAATCTAATTTTTATGTATCTAGATACTTTTCAATGCGCTGATTCCAAATTTTGAAACCGCAGGTCGATATCTCTTTTCGTTCTCGAGATATTTATATTCAAAGTTTTGCTCAAAACTGCCCATTTTTGGGTAATAACCCAAAAATGGGTCGAGATATGAATTTGGCGACAACACTATTCGATTCTACGGGCAAAATTACATAAGTACACCAATTTTCAGAATTTTTGAACACCGCATACAATCTTTAAAGCAAAATAACTGAAAATGGCCAAAAATCGCAAAAATCGTAAGGGGTACCCCTTAAGATTTTTTCAGATTTTGGCTATTTTCGGGGGTTTTCAAACTTTTATTCATAAAAAATGAACCGGTTGGACAAAAATTATGAAAATTGGTGCACTTATGTAATTTTACACGTAGAATCGAATGGTGTTGTCGTCAAATTCATATATCGACCCATTTTTGGGTTATTACCCAAAAATGGGCAGTTTTTAGCAAAACTTTGAATTTAAATATCTCGAGAACGAAAAGAGATATCGACCTGCGGTTTCAAAATTTGGAATCAGCGCATTGGGAAGTATCTAGTTACATAAAAATTAGATTTTTGAAAATTTTGTAGTTTTTATCGAAATATGGGGTATATTGACTTTTGGGGCAATAATTCAAAAATGGGTAGAGATATAAACTTGGTAGTAATATTATTTGATTGTAAAGAGAATGTTACGTAAGTGTACGCATTTTTAAATTATTTGAACAACTGTAAAGTAATTAAAAATGTATAAATGCTATAAAAATGTCATTGGAAAAGATTCTATATATCCAATAAAATTATAATACGTAGCTTGAGGTAAAAAACAATACAGTCAAAAGTCCAGTACTACAATCCTTTTGATGTAATATGACCGACTTCTGGTAGGAACATTCCTGTAGTGGTAGCACGCACTTTAGAATTCTATCATAGAAAGTAGGCGAATACGATTTTACTTTTGCGAATCTTGGTAACACGCACTTTAGAATTCTATATTCGTTTTTTGATTCGAAAATTATTGGATTTTATACTATTAAAATAAAAAATATTGTGACAGTTCTATATAATAAATGTATAAATTATATATAAATTGGCTTTAAATAGAACTGTGGCAAAATATTGACGTTACTTTGACATTTTCGCCTCAAGTCGAACGCTTGCAGGCGAATATTTTGAGACACGCATGCTACCAAATCATCGCTTCGATGCGAAAAGCGAAAACAAATGCCTCTTTTGATAGAATTCTAAAGTGCGTGCTACCACCACTGATGGGATCATTACGTCATTTTCGATACCTACACTCGATACAAAGCACTGTTTTTACAGGCCGAATACGATAGAGATCTCGTTTACATATACAATGATCACATACAAATGTGGACCTAGCTTTAGAATGTATAAGTGCAAGTACATATGGTTTGATTTAGATGACTTCTACATTTAATAATTAGAGTTAAATGTAGTGGGAACACTGGCCGTGCCACTAATGGCATGTACATACTTATTTTCCCGTTTTAAAAAGGTGTGATCCTTCGACTTGATGTAGTTGAAGGTGGCGCAGAAACCATCCATAGTGCGACGGAATTTGAAGATTTCACTACAGTTCACTAATTCCGTCTTCCATTTGCATTCCAGCAGCATTTCGTCTAATGGTGGTGTCAACTGTAACCAAAACAAAATTTCGTTTGTCTACTTTCTATTTTTACCTCTCGCTAAGAGAAGTATTGGAATCATGCTGAAAATCGCATAGCCAGATTTTAGTGGATAAGCACGTCTTAAAGTTACTGGAATCCGATTTTAAGATACTTATGATGACGTCCGTGTGTGTATATATGTGTGTGTGTTTCTCAAATACTATAAGATTTAAGACATGTTTAACTGCGGTTTCCTCAATCTGACATTACTAGGAAGAGCTGATTAGATTTTGGTAACAATTGGACAACCGGAAACCTAGTTTCTTAAAAAAATATTATTTTTGAAAATATTAAAGAATATAAAAATCTCTATCCGATTCTTTTAAAATTTTTATTATATCTTCTATACAGTTAGAGATAGAGTAATATGAATATAAAAATAATATGTTGTAATGGAATCTCACAGCCCATGGAAAACAAGTGGAAAAATTAAAATGTTTGTAATTAATGGATAAATGTCAGTGTCAAATAACTAGAGACATTACTGAAGACTTATTCTGGAAAGTACATTTAATATTTCTTATTTGATTATTAATTAAATATTTATAATTATAGACAGGGGCGGATTAACAGTTTTGCCGCCCGTAGGCACCCAGAAAATTGCCGCTTTTTTTCAGAAATTTGCCGCCTTTTTATAATTTTAAAATATATTTGTAACAGAACAATAACGTAATTTTTAAATATTAACCAAAGATAATATAGATATTTGAATATCAGAAATGTTAAAATATATCTTTTTTAATGTTTAAACTTTTCGCATGTTTTATTTTTGTTAAAATATAAAAGGGGCTTAAATAGGTAATTTTAAGGCTAAAGTCTGGAATTTCCAACCCTCAAGAATTTTATTTTAATGGTTATATATAGTTGCAAAGGCATTATAAACACGAAATTTCACAAAAATTATGCCGCGGAAAGCAATAGTTATAGTGATTTTGGCATTTTTTCTGAAAAAAAAGTATGGTTAAATTCCTATAAAATGAATATATCCATCCGAGTTACGTCAGAATGTGTTCTGTGATTTAGGTTATTGTTACATTAAAATATTTAATGAAAATTTTCAAGCGAAAAAGTCACATTTTTCACAAACACAGCCTAAAAACTAATAATCATTCAACGCGAACATACATAACATATTTATTTATATTACATTATATACGTCAAATTGAGTTTTGTGCGTTAGGTTTCCATTATATTAAAGTATTTTTTGAAAATTTGCATGCGAAGAAGTCATAATTTTCACAAATATAGCCTTTAGAATAAATAAAGTCTGACTTTATATTTGCAAGAAACATAAATACATGCTTCCGCGCATTAATTTTGCATTTCTTTATTTATTTATTTTAGCTAAAAGAAGACATAACAAAATGGAATTTCAAGTGGTTATTCTACAATCCAGGCAATTTTAATAAATGTATTAAAATTATCGATAGCATAATAATAACGAGGGTCTCAAAACAAAGTCTGAAACATGAGTTTAATTACTTGGACATTGAAAATAGAGCGCATATTCCATTAGTATTATAGAAAAACACGATAATTACAAATTGACCCAAGTAACAATAATATACCTACAAAAAAGCTTTACTTTATATAAATTTGTTTCAGAGATCATCGATATAAATGTTTTCGTTGCGTCTTTTGATCGGTAATTTTTTATAAAATTATACATTTCTTATTTAAAAAAATTGCCGCCCCCGAAAATTTGCCGCCGTAGGCACGTGCCTACTGTGCCTATGCGTAAATCCGCCACTGATTATAGATACATATATTACATAGACCCTTCAGAAATACCGCCAATCTCATCAGTGAATTGGAAGAATCTCGAATATTAGACGAATAAGAGGAAACTTGCTCTTAGAAAGAAATAAAAAATATATAAAGAAGATATGAGTTTTTGTGTATCAGAAATGTTAAATGTAATATGTACTTATGCAGGGTAATATTGATATTCCAATAACTGTAAAAGTGTTGATTACAACAAAGCATATTTTGATTGATTACAAGAATAAATCCAAGAAAGAAAATTTTATTTTATTTTAATAATACTGTATTCTGCGAAGCATCAAATATAACGATTCTAGCTTGTGTTTTGTGATTAATATTTTGTAGTTTTTACATAAAATTTAAATTTGTGAATTGATCATTTTCTGCAGCCCGTCGAAGATTGTGCGCCGTTATTTAAATGTGGCCCATACTTTATTTACTTGAAATGCAAAACTTAATAGAAAACTAGATTACTTTAAAATAACAATCTTGTATACTTGCGGTCTTAAAAGGTCTCTTGAAGTTTTAATTATATATTTAGAAATATTTTTGTTTACTTCATAAATTTTTCTTCTGGAATATCAAAAGGAACAAAATTAGATTATACATGGCATTTATAACTAATTGATAATTTAACTTGTATCCTTCTTCAATTCTTACAGCATTGCTATTATGAACGAAATAAAAACGAAGGGCGCCTGGGGCGAGAATAATACTTTTTGACATTAGATTAAAAATTTTAATGACATTCGTATAAATTATCTGTCAAAACTACTATTTAATACAAAAACATTAGTCTGTAAACGACATCGTTTTCACAAAACGTAGTCACTTTACGGAAATAACCGAAGTTGAAAACGTAGTGAGTGACTAATTTTACGTGATCGCTAAGGAAACGAATGTCGTTTTTACTTCTCGATAATCGCAATATCGTTTTCACTTTTACGTGATCCCACTCCTGATTTTATAATATGAGGAAATTACAAATCAAGTGTGACATTTACATTGAGCAAAGTTTGCATGAACTCATGGTAATCGAACTGCATGTTGTTACTTCCGGCATCCATAATGTTGTTGAACTGACTCAAGATCTCCAGGTTGTCGTCGTCGTAATCGTACAATCGCCCAAAATATTTGGTGTATTCGAACATCTTCTGGACGGTTATATTGTATCCCGCAGCTCTAGGGAGAAGCAAATAGTAAGAATTAAGAACTAGAATTGAATACAGAATACGAGGATCCATGATGTAAGCGTATATTTATTAATTTTTCTATTTTGCATCTATAACAAACCGATTACAGCACCCAAAGGAGTTCATTAATAGCTTATTCGAGTGATATAATAAACTAGTATAATTTATTTTTATAAGGTTGCTGGCTAAGAATTTCAATTGCTTGTAGTTTTTTAACGAATTAATATTTAAACATTTTTTTTCGATAATACTCATACAAAAATAACGCGAAAATAATTTTCTTTTGACTCTAAAAATGCGTACACTTAAGTACCATTCTCTTTACCATCAAATAATATTACTACCAAGTTTATGTCTCTACCCATTTTTGAATTATTGCCCCAAAAGTCAATATACCCCATATTAAGATAAAAACTTTAAAATTTTCAAAATTCTAATTTTTATATATCTAGATACTTCTCAATGCGCTGATTCCAAATTTTGAAACCGCAAATCGATATCTCTTTTCGTTCTCGAGATATTTAGATTTAAAGTTTTGCTCAAAACTGCCCATTTTTGGGTAATAACCCAAAAATGGGTCGAGATATGAATTTGGCGACAACACCATTCGATTCTACAGGCAAAATTACATAAGTACACCAATTTTCATAATTTTTGAACACCGCATACAAGCTCTAAAGCAAAATTACTGAAAATGGCCAAAAATCGCAAAAATCGTAAGGGGTACCCCTTAAGATTTTTTCAGATTTTGGCCATTCTCGGGGGTTTTCAAACTTTTATTCATAAAAAATGAACCGGTTGGAGAAAAATTATGAAAATTGGTACACTTATGTAATTTTGTCCGTAGAATCGAATGGTCGTGTCGCCAAATTCATATCTCGACCCATTTTTGGGTTATTACCCAAAAATGGGCAGATTTGAGCAAAACTTTGAATCTAAATATCTCGAGAACGAAAAGAGATATCGACCTGCCGTTTCAAAATTTGGAATCAGCGTATTGAAAAGTATCTAGATACATAAAAATTAGATTTTTGAAAATTTTGAAGTTTTTGTCGAAATATGGGGTATATTGACTTTTAGGGCAATAATTCAAAACTAGGTAGAGATCTAGCCCAGAAATGGGTAATTTTGTGAAAATATTTGAGGTTGTATATCTCCAAAACTAAAAGAGATATCGACCTGCGTTTTCATGATTTGGAATCAGTACATTGGGAAGTACGAGATACATCAAAATTAGAGTTTTGAATATTTTCAACTTTTTAACAAATTGTAGGTAGGTACATATTTATGATTTTTTGGCGTAAAAACTTGGTGGTAATATTAGTCAACTTTACATAGAATACTAGATACGTGTAACTATACCAATTTTTATGTGTATGAAACAAAAAGTTTAACAACGGTCTAGTATCTAGTATTAACATTTTCTACAATTTTGCACAAATACCGAACTTTTCTAATACTACACGCGCCTCATGCCTCATCGGGATTATAATTAACAAAACAATCTTGGATTCGGGACTGTTCATTTTTATTTCTGGTGATCTAGTATATGCCTCAACAGAAAGAGTCATACAGAATATTTTCAGAATAAAAAACCAAGTTTTATAGGCTCGGTCTAAAATTAAGAGAACAGCCTTCGTGATTTTTTACCTCTCGCTAAAAGAGGTATTGAATTATAGTGCAATACAATATTTATGTAACATAATATGGAAATGGCGAGAGGTATTGTGCTGGCTACAACAGATTTTTCTATATATTTTACAGGTAAATTTAAAAAACATTCTTTTCTATAAATCCTAGAGTCTTTGATACACACAATTCCTTTGTTACACAGTTCATATTTCAAATCTATCTCAAAAAACTAATCACTTCAAATTAATAATCGTGACATTTTAAAAAGAAAATAGTAAATAAAGCAATAGTTATATGCAATGGAACATAATATAGTTTGCAGCATTAGTAAATATGTAGGTAGGTATTTGAATTAACAAAAATTAAATAGCGGGAGGCATTGTGTTGGCCACATGAGATTTGTATACTAGTGAAAAAAGTGCATTTTTTGAATAGTGATCTTTCATTAGTCAGTCTACTTCATACTTGGATTCAGCAAATTTCCAAGCATTCTTTCGGCTGATACGATTTACGTCACATACAGCGATCGCTGGGAAGGGCACGTTACTAATTTCATAGTTGGCGTCGTCTAGCGTCGTGATAATAGGCGCAGTCCAGAAACCCTCCGACATGAAGTAAAACACGTACACAGCGCCTGAGATGGCGGTCAAGTGAATCACATACCACAATAACCTAACAAACAATACCTATGTTAATTTCAACCCATTAATAGGTTTAGTCATTTAACTATTTACGTTTATGGTAATAATAATTATAATAATAATAATAATAATAATAATAATAATAATAATAATAATAATAGTAATAAAATAATTTATTTGCCCAACAGTGTGCACCATAAAAAGAACAAAAATACTATTAAATAAATATAAAATTTTTGAAGGTACATAAAAAGAAATACAGAAATACAAAGTGTGTGGTCCTAATACTGATCCCTATGGTACTCCAGATGTAGGAATAAAGTACTCCTACTAGAAACCATTATATTTAACAAATTGCTTTCTATTAGATAAATATGAGTGAAGCAATATATTAAATACCAAAAGAATGCAATTTTTGCAACAATATACCATGACCAATTTGGCCAAAACTTAGCAGTTGGAACTTGTGCCAATAAAGAAGGGAAAAATCTTGTCGATAAATCATGCACAAAAGTATTTAACAGTTTTACCTTTCAATGGTTGTTCTATTATGTTCGACTATATATTTGTAGCAATGCATAGGAGTGTTGTTGCAGAACTTTTCGAATGCTATAATCATGGATTCTTTCCATTGATATGACATTGTTGATTCTACTGTCGTTATTTCTTCCATGTTATTTTTATAAATATACTCAGAGACAGGCATACTACAATAAAACACAACAATTTTTTTTACAGAAACATGTATTGCATAATATTGATATGTATTTAAAACTAAAAGATGTTTCAATTATGCCGTGAAAATGACCGGATCACTATATACAGGTGTCTCTTAAATAGGGGGACAGACCACAGATTCCTGAGACTAAAATAAGACGATTTAACCAAACTTGCTTCTACCGCAAAACGTACCATTTAGCCAGAATTCTGCTTCAAAGTTCTTCGAAAAAAAAAATTAATTTTGCTTATAATAATAGAACGCTTTATTCGATTTGGATGAAATTTGGTACGACAGTTTATATGGTTATAAGTAATCTTTTAAGGTGATACTTGTTATTATTAGTGAACCACTAGTATATGAAACTTAGGTGTCCCAACATTGATTAGATCGAAACTTTTTAATGACCACGCCGATAACATAAAATTATGTTTTTCAGAAAGATACATTCTATAGTAAAATTTTATCTCTCTGTTTAATTTGTGATATCTGTTACGGTTCAGACAGAAAAAATAAAATCTGAGTGATTGCTTCGTGAATTTTTTGAAATAAATTTAATCTAGCAGTCTATCCAAATGGCGTGTCTATTAAAAAGTTACGGTCTAATCAATGTTGGGACACCTAAGTTTCATACACTAGTGGTTCACTAATAATAACAAGTATCACCTTAAAAGATTACTTATAACCATATAAACTGTCGTACCAAATTTTATCCAAATCGAAAAAAGCGTTCTGTTATTATAAGCAAATTTTTTTTGAAGAATTTTGAAGCAGAAATCTGGTTAAATGGTACACTTTCCGGTAGAAGCAAGTTTTGTTAAATCATCTTATTTTAGCCTCAGAAATCTGTGGTTAAGCCATGTCCCCCTATTTAAGAGAGACATCTTGTATATATATAATGTAAAAATAAAGATCCTAATAATATCTAAATCCTAAATTTATATGCCCTAAATCTAGTGATTATTTAGGATTTTAGGAATTAGATTATAGGGTTTTACAGGAGCACACTACGCCTTGAAGTTGACGCTCACTATTAAACAAATCATATTCGTTGCTATAATTTGTACAAAACGTCAAATTTTCAGTCAAAAAATAACTTCTTAGCTTCTATTTTATGAAACATATTATTAACATTTACTCTCAAGCATCAAATTGAATCGAATAGTATAATTCATTTTTGTTGTTCTAAAGTGTTGCCATACAAACCAATGAATATCACTAGTGTGCCATTCGGAATTGTATTTATGTGAAGAAGACCTAAATCCTAAATACTAAATGCCAAAATGCGACATCGGATACAGCCCTAGAGGTAAAACATTTACTTCCGTCATGATTTTAACATGGGGTCCCGTGGCCGCGTGCCTGAGTGTCTGGTCGCGAACCTGGGGGA
The DNA here is from genome assembly GCA_943142095.1 of Ophonus ardosiacus. Lineage (NCBI taxonomy): Eukaryota > Metazoa > Arthropoda > Insecta > Coleoptera > Carabidae > Ophonus > Ophonus ardosiacus. The sequence continues at coordinate 42,708,102 of OW964835.1, forward strand.
ACCAGGTTCGATCCCGACCGGCGCCAAATATTTCGAATTTTAAATGGCACAAAAGTGACCCCTGTGGTGCACTCTCCACGCCAGCTGTGAGTGCCTGTGAGGTGACGCCTGGTAAGCGTCCACACGGTAAAATATATCGTCATCATTACCGATGTCTACATGTGTTGTAGATACTGGCACACCCAGAAATGGGTAATTTGCCGTGATGATATATTTATTTATTTATGATTTTAAGATCAGGAGTGGGATCACGTAAAAGTGAAAACGATATTGCGATTATCGAGAAGTGAAAACGACATTCGTTTCCTTAGTGATCACGTAAAATTAGTCACTCACTACGTTTTCAACTTCGGTTATTTCCGTAAAGTGACTACGTTTTGTGAAAACGATATCGTTTACAGACTAATGTTTTTGTATTAAATAGTAGTTTTGACAGATAATTTATATGAATGTCATTAAAATTTTTAATCTAATGTCAAAAAGTATTATTCTCGCCCTTCGTTTTTATTTCGTTATAATAGCAATGCTGTAAGAATTGAAGAAGGATACAAGTTAAATTATCACTTAGTTACAGATGCCATGTATCATCTAATTTTTTCCTTTTGATATTCCAGAAGCAAAATTTATGAAGTAAACAAAAATATTTCTAAATATAAAATTAAAACTTCAAGAGACCTTGTAAGATTGCAAGTATATAAGATTGTTATTTTAAAGTAATCTAGTTTTTATTAAGTTTTGTATTTCAAGTAAATAAAGTATGGGCCACATTTAAATAACGGCGCACAACTTTCGACAGGCTGCAGAAAATGATCAATTAACAAATTTTAATTTTATGTAAAAACTACAAAATATTAATCACAAAACACAAGCTAGAATCGTTATATTTGATGTTTCGCAGAATACAATATTATTAAAATATTAATAAAATTTTCTTTCTTGGATTTATTCTTGTAATCAATCAAAATATGCTTTGTTGTAATCAACACTTTTACAGTTATTGGAATATCAATATTGCCCGAAAATATTTCTTTTGGGTAGTTCTTACACTAAATTTTAATAGTAAATCAGGGAAATTTCAGTAGAAATAAGAAAATATCTAATCACCAAGATTTCTATTTTCTATCATAGATTTCAAAAGAGTAAAAATATATAGTAAATCATAAGCATTTGGTTCTTCGCAACATGCTTAGGTAATAAAATATTCATGAATTTTTTTCTTAGATTCATTCTTGTAAACAATTTTCATTTTATAATTATCGTATTTTATCACAATTATTTCATTTTCACCTTACTAAATAAAATAATAAAATATACCTTTCAAATTTAAAATATTAATTTATTTTTAAATAATTTATAATGACATTTCTTTCATTCTTTCCAAAACGTCAAATTCAACTCACTGCTCACTACATTCTTTTACCTAAGTGCAAGTAAATAAGAAAAGGATATACCTATACCCAAATGTATAAAATAAAAAGAGACGTAAGAAACGACTATCGTTTTCACATGCTTTGAGAGTGTCGACTAGAATTCATATTTTTTTCAGTCTAAAACGATATCGTTTTCGGTTTTCACTATTTACGTGATCGCATTTTCACTTGTCGACAGTCGCAATATCGTTTTCACAGTTACGTGATCCCACTCCAGAGATGTCCAATAAAGAGAGTTTTATTCATTAAAAAAATGCATACACTGTTACATAAAAAACAAACAATAATATACTTGAACTTACTTCTGCTGTATAGATAATTTTATCACATGCACAATAATGTAATACACTCACTGTCCCGTAAAGAAAAAACTATTTAAAAATTGTTAAACGAATAAAAATATGGAAAACTACTAAGCAAATTGCTCCCCTTTCATACTCTATAAATATATGTAGCGGAATATAATTTATATCGCGTGAGACACACATGTCGTGCAATAAATACGCACTATAATATTTAAATATGAATGAGAAAATCGAATCTTTTTGGTAGATTTAATTACAGATTTCTTGTTTACCTGGAAATACAACATCTAGGTAAATATGAATACACATATTGTTTTGTTCATTTTTTAATATAGTAGATAAATAATTTATTTGTGAATAACATGTCATTACTTTTTTTATTAAGGTAAATTAACTGACAAAGATTGTGATCGAACTAAATTTTGTTTATGCCTGTAAATAGACAATAAAATTTTATGTGAAACACTTTTCTCAATTTCTAATAGTTAAGAAGTTATTTGAAATTTAAATAATGGTCCAGATCGCCACAACATTTTACTTAATACAATTATTTGATTTTTTTTTTTAAATCTGTTGTGCCGGCCCAAGACCTTCCGTCAATTCGATATACAGGTTGTCTCACAACTCGCGCCCCAGACGAAACTGACACTTGCCGACGACAATAGGTTGCCAACAAATAGAAGAAAATAATTTGCGGCTGCTTGCATAACGGAGTTACAAGACTTTTTAATCCACCAATCCCGGAAGGATATCTTGAGGTGTGATGATATTATTACAAAATAAAACTGGTTGCTAGGTTTTAAAAATACTACTAGTGAGTTACAAAATTTGTTTGACTTACTGTCATTTTGACACTTTAGAGTTGACTTTTCACTGTCAACAAATTTAGGTTAGCGAAGGTGTCATCCGAGATCATTTATATCGTACAGTGTAGCAGCTGTGTAAAATGTGTTAAACGAAAATATTATTGTCCACATTCTCCGAAAATTATAATCATTTCTAAGTAATCAGCGGCTGAATACATGGTATTTACCTTGTCAAATTTAATTTGATACTGACATTTTTCGAAAACTACAGTCGCCCACACATTTTAAAGAAGATTTGATTTGTATAAAACCATAGTAACGTAAAATTACGGCAAACACACGTTAAAGGTGTAGGTCTCTGATTGGTCAATTTTAAAATCTTTTAAGCTAGATTTTTTTTCTTGAAATTATACATCCGAGTGCAGTCTCGCGTTCCCTCATTCGCTTTGGGGCGCGAGTTGTGAGACACCTGTATTTTGTACAAATCCCAACCAAAAGTTCCTTGAAAAGATTCTATAAATCCAATAAAATTATATCATAAACATACACTACGTAAATTGCACTTAACACTTCTTTCTTCTTCAGCTTTCCCCTATTTTATTAGGGGTTGCTGTCACTTACTCTTCTCTTCCACTCATTCCTGTCCAACGCATTTTCTTCACACAGTTCTTCCTTTTCTCAAGTCTTTTGCGATACAGTCCTTCCACCTTCTTTTTGGCCTTCCACGTAATCCTGGCATTGAAAGTTCCAATCCTGATGCGAGGCTGCAACTGCATGTCACTTGCGAGGAACACTATGATATACCACTTTCTGATCCTATACTTTTCATCTTTGATTTTGCATTTGACACTGACATCTGTCAATTAGAATTTTTTGAATATATTAGTTGTTTCCATGATAAATAGCAAAGCTGACTGGTTTTTAAAAGTTAATCTCTTTATAATTCTTTAAGTATATATTTATTAAATATGAAGGAAAATGTATAATCAAACCATATAGAGAAGAGTATTTTCTTTAATAAATATAATAACAAAATGTCAAAAAATAATATTTAACTGCGTTTTTTTAAGAAAAACAGTTAAAAACTTCAAATAAGGGTACTTCCGGTGGATCAATTATAACCAAAATCTAATCACCTCTATATGGGTGTAAAAAAGAGGAATTTAAGAAAAGTAGCGCATGTTCCAGTTTTTCTTTAAAAGTTTTTCGTGAAAAGTCTTTATTTGTCTCTCTTGCACTTATGTCATTGTGCGAGAGAGAAAACTTTTCAAGTCACTTGAAAAGAAAAACTTCATCGTGTAATGCACGCTTTACCTATAACCATAATTTTAGCAACTTTTTATTCAAAATGTTGTTTTCTTGTTTTTGAGACAGGAAATAGATAAATTAGGTAAGATAAAAATTACAGAGCGGTTTGTTATCTCTATTATTTCAACCGCGAGTGAGCTGATAATTTTGGTTAAAATTTCCATCTTTTATTTATAAATATATTTAGAGTGATAATTCACAGATATTTTTTTGATAATGAAAAATGCAGTTTTTATTTTTATTATTGCACTTTATTGAGAAAAAGCAGAGTACACCTACGAATGGATAATAAGCCGAAATGAAATTCAAGAATTTATTTTTAATAAATTTCGCGCTATTTGTATTATAACAGTTAGTAAATATGCAATTTGTTTACAATATCTCCTTAACGATGGAATAGTTTTAGGGACATTCTGAAAGCTTTTTCTGGGTAGTACATTTAATCTTTCTTATTGGTTTATTAATTACATATTTAAAATTATAGGTAACATGCATATATCCATCAGAAATATCGCCAATCTAGTTAATGAATTGGAAGAAGGTTTTGGTAACAATTGAACAAACGGAAGTAGTAGTTTCTTAGAAAAATTCTTCTAAATATAATTTTTTGGGAGTTATTTTATTAAATATTGAAGATCATAAAATTCTCCATATAATACACTTACATTTTTTTATTATAACTTGTATAGATTTAAAGATAAAGACACTATAATTTATAGAGTAAACTAATCGCAGAGGCTAAGGCACTAAGGAAACCAGTTGACAAATTCCAATGTTTATAACATAGTTTTTAAATGACACATGCCATTGTCAAATATCAACAGTTTTAGTGACATTCTGAAAGATTTTTCTGGGAAGTACATTTAATATTTCTTATTGTTTCATTAATTAAATATTTAAAATTTTATGTAGCATACATATATCCATCAAAAATACCGCCAATCTAGTTAATGAATTGGAAGAATCTCTGATATTTAGGAACTTCCTCATACAATGAAAAATATATATATAATTAAAATTATATGTGTGCAGAAGATATGTTAAATACAATAAAAACAATATTTGGGTAAAGTTCTGTAATATTTTGTTATAAAACGACTGTTCGACAGCGAACTGCAATACAATACTTATATAGCCTAATATGGAAATGGCGAGAGGTCTTGCGCTGGCCACAACAGATTTTTTTATTATGCAATATGATTTTTAAATCACCGAAGCGCACTGGTTAGCCCATATGCCTCTAAAATTTCAGATTGGGGTTCGATTACCCATTAGGGTAAAAGTTCAACAATCTTTTTACACAAAAGTTGTTAATCTTCTACAGCCCGATTCACAAAAAAGTTTAAGCTAATTCTCATTTTTGGATTAGTGGATTCTATCCTATTCCGGTATTTAAAATTTAATTTTCATGATATTATCAATAAAGGTAGATACTAGGAGTAGATTAGACTATATTTTAAGATATAAACTGTCAAAATTAGAGTAGAATTCGCTAATCAAAAAATGAGGATTAGCTTAAACTTTTTTGTGAATTGGACTGTTAAGATCTATTCTTTATTTCCTATTACAGTAATTTAGTAGCAATTAATAATTAAAATAATGAAACGATTAAAAAAAAGAATGGAACATTGAGTTATTTCAAATAAAGTGGAGATTACAGAAGTAACCAAGCAACTAAACAAAATTACTTCATTCAGTTGTTTTCTTTCTTGGCTAAATAGATAACTTTGCAGATCACCTTCAAATTTGTTAATGAGAAAACATGTTGCTTGTTTATAAAAATGAATAAATATATTTTTTAAACATGTATATGTATGTGTTTGTGTATTATTCTCATATCCTAATATCCCGACCACACATCCTTTGAAAGTACCTACCAATTTTGATAACAAACTTCTTCATTATTGGTTCTCTATTTTTTATCACTGTTTAATGCATTTATAAATACCCAAAGTATTACAAACACATCATCACTTCTTGGTGATAGTTCCACCAGTGAATACATTTTGTTTACAACAAGAATGGCCAACCAAGATATTTTAAGTCTTTTCGATAGACCGAAGGAGCCCGTCTATTATATTAAAGATAACAAGACTAGATTCAAAGCTCCAGAGAGTTTTTTTGTAAGTATTAGCTTATTTTTTCAAACCAGAATTAAGTGGGAAGGTGAATGAGAAAATAGGGATAAATAGCTATTTTAGATTTTGCGTTCATAATGAAATCATTACGATACGTAATTGCGTACTTAACTCTTTTTTACGTAATTTATTTTTAGGGTAGTTGCGAAAAAAATAAATGTTATTTTTTCCTATTAATTATGAAATATAAACTAATTCTAAACATATTAATGTAAAAATTATTAGAAAATATACTTTTCATTCATAATTTCCATAAATAAAGTTCGCGGTGGAATGAGCCTGTTTCACATTTTTCAAAAACTATTTTAAATGAAAGTTTATGGAATGATTTTCTTAGTAATAATTTTTATTTTAATAATTTCTTGTTATTTGTGGAAATAATGAAATAAAAAGATTGGCCCTGAAAAACTACCCCCCACTCCTGTGACGTAGAAGCACATACATTACATCATTAATAGCCAATAGGAAAATAGTTTTTCCATCACCTACATTTATTCATATTATTTATATAAATAAACGTAGGCTAAAGTTTGTCACATGTTAATAACAAAATCTTTTAATTTGACATTTGACGCTGACATTGCTCATTGTAAATGAATAATAAAGTAATAATGGCTAATTCAAATTACACTCAAGCTAAGTCGGACAATTTACCGAAAGTCGATAGCTGGATGATGGCTGAATTTGTATCAGAACGATTGTTTTACTGCTACCGAAATAAGGGGTGTTAAAGAGTTGAGGTAAAATAAAATATAAAAACTGAATTTACTATATAAATTGATAATATATTTTACTTTAAAGTTCTGGTCGTGATTCTTACATTGAATCTGCTATAGGACATGTAGATCTATCATAAGTGAAGCAACAAAAATATACTGTTATCGTGAAGGTGGATGAAAGTTGAAATGATCTTCACAAACATGAAGACACGATTTTTCTGACAAATTATCAGCTCTTCGACCTACTGCTTCTAGCCACAATTTTCTTTTCTTCGCATCTTTTGTAAAATTTATAAACTCTATAGTAGGTTTGTTCCTAACAGTATTTTTGTAAGAAGGCACAATACAATATCGTAAATTACTCATTTTATTTTGAACTTTTTATTACTTACATATTATACAACTTGAACCAATCTAAAAATTTGACACTTGTTTGACAACTTTGACAATACACTTGACACCTTAGAACCGCTGAAGATGTATGTACTCTGACGTCACATTCTGTTTCAGATCACGTGACTTATTCAAAATTTTATCCAAATTTCAAAAATTAATTGTAAAATATCTAAAAGATATTTCGTGATATTTTCAAATTTAAGGTTCTTTAAAGAACAATGTCTTTTAAAATTTAATACTTAGAAGCCATATAAAAATTCTCGCAACAGCCCTATTCTTAAAAAAAAAAACAACCTGTGTACTTTCTTTATTAAACAGACAGAAATGTGGGAAAAATTATAACAATTTCTAAACGCAGTATTTTGACTTACAAAGACAACAAAGTTAAAATATTTATCACATTATTATATTATGGTTTTAAATGAAGAACTTCTACAATAACATATTTAATTTTGTTTTACAGGAAAGCAGATTTAAGCCCCTTGCCGTAAATTTCGAAAACCGTTTTGGAGAAAATGCAACAGAAGAAATTCTAGTAAAAGATATACCAAAACCTGATTTAGGTTTGGCTCTTTCTCTCACGCGTTATGAAAACTTTTCGCTGTTTATTCCAAAACACCGAAAAGCGTCCGGCGCTTTGATAAATTTATTTATGAGTAAGTAACAATTAATACACACCGATTTTTCACACTTGATCGTTACGTCATAGTTTGATGTTCGTATATTAGATATACGTATCGTATGTTTATCTCTGTCTTACTTATGGTTTCCTACATTCTGTCTTCGATACGTACATCTAATATACGAACATCAAATGATCAAGTGTGAAAAATCGATGTGTAGCTATTTGTGTATTAAGAGCGCAAAATGGGATATTGTCGATTGAGAGATTGTTGCATTCTCTTGAAATCGACAATGTCCATTTGCGCTCGAAACACACACACACGATTTTTTCTACAGTCGTCACAATGAGGTCCTCCACCATAACAAAAAACAATAAAATGTTCACTTTGTACTTACGAGGGCTGTACAGTATACAGGGTGTAAATTTTAAAACGGGTCAAAAGTTTCTATATTAATTTATTGAAAAAGAATTAGGGCATATTATAAAGAAAAAAATTACGATTTTTTTTAATACCAAACACATTACATTTCTGTTTCATATCAAACCAGAAAATAAATTTAAAAATTTGTACAATTAAGAAAAAAATAACAATAGCCATGAAAATGACAGTAACAAAACATTGTTATCTTTTAATAACATGATAGGGGACAATTAAAGATTAAAGTTATTAATTTATGAACTAATATAAAATAACACAAAATAAAGAAAACACTGGGATATTTATTTAAGAAACAATTATATTTATTGTAATAGGTATTTACAAATTAAAGATAATCTACATGTAATAAGAAATAAGTTACAAGAAACGAGAAAAACTGCAAACTACAAGGGAAAAATAATTTGTATTTTTTCTTCATGGGACAAATTATCCATTTCTTGTTAATAAAACGAAAATAATAATTTAACAAATAATGTCCAAAAAAAGTTTATCAATGACAGTCTTGTCAAAAATAGTTTTGTTTTGTTTCTATCAGTTTCAAGGCTAATAATATTTTTTCTTAATTTAAATTTATTTTCTGGCTTTATATGAAACAAAACGTAATGTGTTTTATGTCAAAAAATTCGTAATTTTTTTCTTTATAATATGCCCTAATTCATTTTCAATAAATTAATATAGAAACTTTTGGTGTCTAAAAAACTGTTTTTCTATGTTATAGCCCTATGACCCGTTTTAAAATTTACACCCTGTATATTGTCCCTAAGATTTTAAGATGTCTTGCTCGTATACTTTCCTTAGCTTGGGAAATAAATACAAATTTGTATAATTACAAATATTAAAGATCGTAGGATTCTCTATCCAATACATTGAACATTTTTATTACATCTTCTATGCATTTAGAGAAAGATACTCATAAATATGTAAAATAATCCTATACAATTACTGTTACTACCAAGTTTATATCTCTACCCATTTTTGAATTATTGCCCCAAAAGTCAATATACCTCATATTTAGATAAAAACTTCAAAATTTTCAAAAATCTAATTTTTATGTATCTAGATACTTCCTAATGCGCTGATTCCAGAGGTCGATATTTCTTTTCGTTCTCAAGATATTTAGATTTAAAGTTTTGCTCAAAGCTGCCCATTTTTGGGTTTCTACCCAAAAATAGGTATTTTCTTTAATTTTCTAAATATTAATAATTTTTCAGACGCCCCAACTGTCGACGATCTACGGTCCATAACTGTGTACGCAAGAGATAAAGTCAATCCGTATCTGTTTAACTATGCTTTGTCTGTAACTCTAACACACAGACAAGATACAAAAAATTTGGAAGTTCCGAGTATTGTTTCTACATTCCCGGATAAATTTGTAGACAGTACAGTCTTGCAAAAGGCCAGGGAGGAAGCTTCAATTGTTCCAACGGGATCCAGGGTAAGACTTTTTTTACAAACTTTTATTCTTCACATTTTTACCTCCCGCTACCCTTGGTAAGAGATCGTGCAAAAAATCATATATCGTTTTAAGGTCCCTATAACCCAATTCTAACATTTTCACGATGATGTATGTATGTGTATGTGTGTGTGTATGTGTGTATGTGTGTGTGTGTGTGTATGTGTGTGTGTGGATCGTGTGGACACGATTACTCAAATACTATCAATCAGAAAATTTTGAAATTTTGTATACCCATTCTATACTAATGTAGGAAGAGCTCATTAGTTTTTAGTGTATATGGGATAACCGGAAGTATCACTTATACAAGCTTTTAATAGTTTTTCTTATTGAATATAAATTTTCAGCAACTTTACTAATAAAAATTGAATAAAATGGTACAATTTTCAATTCTGCAATAATAACATTTAATAAATAACTTTAAATAATTTTAAATATAAAATTATAAAATAATATATTTTATACATCATCTTGCTTACCTATGCGCCAAACAAAAACATAATATTTTAATAACAATTTTGACATATTTAAACAAATGTAAAATTAATATATTTTCTATCATACATAAATATTAGATGTACAGGCTGATCCGATATAAGTTTGCTATAAATAAAATAGACACGTTTTAAGGTCCCTACAATCCGATTATAACTTTTTTAAAATGATGTGTATGAGCATGTATGTGTGTGTGTGTGTGTGTGTACATGTGTGTATGTGTGTATGTGTGTATGTATGTCTGGATGTTGTAGACACGATTCCTCAAAAACTATAAGACTTAAAAATATTTAACTGCAGTTTCCTCAATCAAAATTCTCCATCTAATACACTTAAAATTTGTATTATATCTTGTATAGATTTAGAGATAAAGACACTATATTATATAGAATATTCTAATCGCAGAGGCTAAGGCACTAAGGAAACCACTTGACAAATTCAAATGTGTATAACATAGTGTGTGTGTGTGTGTGTGTTGAAAGGACGATTCCTCAAAAACTATAATACTTATGACCTTTTTAACTATGTATTTCTCAAACTGACATTAATAAAAAAAGCTGAAATTTGGAAATTTTGTTATAACAAATATAAAAGAATATAAATTTTTCTATCCGATATATTGAACATTTTTATTATATCTTCTATAGATTTAGAGATACAGAATTATAAATAAAAAATATCAGTTCTAATTAATATCACAGCTTAAATAACTCCATGGAAACCAATTGAAAAACTAAAATTAATTCATTAATTAATTGCTACAGAAGTCGGCTCTCTCGTTCTGGCAATCAAACTAGTTTCGTTAAACATGTTATAATCAAACTAGTATCGTTAATATCTATAAATTTTATTCGTTGTCCAGTATAGCAGCTGAATTTTTTAATATTATTATAATTTTCATATATTTTAGATTCCAATTATAATTCCCAGAGATTACACAGCAACGGATTTGGAACCAGAACATCGCATAGCCTATTGGCGAGAAGATATAGGCATTAATATGCACCATTGGCATTGGCATTTAGTTTATCCTTTTACCGGACCTGATAATGTTGTGGGGAAGGATAGAAGAGGAGAAATATTTTACTTTATGCATCAACAAATTCAAGCCAGGTACCTTTACATTTAAACATCCATAACACCAATAGATATGACAACTTGTACTTTTAAAATTTACAGCTAACTTTCAACAAAAAAAAAGTGAATATTACTTGTGCTGTTTTCTCGATACTATAATATAACTTTTTCCCTACCCCGCACTCTGTCCCTTGCCATGTGGTGTTGTCGCTTTTCATATTTTGACATTTTCAACATGACCCCTAAATTGGCAACAGTGTAGAAAACTCCAGTCTGTAGTTATTTGACGACAACTATAATGCATCAACATTTACAGGGTGTCTCTAAAATAGGGATACATGGTTTAACCACAGATTCCTGAGCCTAAAATAAGACGATTTAACTTAACATACATTCTTCTAAAAAAATAATTTTGCTTGTAATATTAGCTTTGTTTGATGACATGTACTAGGCCGCCCTAGTGTTAACTTTCTTACACTAACATGTTTTATGAGAAACGGGCAGCTTCTGGCAGGCTGTTCGATGACAAAAATTTTAAGAACTAGTGCTCACGTTTCTAACCTGACTCACGAGGTAGTGTAGAAAGTGCAGACTAGGAGTGGGGGTAACTAAATGTTGTTCGGTACACATTTTAATTCTATTCTATTTACACATCTGTTCATTAACCTAAAATTTTACATATTGAGAAAATAAAATAATGGATTCAGATATAGTATATTCTCTTTGTTTTGTTATATAAAGAATTAATTAATATATCTGTCTCTGAATCTGATGAAGAATCAAGTGATGATTGATTTTCGTCAGAATCGTTTATTAGTTCAAACATTATGCTCTTTAAAACAGGCATTTCTGCAGTCTCTTCTTTGCAGCTTTATGATGTGGCTGTGTTTATAAACAACCTAACCTTTTACACCTTTGGCTACGCTTGGCTTGATTACTCACAACTCACAACTGAGCAAACTTGCCCAAATATACACTAGTGTGTTTTATGAAATCACAAAAATTAGACTGTACTAGTGTATACTACACTGCACTGCACTATTCTGCTCTGCACTTCTCATCGAACAGAGCTAATGAAACGCTTTGTTGAACTTGAATTAAGCGTGATATAATAATATAAAAAGGGTAAAGCCTCATTAGGCACAAGGCATTTTGAGTAAAAAATGTCAGGAACTTACCTTTATATAAAATACCTATTTTTGAAATAAAACAACGAGCAATGAAAATAACTTTTTTCAATCTGCTGCAGAATACAATTTATAGAATTCATAATCCTCTGATTCATCAGTATCAACTTGTAATACAAGCATATTTATTATAATTAACTTGTTCTAGGTACAATTTCGAGCGTCTAAGTAACAAACTAGCCAGAGTGGAGCGCTTACAGGACTGGCGAGCACCTATTCCAGAGGCATACTTCCCTAAACTGGATACTCTGGTAGGGAACAGGGCTTATCCAGCACGAGTTGCCAATTCGGTACTCCAGGACATCAACAGAGAAGTAGATCAAACCAAGGTTGATTTAGCAGATCTTGAACGATGGAGGGATCGAATCTTTGCGGCCATTCATTCCGGAGTGATACAGTTGGTACGAAAATAACTAAAATAAATATAGTCTGATGACGTAAACCGCTTGATACGCTAGATAGCCCATACGAGGTCTGTCCGAAAAGTATCCGACAATTTTAGCGTCCTCTGCCGGGTACGAGGGTCAACTGTAAAGCTTCACGAATTCCCTAGATGCCGCAGTTTTGGTCGGATCGCCTTAATTTACGTGCAGCATGCCTTTGTTTACAAAGTGTTTTTTACGTTTGTCGCATTTTGCTATTGTAAAAAATGACGGAAAGATCAAAACAACGAATTTGCATTAAATTTTGCTTAAAACTCGAAAAGAGTTGTGTGGAGACCATCGAAATGATGAAGACGGCATTTGAGGACGAGTGTATGAGCAAAACACAAATGAAAGACTGGTATAAACGGTTCAAAGATGACCGCACAGCTGTTGATAGTAACTAGTGCTGTGAGGATCCGACAAAACATAGATCCGAGGTCCCGGATTTCAAAATATCCGGTTCCTTGGATATTCGTAAATTTAAGTCGGATTTGGATTCGGATCCTGATTTCGATCCGGATCCTGGTTTGGGTCCGGATCCGGATTCGATGTGTTGTTTACGGATCCGGAGCCGTATATCCGAATTTTAATTCTGGATCCGATTCATCATTTTGAATGTAAAGGCAAACATCTGGAAGTGAGTTCAAATTCAAACCGTTACAGTGGGTCTGTTTATCTCTACAGCGGTCTGTAAACAGCAATAAATTTTATAATACCCCTCTAAAATAGACAGGTAGCTGGTGCAAATACGAGAAGGATATTTCTTAGAATATTGAATTCTTTAGTTCTAAAATTTTAACATTCATTATAACAAATACTTCAAAGAAAACGAGATTAAGATTAAATTTGAGAAATAATGGTTACAGGTTCATTGCAAGTGTCGAAATACCTATTTATTTATATCGTGCACGTGTTTCAGATAAAAGGGATTGTTTTTCCATGTCTAAAATCCGATACTCATACTCATATTTGGATCCGGATCCAAAATCCAATACTCAGATTCGGATCCAAAATCCAATTCTCAGATCCGCATCCAAAATCCGATACAGAGATTTGGATCCGAGATCCGGATAGTTCAACATTCAATTAACCGGATCCGGATCCCACCACTAATAGTAACCCACGTTCTGGGCGGCCTTCGACGACAAAAATATCGAACGTGTGCAACTTGTGATCAATGAAGATCGTCGATTGACTGTGCAAAAACTAGAATATGATCTGGAAATACCGAAAACTAGTGTTTGGAAGATTTTAACTGAAAATTTGCAAATGGTTTATGTGTGTGCGAAATTCATTCCGAAATTGCTAACGGTGGAGCAGAAAAACCTTCGCCTTGAAATCGCTCAGAACAATTTGGAAATGGTCAATAATGATCGACTTTTGGCTGTTCCCAAGATTAAAAATGTCGCTCAAAGAACACCGATTCGACGACAAAGAAACAGTCGAAACTAATACGACGAATGCTCTAAAGGCAATACCAAAAAACGAGTTGCAAGACTGCTTCCAAAAGTAGAAAGGCCGTTGGAAGCGTATTCTTCAATCAAATGGGAACTACTTCGAAGGATGCCACCAGCCCGATGACGCAGAATAACAGGGAATTATAAGGGAAGGTTGGATACTTTTCGGACAGACCTCGTATATAAAAATCAAAATTCAATTAAAAATATTATAATATTTATTTTTATAAAATTCACTGCATTTTAATTTAATAGAAAATATATATTTTGTAGCCTGATGGATCAACTCGAGAGCTTGGTGAATTCGACGGTATCGATCTTCTTGGCAATATTATGGAAGCAAGTACTATAGCGCCCAACAGAAACTTCTATGGTGACTTACACAATTTCATGCATGTTTTCTTGGGTTTGGTCCATGATCCAGATGGTCGGCATTTGGTAAGAAGTATTTCAAATTGTTTTTGAAAAAATATTAAGTAGTTATTAATATTTTTATAGGAAACATTTGGAGCTGTCGCTGATCCGAGTACTTCAATGAGAGATCCTGTCTTCTACCGAATGCACGAATTTGTAGATGATGTTTTCCAAGAGCACAAACAGACATTGCCCCCTTATACTGGGCCACAAGTAAGTCACAAATATTTGAACTTTTAGAGCCGTTTTATCTTCACTTTTAACACTTTAAATTAAAATAATAATAATAACAACATTCATTAATCAAAAAAATATAATAATATATGAGGTGTAGAACATTGACAATGACAATGTATAAAATTACACAAAACAAATATTGCCACCTTCAATGTACTCTCCTCCCCGAACCCTACACCGTCCGATGCGAATATTCCATTGTTGGAAGCAATGCCTGCAGATCTTTTTTGTTAGGTTGTTCATAAGCTCTGCCGCTTTTTCTATAACTACATCTCGGCCCCGAATTTGCTGCCTTTTAACGCAGAATTACAATTTGGAAATAAAAGTAAGTCACATGACACTGGGTCAAGTGAGTACGGCTGATGTACCAACACGGTGATTTTGTATTTCGTCAAAAATGTCTTGCCGGACAGGGCGTTTTGTTCCGGCGCGTTGTCTTCATGGAGAATCCATCACATTTCAGCCCTATTTCTTCTTACCCGTGCATGAAGGGTTACGAAATGCCCCTCAGGCACCCAATCCATATGAACAATCACTCGCATTTCAAAAAAACAATGTCAGTGCACGGCCGAGGAGCTAATCCTCTCCGGTCTCTTTTTTTTCATCTTTAAATCTTCTAAACTGCTCGAAAACTTGAATACTATAGATAGACCCTCATCACCATAAACATTCTTCAACAATTCGTACATTTCTGTAGTGGATCATCAAAGGCTCTGGGATGTATAAAAATCTTCTTATAATTTATCTGTAAAATTTATAGAAAAAGTATTAATGCAGACCTGAAGAAAATTCAATAAACTTTAATTTTTATAATGACATAAAATGCGAAAAATGGAATTTAATGAAATTTTTTTAACAAATCCCTTTACGAGATTTGAGTGCCATTTCCGATTATCCGGTTTAAAAATCTAATGGTTTCTACACATATTAGAATGGGGTCGAAATATAAATAAATAAATAAATAAATATATCATCACGGCATATTACCCATTTCTGGGTGTGCCAGTATCTACAATATATGTAGACATCGGTAATGATGACGACATATTTTACCGTGTAGGCGCTTACCAGGCGTCACCTCACGGGCAGTCATTGCTGGCGTGGAGAGTGCACCACAGGAGTCACTTTTGTGCCATTTAAAATTCGAAATATTTGACGCCGGTCGGGATCGAACCCGGTTCCCCCAGGTTCGCAACCAGACACTCAGGCACGCGGCCACGGGACCCCATGGGTCGAAATATAGTTTCAAAATTTTCTGAATGATAGTATTTGAGTTAGAGCGAAAACAAAATCCGTACACACATAGACACATACAGATATCATCGTTTTATGTTAAAATTGGATTCTAGGGACTTTAAAACGTGCTCATTTACTAAAATCTTGATATGTGATTTTTAGCACGATCCCTATACCTCCCTTACCAAGGGTAGCGGGAGGTAAAAATCTCTTGCAGCCAGCACAAGACCTTCCGTCGATTTTATGTACTTTGTACAAATTCCATACAAAAGATTCCTTAGAAAAGATTCTATAAATCCAATAAAATTATAACATGAACATATACTATGTAAATTGCACTTCACACTTCCTTCCTTCTTTTTCTTTGCCCTATTTTATTAGAGATCGCTGTTTCTTACTCTTCTCTTCCACTCATTCGTGTCCAATGCACCTTCTTCACACAGTTCTTCATCTCTCAAGTCTGCAACACAGTCCTTCCATCTTCTCTTTGGCCTTCATTGTACTCCCGGCATTGAAAGTTCCAACCCTGAGGCACTATGACTTATACCACTTTCAGATCCTGTACTTTCCATATTTGGTTTTGACACTGACATCTGCCAATTAGAAGTTTATGAATATATCAGCTGATTCTATGTTTATAGCAAAGCTGACTTATTATTAACTATTATTTATTTATAGTTAAATTACCAAGGAGTAACCGTTGGCAACGTTGTCGTGGATGTTGAAGGATCCCAACCAAACCTCTTCCAAACTTTCTGGCAACAATCAGATGTGGAAATCTCCCGAGGACTTGATTTTACTCCAAGAGGACCTGTTTTCGTCAGATTTACCCATCTTCAGCATTCACCATTTACTTACAGGATAACTGTGAACAACACAGGACCTCAGCGCATGGGAACTTGCAGGATTTTCTTGTCGCCGAAATTCGATGAAAGAGGCACCACTTGGCTATTGAGAGATCAGAGATTAATGTTTGTGGAACAGGATAGGTTTACAGTTACATGTAAGTTTTACTCGTTTTGGCAAATACGAGGTCTGTCCGAAAAGTATCCGACCGTCCTTCATATCTTCGCGCCTGACAATTTTAGCGAACTGTAAAGCTTCACGAATTCCCTAGATGCCGCAGTTTTGGTCGGATCGCCTTAATTTACGTGCAGCATGCCTTTGTTTACAAAGTGTTTTTTACGTTTGTCGCATTTTGCTATTGTAAAAAATGACGGAAAGATCGGAACAACGAATTTGCATTAAATTTTACTTAAAACTCGAAAAGAATTGTGTGGAGACCATCGAAATGATGAAGACGGCATTTGGGGACGAGTGTATGAGCAAAACACAAATAAAAGACTGGTATAAACGGCTCAAAGATGGCCGCACATCTGTTGATAGTAACCCACGTTCTGGGCGGCCTTCAATGACAAAAATATCGAACTTGTGCAACTTGTGATCAATGAAGATCTGTGCGAGAACTAGAATATGATCTGGGAATACCAAAAACTAGTGTTTGGAAGATTTTAAATGAAAATTTGCAAATGGTTCGTGTGTGTGCGAAATTCATTCCGAAATTGCTAACGGTGGAGCAGAAAAACCTTTGCCTTAAAATCGCTCAGGATAATTTGGAAATGGTCAATAATGATCGACTTTTGGCTGTTCCCAAGATTAAAAATGTCGCTCAAAGGACACCGATTCGACGACAAAGAAACAGTCGAAACTAGTGCTGTGAAGATCCGAGTACCTGGATTTTAAAAATTGAAGCGGATATCCGTAAATTTAACTCGGATTTGGATCCGGATCCTGATTTGGATCCGAATTCTGGTTTGGGTGCCATATCCCATTCGGATCCGGATTCGATGTGTTGCTCACGGATCCGGATCCGAATTTTAATTCTGGGTCCGTTTCTTCATTTTGAATGTAAAGGCAAACATTTGAATGTAGACGGTTGTAGAGACAGCGGTCTGCAATCAGCAATAAATTTTATAATACCCTTCTAAAATAGCCAGGTAGTTGGTGCAAATTTTTCTTAGAATATTGAAAATTCTGTAGTTCTAAAATTTTAACATTCAATATAACAAATACTTCAAAGAAAACGAAATTAAGATTAAATTTGAGAAATAATGGTTACAGGTTCATTGCAGGTGTCGAAATACCTATTTATTTATATCGTGCATGTGTTTCACATAAAAGGGATTGTTTTTGTTACCTACTTATAGTTCTGTGGAATCGAGGAATTTCCTTCTTAGTGGATGCTAAAAGTTTAACATCGAAAATATACCGACTATTAACTACATCAAACAAAAATGTATAGTGGATTATTTCATAATCAAATTTATTTGGTTTTGTGACTCCATGATAATATAAATTCAAATATTATCATCTGGTTCAATACTGAGAATAGGTGCTCAGATCCGGATCCAAAATCCGATTCTCAGATCCGGATCCAAAATCCGATACTGAGATTTGGATCCGAGATCCGGATAGTTCAACATTCAATAATCTGGATATCCGGATATTTTTGGATCCGAAACCGAAACTATCCGGAGTCGGATCCCTCCACTAGTCGAAATTAATACGACGAATGCTCTAAAGGCAATACCAAAAAACGAGTTCCAAGACTGCTTCCAAAAGTAGAAAGGCCGTTGGAAGCGTATTCTTCAATCAAATGGGGACTACTTCGAATGATGCCACCAGCCCGATGACGCCGAATAACAGCAGCGGGGAAATATAAAAGAAGGTCGGATACTTTTCGGACAGACCATCAAACAATATCACTCTTTTCATAACTGATTATGTAAATAATTATTTATCTGTTCTTTATTAGTGAAACAAGGGCAGAACGAAATCGTTCGTCGTTCGAGTGAATCCAACTTGACCATCCCTTACGAAAGGACCTTCCGAGATGTCGACACCAACAGACCGCCCGATGGTACGGATGCGGCTCTTGAGTTCAACTTCTGTGGCTGTGGATGGCCTCAGCACGTGCTTCTTCCCAAAGGCGATTCGGGAGGTTTCCCCTGTGATCTTTTCGTTATGATCTCTAACTACGAGGACGATAGAGTAAGTGACAAGTGGTCAAGTAGATAGATTGATTAATAAGAAAGTTTTTCATATAAGGAACTAAAATTTGTCCCACCCTGTTATTTAGGACTCCTGTAATTAATTCTTATCCTGTTTGTTACTTCCTTGTACGAAGTAAAGGAAGTATTGTAATCGCGAAAAATTTCGGTTTCCGGATTTCAACGGAAATATCCATTTTGACCATCACTGAATCCATTTTGACTAATTTCGTCGTGACGTCTGTACGTACGTACGTACGTATCTCGCATAACTGAAAAACGGGAAGCCGCAGAAAGTTAAAATTTTGTATTTAGGACTGTTATAACATCTAGTTGTGCACCTCCCTTTTTGGTCATTACATAACTTTCGGAAGTGGTACTTTACTTGAAGCCTATAATAGATTTTAATGAAAAACTATATTAAAATATAATCCAAAACTTTTCAAAATTGGTATATAATACTTCTATAGCAATGGGAATAACATAATAGATTTTAGTTAAAATGGTCTACCCGGAAGTGGTACTTTACTTGAAGCCTATAATAGATTTTAATGAAAAACTATATTAAAAATCATCTAAAACTTTTAAAATTTGGTATATAATACTTTTATATCAATGGGAATAACATAATAGATTTTGGTTAAAATAGTCTAACCGGAAGTGATACTTTATTTGAAGCTGTTATCAGTTTTTTTTGAAAAAATGGTGTTATTTTGATTTTCACAATAAATGCTTCAAATAAAAGTTTTAGAGAATTAAATTCTGCGTCGAAAATATTAAGTATAATTAAATTAGCTCTTTGTAAAAGCGAGATATGTAAATTTCAAAATTATGTACTTTTTGGTTTCTGTAATAAAGTTTACTATGAATTAGGAAAAAAAAAACAAAAAAAAATGAGAATTTAATGTCAATGTCAAATTATGTCAAATACGTGTAATTTTATGATTGGGTCTGTTATTATACATATTTTAATTATGAACAAAATATGTATAGTGTAACAGGCGTACAAGGAAGTCATGTGGTGTCCACATCAGATATTTTTTTTTTTCAGATTGACCAGCCTGCCCCTACAGGGCGATGCAACGACGCTTTCACTTTCTGTGGAATCAAGGACCGACTGTATCCCGATAAGCGTCCAATGGGATATCCATTTGACCGCTTGCCTGCGCCCGGGGTAGATACTATCCAGCAATTCCTGTTCCCGAATATGAAACTCACGGACTGCACGATTAAGTTTACTGAAAAGACAGTGATTGGCAATCAGCCAACCAGACCATAAGGCAATTGATAATGACTAAAGGAAAATGATTTATATTTTATAAATATAATGTAAAGTATTCTAATCAAATATATAGTTTATTCAAAGAGTGATTTCTTTTTTTAGTGAATAAGTGATTTAGGTCTTCTTCACATAAATACAACTCCGATTGGTACTCTAGTGATATTCATTGGTTTGTATGGCAACGCTTTAGAACAACAGAAATGAATTATACATTTCGATTCAATTTGATGCTTGAGAGTAAATGTTAATATTATATTTCATAAAATAGAAGCTAAGAAGTTATTATTTGACAGTAAATTTGACGTTTTGTACAAATTATAGCAACGAATATGATTTGTTTAATTAGTGCGCGTCAACTTCAAGGCATAGTGTGCTCCTGCAAAACCCTAAAATCTAATTCCTAATATCCTAAATAATTGCTAGATTTAGGGCATATAAATTTAGGATTTAGATATTAGGGTGATAAAAATGCAACATCAGACACAGCCAAAGTCTATAATCCGATTATACATTTTTAAAATAATGTGTGTGTGTGTGTGTGTGTGTGTGTGTGTGTGTGTGTGTGTGTGTGTGTGTGTGGATGTATGTATATGTGTATGTATGTCTGGATGTTGGAGGGACGATACCTCAAAAATTACAAGACTTAAGACTTTTTTAACTATGAATTCCTTAATCTGACATTCCTGGGAAGAGCTGAAAAGGTTTTGTTAACAATTGGACGAACGAAAGTAGTAGTTTCTTAGAAAAATTCTTCTAAATATAATTTTTAGGAAATTTTTGTTATTACAAATATTGATGAACATAAAATTCTTCATAAATAAATAAATAAATATATCATCACGGCATATTACCCATTTCTGGGTGTGCCAATCTACTTTATCGCAGATATCGGTAATGATGACGATATATTTTCTTCATCTAATTTTTATTATATCTTGCATAGATTTAGAGATAAAGACACTATAATATATAGAATAATCGGATGTAATACATCGCAGAGGCTAAACTACACTAAAGAAACCAGTTGACAAATTCAAATGTTTATAACATGTTTGTAAATGACAGATGTCAGTGTCAAAAATCAACAGTTTTAGTGACATTCTGAAGGCTTTTTCTGGGAAGTACATTTAATTTTTCTTATTGTTTTATTAAATAAATATTTAAAATTGTAGGTAAAATGCATACATCCATCAGAAATACCGCCAATCTAGTTAATGAATTGGAAGAATCTCTGATATATAGGAACTTTTTCATGCAATGAAAAATAGATATAATTAGAATTGTATGTGTGCAGAAGACATATTAAATACAATAAAAAACAATATTTAGGTAAAGTTCTGTAATTTTTACCTCTCGCTAAGAGAGGTATTGGATTCATGCTAACATTCGCATATCCAGATTATACTAAATAAGCACGATTTAAGGTCCCTAGAATCCGATTATAACATTTTTAAAATGATGTCTGTGGGGGTGTGTGTGTGTGTGTGTGTGTATGTATGGATGTTGGAGGGACGATTCCTCAAAAACTATAAGACTTAAAAAATATTTAACTGCAGTTTCCTCAATCTGATATTCCTGGGAAGAGCTGAAAAGATTTTGGTAACAATTGAACAACCGGAAGTAGTAATTTCTTAGAAAAATTCTTCTAAATATAATTTTTTGGGAGTTTGTTTTATTAAATATTGAAGAACATAAAATTCTCCATCTAATACACTAAAATTTTTTGTTATATCTCGTATAGATTTAGAGATGAAGACACTATAATTTATAGAGTAAACTAATCGCAGAGGCTAAGGCACTAAGAAAACCAGTTGACAAATTCCAATGTTTATAACATAATTTGTAAATGACACATGTCAGTGTTAAAAATCAACAGTTTTAGTGACATTCTGATAGCTTTTTCTGGGAAGTGTTTTATTAATTAAATATTTGAAATTATAGGTAAAATGTCAAAAATACCGCCAATCTGGTTAATGAATTGGAAGAATCTCTCACATAGGAACTTCCTCATACAATGAAAAATAAATAGAATTATATGTGTGCAGAAGACATGTTAAATACAATAAAAAACAATATTTTGGTAAAGTTCTGTAATATTTTGTTATAAAACGACGGTTCGATAGCGAAGTGCAATACAATATTTATATAGCCTAATATGGAAATGGCGAGAGGTTTTGTGCTGGCCACAACATATTTTTTGATCTTGTTTTAAAGATGATGCTTCGCGGGGGCAAGGACGAAGAAAAAGAGGCTATCGTATTGTAATAATTTATTTATATATTGCCATAGATACAAAATTAGCATTAGCTTTCAAAATTGACGTTTGAAATTTAACAGTTATGGCTAAATTTAAAATTTACTGTTAAACTAAATTACAAGTAGACACTAAATTTGTAGTACGTTTCCCCTGAACATTATTTGAAGAGAAAATGGCACAAGCTCGTCTATTTGGTGTTTCTCCACAATACGACGACGTAACGTCCGACGAATTTGCCAATATAGAAAGTTCAGAATGGACGAAAGGCGTGTGGGCCCTTTCAAAGCAACAACTGGCTAAATTAACAAAATATGACAATTCTTTTCTTGGAAAACAACCAGCTGCACCAATGCCGGCAGTAGCTAGGTTGTATGTAACATACAACGAAATAATAAAAAGGTTGGATTGGGTTTGGAGAAATACTTTGCAAGCACAGAAAAGCATAGTGAGTATTATATAATAAACGATTTAAATAATAATTCGAGACGAGAACATTTCCAATCTCGCTTTGCTGTGTGCCTGAATGTCTGGTCGCGAACCTGGGGGAACCGGGTTCGATCCCGACAGACGCCAAATATTTTCAATTTTAAATAACACAAAAGTGACCCCTGTTGTGCACTCTCCACACCAGCTATAAGTGCCCGTGAGGTGATGCCTGGTAAGCGCCCACACGGTGAAATATATCGTCATCATTACCGATGTCTACATGTGTTGTAGATACTGGCACACCCAGAAATGGGTAATATGCCGTGATATATATTTTTTTTAAACAAATATTTTCATATAAAAATTAAAGTTTTATAGAAATTTTGAGTGTAAATAAATGATTTTCAGTTAATTATGCACGTTTCCTGTAAATTTCAACAAATTTTAAAGTTTTTTTGTATAAAAATATATCAGTTGTGGCCAGCACAATACCTCTCGCCATTATGCTATATATTGTATTTAACATTTCTGGTACACATAAAATATTCTAATTACATTTATTCTTTATTTTTCGATTCATTCTATGAACAAGTTTCCTCCTACTCTTCTAAATGTTCGAGATTCTTCCAATTCATTAACGAGATTGGCAGTATTTCTGAAGGGTATATGATGAAATATATGTATAGCAAGTGCGTGTTTAGTTGACACTGATATTGTACATACTTTGGCTTATAAGTGAATCCCCTTTATTTTTATACTAATTTTAGATGTTGACGAAGTTTTTTTCTCGTTACAATAATAACATTATATTAGTAGTACATCTCGACTTGTCCAAGTACGAATTTTAAGTTTTCCGCTCCCAAAAACAGTGTCAATTTAACGTGCAGCAGCTACATCTATAATTTTAAATATTTAATTAATGATCATTATTACCGATATCCGCGATAAAGCAGATTGTGGCACACTCAGAAATGGGTAATATACCGTGATGATATATTTATTTATTTATTTACTTATAAAATAAAAAATATTAAATGTACTTCCCATAAAAAATCTTCGGTAATGTCTTTGGATTTTTGACACTTACTTTTATGTCAATTACAAACATTTTAATTTTTTAACTGGTTTCCAGGGGCTGTTTGTTTCATGGATTATTTGATATATTTTCTAAATATATAGAATATATAATAAAAATGTTCAATGTATTGCATAGAGAATTTTATATTCTTTAATATTTGTAAAAACACAAATTTCCAAAAAATAATATTTAGAAGCCTTTTTTAAGAAATTACTACTTCCGGTTGTCCAATTGTTACCAAAACCTTTCCAGCTCTTGCCATTAATGCCAGATTAAGGAATACGTAGTTAAACTATTATTGTTTTTGAGGAATCGCCCCTCCAACATTTGCACATACACACGCACACGCACACACACACACACACACACACACACCTAAATAATTTATAATGACATTTCTTTCCAAAATGTCAAATTTAACTCACTGCTCACTATATTCTTTTACCTAAATGCAAGTAAATTAAAAAATGATATACCTATATCCAAATACATGAAATAAAAAGAAATGTAAGAAACGACTATCGTTTTCACATGCTTCGAAAGTATTGACTACAATTCACATTTTTTCGGTCTGAAACTTTATCGTTTTCAGTTTTCACTATTTATGTACGTGATGAACACATTTTCACTTGTTAACAGTCGCAATATCGTTTTCACATTTACATGATCCCACTTCTGAATTTTTATTTCAGGCGATGCGTCGTTTTCTAGACGCAACCTTGACCCGCCTCCTCGAATTCCGCGACATGTTAACCGAACTCGACATTTCCGAGTACCACTACATAGACAACGAACTCATCGAACTTAAACTCATCCCTCGGGATATGGAACTCATACCCCTCTCAGCTTACCCCATTGAGCGGGCCACACAACTACAAGAGCTTGCTGACCGACTTTTCCACGGGGAACGTATTTATTTCCCGCCAGTTGAAGACGAAGACGAGGAAGATGAGGAGGACGAAGATACACCAGTGGTAGAAGTCAAGCATAAGAGGCCAGTGGTTGAAGTTAAAACGGACCCGGTGTATGAGAAAATGAAGGAGAGTATATTTGTTATTCAAAGGCATGAAAGAGCAAGAGTTGAAAGATTGGAGTTTTTGGACCAGAAAGTTGT
Source organism: Ophonus ardosiacus (assembly GCA_943142095.1). Taxonomy (NCBI): domain Eukaryota; kingdom Metazoa; phylum Arthropoda; class Insecta; order Coleoptera; family Carabidae; genus Ophonus; species Ophonus ardosiacus. The sequence continues at coordinate 42,733,456 of OW964835.1, forward strand.
TTATACTCTGAAGTAAGTATGTATGAAGATTGCGTGTTTGATTAGGTAAAACCACGATTTAAAATATACTGGTTATGCCACTTGTCATGTTTTTCATTGTTTCTGATGGTCCGCTTGATACGTGTTTCCTTAATAATCCGCCAGATGCGCTACGTGAGAACGACCCTACCACAGCAAACTATTTTTACATCAAATATAAAAAATCTGTTGTGGCCAGCACAAAACCTTCCGTCAATTCGATGTATTTTGTACAAATCCCATACCAAAAGGTCCTTAGAACAGATTGTATATAATATCATGTAAAATCAAAGACGAACACATACTATTTCTATTCTATAAATCCAATAAAATTATAACATAAACATACACTAAGTAAAATGCAATTGACACTTCTTCTTATTCTTCAGCTTCCCCTATTTTATTAGAAGTAGTTGTTTCCTCTTTTCTTCCACTCATTCCTGTACAACACATCTTCTTGACTCAGGCATTCCTTTCAGTCTTCTGCGATACAGTCCTTCCATCTTCTCTTTGGTTTTTCTCTGCGTGTCACTTGCGAGGAGCACTATGACATACCAATTTTGTGATCCTACACTTTCCATATTTGGTTTTGCACTTGCAACTGACATCTGTCAATTAGAATTTTTTTAATATATCAGCATCAGCTGTTTCCATGATAAATAGCAAAGCTGACTAATTTTTGAAAATTAATTTCTTTATAATGCTTTAAATCAACATCTATTGAATATGAAGGAAAATGTATAATCAAACTGTATAGAGAAGAATATTTTTTTTAATATGTATAATAACAAAATGTCAATAACCAATATTTAACTGCGTTTTTTTAAGAAAAACTGTTAAAAACTTCAAATAAGGGTACTTCCGGTGGATCAATTATAACCAAAATCTAATCAACTCTTCATATGGATGTACAGAAGAGGAATACGAAAGAATTATAATTTTTAGAATTGTAGTATTTCAGTTATCGTCGGAGAAAAAATTGTCACCCACGGACATACATACACACACACACACACACACACACGGATACACACACACGGACACACACATACACACACACACACACACACACACACACACACACACACACACACACATACAGACATCATCTTAAAAATAGTAAATTCGTATTGTAGGGACCCTAAAACGTGCTTATTCATTAAAAACTCACCACCGAATTTTTTGACCAAAGACAATACCTTCCTTACCTAAAGGTGACGGAAGGTAAAAATGAAATGCATAATGAATTTATTTTTAATATAAATTTGTATATTTAATGGAAACCTGAATCAATACATTGTTAGAATTTATAATTGTAAAAACTAAATAAATTGATAGAACCGTACGCTTCCAGATTTCCATTCGATAACAATATCTTCTTCCCGAAAATGTTTTCGACAAACAACATCATTCAATCTTAATTCGCGATCATCTCTACTAATTGCCATTTTGTAAAAAAGCAAACAGAGATTATTTTTCAGTGGATTTCTTGTAACCGGTTTCACATCCAGGAATGAAACATTTTCTATTTAATTTTCTTTTCATTTTGCATTAATTGCAATATCTTTCAACAAAATATTTATATTACATTATATAAAATACGAATATTTACTTCAAAACCTGTTTTATTTACCTTTCTATAAGATATAACCTGCAATATTTTCAAAATGACAAGCAAATGACATGTGTCAGTTGGGTCGTTCTCACGTTGCGCCTCTAGCGGAAAAAACGAGGAAACACGTATCGCTTTGGACCCTCGTTTTGTAGTGGCATAACAAAGTTACAGTCTAATCAATGTTGGGACACCTAAGTTTCATACACTAGTGGTTCACTAATAATAACAAGTATCATCTTGTAGATGACGTGTAACCATATGAACTGTCATACCAAAATATTCCATCATATAATTGACATGCATATAATTTTGACCCCCTGAATTCCTCCTATTAATAAGCCATTGATTAGGTTGATAATTGTCACAATAATATATTTTGTTATGAACAGAAGAGTATATGTACCACCGGACAAAACCCCACAAGAAATTTTGGATGCTGCAGCCACAAAAATTCAAAGTCTTTGGCGCGGATATTGCGTACGACGTGAGATGAAAAAAAGATTTTACCGGGGAAGACTTCTACTGAATATAGATGTGCCTAGTTACAGACTTACTACTTATCAGGTACCAATTATTAAAAATTTATTCAACCAAGTAAATAACAATAAAAATAAATTGTTTCATTTTGCGTTGTCTTTGGAATTTGTCTCACCAAATGCCACACAACCTTTCTGATTTTTCTCAGATAAACTTTTATTTTTAAGCACTCATTTTTGCTTTTAAGCAAAATCACTCAAGCAAATTGGCTCCTTCAGAGTAAGGATTTTCCATGCAGTTTGCTTTCGTGTTTGTTGCTAAGCAAAAAAAATTCGTGCAAAATAAAAATTTATCGATAAAATCAGGAGGTCTTATGATTTTACTTCTGATAATTTATAAATATCTTCTGCTAGAATCCCCATCTAAAATCCCGATAAAAAAAACTATGTTATTACTAAAATATAGTAAGTACCAGCAACAAATTTTAGGATAGGATTTTAAATTTAAATAAAACAAAAACGGTTGGACGTATCAATTTAGTTTTTGTTTTATTTTGAAGATTGGACAATGCGATTATGTGTGGATTAATATATCGTTCAAGGAGCCCTGTATGTTTTGTAAACTCCAGGATTTTCTTTAGACTAATGTCCTTTAGTGTCTCAGTGTGCAATTTCTTTGCTCCTAAAAGACTATGTCTGCTTGCCATAAATGCTTCGCAGTGACATATTAAGTGTTCAGGGGTTTCATCCTCTTCTCCACATCCTCTGCGTGTTGGTTCTTGTTTGAGGCCCAATCTATGCAAATGTTTATTTAATTGACAGTGTCCTGTAACCAGTCCTGTTATTAGTCTGACATCTTGCTTGCTCATTACAAGTAAGTTGTCTGTTCTTTTCTTGGATGGCTCATTCAGGAAGAGCTTGGAATGTCTTTGGCCTGATGTGGCTGTCCAATGCCGTTTGTGCCATTGCCAATGCAAAGTCTTGCTTAACTGTTTGCTCAGTTATTCCGCAAGCAGTATATTTGTCCCATCTTTTGCAAGATGGTCGGCTGCCTGGTTTCCTTCAATTTCTGAATGCCCGGGAACCCATATCAATCTTAATTTATTCGTCGCTCCTAAGGCATTCAATCTGTGGATGCAGTCCAGAATTAGTCCTGAGTCTACCTCACACGAGTTTAGTGCCTTAAGTGCGGCTTGGCTGTCTGTTACTATGGAGATTCTTCTATTGTGGTAGTTTTTCTCCAATAGTAATTGCACGCTGGTTAAAATTGCGTGTACTTCTGCTTGGAATACTATTGCATTTGTCCCAAGTCCAACCGATTGGTTGTGTCTTAGTCCCTTTGCCCCATGTATTCCAGCTCCGGTTCCATTGGTTGTTTTGGAGCCGTCTGTATAGATGACTATGTCGTCTCTTTCCACTGGACTTTGAGAGTGTTCCCATGCATCCTTTTCAGGAATTATTATCCTGTAAGTTTTGTCAATGGTGTACATTTTATTGATTCCATCAGGCACCATTTGTAAAATGGAGTCCTTGTTCATCTCTGTGCAAATTTCAGAGTGTCCATTTCCGCATTTATCCTCTTTTGAGAAAACTTTTATCCTATATGCTCCGCTCATTGCCTTTGATTTTACCACTAAGTGTAGTGGGGGCAAGCGTAACAGAGTTTCCATTGCTGATGTTGTTGTGTTCACATAGCTCCTGTAATCACTAAGCTCTAACTTTGGTAATATTTTTTAATGACTTCTAAACTATAGTGAATATTTTGACACCTGACAGTAAACCGAGAAATCTCTATTGACCAAATTGTAACCCCTATTGAAAGACATAAAAAGTACTTATTATACATTTTATTTTAAGGAAAAAATGAAAACGTTCGCAGACGCTAAAAAGAAATTTCGGCTGCAAAAAGTGCAAGAATATATTGACACAATAGAAAAAGAGAGAGAACGCGTGTTTCGTGTTGTGGCCCCTGGTTTGCTAGAAGATATAACAGATGAAATCCGCTGGTGGTTTCGAAACTGGTATGACGTCGCTTTGGCTTTTGACAAATATCCTACGGAAGAACAAGGAGGCACTAGTAAGTATTTATCATGTCGTTTGTTGAAGCAGATGTATCTTTATTTCTGATTAACAGTTATAGTCGTTCGCGGGGAAACAATGACCCCAGAAGAATACCGAGTCGAACAAGAAAAGAAACGTGTTGAGAAACAAAAAATGAAAAACAATCCAGGTCTTGCCAAAAAGAAGAAAGAAGAAGCCGAGAAAAAGAAAAAAGCAGCAAAAGAAGCTCTTAAAAAGGAAAAAGCAAGACTTAAAAAAGAAAAAGCAGAAGCCAAAAAACGTGCTAAACTTGGTATTGTTGAACCTTTCACTTTTAAGGAAGGGAAAGCTTTTGAACAAATGAACGAGGCAGAAGAAATATACGCAAGAGATTGGACGGAATTAGATGAAGAAATAGCAGGGCCAGAAAATAAACTTGTGGTGGAAAGAATTACAGTTGATAAGTGTATGGATGTTCAATTTGAAATGCGCAGAATTGCAGATGAAATGATGAGGTAATGAATAAGTGTCACGAATTTATAGAATATTTAAGGCAAAGTATGCAAAATAGACCAACATTTACTAATAAACTTATATTTGGAAACGCACCGTGTACGAGCTATTGACTATTATTATGAATTTGAGTTTATTAGTAAAATCATATTGTAATGTAATAATTTTGATTGTGTTAGTCACTCAAAACTCTTAGATAAACTTCATTGTTACGGAATTAGAGGTATTCCTTTACAGTGGGTCAAATCATTTTTAGAAAATCGTCGACAATTTGTATCGATCTACAACCTCAATGATACTCAAATAAAAAACACTGAGTCTACAATCTTAGTCAGTAATAGGGGTGTCCCACAAGGTTGTGTAATTTCACCAACTCTGTTTATTTTGTACATTAATGACTTACCTACGATTTTTGGAGATGAATGTCACATTACACTATATGCAGATAACACTTCCTTAATCGTCTCTGAAAGTTGTGATCAGCTACTTCAACAAAAGTGCGAAAACCATTTAAATAACTTGTCAGCTTGGTTCTGCGATAATGATCTTTATTTCAATCTCAGTAAGACTTACTACTTACGTTTTCATTTCTATCAATGTAGAAAAGATTTAAATTTAAATATAAACATTGATAACCATGAAATTGAAAGATCTGAAAAGGGTAACTTTCTGGGTTATAAATTTGATGAAAATTTTAATGGAAAGTATCACTGTAACACACTTATCTCAAAGCTAGGTTCAGTTAATTATCAGTTTTGGCATTTAAGTAGTCTTCTCACAAGAAAACAACTTATCACTTTATATTACGCCCAAGTCGAATCCAGATTGAGGTATGGTATTTGTTTCTGGGGCGCTACATCGTCTGCACATAGTGTATTCATTATACAAAAACGTATAGTTCGTACAATTGCTAAAGTTTCCCGTCGTTCTTCTTGTAGACTTCTTTTCTCACAGTTTCAGATACTGACTGTACCCTCCATATACATTTATGAAGTTTGTTTATATATTTTTAATAATAAAACACAATTTCAAACTAATTTTGATAAATATAACTGCAACACAAGACAAAAGCAAATGCTTCACATTCCAGTAAATAAACACAAAACGTTAGATGTACTTCCAAATATACAAGGATTAAAACTTTTTAATAATTTACCGATGAATATACAACTAGAGACAAATAAAAATGCCTTTAAAAGATTATTAAAAAAATTCCTTTTGGACAAGACTTTTTATTCGGTGAATGAATTTTTATCATTTTGACAAATAACGGGGTCTATATTAAAATACCTCTTATACTTTTTATGTACCTCTATTACTGTATGATTACTGTGACATATTCTATACATGTATTTTTACATTGTCGATGGAATAAAGTACTATTATTATTATTATTATTATTATTATTATTAATTACATTTAGTCCAGTCATTAGGTAGATTTACCCTGCAAAAAGTCGGGTATTTTTGATTTTAGGAAATACAGTAGAGCCTCGATAATCCATACTCAGGCTAATCCGATCGTCGCTGTAATCCGAACTGCCGAGTGACCCCCCTTTCTCTCTCACCGATACCACTTGTTTGAACTGGACTGAGGAAAATAATTTGTCGTTATCCGAAATGATGATGCTAAATAGAACCCGCCAGACTAAAATAGATGAGTTTATGAATAAGTAACTCTTTAGGTATCTAACGTATTTTATAGTTTTATAAGCTCATTAAATATATTTTTTCAAATGATGCTCATGTTTTTTTTTTAACATACTATAATCCGTACGCTCCGTGAGTCCGAACAGAGGCTGATTTTTTGTAGTTCGAATTATCGAGACTCTACTGTATATATTTAGGGGTCCTAAAAAAAAATTCCACTTCGGGGGCCTTCGGGAAGCACCGCCAAAAGACGCAAAAATACTTCTTTGCATTAGTACAAAAACAGTTATTTTTGAATTTGTTGAGAATAAAATCTCCTGCAACTTTCATCTAATACATTATTTTCTGTGACCAATAGATCGCGAACTACAGCGCTTCAAACAGAGCAAATTTTTGAAAATTTCCTTAATGCTTCATTTAGATTTAGATCATATTTTATTTTTTTAATTTTTTTTTTTTAAATAATAACATTATTATTCATGAATTATTATTATTATTATTATTATTATTATACAGGGTGTATCAAGATAATGGAACAGTGCATTTTATTCGTGTATGTGAAAAAATATAGAAAAAAGATATTTTGTAAGGCATAGAGGGGGACATATTTTAGCATAAACTTTATTATCTTAAATCCACTGGTACTCAAACTATAGGGCAATATTATATTTTTTTAAATGGCATTATATATATTTTATTAACTCATTAAATAGAGAATTTTGTTCTGAATTCAACGATACAATAATATTATACCCTTACTTTGCGAAAAATTTGATAAAAATTAATTCAAAGTTAATATTTCATTTCTACTTTATCTAAGTAATCTGAGCAAACATTCAATCAACCATTATCTTGATACACCCTGTATAACTTTCGTCTAATACATTTTTCTTCAGAGCAAAGTTTTGAAAATTTCTTTAATCATATTTTATATATTTTTATTTTTTTACAAATTACTTATTATTCGTTGATTATTATTATTATTTAACTACTATACATATGTATTAATTATTGTTTATTGTTTTATTTTCATTCAAAATATATTTTATATTCCAGAAAATTTATGATTTTACCAGGAAGTAATTACAAGAAAAGCTTTTTAACGGAATCCTGTGCAGAAAATGCGCTGAATAACATATCAAAAATTTCCGGAAATTGGAGCATGGGAACCTCCCGCCAATTAGGAAAAATGGCGACATATTTATGTGTTTGGCCATTTGCTCCCAATTTGCGGGAGGTTTCAGTGCTCCTATTTCTGGATATTTTTGATATGTTATTCAGGGCATTTTCTGCACAGGATTCCGTTAAAAAGCTTTTCTTGCAATTACTTTGAGGTAAAATCATAAATTTCCTGGAATATATTTATATTTATATCAATCCAACAGGATACGAGATCCCAATTATAGGATTGATTACAGAAAAATACAATTATAATAAGTGTCACAAGTAGAAATGAAAACAATCAATATATACATTTATAAAGAAATTTACACTGCAAAGTTAGCCGAAACAGATCTCTTAAATTTAGTTATCGAGTCATTAAATATGTCTAATTCAATTACACATTCTGAACAACTTATATTATTAAATGTGGAACATAGTTGACGAATCGGAGATTTAGATTCGTAATTAATTCTAACAAATTTTAATTTAAAAAGATTATTAGCTCTAGATGATGTTCTAGGTACATTAAACGGAATGTTAGCAAGACAAATTGGATCATTTATACTCCCATTTAAAAGTTTGTACAAGTACATGGTGCATTGAATCTTGCGCCTGGATGATAGACTAAGCAAATTAAATTGTGTTAGTAGATCATTGTAATTATAATCAAAACTAGGGTACCTAATATCCATGCATTCGAAAATAAAATATATTTTGAATGAAAATAAAACAATAAACAATAATTAATTATGTATTGTAGTTTGTAGTTAAATAATAATAATAATCAATGAATAATAAATAATTTGTAAAAAAAAAATTAAATATATATATATATATATATATATATATATATATATATATATATATATATATATATATATATAAAATATCTAAATGAAGCATTATGGAAATTTTGAAAACTTTGTTCTGAAGAAAAAAATGTATTAGATGAAAGTTGTAGAGAATTTTATTTTCAACAAATTCAAAAAACTATTTTTGCACTAATGCAAGTAGGTAAAGAAATATTTAGAAGAAAAAAAAACACTTTTTTGCGTCTTTTTCCCAAGTTGGCGGTATTTCCCGAAGGCCCCTAAGACCGAACTCGTGCATTTCTTATTAGGACCCCTAAATATATAATATAACCAAAAATCAAAAATACCCGACCTTTTATGGAATAAACCCTTATTTTTCTATCTAATAACTGGGCTAATTATCTAGATTAGAGTTAGAGCTTTTACAAAAAGCTCACGCACGTGACAGAAAGAAAAAATATAAGAAACCAAAAAAGAAGAAGAAGAGGAAGAAAAAGAAGAAGAAAGGAAAGAAGGACATAACTGCAAACAGAACAACTGAAGATTTATTTCAGGAGCTATATGATAATGGAATCATCAAACCGTATCCTGAAACAGATTTGAATTCTTACATTGGGGATTACGGATATGCAAGTCGGGATCTCCGTGAGATTGATCGAGACCCTTTACCTTGTGTCGGGGAAGCAAAGCAATTGGTTGTTAGTCATTGTATTTTACCTCTGGGTAAGCAGCCAATCTTCTATTTTTATGGTTAAGACCACAATAAGATTTATTTTATAGGACCAGGGGGCCGATTCTAATTCATAGCCACATGTGCTATCCGCTATATAAGTTTCACTACTAGCCAACAGATGGGGGTCCCCATCCCGCTATCTGACTTGAATACATCTGTTGGCTAGTAGTGGAACTTATTAATATTGCCAGATGTCAAGTTGACAAGTAGTTCGGCTTTTCAATTTTGTGATCAAATACTTGTGTTCGTGTGTTATATCAATAATATTTGATTAATATCTATATATTGTAAGCACCTATTTAAATTATAATAATTATTTATAATTCTTACAAATAGCACACGTGGCTATCCGACTTAAATCAATCTGTTGGCTAGTAGTGGAACTTATACAGCGGATAGCACATGTGGCTATCCGACTTGAATCCATCTATTGGCTAGTAGTGGAACTTATATAGCGGATAGCGGATAGTACATGTGGCTATGAATTTAGAATAGACCTCCTGTAATGACAGGACGCATTTTTGAATTCATCATAGAAAACAGGCGAATACGATTTTGCTATTACGAATCTTGGTAACATTTACTTTAAAGGATAGTTTATGATGAATTTAATTTACAAATTTACCATTTATAATTTAGATTTTAAAATATAAACTCATTTAAAACGCATAGGATGGTTTATGAACGATTTACAAATTTAGATATTTTAAATTTAGATTTTTATTTCAATACTTTTATTTCGAAAAATTCACACAGTTGTTCAAATACTCTAAAAATGCGTACATTTACGTAACATTCTCTTTACCATCAAATAATATTACTACCAAGTATATATCTCGACCCATTTTTGAATTATTGCCCCAAAAGTCAATATATCCCATATTTAGATAAAAACTTCAAAATTTTTAAAAATCTAATTTTTATGTATCTAGATACTTCTCAATGCGCTGATTCCAAATTTTGAAACCGCAGGTCGATATCTCTTTTCGTTCTCGAGATATTTAGATTCAAAGTTTTGCTCAAAACTGCCCATTTTTGGGTAATAACCCAAAAATGGGTCGAGATATGAATTTGACGACAACACCATTCGATTCTACGGGCAAAATTACATAAGTATACCAATTTTCATAATTTTTGAACACCGCGTACAATCTCTAAAGCAAAATTACTGAAAATGGCCAAAAATCGCAAAAATCCTAAGGGGTACCCCTTAGGATTTTTTCAGATTTTGGGCATTTTCAGGGATTTTCAAACTTTTATTCATACAAATTGAACCGGTTGGACAAAAATTATGAAAACTGGTGTACTTATGTAATTTTGCCCGTAGAATCGAATGGTGATGTCGCCAAATTCATACCTCGACCCATTTTTGGGTTAATACCCAAAAATGGGCAGTTTTGAGCAAAACTTTAAATCTAAATATCTCGAGAACGAAACGAGATATCGACCTGCGGTTTCAAAATTTGGAATCAGCGCATTGAGAAGTATCTAGATACATAAAAATTAGATTTTTAAAATTTTTGAAGTTTTTATCTAAATATGGGGTATATTGACTTTTGGGGCAATAATTCAAAAATGGATAGAGATATAAACTTGGTAGTAATATTATTTGATTGTAAAGAGAATGTTACGTAAGTGTACGCATTTTTAGAGTATTTATATATGAGTATACATAATGTATAGGTATTCATGTAATAATTTTTTATCTAAATGTGGGGTATATTGACTTTTGGGGCAAATAATTCAAAAATGGGTAGAGATATAAAATAGTCATTAATAAAATTTAAAAATTCGTATATCGCTCAAAACAAAAAGAATTCAATATTCCATATTTATTATACGAATATGTGGAAGCGTAGCCTACGTTATTAAATACAAGGCCGGAAACATCTCAAATTTTGTTTAAAATTCTGGCCAAAAACTCTAGTTCCAAAACCGCTGATGAGGGCGCAACTTATTCGCGCTGTCATTCAAATGTCATTTTTAGACTGTTAAAAAAATATATTGGGTGAGATTCAGTGGGTTGTATTAGCGTGTTTTAAGCTAAAACAGTCCTTTGTCAAACATATTTTGGCAACTTTGTAATACCTGTCAGAAAAAAGTGAGAGACTAAAGAATCAAATAAAGAAAAAAATATTATTAACAAACGTAAGAAAAAAAGGACAAATGCCAAAACTGATCAAAACGGTGGTTGAGATATTTTAAAATTCTTTAATATTCAGGTATGAAATATTTGGCACATAAAATTTGACATATTTCTAACCTAATTTTGCAATAATGAGTTTCCTTTTACACCTTCCATTTACAATAATATTTCCTCATTTGACTAAAGGATATCTGTATTACTTTTCCATGTGCTAAAATTTCTAAATCACAATTGAATCTCATTGATACATGTGGAAAATATTACAATGTTGCCATATACTTAATACAAGATTTAATACAGACCTTAATACAACCCACTGAATTGCACCCATTAATGTTATCAATTTAGCGATTATAACCACAAAACACGTACGTCAAAAAAGACAGCCATATGACAGCGAGAATAAGTCGCGCCAAAACGGCGAGTTTGGAACTAGAGTTTCCGTTTGACAGATATTGTGATGTTTCCCGGCCTTGTATTTAATAACGTAGGCTATGGTGCAAGCTTCAGAAAATAAAATACAAATAAAATACCACTTTCGGTCAAGAAACATACAATTTTTATTGCGCTATCGTAATGCCATGTTTACATGAAGAAGAAATCTTCCGTCACAATGCGTAATATCTAAAATGTATTATTACAGGTGGAGAAAATGTGTCTAAACCTAAATCAGTGTTAATCTTCGGACCAAAACAGTCAGGCAAGAAACTTTTGGTGAATGCTATCTGTACGGCTACACAAGCAGTGATGTTTGACCTGTCACCAACGGCAACTGCTGGAAAGTATCCAGGAAAAGCCGGAACGAATATGTTGGTACACCTTATCAACAAAATGTCCAGGCTTTTACAACCCAGCGTACTTTTTGTTGATGGCGCAGAAAAAATATTTTATAAAAAGGTAAGTGTAGAATTTAATATTATTTGGAAAGGAAGGGATCGCGTGAGCTATGATATGAGGAGAAACTAAAAATCTATTAAATGCCTTAAATTTTACGTTTTCTCCATTTTTTTTTTTCCTTCTATCTAATCTGTATGTATTATACTTACTTACTTACGTTACCAGTAAACCTCATAAAGAATTAAAACTTAATTTAAAAGTAGAAAATCTAAAACATTTAAATGTAAGTTAAATACGGCACTGCCAGCATTATGTCTAGGGGGAGTACGAAAATTAGTAATTATTGCAACAATGGATAGCAAAGGTTCCCTTGACATTTTAAAAAATAGGGCCTTAACAGACAATTTTAATTTCGTGCATCAGAATAATTCGACAAATAATTCGCTCTATAAGAGAATGCGTACTGTATAATATTAAAAATATGCTTAATCATCCCTCACAGTCTCCGGACTTTAATCAGATTGAGAAAGTGCGGATAATTCTTAAAATAAATAAGAATATAAAGCAAAAAAGAATTTAAAATTAATTACAGGTAAAATGGCAGAATATAATGCCATCGGTGACCAAAAATTTGGTGGATTCATTGACTCATCGCTTAGTTACAGCTGGAAAAACCAAAGGAAAACCCTCGAAATATTATATTTCTTTATGAAACATAAATAAATGTTTTGGTTATCGTACGGAGACTTTTTTGTCATAAAATTATGAATACTTTCAATGTTTACCCCATAATATAAATACATTAATTAAATTATTTGTTTATTTTATATTAATAATAACGTAATATACTGAGTTTTATTTTGGATTAAAAGGAAATTAAATATATTGAGTTTCAGACTGCTATTTTTCCTAAAATACATTAAAACTACTGTCGTACGGAGACTTTTTTGTATGACTGTATACCATGAACGTATATAATATAAATAAATAAAAACAAAATGTTAAAGATCTCATTTATAGAACGCATTTTTTATAGATTAATGCTCGTATTCATAAACACTCGTAAAAATTTTAAACGGTTCGTTATAATATTTATCCAATAAAAACAGTCGACATTGAAAGAAAAATCAAAATTTTGTTTGTTAAGTTTGATTCTATTTGTCAAAAATTATAACGATCCGTTTTGAAACTTTACGAGTGTTTTTGAATATGGGTATAAAGCATAAATGATAATATAGTACTTACCAGGCAATGGGAAATCTTCATAACTGATGCCTTCGTTTAAAAAAATATATTTACACAATTTTTTGTATTTCACTTTAAATGTTAGTTTGTATTATCATTTAATACACGAAGCACAGAAATATACATCCGAACACGTGTATCACAACAAACTAAACTCCCGTGCGATTTTTAACTTGTTTCATTAGGAACTTGACAAAACTGATCAGAGTGTAAAATGAATTTTATTTAAATTATTACTATAAATAGTGCAAAATTTTTATAAATTATTTAACACTACAATTTTTACTACATTTTATTATTTACAAATAGCAAATTTTACAAAACTTATGCCCGGTTTCACCATTGTCGAATAAATTAACAAATAGCTATCTGACGAATAAATTTTATTCATCGAATAGTCAAAATTCCGTTTCACCAACCAAAATCGTTGAATAGATAGTTATTCGTAGGTTACTATTTTTCTTTACAATATTTTACTGTGAGTGTATAACTTCCTGGGGCGGTTGCTATGATATGAAACACGAATAAACATTAACAAATCCATTTTAATGTCATTTTGACATACTCGTATGTCAACGAATTTAAAAATATTTTGTTGTGCTAAATATATAATGGAGGGGAAAATAAAGAAGAGAGAAAGGTGCAAGAATTACATTGAAGAAGAAAAGGAGTACCTGTTGAATTTGGTGCAAGAATACATACATATTATCGAAAATAAAAGAACTGATGCAGTAACATCGCAAGAGAAATCGAAAACCTGGAATTTGGTTGCTGAAAAATATAACTCTTCAGCGAAAACCGGTGAAAGAACAGGCATACAACTTAAATTATTGTATGAATCGCTAAAAAAATTAGCAAAAAAACATAAGGCTGATGATAAGGTATTTAATCTCTTTTATTATAATATATTACTTATTGAAAAAATTAATAACATTATTTTGTATAATGAAGGTTGAAACATATAAGACGGGAAGTGGTTCATTTGTCCCAACAATTACAAACACGGACTGTAAAATACTTGCAATGCTAGAGCCACAGTTACAACCACACTCTAACCCATATGATTCAAATACAATTCAAACTGCAATCACAATCGATGGTAATAAATTGTATATTTTTGCAGTAATAATATTATAATTAGAATAACTTTTAGATACAATACAACCCGTAGAAATATTGGATTATACCCAAGAAGTGATAATTAATGAGTCTTCTCCAGCAGATGTAGAATGTGAGATCAGTTCCGCTGGCATACATTTTTCAATACCTTCCCAAAATGTTTCAACGCCTAAAAATATTAAAAAAACATTTTTTAATAAAATACGTAAGAATAGGACAGTGAAAGAAAAAGAAGAAAATCTTTATGCCAAGGAATTATTTGAGATGAAAAAGGAGAGGCATAATAAGAAAATGGAGATATTAGAAATAATTAAACAAAAGGAATTATTAGATTTAAAACTTAAAGAACGTGAATTTCTATCACAATAATAATTGTTAGATATTTATAAATGTAATTTAATTTGTGTTATTATTTTTTCGTTTGTATTGTATTGAAAGAAAATTTAAAATAAGTCAGATTAAAAATTTAATATTTACCTTACGAATACCGTGTTTATTAATGCTGTTCTTACTGCTTGATTACCATTTCCCATTCCCACAGGATCTAATAATAATCCTGGTTCCACTAGTATAGGTATTTCAATTTCTGGGTCATTATCTGGTTCATCTTCATTCATTCTTACAGCTATATTATGCAACACTGCAGTAGCGACAATTACTGCCAGAACTTTACTTATATTTAACCGCATGCCGATTGAAAGACAAGGAAACCGTCTTTTTAATACTCCAAATGCTCTTTCAATGACGTTTCTTGTACGTATTTGAGCGTTGTTGTAACAAATTTCTGCATTACTTTGGGGATTAAGTAACGGAGTCAGAAGATATTTTTTACATGCATAGCCCCCATCTCCTAACAAGTACATGTCCGGAAATTCGTTGTTTTCAAGCATTGCTCTTAGGTGAGAATCATTCCATATGGTGGAATCATGTACGGAACCCGGCCATCGTGCTACAATGTCCATAAAATTTAATTTTGCATCACACACTGCCTGTGTATTAACAGAAAACCAGCCTTTTCGATTTCTATACATCTCTCCCATATCACCACCCGGAGATTGTATACGTATATGAGTGCAATCAATTGCACCCAGTACACGTGGAAATCTGCTTAGTCCATAAAAATCATTTTGAACTTTTATTATTTCATTTTGGCTACGAGGCATATGTATAAAATGTGGACGTAACTTCGCTATGGACTTAGTCACTTTCGCAATAATACGACACACTGTGGATTTAGATACATTAAAATGATCACCAGTGCAAATCTGTTAAATTCAGTACTTCCTGGACACATTCTTTCGATAACCGAAAACGCATTTTAAAATCTACATCATCAAGTTCATGAAATGGATCATTTCTAATTCGGATTGTCCTTCGTCGCTGGAGTCGTGGAATCACAATTTCCTCATTGGAAGATATTGACGATGAAGATGACGATGTTAATATTCTATTAACATAGGATATATAAGCAAATAAAGATAACACTAAAATATATCAATTACTTCATTTACTTACCTGTTATTCATATTTAAAAAATCAAACACAAAAATATTTTAAACGTCAATGTCAAACTATTCGTTGAATAAATATTTATCTGGGCAAAAATCTCCAGATAATTTAACTGACGATTTATTCGTCGAATAGTTGCAAACTGACGTTGGTGAAACAAAAATATGCTATTTTATTCGACGAATAGCTTAACTGATGAATAAAATATTTATTCGTCAATGGTGAAACCGGGCATTAGTGTTGATTTTTACACTATAGTTATTTGTGTATTAAGAGCGCAAAATGCGACATTGTCGATTGAGAGGTTGTTGCAGCGCGACGAAGGAGCGCGGCATTCTCTCGAAATCGACAATGTCCATTTGCGCTCGAAACACACACAAGATTTTTTCTACAGTCGCCACAATGGGGTCCTCCACCATAACAAAAAATAATAAAATGTACACTTTATACTTACAGTACTGCTCAATAAATAACGATTGGCTAATAAAAAAGATACGGTTTAAACTTAAAAAGGCTTTTAAATGATTATATCGTTACATTAGCCATCTATTCCATAAAAAAAAACCAAAATTAGAGCGTGGAAGCAAGGATTTGATGAGTTTTTGTAGCAAAATGTGTGGTTGGTTGTCACGCCTGTCACACTGAAAAAATTAACAAATATTTCAAGGAATTTGTGATTATATAGACATGTATGTGCATTGACTGACTTCTCGCAATTATTTAAGTAACGAAATAACTAATAACTTTATTGTAATCAAAATAAATAGTTAACTAGAGATCAGATGTCAGTACGACTCGCAACTATCCTACCGCCATCTGTGTACAATCATTCCTATTACTAAACATAACTGTTCACACAATTTATTTTATATTTAATTTTATTTTATCGTTATTTTCCATTCTTCTTGAGTTTTTATTCAATCTAATCTAAGCATTTTATACTTTCGTTTTTGTAAATGAATGCCCTATTTCATGTTCACAGCAGTGTGGCATTTTGTTAGGTTATGTTAAATACCGACAGAACATATGTCAAATTGACTTGTGAAAGTGATAAATGTGTAATTACAGTGCCATTAGTTCCTAACTAAACATTTTCATTAAGAATGTAGACAAGTGACATTTCTCAACATTGTGTACTTAGAAATTTGGACAGAGAGCGTTTTTTCTACTTTGTCGCGCATGAGCGGCAAAGTGACATTTTACGTTGACAAAAGAGAGCGCAAATGGCTACTTTCTATAGTGACTGTAGAAAAATATATTTTACCACTTACCAAATCGGTTTTTACACGGCTAAAATTTCTTAGAGTGTATTAATATTATTAATGGGGAGGGTTTAAACCCGAAAACCCTCCCCTTGACTACGCCACTGAAGCACACCAACTTCAGGGAAGCACACACTCACAATATCCAATAATTACATATATAAATACTGTTTACCAGGTACCAAAGGTCGAAAAAATCTTAGAGCCCAAAAAATTAAAAGGAAAATTATTTAAACAAATAGTAAAAACTATAAAACCAGAAGACAGAGTCATGCTGATAGGAACATCAAACCAACCGTTTGCAGGGGCTCGCAAAATGATCAAATGTTACGAGAAATATATCATGATTCCAAGGTAAATAAAACAACACTAATGCCCGTATTCACTAACATCAAATAAATCTTTGAATAGCTTATTCATTAAATAAGAGAAAAATATCGCATCAAAATATGACAGCTAGAATACGTACAAGCTATTCAAAGATTTATTTAATGTTGGTGAATACGTGCATAATAGTGGGAGTATGCTATTCTTATGTAGAGCTATAAAAAATACTTCAAGGTTCACTGTTTTCTAGAACGGATTATGGGACCTGTTACCAACTGTGGATGGATATTTTAATGAGTTATCATGGAGTCCAACGAGATATCGATGTCAGCGCCTTAGCTAAGTTATCTGCGGGATATTCCATTCCTTATATTCGGGAAACTGCTGAAAGGGTTCTATGTCCAAGAAGAATTATTCGTCTCAAGTAAGTATCTGTAAATCAGGAATATCAACAAAAGTGTTGCATCAAAAATATTTCATTTCGAAAGATACAAAATAATGTTAAGAATTAATGTTTAACTACACAAAAGGGCTCATAAGATGATTGTAGTAAGAATTTTGTATCACTTTCGCGCCCCAGACGAAACTGGCACTTGCCGACGACAATAGGTCGCCAACAAATAGAAGAAAATAATTTGCGGCTGCTTGCATAAAGGAGATACAAGACTTTTTAATCCACCAATCCCGGAAGGATATCTTGAGGTGTGATGATATTATTACAAAATACAACTGGTTGCTAGGTTTTAAAAATACTACTAATGAGTTACAAAATTCGTTTGACTTACTGTAATTTTGACACTTTAGAGTTGACTTTTCACTGTCAACATATTTAGGTTAGCGAAGGTGTCATCCGAGATCATCACAAGATTTCTATCCGGAAAACGTTCCGAATAGACTCGTGCTGCCTCTCTGGCGTTACGTCCACATTCTCCAAAAATTATTATCATTTCTAAGTAATCAGCGGCTGAATACATGGTATTTACCTTGTCAAATTTAATTTGACACTGACATTTTTCGAAAACTACAGTCGCCCACACATTTTAAAGAAGATTTGATTTGTATAAAACCCTAGTAACGTAAAATTACGGCAAACACACGTTAAAGGTGTAGGTCTCTGATTGGTCAATTTTAAAACGTCTTTTCTCTAATATCTTTTAAGCTAGATTTTTTTTTCTTCGAAATTACACATCCGAATGCAGTCTCGTGTTTCCTTATTCGCTCTGGGGCGCAAGTTGTGAGACATCCTATATATATATATATATATATATATATATATATATATATACAGGGTGTAACACGTACACCGACCACCGCTATTATTACCTTTATTATTATAGTTAAAAAAAATACTATAGAACAAAGTTGTAGGGGACATCCTTTCAGAGAAGAAAATTTTTTTTGAAATCAGTGGTTCTCAAATTATAACACAAAGTTATATTTTTTCAAATGGGATTCTACATATTTTTTATGCCTATTCGATAGCATAGTTTTTCAAATTTCGTGCTAATCACCTGATTACTGACCTCCCTGGACGCGGTTTGTTTGGATATCTCGTAGCATAAATATTGCACGCTTGTATGGTATTTTCATTACACTCACCATAAATTAATAATAAACGATACAAATCTTCATTTGTATAAACATCAGCCATATTGACACAAAGAATAACAATTTACAACAATTAGTACGCCAATTATTATTTGACAGCAGCTATATTTTGTTCTTTTGTTATTGTTTTTCATTCATAGCCTACTGTACAATAATATTAAAAATAAAAATTTATTAAAATTTCAATTGCATTTTTTTCAATATTTTTATATAAATAATATAAAACTAATATATGGTTGAATTCAGAAAAAAATATGCTATCGAATAGGCATAAAAAATATGTAGAATCCCATTTGAAAAAATATAACTTTGTGTTGTAACTTGAGAACCACTGGTTTAAAAAAATATTTTCATCTCTGAATGTCCCCCTTGGTCTCCTACAACTTTGTTCTATAGTATTTTTTTGTAACTATAATAATAAAGGTAATAATGGCAGTGGTCGGTGTACGTGTTACACCCAGAGCTGGGCAGTAACTAGTTACTTTAGTAACTTAGTTACTAACTAGTTACTTTTACGTAACTTGTAACGTAACTTAGTTACTTTTTAAAATATGGTAACTGTAACTGTAACTTAACTTGCTGCGGAAAAGTAGTTGGTAATTTTACTGTTTTTAGTTACTAGTTACTTTACGTATAAAATATATTATTTTCAAATGTTTTCCTCGCTTACAAATGATACGTTTTAATAAATTATAATTAAACTGCCACTAAATCATCAAAATTATTCCAATTTTCAAGATATACATATCATTTTTGCAAATTCCCTTCTCACATGATAAAATGTCACTTTTAATTTTTATATTATAATGTAGGTCCGCAGGGCCTTTTTATTTTATTTTAGCGTAATATTTTATTACTCCTCTCTAGGGCCGGTTGGCGATTTTACCGGGTCTCAAGAATATGTTATTAGCGTAGCGGGGCCCCAAATGTTTATAAAAAGATACTTTTTCATCAAATTTTCTTAGATATTTGAATGTGCGGGGCCCATGTGAGCGCGGGGCCTCAGATTGAAAATCGACGTCTGATCCGAGGTTTCCAATAAATTAATCATTATCCACTAATAAGTCTAGGCAATAATGTCTGCATATTTTATACATTATAATGGTCATGTCATGTTAGAAATAAAGTAGATTCTATATATCTTGGTATAAGAAATCAAAATTGAAAAATAAATTATTAAATTTTAAAAAAAACAGCAACCGAGCCCTGCGGGCCCTAGGCCGTGGCCTCGTGGGCCTAGGCGGTAAAAGTAGTTAGAAAGTAACTCAAGGTAACTAAGTTACTTTTAATGAGTAACTAGTAAATAACTTAGTTCTTTCACCAAAGTAACTGGAACTTAAGTAACTTAGTTACTTTTTTTTGGAAGTAACTGTAACTGTAACTAGTTACATTTTAAAAGTAACTTGCCCAGCTCTGGTTACACCCTGTATATATATAATAAATTACAAATTTTGTGTTTGCGTTAGTAGACACATTGCACCGTTGAGTTGCGTTTAACGTTACTTTCTTATCAATAGGTCTATCAGCAAATAACAAAACCATGCGTTCATTTTTTGCGTTACCTCATTATAAATAGGCCTTTACTATTCATAGGTTCGAACCCCTACGCGTTCATGAAATACTAGAAGGTCTACTAACGGGAAGTCAACCTGACCCACTCTCTGACAAAGAGTACAACAAGTTCTTGAACTGGTACGGGAAGAAAACCAAAATAGGCAAGATGAGGAGGAAGGTTGTTGGCGTGGCCTTGAAGAAGAGATTGGAAGAAGAAGCTGCTGCAGCCGCAAAGGCCAACAGGAATAAAAGGAAATAGCCCAAATGGTCAACAACAAATTAACAAAACCAAATAATATAATGTAATAAGTTTTAATGTTTTTGTACTTTGTAAATATTTATTGATAATTATTGTTTGTATTGCTTTCGTTAAATATATGATAAAGTGAAATAAAAATTTCCCAAAGAAATACAAGGTGGATTTTTTTTCGGCTTCCCTGTAAATTTGGCAACATTGCAGGCTATGTCATATTAATTTGTCATCTTCTCTCCATCCACTGTTAAAATTTCAAGATAATTAGACAAACCTTTCGGCATTAGCCTTTGATTGAAGTTAACTACTTTCTAGTACTCCGTCGGAATTATGGTAGTGTCAATATGAAATTCTGTGTGAAACTTAAAAAATCCGCTACAGATATGTACGAATGGGGTATTCCACTCAATTTTTTTTATTATTTTAAATAAAACTTCATTCAGTTTTGAAGCAATTCATAGTATTAAAAAATCTCAATTGTTCCTAGTTTCAGAGTATTTTATTTTCGAGAAATCAGTGTAACGTCATATTTCCCCTATACTTGTCTTTCTCACACACACTGCTCTGAGTACGCTGCGAGAGAAAGATAGCAATTGTATGACGTCGATTTTCCCTTTTAGCAAATGTGAAATATCTCGTAAAGTAATTATTTAAAAAATGTTTTCATTGTTTTCACTATTATTTATTGAGCCATACTTTATGTTAAATTAAATTTTTTTAATTTCTTTTGTTATGGTGGAATACCCCATTGTTGAAGAATGTTTATGGTGATGAGGGTCTATCTAGTACTCAAGTTTTTGAGCAGTTTAGAAGATTTAAAAAATCTGCTGTGGCCAGCACAAGACCTCTCGCCATTTCCATATTAGGCTATATAAGTATGTATTGCACTTCGCTTTCGAACCGTCGTTTCATAACAAAATATTATAGAACATTACCCAAATATTGTTTTTTATTATATTTAACATGTCTTCTGCACACATATAATTCTAATTATATCTATTTTTCATTGTATGAAGAAGTTTCTAAATGCCAGAGATTGTTCCAATTCATTAACCAGATTGGCGATATTTCTGATGGATATATGCATTTTACCAAAATTTTACCTATAATTTCAAATATTTAATAAATAAAACAATAAGAGAAATTAAATATACTTCCCAGTAAAAGCTATCAGAATGTCACTAAAACTGTTGGTTTTTGACACTGACATGTGTTATTTAAAAACTATGTTATAAACATTAGAATTTGTCAACTGGTTTCCTTAGTGCCTTAGCCTCTGCGATTAGTTCACTTTATAAATTATAGTGGGTGGAATTCAGTGGGTTGTATTAAGGCAAGGTCTGTATTAAATCCTGTATTAAGTATATGGCAACATTGTAATATTTTTCACATGTATCAATGAGATTCAAATGTGATTTAAATATTTTACCACATGGAAAAGTAATACAGATATCCTTTATTCAAATGATGAATTATTATTGTAAATGGAAGGTGTAAAAGGAAACTCATTATTGCAAAATTAGGTTAGAAATATGTCAAATTTTATGTGTCAAATATTTCATACCTGAATGATAATGAATTTTAAAATATCTCAACCCCCGTTTTGATCAGTTTTGACATTTGTCCTTTTTTCTTACTTCTGTTAATAATATTTTTTTCTTTATTTGATCCTTTGGTCTCTCACTTTTTTCTGACAGGTATTACAAAGTTGCCAAAATATTTTTGACAAAGGACTGTTTTAGCTTAAAACACGCTAATACAACCCACTGAATCTCACCTAGTGTCTTTATCTCTAAATCAAGATATAATAAAAAATTTAAGTTTATTAGATGGAGAATTTTATGTTCTTCAATATTTAATAAAAAAAACCTCCCAAAAAATTATATTTAGATGAATTTTACTAAGAAACTACTACTCCCGGTTGTTCAATTGTTACTAAAACCTTTTCAGCTCTTCCCAGGAATGTCAGATTGAGGAATGCATAGTTAAACAATTTTTAAGTCTTATGGTTTTTGAGGAATCGAGAGGTAAAAATTAAATGACAACATAGATTTTTAGTAGTGGAGTCTGATAGTGATTTTTCTTCCCTTTATGATCATGCAAATAAATCGTAAGGGTGCATAACAAAAATTCTGAAATAACTTTAAAATTCCTAAACTTTTTCAACTTTAATTTCAGGAAGAGTACCTTCAGTTTCAGAAAAAGTAAATACAATTTCAAGTAAAATAAATTCACTTTCTGAAAAATATTATGTATTTATCAATTTACCTTTTCTGAAATTGAATTCACTTTTTCTGAAACTGAAGTTACTTTTCCTGAAATAGAAGTTGAAAAGGTTTAGGATTTTGTCCACTACAAAATTGATGAAAACTATCTCTGTATTTTGGGGAGATATATTTTAAATTTAACTTACCCTTCTGCGACCGAATTATATACATAATAATTTTGACATTAATGTCAATGTCAACCATGTCAACATGACTTGCAATTATTGACAGATATTAAATAACCACAATCATTATAAAATTATATACAAAATAAAGTGTCAAATTTAGCTCATTAAATTACAGTAAACAATCACAGTATTGTTCTTAAAATAATTATGATACAATGAAAGAGACGATTTCTACATATTCTAATTTGATAAACAGTAAGAAAACGATGTGCTGCAAATGGACTGTCCAGATACTAACAGGTTATCTTATTGCACTCAATGTATTATTGATGGTAAGCACAGTTGTATTAATTCAATTTATTAAATAAATGGTTTATTTTTTTCGGCCCTATGGTCTCGGCAACTAAATTTTACAATCAAGATAAAAAGTAGAACTTTACTATCTTAATACATAAATATTTTTGACATTTTCTCGTTAATACTACTTTCTTAATGACAAGATAACAATTACTTTGACATATGTCATGTCAATTTGATAAATATTAGGCATTAGACATCATCGTAAAAATGTTATAATTGGATTATAGGGACCTTAAAACGTGCTTGTCCACTAAAATCTGGATATGTGATTTGTAGCATGATTCCAATACCTCTCTTAGCGAGAGGTAAAAACGTCTGGACGATTTATCTTGGCAAGCCTTAGGAATGCGGGTCGATTCATTAAATGTATACTTTTTCTTAGATACCGCACTGCGTTAAAAGTAAAATAGTGATTTTATGACCTTTTATAGCCTAACACAATAGAAAAACATTCCGAACCGCACGATTTATGACACTTATATTCAAGCAGTTCTCTTTGCACATAGGCGTGCATTAATTTTCTTACTGGCAATAAGAAATCTATTAATGATTCAATTTTTTGAATATTTATTTCAGATATTACATATAACATGTTAGTAAAGTAAACGTATTGACAAATATTTATATTTTGTAGCTAGTAGTAAACTTGTAATATACATTATAATAAATAAAAATAAAATATAAATATATCATCACGGCATATTACCCATTTCTGGGTGTGCAAGAATGTACAACACATGTAGACATCGGTAATGATGATGATATATTTTACCGTGTGGGCGCTTACCAGGTGTCACCTCACGGGCACTCATAGCTGGTGTGGAGAGTGCACCTCAGGGGTCACTTTTGTGCCATTTAAAATTGGAAATATTTGGCTCCGGTCGAGATCGAACCCGGTTTCCCCAAGTTCGCGACCAGACACATTATAATATAAGCTAAAATCTACTCGTAATTATAATCTAAACCTAAAGACTAAGATTTAAACACAAATTACAAGAAAAACCCTTATAAAAATTAGGCAATGTGATTATTATACGAATAATATCAATACATATTTAAATGTAATGAATAAATTATTATTTTCTGTACTGTTTGTACATTTATTAAACTGATTATTTTTCCGGCAAGCCTATGGTTTTTATACCTTTACCGTAACCACAGAGAAATCCTTTATTACTCCAGCTCGCCAAGTAATATCGTCCAGACTATATAAGGCAATCTGTTAACGCACTCGTCTTTATAAAACTCGCCTCGCAGCTCGTTTTCCAAACTTACCCTCGCACGTTAACAAATTGCCTTACGAGATTTGTTTATTAATGTACTATTATTTAGATTACAGGCATTTTAACAATAATAATCGGAGTAATAGCACTACTTGCCTTCCTACCCTTAGACGTAACTAAAGAAGAATTTAGTTTGACATTAAGTAGCTTCGCTATTTTCATAGGTGTCGTTAGTATCGTTACTGCCTGGTTGGGATATTTTGGAGTTAAACGACAAAGTTACTGCATGTTGTGGTCTGTAAGAAATTTCATAAAAAATATTATAAATATTTAGTCATTCTTTTCCATTTCTTATACAGTATAGAGCAATTTTTATTTTCATGTTCATACTTGGTTTGATGTTGGGTGTACCCGGTGTAATACGATGTGTTGAGAAATTGCATAGGCAAACATTTATAATGGAAGAACATAATGAATTTCTACGAACTTACGATGAGTTTATATTATACAGGACCTATATCCATGCTGTACAGGAAGAGGTATACATTTTTCGTAATAATATCCTGAAATCGACAAAATCCACAACTCTTTACCAAAATATCCAGTCACACTTCATTATATCTTAACAATCTAATATCATTTTAGTCAAAATGTTGTGGTATCTACGGGCCCCAAGATTATACTGAGAAATTAGGAACTCTACAATTGCCAGACTCATGTTGTGCAGAACAGAATTGCGAAACTGCTGAAAAACCGTTCGAGAAAGGTTGTGGTAGAAAGATGTATAAAAAGTACAAAACTAATGTTCTGCTGAACTTTCTTCTTATTGCAATTGGATATGTTATACAGGTATTACATCAACTATTAAAGAGGGTATTCTTCCATAGCAAAGAAATGGCAAACTTCACTCATATAGTTTATTTTCTCGGCAACTATTATAGTTATTTGTGTATCAAGAGTCTAAAGTGGATCTTTATTGCTCGCGCTCGAAAATTGAAGCGCGAGCGTAGCGAACGCTACAATCGAGCGAGAGCAATAAAGATACTTTACGCTAGAGATGCACACATAATTTTTTCTTCGACTTTACTAACCAAAATAGAAAAAAAAATAATAATACCTATTTAGTAAGTTCAATTCAACCTCAACCTATTTCTGTTTTGTGTTGTGTGTAACCATGACGATGTGAGTATCCAAGTAAATAAATACAAAATTCTGTTAGTAAAAGATAGTGATTTTTTCTGCACTCCTCCAGATATATTTGAAACGGCGCAAAATACTTCCTTAAATTTATTATCTGCAAAATCAAAAGCATTATACGAAAAGAATTATAACCTCTCCATTGAATGGTGTAAGTTAAAAAAATGAAGTATTACAGTAAAAATATCTTACTAGCTTATTTTTTGTAAAAATCTAATGAAATCGTCTTCTCTTTGGTCCATTTATTCCATGTTAAAATCAACACTAGCAGTTAAGAACTAAAAACTCTAATGAGTGTCACAGTCACAGAATCTAATTTATCTTCGTCAGCTGTTTTCAAGTTCTGGAATGAATATACAAAACTGCCAAAAGTGCACATTCACTTTTAACATTGTCCGCCAATAATTAAATCCAATAAGTTTGTTAATTATGAAATGTGTGTTATTAAATATTTAAAGTTGTAATACAGTGTACATTCACTAATAGAGTTGTTATTATAATTAAATACCTAACCTAACTAAATTAGTAATGTAGCTAACTTCAGGTATATTGTTTGTAACACGTTTCTAGTGTAAAATGAACCTAACCTATATTTTAGATTTCGTAAGTATTATTTTAATAAATTAAGATTTCAGCAAAAATATGTATTTATCTAAGCGAGCAAATTGAGCACTTTACCGTGCGTTGCTATGGGAGACCCGCGGTAAAGTATTTTTTTGCTCGTTCCTTAGTAACCATCAACTTTACGATGACAAAATAGAGCACAAATGTCAACTTTTCATGGTGGTCGTAGAAAAAATGTTTTATAAACAATAACTTTTTGATTCCTGGAACGTTGAAATGGTACTCGGAATTTCCAATTTTTTTGTATCTTATCTTTATCTCTTGCGTAAACAGTTATGGACCGTAGATCGTCGTTGGGGCGTCTGTAAAGTTATTAATATTTAGAAACTGAAGAAAACCTGACGTCTGCCTACTTTTCAATTTTGAAAAATTCAAAATGTTGATATTTGAGAATAAATGATCTGTTTTAAGACGCTATTATAAAAAATCTTGTATGCAATACATTGCGAAATGAGTGTTTTAGGCACTTGACGTGTTGTACAACTCGCTTACTCTCGTGCGTATAAATTTCACGCCGCGTGTCTAAAACACTATCATTTCGCAACTTATTACATAAATAGCTATTTAAATATTCTATATTAATTAGTAATTAACTTGATAAGTGAATTTTTTAGTATACCTATATACCTAAATGATATAAATTTTCTTATTTTAGTTATCTGCTATAATATCTGCATGCATATTAGCGAGGAAATTTAAAGAAGACCGCCGCGAACCACGATAATGGAAGACGACTATATATTTGTATTCAAATATTTAAGAATTTAATAAATACATTTTATTTATTTCTGTAGAATTATATATACAATGTATGTATACACATTCCATTTTTATTTTCTCTTATATTAAACAAAATAAAGAAAACATTTAATGTATTTTGATTTATAAAACCATGGGTCAAACTAACCCAATTACCACATATGTTACTCATTAACTTTGTTCATAAAAAATCTGTTGTGGCCAGCACAATGCCTCTCGCCATTTCCATTTTATGTTATATGTATAAGTATTGTATTGCACTTAAAACGTTAAAACAGATAAAAAGATTATCCTTTATCCAGGATACAAAACAAGAATCCTTGTGTCGTAAACCAGCTTCATTGATTGATATAAAAAGCTATTGTGTATCTACAATTGATAAGGAATTTATAGTAATATAATTAAAATTAATCAATTCGTATTACGCTCATTTAATTTTTAATTTTCCGGTTCAATATTTAATTTCAGCACAATTGATAAACTCAGAAAATTTGCAAATTTTATCAAAATCAAATTTGGTGTAGGTAGGTATGTCTGAATATAAATAAAAGTCCGTAATAATATATCAATATTTATTATTGAAATGTTGTTCTTCCTTATTACTATCTTCTTGTGTTTCACAACCACTCATGGTAAGTATATTAATAATAATAATAATAATAATAATAATAATAATAATAATAATAATAATAATAATAATAATAATAATTTTTACCTCTCGCTAAGAGAGGTATTGGATTCATGCTAAAATCCGCATATCCAGATTTTAGTGAATAAACACGATTTAAACTCCCTAGAATCCGATTATAACATTTTTAAAATGATGTCTGTATGTGTGTGTGTGTGTGTGTGTGTATCTACGATAACTCCAATACCACAATTATTCTAAAATTTATAATTCTTTCGTATTCTTCTTCTTTACATCCATATGAAGAACTGATTAGATTTTGGTTATAATTGGTCAACTGGAAGTTCCCTTATTTGAAGTTCTTAACAGTTTTTCTTGATAAACGCAGTTAAATATCATTTTTTGACATTTTATGTTATTATAAGAAGAATATCTTATGGTCTATACGGTTTGATTACACATTTTCCTTCATATTCAATAGATATATAGTTAAAGATTTATAAAGAGATTAACTTTCATTAATCAGCCAGATGTGCAATAATCATGGGAACTGTTGATATATTCAAATAATTCTAATTGACAGATGTCAGTGTCAGGAACAATTTACATATTTATTCTTGCCTAACCAACTTATAATCTACATATTATATATATTTTATAATAAACTGTGACACTACATCATAACTTAATGACTCGTTTCTCGATGACTTCCTTCATCCAATCTTGTCCCGACCCTACATCGTCTAACAGAACCGTTTCTTTTCTTCCTTCTCTCGTAACTTCCCTGCACAAAATCCTTACTTGCCTGATAGTTTTCTCTTCTCTCGCGCATAGCCTCCAACTCCTCTAATCACTTGATAGCCAGTATTTATTGTTTCTCTCTTCATTACCACATCTGAACCTGGCAATCATCTTGATGTTTTTCTTTTCATCCAATAAATACCTTGGTATTGACGTTGTTTGTATTATGTATGTCCCAATCTGTCTGGTGTAATTCGTAATGTGTGATTTCTCCATTTATGCGTAGCCTCTCTATTTGTACAGTGGAATATCCATTTCTTTCGTAATAGGCTTTTCTTGCTTGTCCCCATTTTGTTAGCTTGTTGTTTTCCTCTTCTTCTCTTATTACCAGCCAGCATCCTTGCAGAATTGATTTTTGATTGTTTCTTATTCTCTCCTCATATTTTACTTCTCTCTTTCCTGTTTCTACTCTAATTTTTAATGCTTTCATCTCTTCCATTACTACATATTCTGGTGTGCTTCTTTGCATAGTTTATATTCGTGTTATAATTATATTGGATTCATAGTATCTTTTCCAATGAACTTTCGGTATACAATTTGTAAATAATAGTATATATTTGTGTTACAAATTTAGTGGATATATAGAATCTTTTCCATGAACATTTGGTATGGGATTTATACAAAATACATAGAATTGACGGACGCCACATTAGATTTTTTAAATATCCAATTTATTTTGTTATTTTATATGATGTTAGTTTTGTTGTAGTTGAAAGCAAAGGCACAAAGAATGCAATACTAGGAGGTCACTTGGCAAAAAGGGGCCAATTCCCTTTTTTGGTCTACTTAGAATTCATGGAAGAGCATAAGTGTGGAGCTAGTATACTCACACAAAACATTATCATCTCTGCAGCTCATTGCTTCGGAACTGTGTACCATAATTTTGATGGGAACAACAGGTATGATAATAGTACGAGTAAGTAGACAGTATACAGATATCCCAAAAAATGCGTCCTACATTGGGATCTCGAGAAAATGTAAGGCTTGGTTTACATAATCAAGATACAATAACGATATTAGAAATTTACATTAAACGAAATGATCGCGATATGATACCATTTTTATCTCCAGGTCGTGGTAAAATCAGAATATCGAGATTTTTGTAAATGACAACGTCTTAATGTTTTTAGAATTCGATTTTAACATTTTCATAATGCTCTCTCTAACTCAAATACTATCATTTGGAAAATTTTGAAACCCTTCATTTCAACCCTATTCTTATATGGAAAGAAGCCGATAAAATAGGGTGACATGGCTTAACCACAGATTCCTGAGGCTAAAATAAGACGATTTCACCAAACTTGCTTCTACCGGAAAGTGTACCATTTAACCAAAAAATGTGATTTTGCTTATAATAACAGAACGCTATATTCGATTTGGATAAAATTTGGTATGACAGTTCATATGGTTATAAGTCATCTTTTAAGATGATACTTGTTATTATTAATAAACCACTAATGTATGAAACTTAGGTGTCCCAACATTGATTAGAACGTAACTTTATAATGGCCACACTGAAAAAGTATTTTTTTTAGAATGCTAGACTGCTAGATAAAATTTATTTTAACACAAGACCTCTCGCCATTTCTATATAAGGCCATATAAGTATTGTATTGCATTTCTTTATCGAACCGTCGATTTATAACAAAAAATTATAGAACTTTACCCAAATATTGTTTTTTATTATATTTAACATGTCTTTGGCACACATATAATTCTAATTATATATATATATATTTTTTTTTTGTATGAGGAAGTTCCTATTTGTCAGAGATTTTTCCAATTCATTAACCAGTTTGGCGGTATTTCTGATGGATATATGCATTTTACCTATAATTTCAAATATTTCATTAATAAAATAATAAGAAAGATTAAATATATTTCCCAGAAAAAACTATCAGAATGTCACTAAAACTGTTGATTTTTGACACTGACATATGTCTTTTACAAACTATGTTATACACATTTGAATTTGTCAAGTGGTTTCCTTAGTGCCTTAGCCTCTGCGATTAGAATATTCTATATAATATAGTGTCTTTATTTCTAAATCTATACAAGATATAATAAAAAATTTAAGTGTATTAGATGGAGAATTTTGTTGTTCAATATTTGTAATAACAAAAATTTGCAACAAATTATATTTAGAAAAAATTTTCTAAGAAACTACTACTTCCGGTTGTCCAATTGTTACCAAAACCTTTTCAGCTATTCCCAGGAATATCAGATTGAGGAAACTGTAGTTAAATATTTTTTAAGTCTTATAGTTTTTGAGGAATCATCCCTCCAACATCCAGACACACATACATACACACATCCACACACACACACACACACACACACACACACACACAGACATTATTTTAAAAATGTTATCATCGAATTCTAGGAACCTTAAATCGTGCTTATTCAATAAAATCTGGATTTGCGAATTTTAGCATGAATCCAATACCTCTCTTAGCGCGAGGTAAAAATAATACGTATTTCTTATTTTTGATGTAGATTGATGAAGAAAATATTTAAAGACAAAGACATGGAATACTGGTTCGCTGTAGTCGACACATCATGCCTTTCTAAGGGCGGAGTCCGCTACAGTATTAAGAGTTGCGTTATCCACGACAAATTCAAAGGAGACGACGCGTCTCCTGCCGATCAGTATGACATCGCCTTAGTGCGCACCGTCCGTCCTATTCGGTTCTCAAAATTCGTCAAACCCATTTCTTTACAAACCACTGAAATCCCTATTGGAGGCAAGATGACCGTAGCCGGTTGGGGTCTTACAGCTTACAACAGAAAAATACAACCTAATTGTCTTCTGTACGTTCAAGTCACAAGGATGAACCAAAAAAAGTGTGCTGCGATGAACAAGAAAAAGAAAATCACGGTGGTACCGTCTCAGATGTGTGATGAGGTCACGGGACGGGGTGTTTGCATGGGCGATTCTGGGGGGCCTTACATATATGAAAAGCGACTGGGTGGTATAGTGTCCGCGGGGACAGATTGTGGCATGAAGTATCCAAATGTAGCTACCAACATACCATACTTTGTTGAATGGATTAAGGAAAAAATTCAGTTTATGTTAAATGATAAATAATACTAATAGAAACTCGTAGAATAGGAACGGAATTTTTTGGAACTGAGGCTGTGTCCGATGTCGCATTTTAGCATTAAGTATTTAGGATTTAGGTCTTCTTCACATAAATACAACTCTTAATGGCACACTAGTGATATTCATTGGTTTGTATGGCAACACCACAGAATAGACATATACAGAAGCGACACTCCTTGTTTACACCATTGTTGTTGCGATTTGATGTTTATGACCTTGAACTTTAAATTTGTTGGCAAAGTTACGCGCGAAATTTAAATTTTTTATACGGTAAAAGAAAAATTAGAACACAGAAGTACTAAAATTTTAATTTTATTAACGAATTAAGAAGAAATCATAAAATAAACACATAATTATGTTTTTATTGAACAAATACGTGAATTTTACAAATTCAATACAATGCAGAATTTTCTATATCTTTGACGTGGGAAACACAAACGTCAGATTCAATGAATATGTCCCAAATATCCTTCTCCATCAAATCTTCTCTTCCTCAGGCCTTGAGCCATATTTTACACCTATATTTATTAAGTGAATATACATTTTGTATGATATGAAAGTCGTTTTGCATTACTTACATTTATGGATCTTTCGGAAACGAAAAAAACTTACATTTCGCTTTCTCCGTTTTTTAAATCTATCTATACAGTTTTTATATGAACAAACAAGTCCTCCCGATTCTACCTTCTTCGTTTTTTACATTTTATTAGAAACTAACACCACTTGTAAAATTCACAAACGGTTCACAAAATGACAATGTCAAAAGTGAGAAGACGTGTTTGGTTTGCTTGAATTAACCCTAAAATACATGGGCGTGACAAGCTGAGAAAACAGCTCTTCCAGAATATGTGACATATAATGATTTTCCTTATGATAACGATTTTTCCTATCGCTTGTTGAAAAAGTAACATATTTGTTCTTATTAGAAATCAATTTGTCTGTCTCAATATACTTTTATTATTGACCCCTGACAGAAAATGTTCACGCCGAGATAATGAAAAGAACAAAGAATCGTAAGATACGAAGATATGCCGAAACAATCCGATTTTATCCGATTAGCCCTTTAAATTTGTTGGCATACTCTTCCTCTCTCTAATTTTCGTTTCTCTCTCTGACTGCGCTTCTGTATGAATATCTATTCTGTGGCAACACTTTAAAAAACAAAAATGAATTATACAATTCGATTCAATTTGATGCTATGTACAAATGAACCTGTTTCACATTTTTCAAAAACTATTTTAAATGAAAGTTTATGCAATGATTTTCTTAGTAATAAGTAATTTTTATTTTAATAATATGTTGTTATTTGTGGAAATAATTAAATAAAAAGATTGGCGTCCTGAAAAACTACCCCCCACACCTGTGACGTAGAAGCACATACATTACATCATTAAGAGCCAATAGGAAAATAGTTTTTCCATCACCTACGTTTATTCATATTATTTATATAAATAAACGTAGAGTAAAGTTTATCACATGTTAATAAAAAATCTTTTAATTTGAAATTTGACACTGACATTTCTCATTGTAATTGAATAATAAAGTAATAATGGCTAATTCAAATTACACTCAAGCTAAGTCGGACAATTTACCGAAGGTCGATAGCTGGATGATGGCTGAATTTATATCCGAACGATTGTTTTACTGCTACCGAAATAAAGGGTGTTAAAGAGTTGAGATAAAATAAAATATAAAAACTGAATTTACTATAAAATTAATAATATATTTTACTTTAAAGTTCTAGTCGTGATTCTTACATTGAATCTGCTATAGGACATGTAGATCTATCATAAAGTGAAGCAACAAAAATATACTGTTATCGTGAAGGTGGATGAAAGTTGAAATGATCTTCACAAACATGAAGACAAATTATCAGCTCTTCGACCTATTGCTTCTAGCCACAATTTTCTTTTCTTCTCATCTTTTGTAAAATAGTTTAGAATGGGTATACAAAATTTCAATTTTTTCTGATTGATAGTATTTGAGTAATCGTGTCCACATGATCCACACACACACACACACATACACACACACACACACATACATACATACATACATACCTACAGACATCATTGTAAAAATGTTGAAATCGAATTCTGGGGACATCAAAACGTGCTCATTCACTAAAATCTCTATATGTGATTTTTAGCACGATCCCTATACCTCCCTTACCTAGGGTAGCGGGAGGTAATTATGTATTTATAATCAATAAAAGAGATATGGCTGTCATACAATTTTATTCGAACAAATATACATATATTTTTTTATTATGTTGTTTCTCTTAAGTCTAAACGTAGAGTAATACAAAGTTACTAAAATTATTTCTTCGATGTTTTTTGTTTGCTTTTTCTCTTGAATAAATTTTTTGGTTTTAACTTTGCTTTTTTAGAATCTGCACCAAATCGGGTTTTATAAGCATCTAAAAAAGATAAACATTGATAATTTGTAAGTTTATACCGTCAAAATTTGACAATTTGAAAAATATTTGCATCGTGTTTGAAACATTTTTGTGCGTTGTAAAGACCTATTTATAATAAAGTAACGTTAAACGCAACGCAACGACGCTACGCGATCGTTAACGCAAACACAAAATCTGTGATTAATGCCCAGTTTTATAAAAGATGGATAAGTAAATTACTAGCAAAGTAAAATTTATTCTCGAAGTAAAATAGTTTATTCCAAAGATTTTCGTTTTATAAAGCAAGAATAAAAATACTAGCTAAGTAAATCAATGGAATAAATTACTACACTGATTTTCGAGGAAGTAAATTTTATTCTGTAGACTAAATTTGACACATGTCAAAATTAGTTATTTTATAGAGAACGCAGAAATTGATAGAAACCGAAAAGGATGGTTTTTTGTGAATTGCCAAATGGTATGTTCAGCAAATCTAAAAATAACGGATGTTGTTGCTAGATGGCCTGGTTCCGCACACGACAGCAACATATTTAACTGTTCATTAATAATAGCTAGGCTTGAAAACGGAGAATTTGGTAATTGCTACTTGTTAGGGGATAGTGGATACTCTTGTAAAAATTACTTATTAACACCTGTACAAAACCTAACTACTCCAAGCCAACATAAATACAATGTGTCATTTGAACACTATTCCGGGGACCAATTTGTGAAACTGCATTAAATTCTTTACAAATCTCATCCCAAGCACTATTTTTGCTTTTGACTGCTTGTTTTCAGTAATACTAATATATTTTTTTGTTATCTCTAACATGTTCGCTTTATCTATTTCAGTATAATTCTTTCCCCATTCTCTCTTTTTTTTCCATTTTTAATGAGAACTGACACTTTATGACACTTTATTTTGACGTTTGAATAATAATAAACGATGTCTCTGTCGGTAAATCACTAGAATAAAATACAGAGAGTTTATTTTAAAATGCAACAATAGGTGCGTTCGGCAAATGAATTCTGTTCACTCTTTTCACTCTGTACACTCCTAGCACCGTTCGGTAATTACATGGAGTGAGAAGCGTCTTAAAATGGAGCGTTCGGCAAATGCAGAATGGAGTCAAGTGGAGTGAAAAGTGTTAACTCCATAAGTCTAACCTCGATATGCAAGCATACATGGAGTTTTTTTGTTTCATTTGACATCTGTCAGATCATTTTGTATTTTTATGTTGAAATATTTTATTATACACAATTATTTTATATTTATAATAATGTTTTGTAATATAACAAGGCACAGTATGTCGGAACGGTAAGAATTCTGTACCATTTCTAATATATACTTTCTTCAGAATCATTAAAGAATAATACCAAACTGAATAACTTCTGTATGGTTCATTATTTATTTTTTTTAGCAGTGCAGTATATCAGATTGTCAAAAAAAAAAAGATTATCACATTCGTGCACCAAAATTTTAACTCTACTCGTTCGGTTAATCACAAATAAAGGAGTGTACTCCAACTCCAGCTCTACTCCCACTCCACTCCAACACCGCTCCGTAAATACTCCAACTCCGTATGGTTTACCGAACGCACCTATTATAGTTCATCAGTTCCATGGTTACTCATCACTACTGTCAAAAATGACAGCAATGTAATATTTGTCCATTTTAAAATGCAACATTATAAATAGTATTGCAGCACAAGAGATACCTCCAAAACACATCACAAATGGTGTCAATTCTTATTACGCCCGACTAGAATATTGCCTCAGAGTGATTGGGGGTATTTTTTAACATTTATTACATGAAAATTATGAATTTTTGTAAGCTAAAGTTTGTTGAGATGTACAACATTCATGTTTTGATTATTTGTTAATCGTATGTAGGCTAATTTATTGGAAATTAGTTTTGATAATACGAAACTACAAATTTTGTATGTTGCATTTTAAAATGGATAAATATTACATTGCTGTCATTTTTTGACAATAGTGAGTAACCATGGAAGTGATTCGCCATATGTTGCATGTTAAAATAAATTCCCTGTATTTACTCTGCAAGTACTTATTTTACTCTGCAACTTATTTTATAAAACAGACATTTTTATTTACTCATCGATTAAATTTACTTTCAAAGTAATAACTCAGCAAGTTATTCGATGTTTATAAAACTGGGCATTATAATAAATAAAGTTTGATAAAAAAAAAATACGGGTGAGCGGGTGGTCTTTGGGTCCACCAATACTCCGAGCACTATTTTAAACCAAAAGTTTACTTTGTAGAAATAATTATTACCTGACTTATTTTTCTTTTCCAAGACTCCATATTGTAAAGAATTACTCGTGTCTGACGAAACATACTTCGCACAAGTTTTAAACTTTCGGGAGACTCTAACATTTAAACTAGGTTTTGATGAAGGCACTCGTGAAGACTGCGGTCTGGATGAATTAGAATCACATTTACTTCCGATTACTGTATTGTCACATAGTCTTCTCCAAGCTTCATATTTCTCCTTCATACTTGCTTCTGGTAGAAATTTATTCATGCCATAAGTGTGTTGCCATGGTGCAGATATGTTGTGTTCTATTCTCGCATGGCATATAGAAGATTTCGGATTCATGTCTCGCCATTCGGTTTTTTTAGAAACAGATCTGAAAAATAATTAAATATACAGGGTGTCTCAATAAGCTTGCTCACTATTGGTAACTTTTTTTTTGAAGAGGTACGAGGTTGGTTATATTAGCAAAATTGTGCCATTTTATATTAGAAAATTGGTCATATAGACATATAAAATAAAATTTGTGTCATCGGTTCTCAAAATTTGGGACAATATACAGTATGTCCCCGGATTGAGTTTACAAGAGGAAAAAAATTTTTATTTTTGATTTTACGAAAAAATACCAAGGGAAGAAAAATTTTTGATTGAATTAAAACGCATGTTTCAGTTATTAAAACTTTTAATTAATATAAGGTTCTTTTATTATAACGTTTTTTCGTATTATGTCCACCTAATAATACAGTTATTACATTGAATCTAACATGATTTTAGTTAGCTTTGAAATATTGACAAAGGATTATTAATTGAATAAAATTTTGATTTTCGCCGGTTTTTATCTGAAATTAGAATTAATAATCATTTGTCAATATTTCAAAGCTAACTAAAATCATGTTAGATTCAATGTAATAACTATTATTAGGACAAAATACGAAAAAAACGTTATAATAAAAGAACCTTACATTAATTAAAAGTTTTAATAACTGAAACATACGTTTTAATTCAAGCAAAAATTTTTCTTCCTTTGGCATTTTTTCGTAAAATCAAAAATAAAAATTTTTTTCCTCTTGTAAACTCAATCCGGAGACATACTGTATATATTTTTGAAATGGAACCATATATTTTTTATTATCTTATTGGAAAGAGAATTTTTTTCTCTTTCCAATAAGGTAATGTTGTTTATGTACAATTTTTTCAAATAAACGAGTTATTTACGGTTAAAAATTTAAATTTTGCAAATTATTTTATTAGTTTTTTAATCAAGTAAGCCATGGAAACAATTGATTCTTTGTTTGTTTGACGTTTAATAGTTTCTCCCGTAAAGTTCTCTGTGTTTAATAATGTTTAATAACTTTACAAATAAAGAAAAGTTAGATATGATCGTGCTATATGTAAAGTTATATCAAGACACCAGTTACGTAGAACGGTCGGCTCTCTTTCCAAAAGAGTTTAAATGTGCGAAAGAAATAATGGCTTTCAATTTAAATATTTTCTTTGTTTTGTTATTACTGTAAAATAAATTAATAAAATAATAATTTTATAAAAGACAATTGTTTCCATAGTTTACTTGACCTAAACTAATAAAAGATAATTTTTATCTTTAAACGTAAATAACTCGTTTATTTGAAAAAATTGTACATAAACAACATTACCTTACTGGAAAGAGAAAAAATACTCTTTCTAATAAGATAATAAAAAATATATAGTTCCATTTAAAAAATATATATTCTGTCCCAAATTTTGGGAACACAATTTTTATTTTGTCTACATGACCAATTTTCTAATATAAAATGGCACAATTTTTCTAATTTAACCAACCTCGTATAAAAAAGATACCAATAGTGAGCAAGCTTATTGAGACACGCTGTATACGTAATGAATTACTGGTTTTCTATTATTGACTTCGTATCTAATGTATGAATACGTTTATGAATTATGGTGAAAGAAGTGTGCATGGAGAGGAATATGTGGCGAAGGATGATTGTTGCGTAACTATTATTGTGGTCCGGATGCGGTTATTCGCTACTGAAAATCGGTCACTTTAATATGTTCTTATGTATGAATGTTATGATGATTGTGGACAAGGCGAAAGAAGAATGTTGTTAAAGAGTGAAGTGAGTCAGCTGAGCTCTTACTCATCCCTTTTCTTATTGTTACTATTGTTTACAATGAAAATTGAATTAAAGTCTTTTTGAATGACAAATAAATAAAAATAATTTAAAATGAAAAAATATTTTTAATATTTTTTTACATATTCAAACATTTAAATTTACCGCGATAAAAACAGTTCAATATAGTTATTTTATTTAAATATTAATTCTGCCTGTTGTCTGTTCATTCGTTTGTTTCTCTGGTTTATTCTTGCATTAATGTATTCGTGCGCGTGCTAGCGTCGGTCCTCAGTTCTCAATGTTTTTGTGACGGGAAATGAGTGTTTTTGTTGCTATTTACGAACAATTTGAACGTTTTATTTATTATTATAAACTTTATCAAGTGTTTTATGTGTTATTTATACAATATTTGTTTATTTAATAGTGAAATGTGGTTATGATCCGTGATCCGTAGCTTGCAGTCCAAGGAAAGAAGCAAAGGCAGACTTCGTAAAGGTTAGATATTGTATTTTGTTTTAAAATTTGTGATTTTACTTCTGATAAAAGTGCAACATTGGACACAGCCTATATCACCATTCATTTGTAAAGTCTTCGCCACCTATTCCCAATGTAAGGGCTGTTTTATGATGAATATAATTTACAATTTATAATTTAGATTTTAAAAGATAAACTCACTCTTAAAACGCATACGATGGTTTATGAACGATTTACAAATTTGACCAATCACAAGAGAGAACTATTAAACAAAGCAGTAAGGTATAATTTTGCTTCATTCGTCAGCTGTTTTTTTCTGATTGTCAGTTGTTGACATTTTGAAGATGGATTCACATGAACAAATTGATATTTTGTTTTTTGTTGATAATCAGTATTCGCGAACATCGTGATTTGTACGACAAAGCAAATAAATTGTAAATTGGAAAAATACTACCTTTTTTAGTTTATGTTCTGTATTTATTAATTTAAACCCAAAACCATAAACTGGTGCCTTCTTCAGGGGATACATTGACATTAATTTTTTAATTAACAAAAATAGCAAGTAACCAAGGTAACAAGAAATATTCATAAATGTTACCTTTTTTATGTATACAATTTTCTAGACAATATATGCATGCCCGGCAAAAAACATGGACGGCGAACATGCATCTTCTCAGGAAAAAATCTCCTTTTGCCAGAGGAAAAACCGTCCCAAAAACTGGCAGAGAAGTGATCTGTATAACTCAGAGGCGCTTTATCGGTAGCGAAATACCGCAGCCGTACTCTTTATAAACAGATGTTAGAAAAAGTTTAAAGTTTAAGTTTTTTTTTTTTTTTTTTAGTTTTTTTTTTCCTCTGACAAAAGGAGATTATTTCCTGAGAAGATGCATGTTCGCCGTCCATGTTTTTTGCCGGGCATGCATATATTGTCTAGAAAATTGTATACATAAAAAAGGTAACATTTATGAATATTTCTTGTTACCTTGGTTACTTGTTATTTTTGTTAATTAAAAAATTAATGTCAATGTATCCCCTGAAGAAGGCACCAGTTTATGGTGCCGAAACGTTGGGTTTACATTAATAAATACAGAACATAAACTAAAAAAGGTAGTATTTTTCCAATTTATAATATGAGTTCTGAAAGATATTTTAATAATTTCAAATAAATTGTATAAAAATAAAGACGTTTGCGTAATTTTATTCCATCGAGGAATAGCAAGTAATTAAATACATGTACCCTCATACGAGTATATTTGAAGAATTGTTCATGATCTTGTTATTTCACTTTCATAAACAAACTATGAGATACTGCCCGTTGACAAAACAATGTGTTCATAGGCTTAACCACGGCCTGAAAAACCACCTATGTTTTTAAGTTTCTTTATTATACAAATCAATAATAGTGAAAAATATTTTCGATATTATTAAAAAATCATCTTGTTTATTAGCGTCTAACAAATTTATGGCTATGAAAATAAAATTGTAACCTAAAATCCGAACTGATAACTGGTGAAACGTCAAATGACAAGCTGTGACTAGTCACGTTATAGATACTGATTGGTCAGATCCAGAATTTCAAAATCGAACATAAACCAGAGAAAAAATAATAAAATTTTAAATCAAAATTTCTAAACGGCCGAGTGCCAGAGTGTCTGGTCGTGAACCTGGAGAACCGGGTTCGACCCCGACCGACGCCAAATATTTCGAATTTCAAATGGCACAAAAGTGACCCCTGTGGTGCACTCTCCACGCCAGCAATGAGTACCCGTGAAGTGACGCCTGGTAAGCGTAATCATCATTACCGATATCTGCGATAAAGAAGATTGTAGATTGGGTACTATGCCGTGATGATATACAGGGTGTCTCTTAAATAGGGGGACATGGCTTAACTACAGATTCCTGAGGCTAAAATAAGACGATTTAACCAAACTTGCTTCTATCGGAAAGTGTACCATTTAGCCAGAATTCTGCTTCAAAGTTCTTCGAAAAAAAAATAATTTTGCCTATAATAATCTGACGCCTTCGATTTGGATGAAATTTGGTATGGCAGTTTATATGGTTATAAGTCATCTTTTAAGGTGATACTTGTTATTATTAGTGAACCACCAGTGTATAAAACTTAGGTGTCCCAACATTAATTAGACCGTAACTTTTTAATGGCAACGCCGAAAACGTGAAATTATTTTTCTTCAGAAAGATACATTCAATAGCAAACTTTTCTCTTTCTGTGTACTTCGTGATATCTGTTACGGTTCACACAGAAGAAAATAAAAGCTGAGTGTCTGCACTGCTAAATTTTTAAAATAAATTTAATCTAGTGGTCTATCTAAATGTCAAACAAGTAATTTTTTAATGACAGTAACGAGTTGTCAATTTTCACAACTTGTTTAGGAGTAAGCTGAAATATGTAATCGTCTTATTTATAATAATGGTAGTAAAATATTATTAGGCCGAACAAACGGATGTTACTAATTTTAGAATATTGCAAAGAAAATTTTTGACAACCCATAAAACAATTGTTACTGTCATTAAAAATTACTTGTTTGACATTTGTATAGACGGCTAGATTAAATTTATTTTAAAAATTTAGCAGTGCAGACACTCATATTTTATTTTTTTCTGTGTGAACCGTAACAGATATCACGAAGTACACAGAGAGAGAAAAGTTTACTATTGAATGTATCTTTCTGAAGAAAAATAATTTCAAAAGGTACGGTCTAATTAATGTTGGGACACCTAAGTTTCATACACTAGTGGTTCACTAAAAATAACAAGTATCGCCTTAAAAGATGACTTATAACCATTAAACTGTCATACCAAATTTCATCCAAATCGAATAAAGCGTCCGATGATTATACGCAAAATTAATTTTTGTTCGAAGAACTGTGAAGCAGAAGTCTGGGTAAATGGTACACTTTCCGCTAGAAGCAAGTTTGGTTAAATCGTCTTATTTTAGCCCCATGAATCTGTGGTTAAGCCATGTCCCCCTATTCTGGGTGTGCCAGTATCTACAACACATGTAGACATCAGTAATGATGACGATATATTTTACCGTGTGGACGCTTACCAGGCGTCACCTCATAGCTAGTGTGAAGAGTGCACCACAGGGGTCACTTTTGTGCCATTTAAAATTGGAAATATTTGGCGTCTGTCGAACCCGGTTCCCCCAGGTTCGCGACCAGACACTCAGACCCTAATGGCATTTTAAATTTTCAACCTTGATTTGGCCATATCAATATAGTTATTAATATTTGGACCCATATTAATCCATTTAGCTTTTTGGCGATTGGCAGAACGTGGTTTTCTTTCACTCTGATGTTGATTCAAAATAGTGGAACTGGTATTCATTAAATTCCTCCAGGTTACAAGAGATGTCATATCGACAACTTCTTTGTTGTACCGCTTATTATAATTTCCATCCATCCATAATTTAGAGTTGAATTTTTGTTGAGAAAAACTCGACTGTAAATCGTTGGTAACGCCAATATCGTCTGTCCAATCCATCGGTTTCCAATCATATTTTGTGTCTACAACTTCTTCTTCAACCTTTTCTATTTGTTGGTGGTCTCGTTTTCGCTTGGAAACCGCGCTCTTTGAACGATTCCTACCAGTTATATTACATCTTACTAAAGGTTCTATGTAACTCTCACTGAATTTGTTGTTAACAATTTTATATAGGTAAGTTTTTTCAACATCTATGTAATCCAAATTGTCTTTACGGGGATATTCGGATTGGATTGGGGCGAAACTATCTACAGTTAAATGTGGCATGATATTTGATAAGGCTGATGGAGTGTCTGGTTTATTTTGGCCAATTTTGCGGGCTGACAGCTGTTGTTCTTTTGTTTTGTTTCTTGGTGGGGGTGGGGGAGGTTTTTGGAAAGATAATTCGTTGGTTGTTGTAATTTTCGGTAAATTTTTACTTGAAGTTCTCTTATCAATTGGTTTTGTCTTACATTCTGTCTGTGACACACATAAAAATCTGTTCTTGACATTTGTACTTCTGCATATTCTTGGTGTCATACTAGTATTCTTAAATGGTTTAATGTTTGGCGTTGATTTATTTTTTGCAGACAATCTAAAACATGACGGAAATAATATGAGACAAATTAATATTTGACATATATAATTCCAACAAGAAATAGTTTTAGCAACATAAAATTATTTGATGAATTTTATAACAATTATTACAAGTGACTTACAGAAAGACATCAGTAAATGAATTGCGACTAGAATTTTAATCCAAAATGGTTTAATAGGAAACATAGGTTTAATTTTGAAATGGTTATGGTATGATTTATGGAACTTGACAATTTTTTTCAGTGACAGTGACATGACAAATGCTTTTCATCGGGTAGTGTCCAAGTCACACTATAAAAATTGATTAAATAATATTTTTAGAAAGAATAGCGATGTTGTAGTAAATTTGTGTAGTATCCTTGCAAAAATTTGTAAAAGCTAATGAAATATGATGAAAAAGATTTTACCCTTCAAAAGGACAGATAGTTCTGAATTTTTGATATGTAGTGTATGATGGTTGTTTGGTGAAAAATCCAAATTTCCACAATCCCCCACCCCCGCTCCTTCCGCCATCTTGGAAAACCACCAAAAATCGGCACTTTTTTCAGTTTATTGCCAATAACTTCGTTTTAGCGCAAAAAAGTTATTTGCTGACTTGTTTTTTTAAAGTTATTAATAGCAACGGAGCTATGAAGCTCACAAAAAGCTAAAGTTGCGTACTTAGCAAAATTTTCAGTTTTTTTCCATTTTATATCGTAATAGTTTTGAAACACATCATTTGAGCGTAAAAGTCTTAATGATAAATTTTGTAGAGAATATAATTACCTACAAAATCCAATTTTTATATGACCAATGCAACGGAGTGGGGGTTAAATTAAAAAATAAACAAAAATATGGCTTTATCAATTTTAGTGCAGCAACTCTATTTGGTTCGTTATTTCTAATTATAAAAGTATTATTTCAAACAGATTGCAAAATGAACGCAGTTATGTATTGGCGAACGTCAGTGGAAAAAAAGTTTTAAAAAAAGAAATTCCTTGTTTTATTTGCCTGCGACTTCTTTTTACTGCTCTTCAGTTCAGAATGAGAATCGTATAAAGCGTTCTGTTATTATAAGCGAAATTAATTTTTTTTCCTAGAAGTTTGAAGCAGAATTCTGGCTAAATGGTACACTTTCCGGTAGAAGCAAGTTTAGTTAAATCGTCTTATTTTAGCCTCAGGAATCTGTGGTTAAGCCATGTCCCCCTATTTAAGAGACATCCTGTATAGTGTGTTAATTAAAAACCTGGCCATAGGCGTTTAACATGGGAAAAAGTCCCCAATTAATTTTAGACAAAAATATTTCAAATATTCTACGCCTAAATCAGATTTAATTTTTCACATTTGGTAACTTGTAAAATCGAATTTGAAATTGTACAAATATTGCTCATTTGTAGCGATACCGATGAAATTGAAACAAAATTACATAGAAATTCATATCGTTTGAACTGTCAGAAATTTAATTTTATAGGTTACAGAATGTGAAAAAATAATAATAATAAAAGCTATTTAAGTGTAGTGATTTAGATGCAGAATGGGGGATTACACCATTTTTTTCTATAATTTCATCTGAAAATATTAGGAAAACTAAGACTATTGATGAAAATCCGGTGAAAAAATTCCTATTAATAAGCGAGTTATGGTCTCCC
Source organism: Ophonus ardosiacus (assembly GCA_943142095.1). Taxonomy (NCBI): domain Eukaryota; kingdom Metazoa; phylum Arthropoda; class Insecta; order Coleoptera; family Carabidae; genus Ophonus; species Ophonus ardosiacus. The sequence continues at coordinate 42,778,398 of OW964835.1, forward strand.
GAATTTTGAAAAGATTGACGTGACGTCACATTTATGTGTTTTTATATCAAACTGTTTTCATCATGGACCTAAATGTTCTTGAAATATATGCTATTTTAAGTTATATTTACATAAAATAAATGAATATTATAACACTGTATAAGTATACATACTTTATAATTACAGGTGTATTTAAATTATTAAGTTTAATGCAAGAAATTTATGTAAAAATAAAAACTGTTTGGAAACTGTAGTACAGGAATGTTAGCCCCTCCTTTCGAATTTGAATTTCTTAACTTCCATTGGTAGTAATCCCACCTCCTAACATGCTATTTGTAATGCATGTATAGGCGGTTTCTCGGTCGCCAATCAAAATATTTTCATATTAGTAACGAAGCTTTATAACAAAAAACCCCTTATTTCCGAAATATCTCAATTATACCATTTCATTTTTTTATTAATATTCGTTACTAAGCATATATAGGCCATCCAGCGAATCAAGCGGTTTACGTCATAAATACAATATCACTAGAAACAATGACGTCATATGTTAAAAAGTTTACATGAGCATGTAAAACGGATTAAAATCTGTGGGTTGCCTTCATAAACCCAAACTTTTCTTAAAAACACATCTGGTATAATATTTTTCCAGCGAAATCCAATTTTATTTAAAATATTCCGAACGATACTGCTTACGCCGTTATAAATACTTCATTCTTGTAGTATATGCAACAAACTATCTAGTATTATGTGAGATCCTTAAAAAAATACAGAATACTGCATATCATACAATTTCTCACTGTTTCTGTACATTGCGTATAGCGTTTGCCACACGCTGTACATATATAGATTTAATTTTCAAATTATTACTAACAAATAGAACCAAATATTACCTCAATATTAGATTTCAGTGACAGTAAAAACCCACCAATCTATTTTTCATTTTCAAAATAAGTCAATAAATTAACTACAAGCTCTTGAATTTGACATGACAAAGCATTTGACATTTTGACAATGAACAACGTAACCAAAAACAAAATGAAATCACAATACACGTTGAAAAGTATAATATAGACATAGTGGCTGGTAGCACAAGCCCTGTTTTAACTAAAACGCTGTTTTAAGAAATGTCAGATTTCATTATTTAATAACAAAAATAAATAGTATCAAATTTATCAAAATATGATTTTAAAGCAGAACATAGTTTGTATTCAAATAAATATTTTTTAAAAAATCGTTCTTTAAACATAAAGGTGAAATTAAATATTGAAATTTGAATTTGACATTTCTTAAAACAGTGTTTTAGTTAAAACAGGGCTTGTGCTACCAGCCATAATATTTAGTAATATACATGTTCAGAATTACCAATATTAAAAAAATATAATCAAACGTCATTTTGCAAAAATTTACAAAATTTTACTTAATAATAATATATCCAAATATAATTATTTCTATTAAAGGTGTCAAATACATGATAATAATTAAAAAAACCAATAAAATACCGTTAATAAAATATATTTTAAAAAATAAAGAAAATTTCAAAAATCCCTAAACGATGACGTAAACCGCTTGATTCGCTGGATGGCCTGTACATTCGTATTTTTTTACTATTTTCCTTTAATTCGATTGAGCCGTAATCCCCCATTAAATTATCTGCAACTTTTAATTGAAAACTGAATTTTTGACAGTTCAAACGTTACGCATTTCTTTGTAACTTTGTTTCAATTCCATGGGTATTGCTACAAATGAACAATATTTATACAATTTCAACTAGAAAAAATCTATATAACCTTAATTTTCTCCCAGCATACACATTCTTAAATAGATCAAATAATCAAAGTGCAAATTTTTGGTCTATGCCTCAACCTCTCAAAAAAGCATGAATACGAAAGTCACTCCAAAATTATTGAGATGCTGAGAAACAGTAGGCTTTGGAAAATTTTTAGTGCACAAATGTCAAACTACAATTTATTTAAAATATCTGTCCAATAATATCATCTGGTTGAAGTGATTTATTGTGGTGGAATTCGAAGTGGAAATAAACTGCAACATGAAGTTAGGAAGAGAGCATTATCTCGCTATGATTTACTACGACTTTAAAATTGGATTACGTGAAGAACAGTGCGAGGAACGTCTACGATTGGCATTTGGAGATGAAGCTCCATCTCGAGCAACTATATTTCACTGGTTTTCAGAATTCAAAAGAGGCCGTAATTTCTTGCGTGAGGGAGACCTTGTACAGCGGTAGTGCCAGTAAATGTAGCTGCCATCAGACAAATGATAAAGGATGACAATCGTGTCACCTATCAAACGATGGAAGATGCCCTTGGCATTGGATCCGCAGCAATAGCAAAAATTTTGCCTGAAGAACTTCGTGTTAGAAAAATTGTTTCTCGTTGGGTGCCACACAACTTAAAGGAAGAACAAAAAGCCAAGCGTGTTACAATTAGTCGCGCCACTTTAAAATTGTTAAATAATGGCGATCATCGTATTCTTTCTAAAATTGTAACTAGCGATGAAACTTACATACCCTTTTATGATGTTCCAACGCGTCAAGAAAGTAGGGTATGGGTGTTTGAAGATGACCCAACACCAGTCACCGTGAAAAAACAACGTGCACTTAAAAAAGTTATATACGCTGTATTTTTCAGAAGTACAGGTCTTGTGAAAGCAATTAGGTTAGAGGGACAGAAGCCTGTTACTGCCAATTGGTACACACAAAAATGTCTACCTGAAGGTCTTCGCAGTGTGAAAATTAAGGGTTTAATGCTTCACCATGATAATGCGTCCTCCCATACTCCTGATCTTGCAGTGTGTGACTTCTGGCTATTTTTTAATTTGAAAAAACATTTACGTGGTCGTAATTTTACGTCAGAAGAGGAGATTAACACCTTAATGGAGTATTTTAATACGATTCCAGAAAATGAATGGCTCAAAGCTTTCCATCTCTGGAAAATTCGATTACAAAAGTGTATTGAAGCAGGGGGGACTACTTTGAACACCAGTAAAACTACATGCTTCTCCTTCAAATAATATTTCTGTATCTCAATAATTTTGGCGTGACCCTCGTATTTAACTCTGTACATGAATTAAAGTCGTTAATTAATTGAACAATGTATTTAATAGTGTGAATCTTAATGCATCTTGATGACAAAATTTATAGAAAATACATATTTAATAGATATATCTACCAAAATATTTAATACATAATGTGTGCGTTAGGTGTTAGTACAACGCTCGGTTTTATAGTACCCCTCGTTGTAAAACAACACTTACCGCACGTGTAATGTAAATAACTATTACTTACTTGGCATTAGACGTGAGGTTTGTTATATTTTGACGGACATAATTTTTGGCCGGAGGTAATTTGTTCGGTAGCCCTAGAGCAAATGGAATGTGCTGTTGTTTCTCAAGATCAACTTCTAATTGCGATAATTTCTTCATGGATTCTTGCGGGTTGACTTTTGCAGTTTGTACCACTGCATTCAATTCTTTTAAGAGTAGTAGAGAATTGTGCAATTTTTTTGTTATTTCTTGTTTTGTCAACGCAACGCCAACTGAGCTTGAATATGGAATATTTGCAAATGGAATATTCATATTATGATCAGAAAACTGGAAATATAAAATTAATATTAGTCGCTTGAATGATATACGGAGTTAAAAAAGGGTAATTTTTATGAGGGCATATAGTACTGATAAAATAAGTAAAAATAGTTATTTATGTAACAAGTGGTAAAATAGTACTTTTTTGGTCGAGTGTGATGATTTAAGCATGAAGCACCCTTTTTAACACCAAAATGGGATACAAATTATACTGTGAGTATTTTTTAACGTGAAACATTGGGTTTGTCATATCCATGGTTACGACTTGATATTTGATTGACAGCAATGTATTTGCCCGTTCCATTTAAAATGAAACATAGGGAACGAATCTGACAGAAGTATTATATTTAAATATTGTAAGAAATTTAGCGGAGTCAGAAAACCACTCGAGAGCACTAACCATATTTCGGGCACACGGTGCCCTAAATTTAATTTTTAGAAAATAGGTATAATTATTTAAACAAAATTAACCTCTAATGACATGTTGTCAATATGACAGATAACCGTTGAATTTTCCTATAAGTTATGATTTGACATAAGATTGACAGCAATGTATTTGTCTGTCTCATTTAAAATGACACATGGGGAATGAATTTGACAGAAGTATTATATTTAAATATTGTAAGAAATTTAGCCGAGTCAGAAAACCACTCGGGCACAAGGTGCATACTATATTTTTTCTACAGCTAATTTTAAATTAGAATGCAAGTATAATTATTTAAACAAAATTAACCTCTATCGACGTCTTATCAAATGTCAAATTCGTTCCCTATGTTTCATTTTAAATGGAACGGGCAAATACATTGCTGTCAATCAAATGTCAAGTCGTAACCATGGATATGACAAACCCAATGTTTCACGTTAAAAATACTCACGGTATTATCCGCATTGAAGTGAAGTTGGAAATAAATGACGCACAGGAATAAATCACTAAATAAGTCCCCGGGGACCTATGTGACAGTCAATTGGGGTCAAAGTATGAAAATAAATCATATTTACCTGTTTATAGTAGGCGTAGTTATCCCCGCTCTTGTTTTCTGCAGGCGTCATCATTTTCTTCATATTATGCTTCAATTCATTAACTCTGTCAATAACCATCGAATTTCGAGACAATTGACTGGTAACGCGTTTCAAAGTTTTGTTCAATTGTTTTAGTATTGCTATTCTATTTTCCTTACTAACCATTTCTTTAGAACTTGCCAATTGTTTCTTTTTTGTTTTACGTACAGGTGAAGGTGTTTCTGTTTTTGTTTCTAATAATTTTTCTTCAGGAATTATGTCTAGTGTTTTTATGTTCTGCTGTACATCAGGCGTTATCAATTTTCTCTTCTTTTCTTCTTTAAGCTCTTGTAAAGTTCCGCTGAAGCTTTTAAGTTTTTGAAGGATTTTCATTTTGACGATTTCTGGGAGGGGCATTTCGTTGCTGTCTCCTAAGTTTTCTAAACTTTTTGGCTTGTTTATTGGTGTTTTAGTAGGTGATGGCTTTTTGCGAGATATTTTTTTGAGAATTTCATCTAATTTCTTCAAGTTTTCTTCAATTTTTTGTTTTGAGATTTTTATATTTGCTTCATCTTTTGTTTCTTTTTCACTTGTCTTTTTCTCTTTGTTGATATCTAATTTCGTTACGTTTTCTTCTCTTTTTGGTTTTGGAATTATTTTTATATTTGCTTCATCTTTTGTTTCTTTTTCAGTTGTCTTTTTCTCTTGGTTGGCATCTAATTTCTTCACGTTTTCTTCTATTTTTGGTTTTGGAATTACGTTTTCTTCTATTTTTGGTTTTGGAATTATTTTTATGTTTGCTTTTTTGTTTATTTCATTTTCAACTGCTTGTTTTTCTTTGTTGACTTGTGGTAAATCTTTGTTTTTAGTTAAGATTTCTTCTTTACTTTTTGAAGGAACTGTTACATTTGAGTCACCTGTTTCTTTAGGTTTTGACTTTTCTTTTGTTTCTGGTACTACGATGTCTTCTTTTTCTATTCCTTTATATGTAAGTTTAGCTGATTTTTGTTTTTTCGTACGTAAAGGAGAATTCGGTCGTATTTTCTGCTTTGTTTTCATATTTTCTGCAGAACAAACAGGATGAGGCGTTTTTTGTTTCACATTGGACTTTTTTTCCTCTGGTACTACTTCTATTTTAGTTTCTTCTTCTGTTTTAAGGTTTTCTTCAACATCAGTATTATCACCAGTTTCATCTATTGTTTTAGTATCTGTTTTGACGTCTGATTCGTCAAAATCTGTAGCATCATCAGTTTCTTCTACTATTTCCGTCGCTTGAGTTTCGGTGTTAGAATATTCGGTTGTACATACTGAAACATCTTCACGTGATGTCTCATCTGTTTTCTGTGTACTGAAATCATGACTTTCAGTAGAACATTCAGAAGAAGCCATGCTCTTGTGGTAACGAAGAGGACAGTATTTATATTTTTCTATAACCGGTGGGGGATTATGGTTCTCTAAAATACTTTTTAATTTGGTAACACTTTCTGCGAATCTTGTTTCTACATCACCTGCACATAAGTTGTCTTGCAAATCAGTAGGGGCAATATTTTCTGAATCAGTGTTTGTTGACGTCTCGCTGATTTTTGTTAATGAGCTGTCTAAGATAATATTAAGTTTCTTCAAAAGATCTTGAGTATGATCTGGTAGAAATTGCTGTTTGTATTCTTTCATTTGTTTTAAAACTGTTTTGAGGCCTTCAATATGTTTTTGTATATCAGGTAAGTTATACTCACTTATGCTCTTTTGTTCTTCTGGTGGAATTGGAGTTGCGGGGTTGAAATTTATTTCTGTGCTAACGTTACATAGGAAAGGTAGACTGCGTCTTTCTTTGGGACATTTGTCTTGAGATTCTTCTTTTGTTTCTGGTTCATTTTTGGTCTCTGGTTTTTCTTTTTCCTTGATGTCATTTTCTGAAATAGTTTCAATAATTTCTTCATCTTCTTCATTTTTATCTGGAATATATTCGGTAACTGTTAAACAAGTTTGTTCTCCTTTTAACATTTGGATTCTTCTTCTTTTTTTCTCTTCTTCGCGTTGTCTCATTTTAGACAGATAAACCCGCATGTCTTTGTTTAATTGTACGAACTTCTTTAGTGGTGGTTCTTGAGGGTCTAGCATTTGTTTTCGTAATTCCGATGGTAAACAATCATAGTTTTTAGGTTTGTATTGTTTGACGGAGAGTTTGTTCATTTTTTTTATGTCGTCGTCCAAAAGGGAAACTAAAAATCTGTGCCTTTGTTGCATTTTTCTCAAATTTTGTTTTAAAATGCATTGAATTTGTTTGGAGACTTCTATTGACGTTTCGGAACTGTCCATATTTAGCTTCGGTTCTAAGATAAATCGTACGTTCTTATCAATGATTTGGTTATTGTTTACAACTTCTACAACAGTTTTGGAGTTTTTTTCTTTTTGTTCTTCTTCTTCCACTGAAATAATTTGCACTTTTTTAGGTTTTTTAAAATTAATATCTTCATTTAATACATCAGTTTCTTCACTTTGTAGTGTGTATTCTACCTTATTGATATCGTCTATATTGACTTTTATCATTGTTGTACATTGGACGTTGTTTTCTAAATTTTGAGACATGTTTGAATAAGTTGTTGATTGCGGGGAGAACACGCTTGAACTAGTCATAGTTATATCTGATCGTGAAGAATCAAAATTTTCATCTCTTTTGTGTACAACCAAATTTTCAGAAGTATCGGCAATTTTTTCAATCTCTTTTGTTTCTTTGTCATCAACAGTTGGCAATTCTTCTATGGCGTCTTTATCTATTAACTTTATTCCATTAATTATATCTCTTAAACTGTCTATTGAACCAGAGTTTAAGATTTTTTGTAAGGTATCATCATTAAACTCTAAAATAAAACGGGTTTCAATTTTATTTGAGCTTTTTTTTTCTAATACTCCACTAACAAGTTCTGCAGTTGTTGAAGATTCAGAAATAATTATTTCTTCTACTTTATCTTCCGGAGTTTTTTCTTCTGAGTTACTTGTTTCATTTTCTGTTGTTTCTTCCGATTCTGTGATGTTATACAGTTCGTGCTTATATAATTTACTTTCATCATATGTATTTTCTTCAACAACAATTCCCATGTCTTCATAATTTTCATCATCGGACTCGTAATAGTCTTCGTCATCACAACGCGTTAATGATGTAGGAGTGTTTACTGGAGCATTGGATTCTTCTTCGTTATCAGTGTCTTCGGTAATGTTTTCTCGTTGTTTATCAGTTAATGGAAGAATGACTTGGATTTCTTTTTTGCTTGTGTCTTCAGGTAAATCTTTAATGTTTTCTTCTAAAATGGCTAGAGTTTGTAGTTTTTCTTGCTCACAGGTCAAACAATTTTCTTCCTCAGTAACCACTTTTTCTTCTTCTTCCAAAATAGCTACCATTTCTGGTTTTTCTTCTATGGTAGCTAAATGATTTTCTTCAGTTTGCATTAAAGGATTTGTTATTTCAGTTTGGACTTTTTCTTCACTGTTAGCGTCTTCAACATTCTTTATGTTTTCTTCTAAAATGGTTAACGTTTGCAGTTTTTCTTTTTCGCAAGCTAAACGATCTTTTTCAATTTCAACTAGTCGGTTTGAAATTTCAGTTAACGGGAGATTAATTTGAATTTCTTCTTTATGTTCTAAAACATCTGGTGTTCGATCGTCTTTTGCATATTCTGCTACGCGGTTCAAAATTTCGTTTAGCAGAAGACTAACATGTTTTTCTTCTTCAGCTTTACGATCAACTGCTTCTTTGATGTTTGCTTCTAAGATGGTCAACATTTGTGCTTTTTCTTCTTTAAAAGTTAGATTTTCTTCTTTTTCACTTCCCATTACTTTGTTTAACATTTTGTTTAACAAAAGCCTGATATGATTTTCTTCTTCACTAATACCATCAACGGTATCTTTTATGTTTTCTTCCAAAATAGCTAAAGTTTTTAGTTTATCTTTTTCATGGGTTTGTTCTTTTTCAATAGGCTTTCGACTTTTCTTTTTGATTGAAGAATCTTTCTTTGTTTTAGTTTCTTCGTCAGATATAACACCGCTCAGTTTTTCCAAACTGTTCATTAAATCAAAAATAATGTTTAGCTGTTCTTTGCTATCTAATCTGCCGAAACTTGTGTTAGATTTGACAGTTTCGTTGGATTTTATTATTTTTGGTTCAGGGTTTTCTACTGACATAATCAAATTCAAATTTTTGAAGTTTTCTTTTAGTTCTTTAAGCAAATCTTCTTTACCTGTTGGGTCTTTTGCTTGTTGTTGTTTCTTTGGTGATTTACATTTTTTGGGGGATGGTGATTTTAAAGATAAATCTGAGATTGAGTTAACCAGAAGAGGTCTTGCGTATTTCTCGCTGAATTTCTCCAAACCGAATTGCTCTTCGATTTGTTTTTTGCTTAAAGCATTACTTTGTTTTTGCTTATTTTGATTGTTTTGATTTTGCTTGGGTTGGTTGTTTTGGTTTTGTTTGTTTTGGTTGTTTTGATTTTGCTTGTTCTGAATTTGTTTGTTTAGATTTTGCTTATTTTGATTGTTGGAATTTTGTTTGTTTTGATTTTGCTTATTTTGATTTTGTTTGTTTTGATTGTTTTGATTTTGTTTGTTTTGATTGTTTTGATTTTGTTTGTTTTGATTGTTTTGATTTTGTTTGTTTTGATTGTTTTGGTTTTGCTTGTTTATATTTTGTTTGCTTTGGTTGTTTAAATTTTGCTTGTTTTGATTGTTATTGTTTTGAATGTTATTGTTTTGATTGTTATTGTTTTGAATGTTATTGTTTTGATTGTTATTATTTTGATTGTTATTGTTTTGATTGTTATTGTTTTGACTTTGATTTGTTTTCAAGATACTAACAACTTTAGGTTTGTTCGTCGAACTATTATTTGATGTATTTGATTTTTTTCTTTGTAATGTATTATTATTACTGTTCATCTTCGGTTTATCCACAGAATTTTTTGAACTAGTGGATGGTTTCTCTTGTATCAAGCTACTATTATCTTTTTTAGGGCCGTTATTTATCAAATTATTGTCAATTTGCGACATAACATAAACAAAGTTATCATTTCTTATCATAGGAAAACTTGGAGAATACATGTCTTCATTGAGGAATAGGGAACTTTTTGGTCTTGTAAAAACTGAAGAATAAAACGTTTTAAACGTATCAGAAACTTTGGACATCACGTTTTTCACACAAGTTTGATTTGAAAAATAACTATGGTAAACTTGATCACATTCATGATCAGATTTTATTTCGAGGATTATTTTATAATCTGATTTTGTTGTAGTTATTGAGGAATTAAGTGATTCGATAGACTTTCGCTGAGACATTTTGCTATCTCTGTATGACCTTAAAACAGAATAAATATCTAAAATTGAATTATCTTTTGATTGTGGATTATTTGGTCTAGAATCACATTGGGTATTCTTGCACTGTTTTTTCGTTACTGTGTACCATTTCAATGTATTTAACTTACAGTTTGTAAGTTTGATATTTATGTATTTTTTACCATCGCATTTTATATCTGGATATTTTTTTATGCCAAATCTTTTTTTAACATTCTCAGATAAATCCAAATAAAGTCTTTTTGAATATGGATTCAAAACAATAATAGCACAAACATTTTTGGCGTGGAACCATTGTAACGAGTTTGGCTGATTTTTGTTACGACGTCGAATTGTTTTCATAAACTTCTTGATATCGTCTCGACTGTCGATGTCTTGTATATGAAACATTTTAGGTTCTTTGTCGTTGTTTGTTTTGAAGACAGCGTTTGCTGAAATACTTCCATCTTGCTCTTTGAAAGTTGAATAAAGTTCAGTTTCAATAGTTCTTTCTAATGTTCGTTCAACGCCGATAATATTTTTGTAGTTTTTTGGTGGATGATATAATTTTCTGTATAAAGCGTTAGCTACTTTTGTATTTTGACATTTTCTAGACAAATTTAAGAACACAGTGTTGGTTGTGCTTCGTGTTCGACCATCTCGACATAAAAATAATACATATTCATTATATTTTCCATTTTTGTAACATCGTATTTTCACATTTTCTAATTTTATAGGGGGTACTTTATGTTTTATACATGTTTTCTCTAATATATGAGACTTCAAATTAACATATTCTTTTAATCTTCGTCTGGCTAATAATTCGTCGTTACCAACTTCGAAGTAATTGTTATATAATGATTCACTAAAAATACAAAGATGGTGTTAATTAATAATCTGGCCATAGGCGACATGAGAAAACAGTTTTTCTTTGCGCAAGAGTCCCCAATTAATTTTAGACAAAAATGTTTCAAATAAAAGTTGTAGATAATTATATTCTACGCCTAAATAACTAAACAAATTTAATTTTGCATGTTGGGAACTTGTAAAGGCTGCCTCTAGTCAGTATATGTTCGAAGAGTCTGTTCAGTATAAACGCCTTTACAATCTTCACATTTTAGTTTGTAAACACCAGAATTTTGCAAAACATTTTTACAATCTTATCTATTATTGAAAATACAATTTGATAGTTTTTTATAACGGTTAAATGGATTCACTAATTGTTCCAAAATAGGTTAGAGACACGTATTGTTTTTCTGGACCCGTGGTCGCGTGCCTGAGTGTCTGGTCGCGAACCTGGCGAACCGGGTCGATCCCGACCGACGCCAAATATTTCGAATTTTAAATAGCACAAAAGTGCACTCTCCACGCCAATGAGTGCCCGTGAGGTGACGCCTGGTAAGCGCCCACACGGTAAAATATATCGTCATCATTACCGATGTCTACATGTATTATAGATACTGGCACACCCAGAAATGGGTAATATGCCGTGATGATATATTTATTTTTATTTATTTTATTGTTTTCTGTTCCCGTGGTCGCGTGCCTGAGTGTCTGGTCGCGAACCTGGGGAACCGGATCGATCCCTACCGACGCCAAATATTTCGAATTTTAAATGGCACAAAAGAGCACTCTCCACGCCAATGAGTGCCCGTGAGGTGACGCCGGGTAAGCGCCCGCACGGTACAAATATGTCATCACCATTACCGATATCTGCGATAAAGCAGATTGGCACACCCAGAAATGGGTAATATAAAATTTAAGATAAATAGATTCTAAGATAAATTGTTTTTCTTTTTCGTCTATTATTTACATTTTAAATAATCATCAACAGCTCGATTCTCAAAAAAGTTTGATCTAATCCTCATTTTTGGATTAGTGAATTCCTCGATTCTATTCTGTTCCATTATTTAAAATTTAATCTTCATAATATTATCACAAAAAGGTAAATACTACGAATAGATTAGACTATATTTTAAAACATAAAACTGTCAAAATTAGAGTAGAATTCGCTAATCCAAAAATTAAGATTAGCTTAAACTCTTTCGAGAATTGAGCTATAAAAGTATAGCTAAATGTATTTTTCATTAAAATAAAACAAATCGCTATGAAAATACCGAATAATTTGAGCAAGAACAACACAAAACAAAAGTTAAAGAGGAAAATTAATGGTGGACGAATGGCCATACCATGTATTATACAGATAAAACTGGCCGTCTTAATAATAAATATATTATCACAGCATATTACCCATTTCTGAGTGTGCCACAATCTGCTTTATCGCAGATATCAGTAATGATGATGACATATTTGTACCGTACGGGCGATTACCAGGCGTCACCTCACGGGCAGTCATTACTGGCGTAGAGAGTGCACCACAGGGGTCACTTCTGTGCCATTTAAAATTCGAAATATTTGGCTTCGGTCGGGATCGAACCCGGTTCCCCAGGTTCGCGACCAAACACACTGGCACGCGGCCACGGACCCCATAAAAAAGCTTACTTTTTAAAATGGTTGTTATTAAATATATGTAGGTATATAAATAGTACTTACGGTGAAATGATTTTCTTTCGGCGTAAAGATTTGTAGTTTCTGCTGACTGCATCGTAAATCAAAATTAACACTGTCTGTAACAACGCTGTCTCCATTTATTTATTTTGTTAATATTCTATTTATTAGGGGCTGGCATATCTATATATTAATTTTTTATATTTTTTATATTTGTATTGTATGGATTACTGAAAATTTTGTGTCAAATTATTTGATGGCGATGACAGATTATGGCGAATCAATTGTTCATTTTAAACTGAATTTAGTGGTCTGCGATTTCAAGTTTTTTTTTAATTTTTATTTTTGCCTCTCGACAGGCATTGGATTTTAGTGAATAAGCACGTTCTATGTTATGTTACGTATGTAGGTATGTATGTATGTATGTATGTATGTATGTATATGTGTACCCCGTGTGTGTGTGTGTGTGTGTGTGTGTGTGTGTGTGTGTGTGTGTGTGTTTCCTCAATCTGACATTAATGGCAAGAGCTGATTAGATTTGGTAACAATTGAACAACAATGGGGTCCCGTGGCCGCGTGCCTAAGTGTCTGGTCGCGAACCTGGGGGAACCGGGTTCGATCCCGACAGACGCCAAATATTTCCAATTTTAAATGGCACAAAAGTGACCCCTGTGGTGCGCTCTCCACACCAGCTATGAGTGCCCGTGAGGTGACGCCTGGTAAGCGCCCACACGGTAAAATATATCGTCATCATTACCGCTGTCTACATGTGTTGTAGATACTGGCACACCCAGTAATGGGTAATATGCCGTGATGATATATTTATTTATTTTATTTATTTTGACAGCTGTCTTAATTTAGCCTACTTAATTATGGGATCTACGGCAATGTTACTAGGCAACCCCTACATAAACATTTCCAACCCAAGAGATTGTCATTAAAGTTAGGAATGACGTATTTTCCAACCTCCAAAAGGTTAGGAGTCTGTATATTACTATAATGATTGTGAATAAATAATTTTTATTATATTCCATTACAAACTAGGTACATGTTATATAATTTTTATATAATAAATTATTGATTATTTAGATATGTATGTCGTAGCTAGATTAGATTGTAAAATTCGTCTATTTATAAAACGCCCAGCCTTTCAGTCAAATTGGCAAACCTTCATTAACTGATGTTTTATAATCCCTTATAAGAGTTTGATAATCTAACCATACCCACGTTTTATAAAACATTTACAATCTGGCTTATTTAATTTTCTAACAAGTTTTTATTTCTTCCTATACTTCTCAATAAAACTCATCCTAAAAGCGTATGACGCCAATCTGCTTGGGAGTACCTGTCCAAAAGCTTCTAGAAAACGATTTTGCTCCAAAACAGTTTCTCGATAATCACTAAAAGAAACTTTTCCATCTCTATCATGATCCATTCTTTTTATTAACATATCAACCATATCTTTAACAGCTTCATCATCGTCTTCATTGTTATCTTTTATCAAACTATGTTTTAATAAACCCAGTATTGTATTTCGCGAAATAAATTCATCGAAAATTGCGGTGTTTCTGTATACGTTGTAACAAAAAGATATTTGTTCTTCAAGAGGAGCTCTTAGTAATGTGGACATCATTTTAATCCAGTTTGGGAGACTCACAAATGGAGTGACTTTCCGGTCGTGGTATGTCAGAATATGAGGCGCTATCAAGTCGTCTGTGATGTCAAGGGCATTGTGTAACACATCTTTTACAAATGACTTGGGAGCCGGATGGTCTTTTCCATTAGAAACCAGTTGTAATTTGTAATAGATTACAGCTAACCGTTCGACTTCTTCATAAGAGAAATGAGTTTTTTTGGCTAATCTTTCCATCAATCTTTTGTGTTTTTGTTTAAAGCGAATTTCTTCCCCGGTGTTCAAAGATGAGTCTAAACTACGACCCAAAGACATTTTTAAATTTTGTAACAAAACCACTAAACTTATATGAAATGTTTTGACATATCTGACAATTAAATTTATGTCAACAAAGAGGATCAAGTATCCTTCTTGACACCCATGTCAAAGTCAACCAAGTGAATGTATAGAATCTTTTCCAAGGGACATTTATAACATTTATCCATTTTTATTTCAGTATTTTTACCTCTCGCTAAGAGAGGTATTGGATTCATGCTAAAATTCGCATATCCAGATTTTATTGAATAAGTATGGTTTAAGGTCCGTGGAATCCGATTATAATATTTTTAAAATTATGTCTGTGTGTGTGTGGATGTGTGTATGTGTATGTGTGTGTTTGTGTATGTATGTCTGGATGTTGTAGACACGATTCCTCAAAAACTATAAGACTTAAAAAATATTTAACTGCAGTTTCCTCAATCTAATATGCTGGGAAGAGCTGAAAAGATTTTGGTAACAATTGGACAACCGGAAGTAGTAGTTTCTTAGAAAAATTCTTCTAAATATAATTTTTTGGGAGTTTTTTTTATTAAATATTGAAGAACATAAAATTCTCCATCTAATACACTTAAAATTTTTATTATATATTGCATAGATTTAGAGATAAAGACACTATAATTTATAGAGAAAACTAATCGCAGAGGCTAAGGCACTAAGGAAACCAGTTGACAAATTCCCATGTTCATAACATAGTTTGTAAACGACACATGTCATTGTCAAATATCAACAGTTTTTGTGACATTCTGATAGCTTTTTCTGGGAAGTATATTTAATTTTTCTTATTGTTTTATTAATTAAATATTTGAAATTATAGGTAAAATTGTAGTAAAATGCATATATCCATCAGAAATACCGCCATTCTGGTTAATGAATTGGAACAATCACTGACATTTAGAAACTTCCTCATACAATGAAAAATAGATATAATTAGAATTATATGTGTGCAGAAGACATGTTAAATACAATAAAAAACAATATTTGGGTAAAGTTCTGTAATATTTTGTTATAAAATGACGGATATGGCGAGAGGTCTTGTGCTGGCCACAACAGATTTTTATTTCTAAAAATTCACACAATTGTTCAAATACTTTGAAAATATGTACACTTACGTAACATTCTCTCTACAATCAAATAATATTACTACCAAGTATACATCTCTACCCATTTTTGAATTATTGCCCCAAAAGTCAATATACCCCACATTTAGATAAAAACTTCAAAATTTACAAAAATCTAATTTGTATGTATCTAGATACTTTTCAATGCGCTGATTCCAAATTTTGAAACCGCAGGTCGATATCTCTTTTCGTTCTCGAGATATTTAGATTCAAAGTTTTGCTCAAAACTGCCCATTTTTGGGTAATAACCCAAAAATGGGTCGAGATATGAATTTGGCGACAACGCCATTCGATTCTACGGGCAAAATTACATAAGTTCACCAATTTTCAGAATTTTTGAACAACGCATACAATCTCTAAAGCAAAATAACTGAAAATGGCCAAAAATCGCAAAAATCCTAAGGGGTACCCCTTACGATTTTTCAGATTTTGGCCATTTTCAGGGGTTTTCAAACTTTTATTCATAAAAAATGAACCGGTTGGACAAAAATTATGAAAATTGGTACACTTATGTAATTTTTCCTGTAGAATCGAATGGTCGTGTCGCCAAATTCATATCTAGACCCATTTTTGGGTTATTACCCAAAAATGGGCAGTTTTTAGCAAAACTTTGAATCTAAATATCTCGAGAACGAAAAGAGATATCGATCTGCGGTTTCAAAATTTGGAATCAGCGCATTGAGAAGTATCTAGATATATACAAATTAGATTTTTGAAAATTTTGAAGTTTTTATCTAAATGTGGGGTAATAATTCAAAAATGGGTAAAGATATAGACTTGGTATTAATATTATTTGATTGTAAAGAGAATGTTACGTAAGTGTACGCATTTTTAGAGTATTTATATATAAATAAAATACAAATATATCATCACGGCATATTACCCATTTCTGAGTGTTTTTATCGCAGATAACGGTAATGATGACGACATATTTGTACCGTGCGGGCGCTTACCAGGCGTCACCTCACGGGCACTCATTGCTGGCGTGGAGAGTGCACCACAGTGGTCACTTTTATGCCATTTAAAATTCGAAAATATTTGGAGTCGGTCGGGATCGAACCCGGTTCCCCAAGTTCGCGACCAGATAATCAGGCACGCGGCCATGGGACCCCATATACATAATATATATTCATGTGATAATTTTATAGGATTTATAGAATATTTTCCAATGAATTTTCTGTATGAAATTTGTAAAAAATTGTATTATGTTCGTGTTACAATTTTACTGGATATATAGAATCTTTTCCAATGAACTTTTGGTATGGGATTTGTACAAAATACATCAAATTGACGGAAGTTCTTGTGGTGGTCACAACAGAATTTTTACCACCCGCTACCCTAGGTAAGGGAGGTATAGGGATCGTGCTAAAAATCGGATATAGAGATTTCAGTGAATAAGCACGTTTTGATGTCCCCAGAATCCGATTTTAACATTTTTACAATGATGTCTGTAGGTATGTATGTGTGTATCTCTGTGTGTGTGTGTGTGTGTGTGTGTGTGTGTGAGTGTGGATCTTGTGGACACGATTACTCAAATACTATCAATCAGAAAATTTTGAAATTATACCCATTCTATACTAATGTGGGAAGAGCTCATTAGGTTTTAGTGCATATCGGATAACCGGAAGTATCATTTATACAAGCTTTTAACTGTTTTTCTTGTAAAAAATTCATTGAATATAATTTTTTAGCAGCTTTTACCAATACAAATTGAATATAATGGCACAATCTTCAATTCTACGATAATAGCATTTAGTAAATAACTTGAAATAACTTTATATTATATTATAAAATAATTTATTTTTGAACATCACTTTGCCTCTGCGTCAAACAAAAACAATACTTTAATAACAAATTTGACATATTTAAACAAATATCACTGTCACGAAGCAATTTTCATTAAAATTAATAATGAAACCGTGTTAAGAAGAATTTAGTAGTTTAAATATGATTCTAATGAAATTAAGGTTTGTAAAAATAATATATTTTCCATCATACATAAATATTAGATATACAGGATAATTCGATTTAAGTTTGATGTTTGCAGCATTATATATCAAACAGCTCTCAATAAGAACGTGATTTCAAAGTGTCAAATAATAGTTTACAACTACACATTTACGAAATGGATCATGTACGGCAAAGAATTTACACAGATTGCGTTTTAGAGCATAAGGAAGTTGGTGATGATTTTGACAATAATGTGTGTGTGACGATTTTTCCTTAAAATATATTAATGATCCAAAACTTCGCAAAGTTGGTAGGTATTTAATACTCTTATATAATTTGAAACAACATATTAGATTTTGACTATATATTATAAACCGGATGTAGTACTTAATTTGAAACTCTAACAGATTTTTCAGGAAAAACATAATAAAATATAATCCAAAATTTCGTATTACAAACTTTTCTATTTATTGGGAACAACAAAGTAGATTTTGTTTACAAACGATCAATCGGAAGTGAAACTTTACTTAAAGCTCATCACTATTTTAAACATAGAATTGGCGGGAGGTCATGTGCTGGCCACATCAAATTTTTAACCATTAACCTATTTAGCTAACTCTGAACGGTATGAACTGAAGTGTAACAATATGAATACAATAAAAATCTTTGAAACTTAATTTTAAATCATTTAATTTAGATGAAATCCTACATACTTAAAATTAAATACATGTATATAATTTAACGCAATTGAAATTTAAATAAACCATTTTGTTTATTTCTTTCTAACATGTTCAATGAAAGTCTTTTTAAAAGCAAACGCAGCCAATCTACTGGGTATCACTTGCCCAAAAGCTTCCAGATAACCATTTTGTTCTTCTACAGTCGTTTGAAAATCTTCAAATGATAACATCCCATCTCTATCATGATCAAATCGTTTCATTAGCATGTCTGTTAAATCTTTCACTGCTTCATCATCGTCTTCATTATTATCCTTTATCAAACTGTGTTTTAAAAGAATGAGTAATGTGTTTTTAATAATTTTTTCAGAAACTCCAGTCCCCTTGTATACTGCATAACAACAAGTAATTTGTTCTTCGAGAGTTCCTCTTAATAAAACAGACATCATTCGAAGCCAATTGCCTAAAGTTATATGTTGAGAACCGTGATTTTGAAAATAAGACACGACGTATGGAGTCAGTTCGTAGTCTGTCATGTCGAATCCATTATGTAACACATCTTTAATAATAGATCGGTGTAGTGGTTCATTTTTTCTAATACCAGTCGTTCGCTGTAATTTGTAATAGATAATAGACAACCTTTCGATTTCTTCGTAGGTAAAATGAGTCCTTTTCGCCATTTTTTCCATTAATTTCTTGTGTTTTTGTTTGAAACGGATTTCCTCGCCACTATTTAAACTTGAATCTAAACTTTTGCCCAAAGACATATTTGATAGTTAATTATAACAACTAAAAAAAAAGGAATTATAACCAAACCACAAAATGTTATAATGAAACGATCATTATAACATCTGTCATGTTATGCTGTCATTTTTTTGTTTTGACATACAAAATAACGAGAATAACAATGGGTAGTCACGAAACTTTGATTTCATAATTCGAAATATAAAAAATCTGATGTGGCCAGCACATGACCTCCCGACAATTCCGTGTTTAAAATAGCAATGAGCTTTAAGTAAAGTTTCACTTCCGATTGATCGTTTGTAAACAAAATCTACTTTGTTGTTCCCATAAATAGAACGGTTCGTAATACGAAATTTTGTATTCTGTTAAAGCTTCAAATTAAGTACTACATCCGGTTTATCATATATAGTCAAAATCTAATATGTTGTTTCAAATTATATAAGAGTATTAAATACTAATTTTGCGAAGTTTTGGATCATTAATATATTTTAAGGAAAAATCGTCACACACATTATTGTCAAAATCATCACCAACTTCCTTATGCTCTAAAACGCAATCTGTGTTAATTCTTCGCTGTACCTTATCCATTTCGTAAATGTGTAGTTGCAAACTATTATTTGTCACTTTGAAATCACGTTCTTATTGAGAGCTGTTTGATATATAATGCTGCAAACATCAAACTTAAATCGAATTATCATGTATATCTAATATTTATGTATGATGGTAAATATATTATTTTTACAAACCTTAATTTCATTAGAATCATATTTAAACTACTAAATTCTTCTTAACACGGTTTCATTATTAATTTTAATGAAAATTGCTGCGTGACAGTGACACTTGTTTAAATATGTGAAATTTGTTATTAAAGTATTGTTTTTGTTTGGCGCAGAGGCAAATAAATTATTTTATAAAATAATATAAAGTTATTTCAAGTTATTTACTAAATGCTATTATCGTAGAATTGAAGATTGTGCCATTATATTCAATTTGTATTGGTAAAAGTTGCTAAAAAATTATATTCAATGATTTTTTTACAAGAAAAACTGTTAAAAGCTTGTTATCCGATATACACTAAAATCTAATGAGCTCTTCCCACATTAGTATAGAATGGATGTACAAAATTTCAAATTTTTCTGATTGATAGTATTTGAGTAATCGTGTCCACAAGATCCACACACACACATACATACATACATACCTACAGACATCATTGTAAAAATGTTAAAATCGGATTCTGGGGACATCAAAACGTGCTTATTCACTAAAATCTCTATATCCAATTTTTAGCACGATCCCTATACCTCCCTTACCTAGGGTAGTGGGAGGTAAAAATCTGTTGTGGCCAGCGTAGTACCTCTCGCTATTTCCAAACATTACAGAACTTTACCCAAATATTGTTTTTATTGTATTTAACATGTCTTTTGCACACATACAATTCTAATTATATCTATTTTTCATTATATGAGGAAGTTTCTAAATGCCAGAGATTCTTCCAATTCATTAACAAGATTGGCGGTATTTCTGATGGATATATGCATTTTACCTACAATTTTAAATATTTAATTAATAATACCTACAATAAGAAAAGATTAAATGTATTTTCAGAATGTCACTAAATCTGTTGATTTTTGACACTGACATCTATCATTTACAAACTATGTTATAAACATTTGAATTTGTCAACTGTACCTTAGCCTCTGCAATGATATATTCAAAAAATTCTAATTGACAGATGTCAGTGTCAAACGCAAAACCAAAAATGGAAAGAATAGGACCAGAAAGTGGTATAAGTTTAGTGTTCCTCGCAAGTGACATGCAGTTGCAGCCTCGCCTCAAGATTGGAACTTTCAATGCGGGGAGTACAAGGAAGACCAAAGAGAAGATGGAAGGACTGTATCGCAAAAGACTTGAGAGAGGAAGAACTGTGTGAAGGAGATGCGTTGGACAGGAATGAGTGGAAAAGAAGAGTAAGAAACAGAGACTCTTAATAAAATAGGGAAAAGCTGAAGAAGAAAGTAGGAAGTGTCAAGTGTAATTTACATATTGTATGTTCCATGTCACAATTTTATTGGATTTATAGAATCATTTCAAAGGAACTTTTGGTATAGCATTTGTAAAAAATAGTATGTGTTCGTTTTATAATTTAACATGATATATAGAATCTTTTCCAAGGAACTTTTGGTATGGGATTTGTACAAAATACATCGAATTGACGGAAGGTTTTGTGCTGGCCACAAGAGATTTTTTCTACGACGTAAAAATATGAAAAAAATTGAGAAAAGTAAGATAATTAGATAATAGAAATAGGCCCATAAACCATAACAAAAAACAATAAAATGTACTTTATCCTTAAAGTACCTACTACTCAATACATAACGATTAAGATTAAAAAAAAACATTTTTACTTTCCGTAACCTTTACACCTTTAGGTAAGGAAGGTATTGTCTTTGGTCAAAAAATTCGGTGGTGAGTTTTTAATGAATAAGCACGCTTTAGGGTCCCTACAATACGAATTTACTATTTTTAAGATGATGTCCGTATGTGTGTGTGTGTGTGTGTGTGTGTGTGTGTGTGTGTGTGTGTCCGTGTGTGTGTATGTGTGTATATGTATGTCCGACGATAACTCCAATACTACAATTCTAAAAATTATAATTCTTTCGAATTCCTCTTCTGTACATCCATATGAAGAGTTGATTAGATTTGGTTATAATTGATCCACCGGAAGTACCCTTATTTGAAGTTTTTAACAGTTTTTCTTAAAAAAAGCAGTTAAATAATGTTTTTTGACATTTTGTTATTATACATATTAAAGAAAGTATTCTTCTCTATACAGTTTGATTATACATTTTTCTTCATATTCAATGTTGATTTACAGCATTATAAAGAAATTAATTTTCAAAAATTAGTCATCTTTGTTATTTATCATGGAAACAGCTGATGCTGATATATTAAAAAAATTCTAATTGACAGATGTCAGTTGCAAGTGCAAAACCAAATATGGAAAGTGTAGGATCACAAAATTGGTATGTCATAGTGTTCCTCGCAAGTGACAGGCAGAGAAAGGCCAAAGAGAAGATGGAAGGACTGTATCGCAGAAGACTGAAAGGAATGCCTGTGTCAAGAAGATGTGTTGGTCAGGAATGGGGGAAGAAAAGAGGAAACAGCTACCTCTAATAAAATAGGGGAAGCTGAAGAATAAGAAGAAGTGTCAAGTGCATTTTACTTAGTGTATGTTTATGTTATAATTTTATTGGATTTATAGAATAGAAATAGTATGTGTTCGTGTTTGATTTTACATGATATTATTTTATATAGAATTTGTTCCAAGGGCCTTTTGGTATGGGATTATATGTGCCCCTATTCCCGGAGTCAAATCTACAATGAAAACATTGCAAATTTTGACAATTTATAAATAAATAATGAAAAATTGTTTATAGAATATTATAATATGAATAATAAGCATCATTTTTTGATAAAAATATATTGCATAGTTATTAAAACAAATACATAAATACTTGGTAAAGGTATTATGTAACTCTGGCATAATACAACAATTTATTATTAATTACAGTAAAAGCAAGCATGGAATATTAAAATAGGAATAATAAGGATCATTTTTATTCAAAAACATATTACAATAATGTTTAAACAAAGCCAATAACTATAATCAACATTTTAACAATATTCTTGGTTAACAGCTGACAGTTCCAACTTCAAGTCGTTGAATTTTCACCGATTTCTCGGAAATACTAAAATCTACAAATGTTTTAAGTACTTTTTCATGAATAGCATATAAAGTGGCATGTTTTTATAAAGATTATTTATCATTTAATGATAATTGATAATTCCAAATCATCCATCATCAATCTGACGTTGGGTATCTTCTATCTCTCTCCAACACACGTCCTCTTATGTAAATTGCGCGAGCGACTCCATGATTCAGTCTAGATTCAGCTCGCGGTGTATTCACGTCGCGCTGCTCCGCGAAGGCGCCATCTAGTTTCACGTTGTGACACTTTTGCACAAGATTCCAAGTTATTTCGTGTTCATTGAACGTAAGTGGGTGTTTATCAACACTAATAATTATTTAAATAGTGTTTACGATATTTTATAATGAAATTGAGAAAGTGTACGTGTGTTTGAAGAAATATTGTGTTGTTGAATAACATTTGGTGAAATAAGTGATCAAATTTAAGAACATTTATTGATGTTTACGAACAATGCCGAGCCGATAATAGTTGCTGAGGACTTTATTGCAATTTTAACACGCTGTTTGGTGCCAGTTTTATTTGCTGTTCGTTTTACACTGGTCCTGGATTAACCTCAAAAGGTAAGTGAAATTATTATTTATTTCATATTTATATTTCGTTTGTTTATGCATAAATACGAACCCCGTCGCATATTAATTGGCCCACCCAATTTAATTTAATTAGTTAATATATGATTTAGATAATAACTACTATAAATTATTGCCAATTTTGACATTTTGTCGTTCTAATGCCATATAGCAAGATATGTTTTGTAAAATTGATATGTAGAATGAAATTAATACTTTGTTTTACAAAGGCATAGATTCTGTGAGACTCCAGCGATTTTAATTGTTCAATTATTTCCATAATTAATAATATAAAGTATGCTATATTATGTAATTCTAATAATTACTTCTTAGTGTCTATGATTATGCTAATTTTTTAAATCTTTATCTACTTGAAAGCATTTGGAACATTGATTTTTACAACTTATCTTTAGTTTATTATACAATTATCATAGTTTTAAAAATCGTGAATAATTTATTCGCCCTTATGTGAAGCAATCTTAAGTGTGCATCACACGATCAAGTTTTTCTTTTCAAGTGACTTAAAAAGTTTCTCTCTCGCACAATGACATGAGTGCAAGAGAAACAAACAAATAAACTTTTAAAGAAAAACTGGATCATGTGCTACTTTTTCTTAAAAGTCCCTATAAGTATGGACCTTTGTGCATATGTGTATGAATTTTCAATTGTCGTTCCCAGCTGATACAGTCAGAGAAAGCAAAAAACAAAAAAATGGAAACTGCATATAGTCTGTATTATAGTAAATATCCAATCATCCTGTATTTAAATGAAAAGTATCATTTTCCCCTAATTCGGTCATACTGATTACGCGAAAAATAACGAAAAAATTATCTGGGCTTTAGATTCCAAAATAGAAATTTTTATTTTGATTAAAAATCTCTTAGGTTTTTTTACTTTGCCGGTCTATAACTAATGAACAGTAAAAGATACATTAATGATCTATTTTGTATTTTACGAAAACTAATATAACATTTCGGGATTATTTTAACATTTCTCTTTATTTCAGCATTTTTCGAACAAATAGTTCCCGGCGGAGCGATACACATACGTCACACTGCAAAACTCCCATAATCCCACGCGCGGCTTCTTCATACATGTGCTCGAAGAGAAAATTGCCAACATGTTTTTAGTGCTACAAATTCATGATTTTGTGCTGGAAAAACTAGGAAAAGCTGAGAAAAATTACGCGGAAAAGTGAAATAAAGTGTTATTTAAACGTTTCTGATAAGAATTTTGTGGGAATCGATTGTTTAGTGCAAGAAAACAACCAAACTTTGGTGGCGTCCCTTTGATATGTAAGTCGAATTTTAGTTATTTTCTTACAATACCTGCATGAAAGTATTGGAAATATTGTTTTTGATAATTTAGTTTTAATTAATAACAATCGTAACTTTAAACAATGCTACAACTATATTAATAGTTATTTTTGTTGGAAATACGTTGTTTCTTATAAAAATTACGTGTTAATTTTTTCACATGTTCAAGCATTAATTACAACTATAATAATTATTATCTAACAATATTCTGTCTCATACAGACAAATATCATTCGAAATAGTAATTTTATTTTATGTTACAATGAAATATTTTCTTTTCAGTAGAAATCATTGAATCTGAGCTTTGTGTATTTAAAAACCCATAGATATTTCCGTAACTAAATTTAGTATCATTTTTATTGATATAAAATTTTACGGTCGAATATTCATGAATAATTGCATTTTATAGTTCATCCCGTATTTTATTTTAATTTTTGTAAATAAATTTTCTATCTGCATTGAATTAACAAAATCAAGCGTAATTACGGTCGGCATTCCAAATTAAACTCGTTTGTGTTCGTCTGCAATGTTCTTACGTGTAACTTGTATAGCTGTCGTCTTCAAGCAAATATCTATTTTATTTTGCTGCTAAAAATGCATTTATTGTTGATATATTATTGTTTTAATAGTGAAATATTGTTAACTACTGTTGCAAATTATTAACAATCGTAAGTTTAAATAACATCCCAACTTTATTAATGGTTATATAAGTTGATAATGTGTCTGTAAGAGAATAAAATGTTTCATAATTTTAGTTAAGCTTTGTGTACAATTTTATAAATTAATAAATATTTCATAGCAAACATATTGGTAACAAACTAATATTTGAATAATAACAAATGTTTTTAAGTAATTTATTTATTAGAAATCGATTAAAATGCATTCAATAGCAAACAACACTATAATTTTTATGTTTTTGTCAATTTGCAGGTGAATAGAAATTGCCGAGTTCCCGAGTAATTGAAAACGAGTTTGCAGAGATACCGAGCGGTTGAGTACGAGATTGCAGAGATGCCGAGTAGTTGAGATCTTCTAATGTAAGTCTTGCTAAATTAATTCATTTTTTCTGTTTTGATAATAAATAAATAAATCATCACGGTTCGAATATTTCATAATTTTGTGGGTGTGTCATTCAACACAGTTATCACTTATCAGTAATAATGATAATATCAAGGGCAATTTTTAATATCCTCTTAATCCGACCACGCGGAAAAAAATAAACTAAAAATTCTCAGGGTTTTTAGTCAGTAGGGCAGTAAAATTTCGATCACCCTGTATTTAAATAGAAAGTATCATTTTCCCTTAATTCGGACACACTAATTATGGGAAAAATAATTAAAAAATTCTTTGGCCTTTAGTTTTTAAAATAGAAAGTTTTATTTTGATTAGAAATCTCTCATATTTTTTTCAATTTGTCGGCCTATAACTATAAAACGGTACAAGATTTTTTGACGCGGTTTGTGGCATTCGATTCTACCGACATTTGTACATATATGTACGAATTTTCAATTGCCGGGCCCTGCTGGTACAGTTAGACAAAGCGATAAACCAAAAAATGAATACTTCAAATAGTCAGTAGGGCAGTAAAAATTCGATCACCCTGTATTTAAATAGAAAGTATCATTTTCCCTTAATTCGGACACACTAATTATGGGAAAAATAATTAAAAAATTCTTTGGCCTTTAGTTTTCAAAATAGAAAGTTTTATTTTGATTAGAAATCTCTCATGTTTTTTTCACTTTGTCGGCCTATAACTATTAAACGGTACAATATTTTTTGACGCGGTTTGCGCCATTCGATTCTACGGACATTTGTACGTATATGTACGAATTTTCAATTGCCGGGCCCTGCTGGTACAGTTAGACAAAGCGATAAACCAAAAAATGGATACTTCAAATAGTCAGTAGGGCAGTAAAAATTCGATCACCCTGTATTTAAATAGAAAGTATCATTTTCCCTTAATTCGGACACACTAATTATGGGAAAAATAATTAAAAAATTCTTTGGCCTTTAGTTTTCAAAATAGAAAGTTTTATTTTGATTAGAAATCTCTCATGTTTTTTTCACTTTGTCGGCCTATAACTATTAAACGGTACAATATTTTTTGACGCGGTTTGCGCCATTCGATTCTACGGACATTTGTACGTATATGTACGAATTTTCAATTGCCGGGCCCTGCTGGTACAGTTAGACAAAGCGATAAACCAAAAAATGGATACTTCAAATAGTCAGTAGGGCAGTAAAAATTCGATCACCCTGTATTTAAATAGAAAGTATCATTTTCCCTTAATTCGGACACACTAATTATGGGAAAAATAATTAAAAAATTCTTTGGCCTTTAGTTTTCAAAATAGAAAGTTTTATTTTGATTAGAAATCTCTCATGTTTTTTTCACTTTGTCGGCCTATAACTATTAAACGGTACAATATTTTTTGACGCGGTTTGCGCCATTCGATTCTACGGACATTTGTACGTATATGTACGAATTTTCAATTGCCGGGCCCTGCTGGTACAGTTAGACAAAGCGATAAACCAAAAAATGAATACTTCAAATAGTCAGTAGGGCAGTAAAAATTCGATCACCCTGTATTTAAATAGAAAGTATCATTTTCCCTTAATTCGGACACACTAATTATGGGAAAAATAATTAAAAAATTCTTTGGCCTTTAGTTTTCAAAATAGAAAGTTTTATTTTGATTAGAAATCTCTCATGTTTTTTTTCACTTTGTCGGCCTATAACGGTACAAGATTTTTTGACGCGGTTTGCGGCATTCGATTCTACGGACATTTGTACATATATGTACGAATTTTCAATTGCCGGGCCCTGCTGGTAGAAGATACATTGACGCGCTTTGCGCCATTCGATTCTACTGATATTTGTACATACATGTACGAATTTTCAATTGCCGCGCCCTGCTGGTACAGTTAGACAAAGTGAAAAACCAAAAAATGGATACTTGAAATAGTCAGTAGATCAGTAAAAATTTGATCACCCTGTATTTAAATAGAAAGTTTCATTTTCCTTAATTCGTACACACTAATTATGGGAAAAATAATTCAAAAATTCTTTGGCCTTTAGTTTTCAAAATAGAAAGTTTTATTTTGATTAGAAATCTCTCATGTTTTTCTCACTTTGTCGGCCTATAACTATTAAACGGTACAAGATTTTTTGACGCGGTTTACGGCATTCGATTCTACGGACATTTGTACATATATGTACGAATTTTCAATTGCCGGGCCCTGCTGGTAGAAGATACATTGACGCGCTTTGCGCCATGCGATTCTATGAACTTTTTTACATAAGTGTACAAACTTTCAATTGTCGTACCCCTCTGGTACAGTTAGACAAAGCAAATAATAAAAAAATGGTAACTTCAAATAGTCACTATCCGAGTAAAAATCTGATCACTCTGTATTTCAATGTAAAGTATCAGTTTCCCTTAATTCAGACATGTTGATTACGGGAAAAATAATTAAAAAATTCCCTAGGCCCTAGTTTCTAAAATAGAAATTTTTATTTTGATTAGAAATCTCTCGTGTTTTTTTCACTTTGTCGGCCTATAACTATTAAACGGTACAAAATTTTTGACGCGGTTTGCGCCATTCGATTCTACGGACATTTGTACGTATATGTACGAATTTTCAATTGCCGGGCCCTGCTGGTACAGTTAGACAAAGCGAAAAACCAAAAAATGGATACTTCAAATAGTCAGTAGGGCAGTAAAAATTCGATCACCCTGTATTTAAATAGAAAGTATCATTTTCCCTTAATTCGGACACACTAATTATGGGAAAAATAATTAAAAAATTCTTTGGCCTTTAGTTTTCAAAATAGAAAGTTTTATTTTGATTAGAAATCTCTCATGTTTTTTTCACTTTGTCGGCCTATAACTATTAAACGGTACAATATTTTTTGACGCGGTTTGCGCCATTCGATTCTACGGACATTTGTACGTATATGTACGAATTTTCAATTGCCGGGCCCTGCTGGTACAGTTAGACAAAGCGATAAACCAAAAAATGGATACTTCAAATAGTCAGTAGGGCTGTAAAAATTCGATCACCCTGTATTTAAATAGAAAGTATCATTTTCCCTTAATTCGGACACACTAATTATGGGAAAAATAATTAAAAAATTCTTTGGCCTTTAGTTTTCAAAATAGAAAGTTTTATTTTGATTAGAAATCTCTCATGTTTTTTTCACTTTGTCGGCCTATAACGGTACAATATTTTTTGACGCGGTTTGCGCCATTCGATTCTACGGACATTTGTACGTATATGTACGAATTTTCAATTGCCGGGCCCTGCTGGTACAGTTAGACAAAGCGATAAACCAAAAAATGGATACTTCAAATAGTCAGTAGGGCAGTAAAAATTCGATCACCCTGTATTTAAATAGAAAGTTTCATTTTCCTTAATTCGTACACACTAATTATGGGAAAAATAATTAAAAAATTCCCTAGGCCCTAGTTTCTAAAATAGAAATTGTTATTTTGATTAGAAATCTCTCGTGTTTTTTTCACTTTGTCGGCCTATAACTATTAAACGGTACAAGATTTTTTGACGCGGTTTCCGGCATTCGATTCTACGGACATTTGTACATATATGTACGAATTTTCAATTGCCGGGCCCTGCTGGTACAGTTAGACAAAGTGAAAAACCAAAAAATGGATACTTGAAATAGTCAGTAGATCAGTAAAAATTTGATCACCCTGTATTTAAATAGAAAGTTTCATTTTCCTTAATTCGTACACACTAATTATGGGAAAAATAATTAAAAAATTCCCTAGGCCCTAGTTTCTAAAATAGAAATTGTTATTTTGATTAGAAATCTCTCGTGTTTTTTTCACTTTGTCGGCCTATAACTATTAAACGGTACAAAATTTTTGACGCGGTTTGCGCCATTCGATTCTACGGACATTTGTACGTATATGTACGAATTTTCAATTGCCGGGCCCTGCTGGTACAGTTAGACAAAGCGAAAAACCAAAAAATGGATACTTCAAATAGTCAGTAGGGCAGTAAAAATTCGATCACCCTGTATTTAAATAGAAAGTATCATTTTCCCTTAATTCGGACACACTAATTATGGGAAAAATAATTAAAAAATTCTTTGGCCTTTAGTTTTTAAAATAGAAAGTTTTATTTTGATTAGAAATCTCTCATGTTTTTTTCACTTTGTCGGCCTATAACTATTAAACGGTACAAGATTTTTTGACGCGGTTTGCGGCATTCGATTCTACGGACATTTGTACATATATGTACGAATTTTCAATTGCCGGGCCCTGCTGGTACAGTTAGACAAAGTGCAGAACCAAAAAATGGATACTTGAAATAGTCAGTAGATCAGTAAAAATTTGATCACCCTGTATTTAAATAGAAAGTTTCATTTTCCCTTAATTCGTACACACTAATTATGGGAAAAATAATTAAAAAATTCTTTGGCCTTTAGTTTTCAAAATAGAAAGTTTTATTTTGATTAGAAATCTCTCATGTTTTTCTCACTTTGTCGGCCTATAACTATTAAACGGTACAAGATTTTTTGACGCGGTTTGCGGCATTCGATTCTACGAACATTTGTACATATATGTACGAATTTTCAATTGCCGGGCCCTGCTGGTAGAAGATACATTGACGCGCTTTGCGCCATGCGATTCTATGAACTTTTTTACATAAGTGTACAAACTTTCAATTGTCGTACCCCTCTGGTACAGTTAGACAAAGCAAATAATAAAAAAATGGTAACTTCAAATAGTCACTATCCGAGTAAAAATCTGATCACTCTGTATTTCAATGTAAAGTATCATTTTCCCTTAATTCAGACATGTTGATTACGGGAAAAATAATTAAAAAATTCCCTAGGCCCTAGTTTCTAAAATAGAAATTTTTATTTTGATTAGAAATCTCTCGTGGTTTTTTCACTTTGTCGGCCTATAACTATTAAACGGTACAAAATTTTTGACGCGGTTTGCGCCATTCGATTCTGCGGACATTTGTACGTATATGTACGAATTTTCAATTGCCGGGCCCTGCTGGTACAGTTAGACAAAGCGAAAAACCAAAAAATGGATACTTCAAATAGTCAGTAGGGCAGTAAAAATTCGATCAGCCTGTATTTAAATAGAAAGTATCATTTTCCCTTAATTCGGACACACTAATTATGGGAAAAATAATTAAAAAATTTTTTGGCCTTTAGTTTTCAAAATAGAAAGTTTTATTTTGATTAGAAATCTCTCATGTTTTTTTCATTTTGTCGGCCTATAACTATTAAACGGTACAAGATTTTTTGACGCGGTTTGCGGTATTCGATTCTACGGACATTTGTACATATATGTACGAATTTTCAATTGCCGGGCCCTGCTGGTACAGTTAGACAAAGCGAAAAACAAAAAAATGGATACTTCAAATAGTCAGTAGGGCAGTAAAAATTCGATCACCCTGTATTTAAATAGAAAGTGTCATTTTCCCTTAATTCGTACACACTAATTATGGGAAAAATAATTAAAAAATTCTTTGGCCTTTAGTTTTCAAAATTGAAAGTTTTATTTTGATTAGAAATCTCTCATGTTTTTTTCACTTTGTCGGCCTATAACTATTACAGGGTACAAGATTTTTTGACGCGGTTTGCGGCATTCGATTCTACGGACATTTGTACATATATGTACGAATTTTCAATTGCACACAGGCAGACAGACAGACAGACACACACAGACACACACAGCCGCACACATACACACACATACACACAAATACACACAGATACACACAGACACACACATACACACACATACACACAAATACACACAGATACACACAGACACACACAGATACACACAGACACACATACGCACAGACACACCCATACACACACATACACACACACACACATACACACACACATACACACACATACACACACACACACACAGATAGAGAGAGAGAGAGATCATCTCAAAAATAGGAAATTCGTATTCTAGGGACCATCAAACGTGCTTATTCATAAACCATTCACCAACAACGTCTATTCTACGTCTATTTTGTTTTTTCTTTTTCTCGATTATTTTATAATGATTCTCACTCGTTGATATCAACATTTTGACAATTTTTTTCTTTGCTAATTTCAAGCGGGAACTTTTTCCGAACACACGACGAACATGAGTCCTTAATTCAAATATGTTGTGTGAACTGTTCGCATAGTTCTTAAACTGCTCGCGAATAAATAGCAAACAGTTCATTTTGGTCTGTAACTATTATAGTTTTCGAAATAAAAATTGATTTTCACCGTATTATATATCGGAAACTATTGAAGGTAGGACCCATGTTTAAATTTTTTTAACTTATTTTAGTCATAATACTATAGGTAGGCCTTTATGTTTGTATCGAAATTGTGATACACCTATATAGTTTGCATCCTAAATTCGTTTCTCTTGTGAATTTGAAACTTATACAAAGGTCATTTAACGTATTTTCATACCTAACATAGAAAGAAACAACAGGAACGTTTAAAGCAATTATATTTTTCAAAATAATCTCTGAAAATGTTAGTAATACATTTGGATATCGTCGAAAAGGGCTTCGATGCCTGTGGAAAATAAATTCCTTTTCTTCTTATGCCAGCCACTTATTTATATTTGTGATAACATCATCAATGTTTGGAAAATATGTTATTTTTGTTGTATATTTGGTCCACTTTCCAAGTTTATTTGCTTAATAAATAATTAATATACTCTTTTATTATTAAAACATACTGTTGAATGATGAATTTAACGAATACAAGTCAGAAATAATCAGTCAGATATTTATATTTGTAAATATATTCGAAATAACTGAACGCAAATAGCGCAAAATTGATAGAATATTTCATACTTCGATGCTGCATTCGAACGATGGCATTTATGACCAATCACAGGCCTCGTTATTATAGCCAATCAGGTGAGCCTAACGCGTCTACCGCGGTCCACTCAGAGCACGGCTTGTTCGAGAAGACGCTCAGGGTTGCCAGAGTAGGCGATTTATCGCCAAATGGGCTATCTTTTTCATAGATTTGCGACATCTTTTTACATTTTGCGACAAGCTACACTTTAGGCTATCTAAAATATAATAATGCGATTTTAGGCTATTTTACGTTTGCGTATATCCTTTAGTAAGAATGTATGAACATTGTTCCTGTTATAGATTGAAGTGATTCACGTAGCCATTGTTTGTTCAAATTTGCCGCCTTTTATTCAGATTTCAGTTCAAAGAAACTGACTAGCTACGCTTGCGCAAGCGCAACCGAAACAGGAAAAGGAAACAGTATCAGTATATCACATAGTCACAATCACATTTCACACACGACACACGTTGACAACGACGGGACAACACAGGTTCATGTTTATATGACGACGTATGCTTACAACTACCAGTGTTATTTCATAAATAATGGGTAAATACGGGAGGTATAAGAAAAAATATAAAACATGTTGGGAGCAGGAAGGCTGGGCTCGAGGTAAATAACAACTGAATATGCTAGATTGTTTTTGTAAGGAAGTTGTCTTAGCAACGTTGCTTAAGAATTTTAACTTATAATATCAAATGTAAAACTTGTCTTGTCATATTCAAGTTTTATTTAGTGCTCTTAATTATTATTGGTTAATTGCTATAGCAATGTTGCTAAGGTATAACAACTTTTTTACAAATTAGGGCTGATGATTACTTGTTAATGTTTTCAATCATTTTTAGGTTGGTTAAAAGAAGCAAGTGATCAACAACAAAATTCTTATTTAAATGAGGCGTATTGCACGGTGTGCAAAGTTTCTTTGCGAGCACATCGCACGGATCTGTTGAAACACAAAGGTACCAGGAAGCACAAGGTTAATTTTGAGAAAATTGCACCTAGCAATACTCAGGGAAATTTGAATAAATTTGTCGTTGCTAATATATCTAATGATGAGAAAAAACGTGATATGAAGTTTGCTGCGTATATAGCATGTCATAGTGCTATTAGGAGTATTGACCATTTAAATCAAGTATTGATTGATACCTGTAAAATTGATTGCCAGATGCATCGGACAAAGTGCTCTGGAGTTATTAAAAATGTTATATCGCCTACATTATTCGAGGAACTTTTGGAAGACTTGGGTAATATGCCCTTTTCTTTAATAGTGGACGAATCAACTGACAAATCAACACAAAAATATTTATGTTTGTGTATAAAGTATTTTAGCAATATTGCTAATAAGATTATATCAAATTTTTTGTGTATACTTTACATGGAGAATGGAACAGCTGATCATTTATACAACTGTATAAAGAATTACTGCAATAGTAATAAAATCAATCTCAGTAATTTAATAGGGATTGGTACGGACGGAGCAAATAGTTTGTGCGGAAAAAATCATTCCCTTTTTACTCTTTTAAGAGAAAATACTCAGAATCAGCAATTAATACTGGTGCGTTGTGTTTGCCATTCGTTAAATAATGCTAGTAGTAACGCTGCCGAATGTTTACCTGCAAGTGTCGAATTTCTTTGTCGCGAAATTTTCAATTGGTTCCAAAACAGTCCAAATCGGAAAGTACAATATCAAGAAACATGGGACTTAATTAATATTAATGAAGACAGGACTTTTCATCAATTTGTACAATTAACTAAAACACGATGGCTATCAAGGCAAGTTAAATAGATATTTTCATGATTTTCATTTTTTTTATCAACCAATCTTGTTACAGGTATAATGTTATTCGAGTCCTATTAGAACACTGGCTAGAATTAAAAACTCATTTTTCTGGTATACTCGACAAAGAGAAATGCTACACTGCAAGAATTTTAAGTGAAATGCTAAATGACAACACGAATTACGCTTTTCTGTTGATTATAAAACCAATTTTGTATGAAGTAAACAAATTAAATCTTATTTTCCAGAAAAATGATTTGGAAATTGGCCAAGCATATGTTGATTTATGTAACATTATTATAGTAATCGCAAAAAAAATTATGAAACCAATCTTTTTACTGAACAATGACGTAAATACTATTTTCAGTAACATTGAAAATGATTTGGCTTTCTTGTCACCAAATAAGTGTGACTATGGACATGATTATTTTTCTTCCGTGATTCTAGCGACTGAGCAAAAACAAGTTGTAGAAGACAGGGCTTTCAAATATTTAAAAGCTTTATTAACTGAATTACTTAAAAGATTACCTGATACTTTAAATTTATTTAAATCATTGCAAAATTTAAGTCCACAATTATGTTTAAACCAAAGAAGGGCTAAATTCAAAGATTTACCATTTACAAATATTTTTATAAAAAAAGATGATATTTCAAAATGTGAAATACAATGGGACAAACTTCTTGCTGTCAATTGGACACAAATATTTGGCGAGAATATTACCGAAAATAGTTACACATTTTGGCCCAGTGTTTTAAAATATACAGATGCTGGATGCAATTATGCCTTCCCTGAACTCGCAACTTATGTGATAACTTGCTTAACACTACCAACAAGTAATGCTACAGTTGAGCGGGCTTTTTCAATAATGAATGCTATTAAAACAAAACCCAGAAATAAAATGCATCATAAAATGCTAGATTCATTAATGAGGATTAAAATAGATTTTTATTCTAAAGGCACTTGTTGTCAAACTTTCGAACCAAGTGAAAAAATGTTTCAAAAATTTAAAAGTAAAAACATTTATGATGTAGACCAGGAAAGTAATACCAATACCGAACAGTTCATTGAGATGATTGGTTCTCTTTTGTGATTATCTAATTACTAATTATTATGTATTGCTCTGTACTGGAGTTTTAAAAATAAACTCCTTTTCTTTCTTTTAATAATAAAGAGAATTAATCCTGAAAATACCTATCTTATTTACATTCGCAAGTGGATTTTAAAATTTTGCGATTTTGGGCGACATCTGGCGGAAATTTGTGCGACAAATTATTGAGGATATCTGGCAACCCTGAAGACGCTTAGCATTTCACAACGACAAAAGATATTTCAACAGCGTTTTTGATATTTTATGATAGTTTTATAGTGAAAATAATAAAGAAAATGCTTGTTGTGATAGTATATCATGGTGTTTAACTATATTTGGTAAAATTACGGGTGGAATTTTTGTGGATTTGTGTACATTGATTCAATTTCAACAGGTTGATGATCTCAAAAAGTGTTTTGGCGGACAAGTGTACAACAAACAACAACAGAATCAGATTATGATGAACAGAGAAAAGCATTGTTATTAAAAATGTAGAATATGCCTGGCCAAAGAATTTCTTCTCGAAATGTAAGCACACGTTACATAATTTTGATTCGTAGCCGGTAATATTTATTTCAATATATTTATGTGAATATTGTTTATTTTTTTATGAAGTACAATCTACATAAAATAATTTGTTAGAAAATTTTGAGTATTGCAATTATTAGAACATTGCTTTATATTAGATTAATTAACGTGGATGGAATTAGTAAAGCTCATTTCCAAAGCGTACAATCTACATAAAAAATAAAATTGTTTTAATCGTTTTCAAGAATAGAAACAAGTTAGAACATATATTGATAGTAATTTTTTTAGTATATGGAGTTTTTTTTTTAGTACAGATAATATTACAAAGTGTAACAAATTGTTTTAAAAAGCAAATATGTGTGAGATTGAGAGAGTAATATATCATAATATTCCGTACTATTTCTCTATTTTTTTTTTTTTTTTTTACAGATTGAAACGGAAATTATTTGAATAGATGTGTTTGTAAATGGAGCCCTATAGCGAAAGGAATAAAACCTGATTTATAGATTGCACAGAATAGAATAAGGAATGGAATAGCACAGGGAATAGAAATATAAACAAATGTAAATACATGTAACTATTTATACTTGCACAGAATGGAATGGAATAGGATATAACCAAATTTTATTTCTTATTCTATTCCATTCAGCTTGCTCCGATAATATTCGTGGGACTTCGTTGCTTTAACGTAAAAACTTTCTGTAGGTAACAGTTCTTTTGCAGAAATATTATATTTTATAGCAGAAATATTGCAAAAACAAACAATGACATTATCGTCGGTTTACAAACAAAACACATTGT
Source organism: Ophonus ardosiacus (assembly GCA_943142095.1). Taxonomy (NCBI): domain Eukaryota; kingdom Metazoa; phylum Arthropoda; class Insecta; order Coleoptera; family Carabidae; genus Ophonus; species Ophonus ardosiacus. Next base: position 42,814,964 of record OW964835.1, read on the forward strand.
CAAAAGTATTAGTATTGAGAAAATTGAGTAAAATTCGTAATTTGGGACTTATAAACAATATAATGAAAATAATGATAAAACTAGTTTTGATAGAACTTAATGGAATTTATCAGACGATAGAACTGCAAGAAAGGTATGGAATAGTTGAATAAGTCGTAATTGAAAAACAAATGACAATGTGTTTTGCTTGTGAACCGACGTTATTCAAATCACATAGAAATTTAATGTAGAAGTGACACAAAAGTGACGTCATTCTGTTCCATTCTTTTCTGTCCAATCCATAAATCAGGCTTAATAGAGCAAATGGAGGAAAGGGCAAACATCGTTCCTTGGAGGATCTTGTGTATAAGGTAAGATAAGTTTTATTTTTATTACTTTTTATCGTTTAATAACTTTTTAACATATTACATTGATAGTAGTTTTTTAGTAAATCGTTTTTTTTTTTTAGTACAGATAATATTACAGTGTTGTAAATTGTTTTAAAAAGCAAATATGTGTGAGATTAAAAGAGTAATATATCGTAATATTGTGTACTATTTCTCTATATTTTATTACAGATTGAAACAGAAATTATTTGAACAGATGTTGTTGTAAATGGGGCCCTACAGTCAAAGGAATAATAGAGCAAATGGAGGAAAAGACAGACATCGCGACCTAGGGGATCTTCTCGTCTATAAGGTAGGATGTTTTATTTTTATTATTTTTTTACCGTTTAATAACTTTGGATTTTAATTGAAGAGCAAAACCTTAGTCCATTATTTTGAATTTGAAACAATACATTCTCGTTAGAGATTTATATAATTCAATTTAATTAAAAGCCATGATTAAATATTAAAAAATAGATAATAATTTTGGCAATTACGTAATTATTAGTAACTGTTATAGACATTAATTGGTTTGTAAGAAACATAATTAGCAAACAGAAAATCAAAGAACATTTTCTCATGTAAATCTTGTGACTAAGATTTTTTTTTGCGAAAAACAGTTTTAGCAAACTGTTAAATATTCTTGAAAGTGGATCGCTGAAAGTCCGTATGTCACGGTCTAAAACAGACAGAATTTTATAGATGTCGCAAACAGAAATTTTTGTCAATGATTTTTTGTCCACAAAATTAAAACAATATGTATAGAATATGCAATTATATGCAACATTTATGATATCTGGCAATAACAGTGGATTTTTTGATAATTATTGCGGTCGTTGACTATTGTTTATATTTATAAATTTATTAAAAAATTATTTAATAGTCTTGAAAGCAAGTAGCATTGGTGATAAAATGTTATGAAGATCCGTATTTACAGCCAGAATTATGTATCAAATTCAGTAGCGTACAAAATACTGGCATACATAGAATTATTAGAATTAAAAAAAAAAATATATTATTGAATATTAAATATTGGTCAGGTTGTGGCAGCATTTAACTTAGTACAATTAATAGATTTTTTTAACCAAAGCATATCTAAAAGGGCGTATGCAACAAATTCGCTAGCTGCTCGCGAACTTTTAGCGAACAAGTGACGAGCCCTGTCTATATACTATATTCGCCGTCAAATGAGACTGGACGGATGCTTATTTTTTCCCCTTCTCCGCACTCTGTCTCTTGCTGCTTCTTTATAACCTTGCATTTTCAACAGCCCGTAAATTGGCAACAGTGTAGAAATCTCCAGTTCATACTCATTTGACGGCAGCTATAGCGATCGCGAACAGCTCGGGTGCGGTTCGTGTGTTTGGAAGATCACTTCATGATCTAAGAAATCTTCGCCAACTCGTAGCGGACAGCATTTTCATTGTGGACGTTGAAGTTTAGTTTTGTGTTTAGTTTATTTAGCACAATGGAATGGAGCGAAAATAATATCAGAAATTTAAAAGAACAGTATCGTTCCTTCCGTTAATTTGATGTATTTTGTACAAATCCCACACCAAAATTTCATTGGAAAATATTCTGTATATCCAGTAAAATTGTAACACGAACATAATACAAATTTTTACAAATTCCATACAGAAAGTTACTTGGAAACTATTTTATAAATCCAATAAAATTATCACATGAATATACATTATGAATACTCATATGTAAATACTCTAAAAATGCGTACACTTACGTAACATTCTCTTTACAATCAAATAATATTACTGCCAAGTTTATATCTCTACCCATTTTTTAATTATTTCCCCAAAAGTCAATATACCCCACATTTAGAGAAAAACTTCAAAATTTTCAAAAAATTAATTGTTATGTATCTAGATACTTAATGCGCTAATTGCAAATTTTGAAACCGCAGGTCGATATCTCTTTTCGTTCTCGAGATATTTAGATTTAAAGTTTTGCTAAAAACAGCCCATTTTTTGGTAATAACCCAAAAATGGGTCGAGATATGAATTTGGCAACAACACCATTCGATTCTACGGGCAAAATTATATAAGTACACCAATTTTCAGAATTTTTGTACACCGCATACAATCTCTAAAGTAAAATAACTGTAAATGGCCAAAAATCGCAAAAATCTAATGTGTACCCCTTATAATTTTTTCAGATTTTGGCCTTTTTCAGGGGGTTTTCAAACTTTTATTCATAAAAAATGAACCGATTGGACAAAATTATGAAAATTGCTATACTTATGTATTTTTCTCCGTAGAATCGAATGGTGATGTCGCCAAATTCATATCTCAACCCATTTTTTGGTTAATACATAAAATTAGATTTTTAAAAATTTCGAAGTTTTTATCTAAATGTGGGGTTTATTGACTTTTGGGGCAATAATTCAAAAATGGGTAGAGATATAAACTTGGTAGTAATATTATTTGACTGTAAAGAAAATGTTTCGTAATTTTACGCATTTGAACAATCGTGTGAATATTTTGAAATAAAGGTATTAAAATAAAAATGGATATATGCTATAAAAAAGTTCCTTGGAAAAGATTCTATAAATCTAATAAAATTATAACATGAACATACACTATGAAAATTGTACTTGACAATTCCTTCTTTCTTCTTGAGCTTTCTCCAATTTTATTAGGGGCCACTTTTAGGTAAGGCCTAAAGGTGACGGAAGGTAAAAATTGAACTTTTTTAACAGATGGAGAAAATGTATTTATTTATTTGGTTGGAACAGCTAATATTGTTAGTGCAATTATACTTTCGTAGCATAAAAATTCGAACACGCTTATTACAGGAAAAATAATGAAAAAAATCGTTGGGGCTTAGTTTTCAAAATAGAAATTTTTATTTTGAACAGAAATCTCACAAGGTTTTTTTTTACTTTGGCGGACTATAACTAATGAACGGTAAAAGATACATTGACTGGCTTTGCGCCATTCGATTCTACGGGCGTTTCTACATGTGTATCCATATTTTCAATTGTCGTGTTCACCTGGTACAATTAAACAAAGCAAATATAAAGAAAAATGGTGTCTTTATATTTTATGTATTCATTGCCCCAATAAAAAACCTATTACCCCGTATATAAATAGTAAAATTGTGTTTGCTTAAGACCGTAAGAAGTGAAAACATATGTATACAGGGTGTCCCATTTAAGGTACGAATGCATTGGTATCTCGAGAACCGTAAGAGCTACGAGGTTGGTTAAATTAGACAAAAGTTGCCCCATTAGGAGGCTATTTTAATAGTGTTTTGTTATTTGCGAAAAAATGCATAGGTCACTAGATACAGGTGAAAATGTAAATTTCGCGATTTTCTTTTTTTGCTTATAACTTTGTTATATGAAATAATACGAGATTCTGGTTAGCACTTTCTTAAGGCACTTTTGTATGATGAATTTGCAGAAGTACTCAAATTTTTTTTATATCTAACCATTTACGAGTTACTGATAGCAACTTTTATTTTTCATATGGAGGTCATATTAAGCTATGGCATTTTTAAATAGAGATTTTTTTTAGCTTTACAATGATATAAAACAATAATAATTTATTTTTATAATTAACAGAAAAATTAATAAAAATTGTTATTTATACTAAAATTAAATTGAATAAAGTAAATCGAAGGCTGCTATGGAAACAACAAATAACAAAAAAGTGCAACAATTGAATTTCTGAATTTTACTTGACAATAGTAGATTATTACGAGTAATAAAAATGAATTTTTCTCGTTGGGAAAAATATGATATGTTGAGTTGTTACATTCGTTGTCAAAGTTCGTTTTTTATTAAAATAGCCTCCTAATGGGGCAACTTTTGTCTAATTTAACCAACCTCGTAGCTCTTACGGTTCTCGAGATACCAATGCATTCGTACCTTAAATGGGACACCCTGTATATAATAATATAGATGTCCAAATCCTGTGAGCATTTCAACCAAATTCTAACAAAATTTTCAAGAAAGAATTTAATATTCTTGGGAGAAGGCTGGAAAACATCTTAAATTTTAACTTATTTTAAGTAAATATTGTCATTTACACAAAAATAAAACTTGATATATGACAATTTAAAAGTACTATGCAATGTTTAGCAATTAAATTATTCAAAATATTAATATTTTATTAATGATATAATTTGAAATGTGTACTTTGACCTCGCGGTCCAATGGCGTGCCATCAACACCTATAAAACCTGCTTTGTTATTGAGCAGAAATCACCCAAAAAAGGCCCAGAACACCAAAAATGTTTAAAATATTAGGTAAAGTTATACACTGCCCAAAAAAATTACATAGGAACGGTTTTAACTCAAAAATATTGCTTGCGGGAGTCTAAGATGTGCATGTTACACCACTGGTAATGGAAAACAGACGCCTGTCACGCAGCGGCCATGTTTGTTTCACTTGTTGTTTGGTGTCCGTTGAATCCGCGTCAGTCCGTCGAAAAAAATCATAATCTGCATTTATTTTAATTACAGTAAAGTGATAATAGTTAAATTACAATATTGTGCTAGTCAATAGTGCCTTTTGTGTAAAAATTATGGCCATTCAGTACTTTGTACGACCATAATCGTTTGTTGAACATACTCAAACATCTTTTGCAATTGTGTTAGCGTTGTTACAAGTTTTTTCTCATCAAAGCTGAATGAAAGGTAAAATAATAAAAATTATGTATTGTTTCTTGAAAAATAATAACTTATTTGATATTTTACTGTAATTTTATGATGAAATATGTGCTGATTTTTATATATTTATTCCTCTTTACCACATATTGTATTGTTACGACTAATTATTTTGTAGCAATTACAAATATGATGATTTTGGCATAAAAATGATAATAATAATTCAGAGTTTACATAAATCAAAAATAATTTGAAGTAAATATAAGATATCGTTGATGAAAATGCGTTTTTCAGGCCACAGATTGTTCTGAAAAAGTATATACCGTTTTTATAAATACAGTAATGGTTGCCAGCGATAATTAATACTTTTTTAATTATTTCAGATGCAATAGACATCATCGAAATTGCTGATTCTTCATTTCATGATTGCTGTTTGCAGAGATAGACTGGCGATGTTAGATCCGAGATCTTCAGCAAATGTAAGTGATTATAAAAATATATTATGTAGACTTGTAAGCTAAAGATAGGAATAGGAATGTAATTTTTTTGTACTATTATTTGTACATATGAAATTAAATTTTTAATTGTTAATAATAAATGAATATTATTTTGTTATTGAATAATCTGATTGAAAATTAACTTTCCTATTCTTACTAATAGAAATCGATTCTATGAACTTTTGTACATATGTGTTGAAACTTTCAATGGGGTATTCCACTCAATTTTTTTTTATTATTTTAAATAAAACTTCATTCAGTCTTGAAGCAATTCATAGTATTAAAAAATCTTAATAGTTCCTAGTTTAACAGTATTTTATTTTCGAGAAATCAGAATAACGTCACATTTCTCCTATACTTATCTTTCTCACACACACTGCTCTGAGTACGCTGCGAGAGAAAGATAACAATTGCATGACGTCAATTTTCCCTTTTAGGAAATGTGAAATATCTCGTAAAGTAATTATTTAAAAAAAGTTTTCATTGTTTTAACTATTATATATTGAGCCATACTTTATGTTAAAATGAATTTTTTTCAATTTTTTTGTTGTGGTGGAATACCCCATTGTCGTACCCCTCTGGTACAGCTAGACAAAGCAAATAATAAAAAATCTGTTGTGGCCAGCACAAGACCTTCCGTCAATTCCATGGATTTTGTACAAATCCCATACCAAAAGGTCCTTGGGACAGATTCTATATAATATCATGTAAAAACACATACTATTTTTTACAAATTCCATACCCAAAGTACATTTCAAAAGGTTCTATAAATCCAATAAAATTATAACATAAACTACACCACAGACAAACCTGTGACTACACTAAGTAATGTCCTTCCATCTTCTCTTTGGCCTTTCTCTGCATGTCACTTGCGAGCAACACTATGACATACCAATTTTAGATCCTACACTTTTTTTGTCCATATTTGGTTTTGCACTTGCAAATGACATCTGTCAATTAATTTTTTTTGAATAATTATGTCAGCTGTTTCCATGATAAACAGCATAGCTGACTAATTTTTGAAAATTAATTTCTTTATAATGCTTTAAATTTACATCTGTTGAATATGAAGGAAAATGTATAATCAAACTGTATAGAGAGGAGTATTTTCTTTAATATATATAATAACAAAATGTCAAAAAATAATATTTAACTGCGTTTTTTCAAGAAAAACTGTTAAAAACTTCAAATAAGGGTACTTCCGGTGGATCAATTATAACCAAAATCTAATCAGCTCTTCATATGTATGTAAAAAAGAGGAATACGAAAGAATTATAATTTTTAGAATTTATCGTCGGAGAAAAATTTGTCACACACGGACACACACACGGACTCTTAAAAATAGTAAATTCGTATTCTAGGGGCCCTAAAACGTGCTTATTCATTAAAAACTCACTACGAATTTTTTGACCAAAGACAATACCTTCCTTTTACGGAAGGTAAAAAATGGTAACTTCAAATAGTCATTATCTGAGTAAAAATCCGATCACCCTGTATTTAATTGTAAAGTATCATTTTCCCTTAATTCAAACATGTTGATTACGGGAAAAATAATTTAAAAATTCCCTAGGCCCTAGTTTCCAAAATAGAAATTTTTATTTTGATTAGAAATCTCATGGTTTTTTCGCTTTGCCGGCCTATAACTAATGAACGGTAAAAGATACATTGACGCGCTTTGCGCCACTCGATTCTATGAATTTTTTTACATATGTGTACAAACTTTCAATTGTCGTACCCCTCTGGTACAGTTAGACAAAGCAAATAATAAAAAAATGGTAACTTCAAATAGTCACTATCCGAGTAAAAATCTGATCACTCTGTATTTAAATGTAAAGTATCATTTTCCCTTAATTCAGACATGTTGATTACGGGAAAAATAATTAAAAAATTCCCTAGGCCCTAGTTTCTAAAATAGGAAGTTTTATTTTGATTAGAAATCTCTCATGTTTTTTTCAATTTGTCGGCCTATAACTATTAAACGGTACAAGATTTTTTGACGCGGTTTGCGGTATGCGATTCTACGGACATTTGTACATATATGTACGAATTTTCAATTGCCGGGCCCTACTGGTACAGTTAGACAAAGCGAAAAACCAAAAAATGGATACTTCAAATAGTCAGTAGGGCAGTAAAAATTCGATCACCCTGTATTTAAATAGAAAGTATCATTTTCCCTTAATTCGGACACACTAATTATGGGAAAAATAATTTAAAAATTCTTTGGCCTTTAGTTTTCAAAATAGAAAGTTTTATTTTGATTAGAAATCTCTCATGTTTTTTTCACTTTGTCGGCCTATAACTATTAAACGGTACAAGATTTTTTGACGCGGTTTGCGGCATTCGATTCTACGGACATTTGTACATACATGTACGAATTTTCAATTGCCGGGCCCTACTGGTACAGTTAGACAAAGCGAAAAACCAAAAAATGGATACTTTAAATAGTCAGTAGGGCAGTAAAAATTCGATCACCCTGTATTTAAATAGAAAGTATCATTGTCCCTTAATTCGGACACACTAATTATGGGAAAAATAATTAAAAAATTCTTTGGCCTTTAGTTTTCAAAATAGAAAGTTTTATTTTGATTAGAAATCTCTCATGTTTTTATCACTTTGTCGGCCTATAACTATTAAACGGTACAAGATTTTTTGACGCGGTTTGCGTCATTCGATTCTACGGATATTTGTACATACATGTACGAATTTTCAATTGCCGGGCCCTACTGGTACAGTTAGACAAAGCGAAAAACCAAAAAATGGATACTTCAAATAGTCAGTAGGGCAGTAAAAATTCGATCACCCTGTATTTAAATAGAAAGTATCATTTTCCCTTAATTCGGACACACTAATTATGGGAAAAATAATTTAAAAATTCTTTGGCCTTTAGTTTTCAAAATAAAAAGTTTTATTTTGATTAGAAATCTCTCATGTTTTTTTTCACTTTGTCGGCCTATAACTATTAAACGGTACAAGATTTTTTGACGCGGTTTGCGGCATTCGATTCTACGGACATTTGTACATATAGGCCATCCAGCGAATCAAGCGGTTTACGTCATAAATACAATATCACTAGAAACAATGACGTCATATATTAAAAAGTTTACATGAGCATATAAAACGGATTAAAATCTGTGGGTTGCCTTCATAAACCCAAATTTTTCTTAAAAACACGTCTAGTATAATATTTTTCCAGCGAAATCCAATTTTATTTAAAATATTCTGAACGATACTGCTTACGCCGTTATAAATAGGTACTTCATTCTTGTAGTATATGCAACAAACTATCTAGTATTATGTGAGATCCTTAAAAAATACAGAATACTGCATACCATACAATTTCTCACTGTTTCTATACATTGCGTACAGCATTTGCCACACGCTGTACATATAGATTTAATTTTCAAATTATTACTAACAAATAGAACCAAATATTACCTCAATATTAGATTTCAGTGAAAGTAAAAACCCACCAATCTATTTTTCATTTTAAAAATAAGTCAATAAATTAACTACAAGCTCTTGAATTTGACATTTTGACAATGAACAACGAAACTAAAAACAAAATGAAATCACAATACACGTTGAAAAGTATAATATAGACATATAATATTTAGTAATATACATGTTCAGAATTACCAATATTAAAAAAATATAATCAAACGTCATTTTGCAAAAATTTACAAAATGTTTCTCAATAATAATATATCCAAATATAATTATTTCTATTAAAGGTGTCAAATACATGATAATAATAAAAAAACCAATAAAATACCGTTAATAAAATATATTTAAAAAAATTAAGAAAATTTCAAAAATCCCTAAATGATGACGTAAACCGCTTGATTCGCTGGATGGCCTATATATGTACGAATTTTCAATGGGGGAGTTAACTTGTATTAAATTTGTGGGTAAGATTTATTTATAACTGTTTCTAATCGTATTAGTGTATTATTAAATATAAAAAAATATAATTTTATTGTAACACTTTTTTTTAAATTACGTAAAAGTGTAGCATACATTTAAATCGTCCGCCAATGACGTCACGGGATTCAAAGGTGCTACTTCCTTTTGTGCAGATGGCGCTGTTGTCTTAATAAATGACATTTGAACAAACATAAACACAAACATAACCTTTGAATTAAATGTCATGCCTGTATGTATAATAACAATACTGCAATAAAGAATAATAATGTAACAACATATAAACACAAAAACATAACCTCTGATAACGTATGACAGTAGCGCGTATACAGAAACAGAACAAGTAAGTTAAGACATACGGACATATACTTGTCTTTATTAATGCGTGCTCTGTACGTCGATGATATCACTGGCACTGGAAGTGAGGTCGGTGACGTCACACTTGCGGGAACGGTCCTAGTAAAATATTCGCCGCTATTTATCTCGGGTTTGAAGCCGAATTTTCAAGAAAAAAAAAATCGGGAATTTCTAAATTTAAAAATACTATAACATAATATAAAAATAAAAAAATCATGAACTCCCCCATTGCCGGGCCCTACTGGTACAGTTAGACAAAGCGAAAAACCAAAAAATGGATACTTTAAATAGTCAGTAGGGCAGTATAAATTCGATCACCCTGTATTTAAATAGAAAGTATCATTTTCCCTTAATTCGGACACCCTAATTATGGGAAATATAATTAAAAAATTCTTTGGCCTTTAGTTTTCAAAATAGAAAGTTTTATTTTGATTAGAAATCTCTCATGTTTTTTTCACTTTGTCGGCCTATAACTATTAAACGGTACAAGATTTTTTGACGCGGTTTGCGGCATTCGATTCTACGGACATTTGTACATATATGTACGAATTTTCAATTGCCGGGCCTTGCTGTTACAGTTAGACAAAGCGAAAAACCAAAAAATGGATACTTCAAATAGTCAGTAGGGCAGTAAAAATTCGATCACCCTGTATTTAAATAGAAAGTATCATTTTCCCTTAATTCGGACACCCTAATTATGGGAATAATAATTAAAAAATTCCTTGGCCTTTAGTTTTTAAAATAGAAAGTTTTATTTTGATTGGAAATCTCTCATGTTTTTTTCACTTTGTCGGCCTATAACTATTAAACGGTACAAGATTTTTTGACGCGGTTTGCGGCATTCGATTCTACGGACATTTCTACATATATGTACGAATTTTCAATTGCCGGGCCCTGCTGTTACAGTTAGACAAAGCGAAAAACCAAAAAATGGGTACTTCAAATAGTCAGTAGGGCGGTAAAAATTCGATCACCCTGAATTTAAATAGAAAGTATCATTTTCCCTTAATTCGGACACCCTAATTATGGGAAAAATAATTAAAAAATTCTTTGGCCTTTAGTTTTCAAAATAGAAAGTTTTATTTTGATTAGAAATCTCTCATGTTTTTTTCACTTTGTCGGCCTATAACTATTAAACGGTACAATATTTTTTGACGCGGTTTGCGGCATTCGATTCTACGGACATTTGTACATATATGTACGAATTTTCAATTGCCGGGCCTTGCTGTTACAGTTAGACAAAGCGAAAAACCAAAAAATGGATACTTCAAATAGTCAGTAGGGCAGTAAAAATTCGATCACCCTGTATTTAAATAGAAAGTATCATTTTCCCTTAATTCGGACACCCTAATTATGGGAATAATAATTAAAAAATTCCTTGGCCTTTAGTTTTTAAAATAGAAAGTTTTATTTTGATTGGAAATCTCTCATGTTTTTTTCACTTTGTCGGCCTATAACTATTAAACGGTACAAGATTTTTTGACGCGGTTTGCGGCATTCGATTCTACGGACATTTGTACATATATGTACGAATTTTCAATTGCCGGGCCCTGCTGTTACAGTTAGACAAAGCGAAAAACCAAAAAATGGATACTTCAAATAGTCAGTAGTGCAGTAAAATTTCGATCACCCTGTATTTAAATAGAAAGTATCATTTTCCCTTAATTCGGACATCCTAATTATGGGATAAATAATTAAAGAATTCTTTGTCCTTTAGTTTTCAAAATAGAAAGTTTTATTTTGATTAGAAATCTCTCATGTTTTTTTCACTTTGGCGGCCTATAACTATTAAACGGTACAATATTTTTTGACGCGGTTTGCGGCATTCGATTCTACGGACATTTGTACATATATGTACGAATTTTCAATTGCCGGGCCTTGCTGTTACAGTTAGACAAAGCGAAAAACCAAAAAATGGATACTTCAAATAGTCAGTAGGGTAGTAAAAATTCGAACACCTGTATTTAAATAGAAAGTATCATTTTCCCTTAATTCGGACATCCTAATTATGGGAAAAAAAATAAAAAAATTCTTTGGCCTTTAGTTTTCAAAATAGAAAGTTTTATTTTGATTAGAAATCTCTCATGTTTTTTTTACTTTGTCGGCATATAACTATTAAACGGTACAAGATTTTTTGACGCGGTTTGCGGCATTTGATTCTACGGACATTTGTACATATATGTACGAATTTTCAATTGCCGGGCCTTGCTGTTACAGTTAGACAAAGCGAAAAACCAAAAAATGGATACTTCAAATAGTCAGTAGGGCAGTAAAATTTCGATCACCCTGTATTTAAATAGAAAGTATCATTTTCCCTTAATTCGGACATCCTAATTATGGGAAAAATAATTAAAAAATTCTTTGGCCTTTAGTTTTCAAAATAGAAAGTTTTATTTTGATTAGAAATCTCTCATGTTTTTTTCACTTTGTCGGCCTATAACTATTAAACGGTACAAGATTTTGTGACGCGGTTTGCGGCATTCGATTCTACGGACATTTGTACATATATGTACGAATTTTCAATTGCCGGGCCCTGCTGTTACAGTTAGACAAAGCGAAAAACCAAAATATGGATACTTCAAATAGTCAGTAGGGCAGTAAAAATTCGATCACCCTGTATTTAAATAAAAAGTATCATTTTCCCTTAATTCGGACAACCTAAATATGGGAAAAATAATTAAAAAATTCTTTGGCCTTTAGTTTTCAAAATAGAAAGTTTTATTTTGATTAAAAATCTCTCATGTTTTTTTCACTTTCTCGGCCTATAACTATTAAACGGTACAAGATTTTCTGACGCGGTTTGCGGCATTCGATTCTACCGACATTTGTACATATATGTACGAATTTTCAATTGCCGGGCCTTGCTGTTACAGTTAGACAAAGCGAAAAACCAAAAAATGGAAACTTCAAATAGTCAGTAGGGTAGTAAAAAGTCGATCACCCTGTATTTAAATAGAAAGTATCATTTTCCCTTAATTCTTACACCCTAATTATGGGAAAAATAATTAAAAAATTCTTTGGCCTTTAGTTTTCAAAATAGAAAGTTTTATTTTGATTAGAAATCTCTCATGTTTTTTTCACTTTGTCGGCCTATAACTATTAAACGGTACAATATTTTTTGACGCGGTTTGCGGCATTCGATTCTACGGACATTTGTACATATATGTACGAATTTTCAATTGCCGGGCCTTGTTGTTACAGTTAGACAAAGCGAAAAACCAAAAAATGGATACTTCAAATAGTCAGTAGGGCAGTAAAAATTCGATCTCCCTGTATTTAAATAGAAAGTATCATTTTCACTTAATTCGGACACCCTAATTATGGGAAAAATAATTAAAAAATTCTTTGGCCTTTAGTTTTCAAAATAGAAAGTTTTATTTTGATTAGAAATCTCTCATGTTTTTTTCACTTTGTCGGCCTATAACTATTAAACGGTACAATATTTTTTGACTCGGTTTGCGGCATTCGATTCTACGGACATTTGTACATATATGTACGAATTTTCAATTGCCGGGCCTTGCTGTTACAGTTAGACAAAGCGAAAAACCAAAAAATGGATACTTCAAATAGCCAGTAGGGCAGTAAAAATTCGATCTCCCTGTATTTCAATAGAAAGAATCATTTTCCCTTAATACGGACACCCTAATTATGGGAAAAATAATTAAAAAATTCTTTGGCCTTTAGTTTTCAAAATAGAAAGTTTTATTTTGATTAGAAATCTCTCATGTTTTTTTCACTTTGTCGGCCTATAACTATTAAACGGTACAATATTTTTTGACGCGGTTTGCGGCATTCGATTCTACGGACATTTGTACATATATGTACGAATTTTCAATTGCCGGGCCTTGCTGTTACAGTTAGACAAAGCGAAAAACCAAAAAATGGATACTTCAAATAGTCAGTAGGGCAGTAAAAATTCGATCTCCCTGTATTTAAATAGAAAGTATCATTTTCACTTAATTCGGACACCCTAATTATGGGAAAAATAATTAAAAAATTCTTTGGCCTTTAGTTTTCAAAATAGAAAGTTTTATTTTGATTAGAAATCTCTCATGTTTTTTTCACTTTGTCGGCCTATAACTATTAAACGGTACAATATTTTTTGACGCGGTTTGCGGCATTCGATTCTACGGACATTTGTACATATATGTACGAATTTTCAATTGCCGGGCCTTGCTGTTACAGTTAGACAAAGCGAAAAACCAAAAAATGGATACTTCAAATAGTCAGTAGGGCAGTAAAAATTCGATCAGCCTGTATTTAAATAGAAAGTATCATTTTCCCTTAATTCTTACACCCTAATTATGGGAAAAATAATTAAAAAATTCTTTGGCCTTTAGTTTTCAAAATAGAAAGTTTTATTTTGATTAGAAATCTCTCATGTTTTTTTTCACTTTGTCGGCCTATAACTATTAAACGGTACAATATTTTTTGACGGGGTTTGCGGCATTCGATTCTACGGACATTTGTACATATATGTACGAATTTTCAATTGCCGGGCCTTGCTGTTACAGTTAGACAAAGCGAAAAACCAAAAAATGGATACTTCAAATAGTCAGTAGGGCAGTAAAAATTCGATCACCCTGTATTTAAATAGAAAGTATCATTTTCACTTAATTCGGACACCCTAATTATGGGAAAAATAATTAAAAAATTCTTTGGCCTTTAGTTTTCAAAATAGAAAGTTTTATTTTGATTAGAAATCTCTCATGTTTTTTTCACTTTGTCGGCCTATAACTATTAAACGGTACAATATTTTTTGACGCGGTTTGCGGCATTCGATTCTACGGACATTTGTACATATATGTACGAATTTTCAATTGCCGGGCCTTGCTGTTACAGTTAGACAAAGCGAAAAACCAAAAAATGGATACTTCAAATAGTCAGTAGGGCAGTAAAAATTCGATCAGCCTGTATTTAAATAGAAAGTATCATTTTCACTTAATTCGGACACCCTAATTATGGGAAAAATAATTAAAAAATTCTTTGGCCTTTAATTTTCAAAATAGAAAGTTTTATTTTGATTAGAAATCTCTCATGTTTTTTTCACTTTGTCGGCCTATAACTATTAAACGGTACAATATTTTTTGACGCGGTTTGCGGCATTCGATTCTACGGACATTTGTACATATATGTACGAATTTTCAATTGCCAGGCCTTGCTGTTACAGTTAGACAAAGCGAAAAACCAAAAAATGGATACTTCAAATAGTCAGTAGGGCAGTAAAAATTCGATCTCCCTGTATTTAAATAGAAAGTATCATTTTCACTTAATTCGGACACCCTAATTATGGGAAAAATAATTAAAAAATTCTTTGGCCTTTAGTTTTCAAAATAGAAAGTTTTATTTTGATTAGAAATCTCTCATGTATTTTCACTTTGTCGGCATATAACTATTAAACGGTACAATATTTTTTGACGCGGTTTGCGGCATTCGATTCTACGGACATTTGTACATATATGTACGAATTTTCAATTGCCGGGCCTTGCTGTTACAGTTAGACAAAGCGAAAAACCAAAAAATGGATACTTCAAATAGTCAGTAGGGCAGTAAAAATTCGATCAGCCTGTATTTAAATAGAAAGTATCATTTTCACTTAATTCGGACACCCTAATTATGGGAAAAATAATTAAAAAATTCTTTGGCCTTTAATTTTCAAAATAGAAAGTTTTATTTTGATTAGAAATCTCTCATGTTTTTTTCACTTTGTCGGCCTATAACTATTAAACGGTACAATATTTTTTGACGCGGTTTGCGGCATTCGATTCTACGGACATTTGTTCATATATGTACGAATTTTCAATTGCCGGGCCTTGCTGTTACAGTTAGACAAAGCGAAAAACCAAAAAATGGATACTTCAAATAGTCAGTAGGGCAGTAAAAATTCGATCTCCCTGTATTTAAATAGAAAGTATCATTTTCACTTAATTCGGACACCCTAATTATGGGAAAAATAATTAAAAAATTCTTTGGCCTTTAGTTTTCAAAATAGAAAGTTTTATTTTGATTAGAAATCTCTCATGTTTTTTTCACTTTGTCGGCCTATAACTATTAAACGGTACAATATTTTTTGACGCGGTTTGCGGCATTCGATTCTACGGACATTTGTACATATATGTACGAATTTTCAATTGCCGGGCCTTGCTGTTACAGTTAGACAAAGCGAAAAACCAAAAAATGGATACTTCAAATAGCCAGTAGGGCAGTAAAAATTCGATCTCCCTGTATTTAAATAGAAAGAATCATTTTCCCTTAATACGGACACCCTAATTATGGGAAAAATAATTAAAAAATTCTTTGGCCTTTAGTTTTCAAAATAGAAAGTTTTATTTTGATTAGAAATCTCTCATGTATTTTCACTTTGTCGGCCTATAACTATTAAACGGTACAATATTTTTTGACGCGGTTTGCGGCATTCGATTCTACGGACATTTGTACATATATGTACGAATTTTCAATTGCCGGGCCTTGCTGTTACAGTTAGACAAAGCGAAAAACCAAAAAATGGATACTTCAAATAGTCAGTAGGGCAGTAAAAATTCGATCTCCCTGTATTTAAATAGAAAGAATCATTTTCCCTTAATACGGACACCCTAATTATGGGAAAAATAATTAAAAAATTCTTTGGCCTTTAATTTTCAAAATAGAAAGTTTTATTTTGATTAGAAATCTCTCATGTTTTTTCACTTTGTCGGCCTATAACTATTAAACGGTACAATATTTTTTGACGCGGTTTGCGGCATTCGATTCTACGGACATTTGTACATATATGTACGAATTTTCAATTGCCGGGCCTTGTTGTTACAGTTAGACAAAGCGAAAAACCAAAAAATGGATACTTCAAATAGTCAGTAGGGCAGTAAAAATTCGATCAGCCTGTATTTAAATAGAAAGTATCATTTTCACTTAATTCGGACACCCTAATTATGGGAAAAATAATTAAAAAATTCTTTGGCCTTTAGTTTTCAAAATAGAAAGTTTTATTTTGATTAGAAATCTCTCATGTATTTTCACTTTGTCGGCATATAACTATTAAACGGTACAATATTTTTTGACGCAGTTTGCGGCATTCGATTCTACGGACATTTGTACATATATGTACGAATTTTCAATTGCCGGGCCTTGCTGTTACAGTTAGACAAAGCGAAAAACCAAAAAATGGATACTTCAAATAGTCAGTAGGGCAGTAAAAATTCGATCTCCCTGTATTTAAATAGAAAGTATCATTTTCCCTTAATACGGACACCCTAATTATGGGAAAAATAATTAAAAAATTCTTTGGCCTTTAGTTTTCAAAATAGAAAGTTTTATTTTGATTAGAAATCTCTCATGTTTTTTTCACTTTGTCGGCCTATAACTATTAAACGGTACAATATTTTTTGACGCGGTTTGCGGCATTCGATTCTACGGACATTTGTTCATATATGTACGAATTTTCAATTGCCGGGCCTTGCTGTTACAGTTAGACAAAGCGAAAAACCAAAAAATGGATACTTCAAATAGTCAGTAGGGCAGTAAAAATTCGATCTCCCTGTATTTAAATAGAAAGTATCATTTTCACTTAATTCGGACACCCTAATTATGGGAAAAATAATTAAAAAATTCTTTGGCCTTTAGTTTTCAAAATAGAAAGTTTTATTTTGATTAGAAATCTCTCATGTTTTTTTCACTTTGTCGGCCTATAACTATTAAACGGTACAATATTTTTTGACGCGGTTTGCGGCATTCGATTCTACGGACATTTGTACATATATGTACGAATTTTCAATTGCCGGGCCTTGCTGTTACAGTTAGACAAAGCGAAAAACCAAAAAATGGATACTTCAAATAGCCAGTAGGGCAGTAAAAATTCGATCTCCCTGTATTTAAATAGAAAGAATCATTTTCCCTTAATACGGACACCCTAATTATGGGAAAAATAATTAAAAAATTCTTTGGCCTTTAGTTTTCAAAATAGAAAGTTTTATTTTGATTAGAAATCTCTCATGTTTTTTTCACTTTGTCGGCCTATAACTATTAAACGGTACAATATTTTTTGACGCGGTTTGCGGCATTCGATTCTACGGACATTTGTACATATATGTACGAATTTTCAATTGCCGGGCCTTGCTGTTACAGTTAGACAAAGCGAAAAACCAAAAAATGGATACTTCAAATAGTCAGTAGGGCAGTAAAAATTCGATCACCCTGTATTTACATAGAAAGTATCATTTTCACTTAATTCGGACACCCTAATTATGGGAAAAATAATTAAAAAATTCTTTGGCCTTTAGTTTTCAAAATAGAAAGTTTTATTTTGATTAGAAATCTCTCATGTTTTTTTCACTTTGTCGGCCTATAACTATTAAACGGTACAATATTTTTTGACGCGGTTTGCGGCATTCGATTCTACGGACATTTGTACATATATGTACGAATTTTCAATTGCCGGGCCTTGCTGTTACAGTTAGACAAAGCGAAAAACCAAAAAATGGATACTTCAAATAGTCAGTAGGGCAGTAAAAATTCGATCACCCTGTATTTAAATAGAAAGTATCATTTTCACTTAATTCGGACACCCTAATTATGGGAAAAATAATTAAAAAATTCTTTGGCCTTTAGTTTTCAAAATAGAAAGTTTTATTTTGATTAGAAATCTCTCATGTTTTTTTCACTTTGTCGGCCTATAACTATTAAACGGTACAATATTTTTTGACGCGGTTTGCGGCATTCGATTCTACGGACATTTGTACATATATGTACGAATTTTCAATTGCCGGGCCTTGCTGTTACAGTTAGACAAAGCGAAAAACCAAAAAATGGATACTTCAAATAGTCAGTAGGGCAGTAAAAATTCGATCACCCTGTATTTAAATAGAAAGTATCATTTTCACTTAATTCGGACACCCTAATTATGGGAAAAATAATTAAAAAATTCTTTGGCCTTTAGTTTTCAAAATAGAAAGTTTTATTTTGATTAGAAATCTCTCATGTTTTTTTCACTTTGTCGGCCTATAACTATTAAACGGTACAATATTTTTTGACGCGGTTTGCGGCATTCGATTCTACGGACATTTGTACATATATGTACGAATTTTCAATTGCCGGGCCTTGCTGTTACAGTTAGACAAAGCGAAAAACCAAAAAATGGATACTTCAAATAGTCAGTAGGGCAGTAAAAATTCGATCACCCTGTATTTAAATAGAAAGTATCATTTTCACTTAATTCGGACACCCTAATTATGGGAAAAATAATTAAAAAATTCTTTGGCCTTTAGTTTTCAAAATAGAAAGTTTTATTTTGATTAGAAATCTCTCATGTTTTTTTCACTTTGTCGGCCTATAACTATTAAACGGTACAATATTTTTTGACGCGGTTTGCGGCATTCGATTCTACGGACATTTGTACATATATGTACGAATTTTCAATTGCCGGGCCTTGCTGTTACAGTTAGACAAAGCGAAAAACCAAAAAATGGATACTTCAAATAGTCAGTAGGGCAGTAAAAATTCGATCACCCTGTATTTAAATAGAAAGTATCATTTTCACTTAATTCGGACACCCTAATTATGGGAAAAATAATTAAAAAATTCTTTGGCCTTTAGTTTTCAAAATAGAAAGTTTTATTTTGATTAGAAATCTCTCATGTTTTTTTCACTTTGTCGGCCTATAACTATTAAACGGTACAATATTTTTTGACGCGGTTTGCGGCATTCGATTCTACGGACATTTGTACATATATGTACGAATTTTCAATTGCCGGGCCTTGCTGTTACAGTTAGACAAAGCGAAAAACCAAAAAATGGATACTTCAAATAGTCAGTAGGGCAGTAAAAATTCGATCACCCTGTATTTACATAGAAAGTATCATTTTCACTTAATTCGGACACCCTAATTATGGGAAAAATAATTAAAAAATTCTTTGGCCTTTAGTTTTCAAAATAGAAAGTTTTATTTTGATTAGAAATCTCTCAGGTTTTTTTCACTTTGTCGGCCTATAACTATTAAACGGTACAATATTTTTTGACGCGGTTTGCGGCATTCGATTCTACGGACATTTGTACATATATGTACGAATTTTCAATTGCCGGGCCTTGCTGTTACAGTTAGACAAAGCGAAAAACCAAAAAATGGATACTTCAAATAGTCAGTAGGGCAGTAAAAATTCGATCACCCTGTATTTAAATAGAAAGTATCATTTTCCCTTAATTCGGACACCCTAATTATGGGAAAAATAATTAAAAAATTCTTTGGCCTTTAGTTTTCAAAATAGAAAGTTTTATTTTGATTAGAAATCTCTCATGTTTTTTTCACTTTGTCGGCCTATAACTATTAAACGGTACAAGATTTTTTGACGCCGTTTGCGGCATTCGATTCTACGGACATTTGTACATATATGTACGAATTTTCAATTGCCGGGCCCTGCTGTTACAGTTAGACAAAGCGAAAAACCAAAAAATGGATACTTCAAATAGTCAGTAGGACAGTAAAAATTCGATCACCCTGTATTTAAATAGAAAGTATCATTTTCCCCTTATTAGAATTTATTTTTAACTGGATCGGTAATTAGTTTCAATATTTTGGCGCTGATATCAGGGCGAGTGTTATGTAGGTTGGGTAGTACAACAAGTTTCTAAATCGCCATTTTGAACACGTACGTTTGTTGTCGTTTCGTCTACGCACTTTGATCCATAAAAGTTGAATTACTGTATTAATTATCTTGAAAATTTGTGAATTTTTTTATCTTTTTATGAAAATTCGATTAGTAAAATAGTCAGTGGTGTATCTTTTCGTATTTTCGACTAAATTTACAGCAAACTTTGAAGGTTAAAACGGACAAAAGGTGTTCTTAATTTGTAAGTGTAGTTTTATTAATTTAAAAGACATATATTTGGTTTTTCATATTGTTGCAAATTAATAATAATAGTAAGATTAAACAACATTTCAACTATATTTATAGTTTATACAACTTAATTAATTATTTTTATCTATCAATATTCTTTCTCAAATATACAAATGTCATTTGTAATGATAATTTTGTTGTATATTACAATGAATTATTTTCTTTTCAGTAGAAATCAACGAATCTGCAGTGTTCCAAACCATTGGAAATGATATCCAGAGTAGAGATACAATTTTAAAGGACCAGAGAACAGAATCCCAGCGGTCCAGACAGCAAGAAATCATCAAATGTAAGTGGATATTTTTATCTTTATCTCTTATTTTATATTTCTGTGGTCATTATTAAATGTATTTATTTGGTTGGAACAGCTAATATTATTGTCAATGCAACAATACTTTATAATCTACGAGTCGAATCGTAGAATAAAAATTAACTAGTTCAAATCTAGTTACTAGCCATAGTTGAAACAGTTCTATCTCTCTAGTGCGTGGAATATCGTATTTTCATCTGACATTCGTGCACAGTTAAAGATACACAATAAGTAAAAATAAATATATTTGGTGTTTTATATTGTTGCAAATTAATATCAGTAGTAAGTTTAAACAATGTTTCAACTATATTAATAGTTATTTATGTTGTTAAAGTGTTACTTTTGCAAAAAGTCATGAGGTATAATATTTGTTAATGTGAAAATTTCAGTACTTTATAAATTGTTTCTACATAAATTTCTACTTTCAATATAGACTTTAAACTTTAAGAAAAACTGTGGGCCAAATGACTGGTGATAATAGTTCGACCGGTATTTTAAGGGTCATCTTATAGTCCAGATTTAGCTTCTACCGAGACCCTTTACTTTTGGTATAATGAAAAACAACTTCGTAAAGTTTCTGTAAGTATATAATCTATGTTTTAAACTAGTCGAAAGAAATTTGTAGGAATTTAGATAGGTTTTATAATTTGTTTGTTGAAAATGTTGACTGGTCGAACCATTTAAAAACTGTTGGATGTAATATCTCATTATACACGTGGATTCATTACATATATCACATTCACATTACATAAATCACTTTAAAAAAATCTGTTGTGGTCAGCACAATACCTCTCGCACTTTTCATTTTGTTACATGAGTATCGAATTTAATATTTGTGCACACAAATAATTATATCTGTTCTTTCATTCTATAAGGAATCTTGTTCTACTCTTCTAAAATGTTCAAGATGGTTCCAATTCATTGACGGAATTGGCAGTATTTCTTAAGGATATTAAGAACTATTACTATTAATATACATACCTACCTATGATTTTAATTATTTAGATAATAATTCAATAAAAAATATTAAATGTACTTACTTCCCAGAAAAAGCTTTCAGTAATGTTAGTAAAACTGTTGATTTTTGACACTGACATTTATCTGTCAATTACAAACAATTGAATTTGACAACTAGTGTAATCTGGACTGTGTGATTTATTGCAATAGATTATTCTGTATACACATATACACACAAACACATACACACAGACACAGACACACATACACAGGCACACATACACAGACACATAACAACAGACACACACACAGACACACACACAGACACACACACACACACACACACACACACACACACACACACACACACACACACACACACACACACACACACACACAGACAGACACACAAATACACACAGACACACACATACACACAGACACACACATACACACAGACACATACATACACACAGGCACACACACAGACACATACATACACACAGGCACACACACAGACACACACACACACACAGATACATACACACACATACATGCACATCATTTTAGCATAAATTCAATATTTCTCTTAGCGAGAGGTAAAAAGCGATACTTTTCTCAAGTGTCTTCCGTAATGAACACACGTTTGCCATAAGAATTTGTTTCCAACAGTTTTTTAAATGGTTTCAAGAATACCACAAACTAATAATTAATATTTAATAGGTGGACTTTTGGTTGGTCTGGTGCGTCAAGAAACTTGGAAAATTTGGATACAACTTTCGAGCATTGGATTTTAACACTACAAAAGCTGCTGTAGTTTGCAACTTTAAGGATCTTGTAAGGATAGCTGAGCACCAGACAAATCTTCGACGTAAGCGGCCATCGATGGATGAACCTGGTAGGAAACTTTATTTTTCTCATAATTGCAACGTTTATAAAATATTCAACCATGAGACGTTATAGTCAAAGGAATATGACTATGTGTCTAATTATAATCTTGTTCTCATACTCAGCCATGAGAACTTATAGTCTAGGGAATATGACTATGCATAATTATTATTTTGTTCTTATGATCAACCATGAGAACTTATAGTCAAAGGAATATGACTATATGCCTAATTATCATCTTGTTCTCATACTTAGCCATGAGAACTTATAGTCTAGGGAATATTACTATACATAATTATTATTTTGTTCTCATACTCAACCATGAGAACTTATAGTTAAAGGTATATGTCTAAATATTATCTTGAACTCAAATTCAGTTTTGAGTACTGTAGTAAACGAAATATAACTTTCATAAATGTTCTTATAAAATCAAAACAATTTGAAATTGAAATATCGACTATTTATCAATAAAATCAATATCTGGGAACAAATGATTAGCATTTATTTTTCAGGAATCGGACATCTAGAAGATTAAAAAGTAGTAGCTTTATAAGTTTTAGTATTATTTACGTAAGGATGGCATTGCGCGCAATAAAGTGTAGGCTTGTTAAAGACACTTAATTGAAATAGTTTTTTTGACACACAGGTTATAAAATCTGTTCATAAGGTAACGTTTAGGAAATAATTTGAAACTGTCAACATAGTTCGTAAACATTGACGGGTGTTTTAACATTTTTGTGTTTAGTGTTGATTTATCAATTCATGTGCGTTTTTTGATGCAGGAAAAGATAGTTTCTTATTAGATGTCAGCACAGATTATAAAACGAATTGAACTTGTGCAATGCCATTCGTACGTGAGGAATACTATAGCTTTAAGTTCTTGGAAATGTATTTTCAGGTTTTAATTAAACTTTGGCTCATCGCGCCGTCGAGCAAACACGCGTTTTCTTTAAAAATTAAAAATAAATTGATTAATTTGAAGTGCGTCCCGTGGCGATCATCCTAAAATCGTGCGTCTACGGTTGCAGCGGTAACCGTACGCGTGGCTTACCCAGACGGTAGTTAGGGAGAGTGCTTGGGAAAAGAAAATACCGGACGTATCGGGGGATGCTTGCAGGTGGATGGATGAGTGAGTCAGGAAGGAGGTAACAGATTCGAAACTTTGATGTGGGTATTCGGGTTCCTTATTCAATTAACTTCACACGGTCAGAGGGGCTGGGTAGGTAGGGTTCGTGCGCGATAGCCATAATTGAGTGGACTGATATGTACAACGCACCGTCTTGTGAATCCTGTTGTTATGGTGGATCGCTTCACACTTGTGTGAATGTTTCTAGGGACATAATCCATAGTTGACACAGAAAGCTTTCTTATGGTCGTATGTGCTCTCCTCATCCGGAGGCAACGTAATCATCATTTAATGGTCATGGCAACGAATAGGTAAAGTTTTTGTTTGAATTAACTTTGTTGAGCACACGGGTTAATAACCGCGTTCGGTGTAGGGTATCCGCGAGAGGCGCGGGCGAATGTCTCCGGGAGTAGCTAGGTAGGTTGGCGTGCACCCTAGGTAGTTACATGTGACTGCTGCCGTGCTCTCTACCTAGTTCGAGTTTTAGGCCGTAAATGCTTTGCATCGCGTGGGGTCGGCTTAACCCCCTCGTAAACTTCCGTGAGAACCAACAACGGCGTTCGACGCCACGGCGTTCTCACCATTTGCTTAGCTCGTACTCTTTCTCTCTCACACGCCTTTAGCTTAGTTTAATCTAGATATAAGATAGTTCGCGTAGACATAAGATAGCTTAGATATAAGTAGGAAGGGTTGTTTTTGCTTTTCGAGAGAGAGAGAAAAATTAACGTAACTTGACATTTTTAGATATGCTTTTCTTTGAAATCGTTATTAACGTAAAATAGGCTTTTTTAGATTTGTTTTTCTTTGAAATAGATCTTTAACGTAAGATAGGGTTTTTTGCGCACTTCACTAATTTAATTTGGGGGGGGAACTACAATAATTTAAGTTAGATTATAAGTATTATTGTACACGGAACTGTATTTAATAAATGGTATATATAAGGGAACGTGGGTTTGGCATTTGAGGGCGGTGTTTCCCTTATATATACTATTTATTAAATAAAGGGTTTCGTTTTTAGTTCTAAGATAGTTTTAAAGTTAAAAAAAAGTTCCCACTGCCACTATCTTCAAGATTGCAGTGCCGATTGGAGACGCAGACCATGGCTTCTTCTTCATTTGTTTAAAATGTATGTACAATAAAACAAACTTTTATTGCGTTTATTTTAAATTAATACCCATGTTCCTTTAGTTGTAAAGTAGGTAGTTTTAGTAAAAAATTGTAATTATTATTAAGTATTTAGACGCGGTCAGGGCAAAGTTAGATTTTAAGTATTGTAAACGAAGCTTTGTATTAATAAATATTATATATTTTGGTAAGTGGGAGGTTTGGGTGGTAACAAAATATATAATATTAATATAAAGTTTCGGAAACGATCTTCAACTGAATAAGAAATCTTTGTACCTTTAAAAATGGGAACAAGGAATCTTATTTAGGGACCACCAAGATTTCATTTGTTAAATTAGTATTGTAAACGAAACTCTACGTAATATAGTATCATTTTACTTAAATGTAGAGTTTCGTATTAGTTATGAAACTGAAATGTTTGTTACCAAATAAAATTATGGTTATATTATTTGTGTTCAATTCTATTGCATCTTTATTCAGTCCACAGAATAAAGATACAAAATAATTAACAACAAATAATACAACTATAATAATGATAATTTTATTTGGGAACAAACGTTTTAGTTTTATAACTAAATCATGTTTGACACTGTCATAAATTGTTATTAGATTTGTTGACAAATTTAGTAACAATTGTGAACAGAATTATAACACAAAAGAAACGTAAAAGGCATTAGTGTTTAAATATTCTGTTCATAATTATTTCTTGTTAACAAATTTGGTGACATTTTTTTAACGTGTCAAACAGGCTTTAGTTGTAAAATTGAAATGTTTATTACCGAGCAAAATTATCATTATTTTGATTGTAAATATCAATTATTTTGTATCATTATTTTGTAATAGAAGTTACTTTTGTTACAAAATAAAGATTCAAAATAGTTTATAATATCTGCAACCAAAATAATGATAATTTTACTTGGTAACAAACATTTCAATTTTACAATTAAAGCCTGTTTGGCAACGTTAAAAAATTGTCACCCAATTTGTTAACAAACTTAGTTGGGAAATAATTATGAACAGAATTTTCAAACACAAATATCTTCTACGTTTCTTTTGTGTTGTAATTCTGTTCACAATTGTTACTAAATTTGTCAACAAATCTAATAACAATTTATTTTAATGTCAAACGGTCTTCAACTGAATAAGAAATCTTTGTACCTTTAAAAATGGGAACAAGGAATCTTATTTAGGGACCACCAAGATTTCATTTGTTAAATTACTATTGTAAACGAAACTCTACAATATAGTATTATTTTACTTTAAAACTTAAATAATTTGAATGTAGAGTTTCGTATTAGTTATAAAACTAAAATGTTTGTTACCAAATAAAATTATGGTTTTATTATTTGTGTTCAATTCTATTGCATCTTTATTCAGTCCACAGAATAAAGATGCAAAATAATTAACAACAAATAATACAACTATAATAATGACAATTTTATTTGGGAACAAACATTTTAGTTTTATAACTAAATCATGTTTGACACTATTATAAATTGTTATTAGATTTGTTGACAAATTTAGTAACAATTGTGAACAGAATTATAAACTCAAAAGAAACTTAAAAGACATTTGTGTTTGAAAATTCTGTTCATAATTATTTCTCACTAAGTTTGTTTAACAAATTTGGTGACAATCTTTTAACGTTGTCAAACAGGCCTTAGTTGTAAATTAGAAATGTGTTTTACAAAGTATATCTGTCATTACAATTTGATTGTAAATATTATAAACTATTCTACATCTTTATTTTGTAATATTAGTTACTTTTATTACAAAATAAAAATGTAGAATAGTTTATAATATTTACAATCAAATTGTAATGACAGATATACTTTGTAAAACACATTTACAACTAAGGCCTGTTTGACAACGTTAAAAGATTGTCACCAAATTTGTTAAACAAACTTAGTGAGAAATAATTATGAACAGAATTTACAAACACAAGTGTCTTTTAAGTTTCTTTTGTGTTATAATTCTGTTCACAATTGTAACTAAATTTGTCAACAAATCTAATAACAATTTATTATAATGTTAAAGTCTTTTGTAATAATAGCAATAAACTTTAATTTTTATAAGAAAGTCTTGTAATTTTTTGATATAATACAAATATATTTTTGTTTAAAAATTGATTTTTTTTTCCAAGTCCCTACACGTATGTAGTTTTTAAAACGGCCACCAGGGGGCAGCACCTGTCGATAAATGTTCCAACTTCGAGGAAAATTTAACCAAAAAAATTTCATTTGTGTACATACGTACGTACATACATCATTTTCGGTTATACCTAATGGGAATTTAACCCTCTGAATATGGCACGTTCACTAAAAAGATGTATACCTAATGGGAATTTGTTACTTTTAAAATGGGACGCTTATTTTTGGGTGTTTTTGCATTGAAAATCGATTTGACGAAAAATAATGGGTTTAAATTCCCAATAGGTATACATCTTTTTTAGAGCATTTTCGTCCCATTTTCACCTACTCAAATTCCCATAGTAAGCGTCCCATATTTAGTGGGTTAAATTCCCATTAGGTATAACCCTAAAATGATGTATGTACGTATGTATGTTCAAAGCGTAGTAGTATTTCTGGTTGCCTATATTTTAGGCGCAAACCCCTTTCTAATAGGTGCTGCCCTCTAGCGGCCAATTTAAAAACTATATACGTGTAGGGGTAGTAAAGGGGTAAAAACTAAAACAAATTATATCTTAATTTATATTTTATTGTGTAATATATTGTACATTAAGGGTAGTTACGTGAAATACAACAATGTAAAATACAAATAAACAATAAATACAAGTAAAATGTATACAAACTATTATTTAAACATCCCTATTTCTAATTTTTCAGGATAAGGGTAAGTATATTATTTATTTACAAAGTACATTAAGGGTAGTTGCATGAAATACAACAATGTAAAGTGCAAATAAACAATAAATACAAATAAAATGTACACAAACTATTATTTAAACATCCCTATTTCTAATTTTTCAGGATAAGGGTAAGTATATTATTTATTTACAATGTACATTAAGGGTAGTTACATGAAATACAACAATGTAAAGTACAAATAAACAATAAATACAAGTAAAATGTATACAAACTATTATTTAAACATCCCTATTTCTAATTTTTCAGGATAAGGGTAAGTATATTATTTATTTACAAAGTACATTAAGGGTAGTTACATGAAATACAACAATGTAAAGTACAAATAAACAATAAATACAAGTAAAATTAATACAAACTATTATTTAAACATCCCTATTTCTAATTTTTCAGGATAAGGGTAAGTATATTATTTATTTACAAAGTACATTAAGGGTAGTTACATGAAATACAACAATGTAAAGTGCAAATAAACAATAAATACAAGTAAAATGTACACAAACTATTATTTAAACATCCCTATTTCTAATTTTTCAGGATAAGGGTAAGTATATTATTTATTTACAAAGTACATTAAGGGTAGTTACATGAAATACAACAATGTAAAGTGCAAATAAACAATAAATACAAGTAAAATATATACATTTTTATTTAACAACCCGTCATTTATTTCAGGGGGATGTACCACAACAAAGAGACAGGGAAGTATGTAGTTATGTAACATTTATAAGGGAAATAAGACATGGGAATTTTTTATGGTCATTCGTGTTCTACGGATCGTAATTAGTATAATAGAACTAGTACGGCCCTTCTAGCTTTTGTAGTTTTGGAGCTATAACACTTTTTTTAAAACCAATTTTACTCAGTTTTTGAGTCGAAATTTTTTGATGGTATCAGGATAACAGGAATGAAAAGAGTTCTCATATTTTCAATGTGAGACCGGATTCGTGTTCTACGGGTCGTAATTAGTATAAAAAACCCTGTCCGGCCCTTCTAACTTCTGTAGTTTTGGAGCTACAACACTTTTTTTAAACCCAATTTTTGGGGTCAATGACCAAAATTTACTCAGTTTTTGAATCGAAAATTTTTGATGGTATCCGGATAACAGGAATGAAAAGAGTTCTCATATTTTCAATGTGAGACCGGATTCGTGTTCTACGGGTCGTAATTAGTCTAAAAAACCCTGTCCGGCCTTTCTAGCTTCTGTAGTTTTGGAGCTACAACACTTTTTTTAAACCCAATTTTACTCAGTTTTTGAATCGAAAATTTTTGATGGTATCCGGATAACAGGAATGAAAAGAGTTCTCATATTTTCAATGTGAGACCGGATTCGTGTTCTACGGGTCGTAATTAGTCTAAAAAACCCTGTTCGGCCTTTCTAGCTTTTGTAGTTTTGGAGCTACAACACTTTTTTTAAACCCAATTTACTCAATTTTACTCAGTTTTTGAGTCGAAAATTTTTGATGGTATCCGGATAACAGGAATGAAAAGAGTTCTCATATTTTCAATGTGAGACCGGATTCGTGTTCTACGTGTCGTAATTAGTATAAAAAACCCTGTCCGGCCCTTCTAACTTCTGTAGTTTACGAGCTACAACACTTTTCTTAACCCAATTTTTGGGGTCAATGACCAAAATTTACTCACTTTTTGAATCGAAAATTTTTGATGGTATCCGGATAACAGGAATGAAAAGAGTTCTCATATTTTCAATGTGAGACCGGATTCGTGTTCTACGGGTCGTAATTAGTCTAAAAAACATTGTCCGGCCCTTCAACCTTTTGTAGTGTCGCATTTTGAGTCGAATATTTTCCATAGTATCCGGGGAACAAAAATGAGAAAGAGTTCTACGGATGGTTATTTTATTGCTTATAGAGCTTAAAAAATAAATAATAAAATTTTGGTGTAAACAAAAAAAAATCAAAAAATGTTCAAAAATTTTCAAAAACCCTTATTGTAAAAAACTTTGCCCTACGCCCTTCAAACTTTGGTATGATGTAATTTGACCCTATATTACTCATTCGAATTCCCCTAAGGAACAGCGTTTTAAGGAAAACGCTGAAAACCCAGCCGTTTTCGAGATATGGGCCCTTAAAGTTTTTTAAAGGGACTAACACTTAAATTCGTCCATTTATAGGGCTAAAGGGCCGGAAAATAGCGAATCGGGGGGATTCGAACCCGCGCTTTCCATTGGCTTGCACAGAATTGATGAAAACCCTTTGGTTTACAATATATTTGCCCTTCAAGTTTGTGGCGAAGGGCCTGCGCTAATTCCTGAACTAAAAGAGCTAGAAAATCCGGACAAGTGTTGTTAAACCTACTTGGAGCTGCATAAATGAAATCCGTGGTCAAATTTTCCCTAAGGGCTCAAATAAGCCCTTAGCCCTTTATAAAAGGGCGGACTCCTATCGGATGGTTATTTTCGTACCTAGAGAACTTAATACTAAAAGATAGCATAGGAAAATTCGGAAAAATTCGTAAATATTAGGATATTTCCCTGTCCCTTTTGTTATTACATAGGAAAGGTAAGAAAACTACTATTTTATTTATTTATTCTTATAAAAAGTCATATATTAACATCATCCAGTGTTGTAGTCACCGAATCCTATTGCTGGGTGTACTAGGCCCTTCGCAGAACTTGTAAACAAACATAAACATTGTTTACTTTGAGCGCCAAAGTACAAAAGATATAAAAAATAAACACTTAATTAGAGTGGGGGTATTACGTGATAATATTAATATTATGTTTTTACAATAAAGACTTCAGTTCCTTTCAGTCTTTGGTGAAGTGAACATCGTGTGCTTGTGAATAATCGTGTAGTGCCCTATAGCAACGAAAAAGTTTGAAATTTTTATTGAAATCGTTCTCTATTTACATCGTATAGTTCGCTATATATTTTAAAAGTGTTAGATTTACTCTATAAATATTTAAAAAATATTTAAATAGCTTTAAATAATTGTCATTTTGTTTAAACTTTAAAAAAAAATCTAAATTTAATAATTTAATAGTACACTAAATTTAAATGTCCATATGTACATTATTATTTACAATAAAATCTAAATATTCAAAATTCATTTTTACTTATACAACGTATGTCTGCTTCTTATAATTTTAGATATTATTTAAAATGTTGCATAAGACTCTGTCCTTCCGTTAGTGTTCATTGTTTAATCCTTATTCAAAATTATATTGTGTCGTGAGTTAGTTTACTATACAGTTGCTGTATATTTAAAAAAAAGTCTTTCCTATTATTAAAATGTGTATAATTGTCCGTAAAAGTGTTTTACTAATACCAAGTGTTATACAAGTTATTCTAATTGGAGTAAGTGTTACGTAATATTTACTACAAAGTGTATTCTGATCTGTGAAAATCACCAATGATGATATATTACAGTGATGATACAACAGCGGATGATATATTATGAAAATTCACCATAGGTAAGTATGAACCTTTGATATTACATTTACATTTCTTCTAAGTTGTTGAACACAAAACAAATGTGTCTGCCAATGACGAATTTTATGTAAAATATAAATTTTTTCTTCCCTATTTACTATCTTTATTCTTGTAGTAGTGATAAATGAAAATATGGAAAAGTGTACAGAGAAAATTTGACGAAAATACATGTATTTTAACGCCCCGTAACTCCTAAACCAATCGAAGTTAAAAATTATAATCAGACGTATCGTACAGAGAATTTTATGTAGATTCCAAATTTTCATTGTGCAAGTTGCTATCTTTAACCATGTAGGAGTAATAAACAAGAATGTGAAATAACGCATGACAAAGTTTAGTGGAATATACAGTTTAACTCTCACATTTATATTTCATAGAATTTCAAGTATGGAGATCAGGCAAACCGGTTCACGACTTCACGATACCGCAGGGGATGGTTTCCTGATCCAGACAACGAAGTCATGTCCACCAGTGGTGCAATTATGCCCGATCGCAATCGCTAATTTCCCCTTACGTCTCAAGTGATAGCGTCTATCAAGTGATTTTTTCGAATTATGCCGCCTCGCTATCGCTTCACTTTCTTCCCCCACCACGTGTCGGTCGACTTGTTTTGTAGCGACCACTAAGGAGTAACCGCTAAGCTTAACTTTTGTAGGTTATGTCAAATGGAAAGCAATAATCATAAACATTATATTTCTTATACTTTACAATAATGGTAAGTATTTATATTGTTATAATTTCAAATACAATTGTAACATTTCATTAACTGATAAATATGATTATTAACATATTTGCAGACCAAGTATTATTTCTCGTAGCTATATAAAGTAATATTTTCTTATTTTCCAAACACGTATTCTCAATGTGTACTGTGTATGCTTATATTGATAAATTATAGATATGAGTATAATGTTTTGTGAAGAACAATTAATGTCACACTTTTTTTGGAGTAATAACCCTTACGGTGGTGGGCAATTTTATTCAAATATGAGCCAGATAATTAGTTATTAAATAAGAAACCTCTCTAACGCAAAGATACTGTTGCTTGGCACACGTTAATATTCGCACATTGACCAATTAGCCTTTGATAGCTGCCACTAAAGAAAAATAATAACGCAGTAAATATGCGCATTTCAGGTATCAAAGAATTCGGATGAACGTTTTGACGCATATGCGGATATAATTCCACAATTAAATCTCGCGCCAACTCTTAACTTAAACGAAACGTAGCAATAAATAGTATATCGTCCAATTCAAATGGGCCACTGTTATTTCGTGCGATTCTCCTTTCCAAATTGAGTTGTCGTAATCTTCAACGTTGTATACGATTATATAAATAATAATGGTGCAGTCTGTTTACTGCTAACATCTATATGAATATGGAAGTTATTAAAAAAAAAAAAAAAACATTATCTGAATATTATAATGTACCTACTTACTTTTACAAATTTAACTTTATTGTTACAGAAATTCGCTGTCACCACAATTATTACTTCAAAGTTTTTGTTAACAAATGAATACGCTATATTACATTTGCCGCCTAAAAATCAACTTTTGTATAATGAATAGTACAACACCCGAACATTCCCGAATCGTTGGTGGTTTTTATAAAATGATAGGGGGTAATACAAAAATGCTATCGCCTCGTTATAGAAAGATCGCTTACTCAAGCGATGGTGGTTTTGAAAGCGATCGGGCATAATTCCACCACTGGTCCGGAGAGAAGCCCTAGGATACTGTAGACACACGAAAGGGTTCTCCAAGTCGCGATGTCTGCGTCTCTTGCCACTGGAACGTCGAAAACTTGATGATCTGCAAAAAGAAATGATTTATTAATAAAATTTAAATGTAATAACTTATTTATTGTATCTGCAATTTGTGTTTGTATTAATAATACCACTTTTCTATTCATATTAATATGTAAAGTTTGTCAACATTTCAACAATTTTAAAATGTTGCTTATGTATACAAAGATGCATGTGCAAATCAAATTTGAAACATACAAATTCCTATCTTACTTAGTTTTAGAAATTTTAAACCCTAAAATTAAAATTTCCAATTCGACTTCATGAAACATAGACTACATTCAGAATATAACCCCCTGAATTCAAATTTGAAAACTGCAAGTCGCTATATCACTTAGTTTTTAAAATATTTTACTTTTATCATGGTACACATAAAAGACATTTTCCTATCTTGAAACAAACATTACAGAATTTTATTTTTCAGCAATTCGAATTCCTGAAACTTAGCGTACATATAGAAAAACACCCCCTGAATTCAAATTTGAAAACTGTAAGTCGCTATCTCACTTAGTTTTTAAAATATTTTACTTTTATCATGGTATGCACAAGAGACATTTTCCTATCTTGAAACAAACATGACAGAATTTTATTTTTCAGCAATTCGAATTCCTGAAACTTAGTGTACATATCGAAAAACACCCCCTGAATTCAAATTTGAAAACTGCAAGTCGCTATCTCACTTAGTTTTTAAAATATTTTACTTTTATCATGGTATACACAAAAGACATTTTCCTATCTTGAAACAAACATGACAGATTTCTTTTCAGTAATTCGAATTCCTGAAACTTAGTGTACATATCGGAAAACAACCCCTGAATTCAAATTTGAAAACTGCAAGTCGTTATCTCACTTAGTTTTTAAAATATTTTACTTTTATTATGGTATGCACAAGAGACATTTTCCTATCTTGAAACAAACATCACTGAATTTTATTTTTTAGCAATTCGAATTCCTGAAACTTAAGTGCACATATCGAAAAACACCTCCTGAATTCAAATTTGAAAACTGCAACTCGCTATCTCACTTAGTTTGTAAAATATTTTACTTTTATCATGGTATACACAAAAGGCATTTTCCTATCTTGAAACAAACATCACTGAATTCTTTTTTCAGTAATTCGAATTCCTGAAACTTAGCGTACATATAGAAAAACACCCCCTGAATTCAAATTTGAAAACTACAAGTCGCTATCTCACTTAGTTTTTAAAATATTTTACTTTTATCATGGTATGCACAAGAGACATTTTCCTATCTTGAAATAAACATGACAGAATTTTAGTTTTCAGCAATTCGAATTCCTGAAACTTAGTGTACATATCGAAAAACACCCCCTGAATTCAAATTTGAAAACTACAAGTCGCTATCTCACTTAGTTTGTAAAATATTTTACTTTTATCATGGTATACACAAAAGGCATTTTCCTATCTTGAAACAAACATCACTGAATTCTTTTTTCAGTAATTCGAATTCCTGAAACTTAGCGTACATATAGAAAAACACCCCCTGAATTCAAATTTGAAAACTGCAACTCGCTATCTCACTTAGTTTTTAATAACTATTTTTGTAATAAGTTGCGAAATGAGAGTTTGACACGCGACGTGAAATTTATACGCACGAGGGTAAGCGAGTGCTACAACACGTCAAGTGCCTAAAACACTCATTTCACAACGTATTACACACAAGATTTTTTGTAATAGCGTTTTTAAATAGATCATTTATTCTCAAATATCAACATTTTGAATTTTTCAAAATTAAAAAGTAGCATCCTTTCTTTCAACCCTAAAGTTCATTAATTATATTTCGCGGGTAATCCATAGACCTTGTTTACAAATATTAATTTAAAAAAAATTGTACGAGCGACTACAAAATTATGTAATACATAGACATCAACTATAATTTATACTCATTATTTTGATTGTTGACTACCATTTTTTTTATTATTGTTATCTAATGCCTAACTGTTACACAGATCAATTTTGTCAGTTTGTCAGTTTCATTGTTACAGTGCTAGTGAACAGACGTGTGGTGTGCTCGTGTACTGTGCCTTCGAGGACGACTTCCTAGTGCCTGGAGAGGACTTTTGGACATCTTCAACACTTGGACTTATACTTAGGGAAATAATTTATTCATAGTAAGTTTCTTTTTATATTTTTAAACTACTTTTAGTAACCATTATTGGATATATTAGCCATTATTTTTAACGACTATTTCGGGTGAATTTTAATTGATGTTGTGTGGAAAAGAATTTGAGTTAATTTAGAATTATTCATAGTGCTAATACCATATACACATATCATAATTATTGGAGAACTATATATTTTACTACAAATATTTTATATTTAAATAATTAAAAATTTAAATATTCTTTTTAATGTTAAATTTCTCACACTTACTTTCATATTAGGTATTTTATTTTTAATAATTACAAACGATTGAAACAGTTCTAAGTCCATCCATATTATTATCTGTAACCTCTAATCCAAATATTATTTCGAATATATTTTTATTGTTACAGAAACATGTAACAGATATGAATTACAGTCCTGGCCAAGCCATAGAAGGATGTAAGTGAGTTGCAGAAAGATATCTATCCTGATTTCAGCGTTGGAGATGATCATATTGTTGTAGAGCATCACCCTGAAGACACCCGAACATGTATTGGTACCCCTCAAGACTTATTTATAAGATTTATGTAAATAAATAAAAAAAAATTATCCTCCTAAACATTATGTACTCGTATAACTAATATATGGCAAGAAAAATTGGCACATAATCAATTCATGTCATTATGCAACACATATATCTTCATTGTCATATATTTTACAGTTCATTATATAAGAAATTCACAAACCATACATCCATGCATACATACTATTTAAAAGGTACAGAAAAACAAAAAGCTAAGTTCAAATATTTCCTACTGAAATTTAACTCTGTATCCGGCGATTCAAATTTCTAAAACTATGTATACATATTTGAAACAACCCCCAGAATCCAAATTTGAAAACTGCAAATCGCTCTCTCACTTAGTTTTTAATTTATTTTATTTTTATCATGGTATACACAATAGATAATTTAGGTATCTTGAAACAAACATGACTGAATTTTTTTTCAGCAATTCGAATTCCTGCAACATTACATAGCTGTAGAAAACAACTATTTCACTTAGTTTTTCAACAATTTCATTTTAAAGTTCTACAGGGTGGTCGGGTTTTTAGTGGGCAACTGAATATTTAAAGTTACCATTTTTTTCATTTTTGCTTACTCTTACTATGCTAGCTGGACACTACTATTCAAAATTAGTAAACATATGTAGAAAAGTCCATAAAATCGAATGACGCAACGCCTGTCAATGTAGCTTTTACCATTCATTAGTTATAGGCCGTCAAAGTCAAAAAATATTGTCAATTTTGCATTAAAAATAAAAATTTCTATTTTGGAAACTAAGGCCTAGAGAATTTTTTCATTATTTTTCCCGTAATCAGCATGCTTGAATTAAGAGAAAATGATACTTTTCATTTAAATACAGACTGGTCGGATTTTTAGTGGACTACTGAATTGTTTAAAGTTGCTATTTTTCTCATTTTTGCTTACTCTTACTATACTAGCTAGACACGGTTATTCAAAATTGGTAAACATATGTAGAAAAGTCCGTAGCATCGAATGGCGCAACGCCCGTTAATGTATCTTTTACCATTCATTAGTTATAGGCCGTCAAAGTCAAAAAATATTGTCAATTTTGCATTAAAAATAAAAAATTCTATTTTAGAAACTAAGGCCTAGAGAATTTTTTTATTATTTTTCCCGTAATCAGCATGCTTGAATTAAGATAAAATGATACTTTCCATTTAAATACAGGGTAGTCGGATTTTTAGTGGACTACTGAATTGTTTAAAGTTACCATTTTTTTCATTTTTGCTTACTCTTACTATACTAGCTAGACACGGTTATTCAAATTTGGTAAACATATGTAGAAAAGTCCATAGAATCGAATGGTGCAACGCCCGTTACTGTATCTTTTACCATTCATTAGTTATAGTCCGTCAAAGTCAAAAAATATTGTCAATTTTGCTTTAAAAATAAAAATTTCTATTTTAGAAACTAAGACCTAGAGAATTTTTTTATTATTTTTCCCGTAATCAGCATGCTTGAATTAAGAGAAAATGATACTTTCCATTTAAATACAGGGTGGTCGGATTTTTAGTGGACTACTGAATTGTTTAGTTACCATTTTTTTCATTTTTGCTTACTCTTACTATACTAGCTAGACACGGTTATTCAAATTTGGTAAACATATGTAGAAAAGTCCGTAGAATCGAATGGCGCAACGCCCGTTAATGTATCTTTTACCATTCATTAGTTATAGGCCGCCAAAGTCAAAAAATATTGTCAATTAAATAAAAAAAATTATTTTGGAAACTAAGGCCTAGAGATTTTTTTCATTATTTTTCCCGTAATCAGCATGCATGAATTAAAAGAAAATGATACTTTAAATTTAAATACAGGGTAATCGGATTTTTAGGGGACTACTGAATTGTTTAAAGTTACCATTTTTTTCATTTTTGCTTACTCTTACTATACTACCTAGACACGGTTATTCAAAACTGGTAAACATATGTACAAATGTTCATAGAATCAAATGGCGCAACGCCCGTTAAAGTATATTTTACCATTCATTAGTTATAGGCCGTCAAAGTCAAAAAATATTGTCAATTTTGCATTAAAAATAAAAATTTCTATTTTGGAAACTAAGGCGTAGAGAATTTTTTTTATTATTATTTTTTTTTATTTAATAAAATGTTATAATAAAAAAGGTAATTTTGTATTTTGTGTACTCAAATTTTTTCGCGCCACTTCTACATTCATAAAATTCAAAACACCGTGAACGAATTACATAATACATAAGAAGCAATTATTATTTATAATGACGCACTATTATTAAATTGTTGACTTGTATTTCTACGGGGTAAATTATTTAACACCCTAACTATTACATGGATTAATTCTTTCAGTTTGTTTGTTACAGTGCTAGTCTAAAGACGTGTGGTGTGCTCGTGTACTTTGCCTTCGAGGAAGACTTCCTAGTGCCTGGAGAGGACTTTTGGACAACTTCAAGACTTGGACTTAAACTTAGGGAAATAATTTATTCATAGTAAGTTTCTTTTTATATATTTAAACTACTTTTAGTAACCATTATTGGATATATTAGCCATTATTTCTAACGACTATTTCGGGTGTATATATACTTTATATTTGAATTATAATTGATGTTGTGTGGAAAAGAATTTGAGTTAATTTAGAATTATTTAGAGTGCTAATACCATATACACATCATATATTATTGGACATACTATATATTTTACTACAAATATTTTATATTTAAATAATTAAAAATTTAAATATTCTTTTGAATGTTAAATTTCTCACACTTACTTTCATATTAGGTATTTTATTTTTAATAATTACAAACGATTGAAACAGTTCTAAGTCCATCCATATTATTATCTGTAACCACTAATCCAAATATTATTTCAATTATATTTCTATTGTTACAGAAACATGTAACACATATGAATTACAGTCCTGGCCAAGCCTTAGAAGGATGTGAGTGAGTTTTAGAAAGATATCTATCCTGATTTCAGCGTTGGAGATTATTGTTGTAGAGCATCACACTGAAGACACCCCAACATGTAATGGTGCCCCTCAAGATTTATTTATAAGATTTATGTAAATAAATAAATAAAAGTTATCTTCCTAAACATTAAGTATATAGAATCTTTTCCAAGGAACTTTTTTATAGCATTTATTCATTTTTATTTCAATACTTTTCTTTCTAAAAATTCACACATTTGCTCAAATACTCTAAAAATGCGTACACTTACGTAACATTGTCTTTACAATCAAATAAAATTACTACCAAGTTTATATCTCTACCCATTTTTGAATTATTGCCTCAAAAGTCAATATACCCCATTTTAAGAAAAAAACTTCAAAATTTTCAAAAATCTAATTTTTATCTATCTAGATACTTCTCAATGCGCTGATTCCAAATTTTGAAACCGCAGGTCGATAACTCGTTTCGTTCTCGAGATATTTACATTCAAAGTTTTGCTCAAAACTGCCCATTTTTGGGTAATAACCCAAAAATGGGTCGAGATATGAACTTGGCGACATCACCATTCGATTCTACTTGCAAAAATACATAAGTATACCAATTTTCATAATTTTTGGCCAACTGGTTCATTTTTTATTAATAAAAGTTTGAAAATGGCCAAAATCTGAAAAAATCCTAGGGGGTACCCCTTACAATTTTTGCGATTTTTGACCATTTTCAGTTATTTTGCTTTAGAGATTGTATGCGGTGTTCAAAAATGATAAAAATTGGTGTACTTATGTAATTTTGCCCGTAGAATCGAATGGTGTTGTCGCCAAATTCATATCTCGACCCATTTTTGGGTTATTACCCAAAAATGGGCAGTTTTGAGCAAAACTTTGAATGTAAATATCTCGAGAACGAAACGAGTTATCGACCTGCGGTTTCAAAATTTGTAATCAGCGCATTGAGAAGTATCTAGATAGATAAAAATTAGATTTTTGAAAATTTTGAAGTTTTTATCTGAAAATAGGGTATATTGACTTTTGGGGTAATAATTCAAAAATGGGTAGAGATATGAACTTGGTAGTAATATTATTTGATTATATATATAGTATAATATTGTTTAATTATATTTTAGTACTTTTCATCAAAACTTAGATTTAACAGCTAATCCGAGATTACAAGAAAATATCTACTACAATGTAACTCACCATTGTTAAGTGCTTCAGCTTACAATGCCGGAACTCCAAGTCGCTAAGTCTGCAACACCAGGATGCCGGCTTTTCACACGGCTGCATCTGAAAAGAACACACGTATTTAATAAAATGTTACAATAAAAAAAAAATTTATTTTGTATTTTGTGTACTCAATTTTTTTCGCGCCACTTCTACATTCATAAAATTCAAAACACCGTGAACTGATTACATAATACATAAGAAACAATTATTATTTATAATGACTCATTATTATTTAATTGTTGACTTGTATTTCTACGGGGTAAATTATTTAACACCCTAACTATTACATAGATTAATTCTTTCAGTTTGTTTGTTACAGTGCTAGTGTGAAGACGTGTGTGTAGTGCGCTGGTGTATCGTGACCACGAGGACGGCTTCCTGGTGCTTAGAGAGGACGTTCGGATACCTGCAGGACTTGGAGTTATATCCATAGATTTCATTTATTCAAAGTGAGTTTTTTTTTGCTTTTATAATACTTCATACATAGTTGTATTTTCATTTGATATATTAACCATTATTTTGGAGGGATTATTCTAGTATAGATACAAGATATAAGCTATATTTAAATAATTGTTCATATTATATCGAAAATAGTTTGCATTAATTGATAATTATTTAATATTTCTACCATATACAATCTTCTAACATTTTATTCTGTAAATACTATGTACAAAGCACCTCATATACTTTTACGGCAAAGATATTTGAAAAAAATTTTAAACATCTGTCATGAATTGTGTTCATCTTGTGTATAATTTAATATATCATATCATTGTATGTCCTATATATTTTACTACATATATTTTGTTCCATATATACGTAATTATGAATGTGTACGATAATGCGACAAAATACGTAACTTTTACCTCATTATTAAAATAATTTAATATCGTACACATTATGCATTAAAATCTATAATTGATCGATTAAAATATTTATTCATTCTTTTGTAATATTGAATATCTCGCATTTTCTTTGACATTAATATATCTTTTTAAATAATAATTCTATATACTTGAAATAATTCTTAATAATCTACAAATAAAATCATCTTATTTTAATTTGTATTTGTTGCTTTCGAGTATATTTTCTATTGTTGCAGAAAGATAAGCTGTGCCCTTAAACAGACGATGCTGCAGATGTACCCGAGCGAGTTGCAGTTCATGAATCCTGATTTCCGCATTGGAGATGGTCACCCTGTTGCAGAGCATCGCACCCCAAAACAACCCCAACATGGATTTTGTACACCCCAAGTCATGTTTATAAAATTTATGTAAATAAATAAATAAAACCACCTCACACCTATAAACTACTTGTATGATATAACCATTTAACGTGAAAAATCATCTGTTCTACTAATAAAAACTTTATAAACAAATGTCGAAAACACTCATACATATAAGCATATTTAAATGACAGAGAATAAAATCATATCATTATACAATTCCCATTTTCATTTTCATAATTATATTTCAACATCTCAAAGCGTATTACGTTAGGTTGTCATACATTACAAACACATATTACATACATACATATTATTTGAAGGGTACAAGACACGAAAGAGCTAAGTCTAAACATTACTGATTTTTTTCAGCGATTCATACATTTGGAAAATAATTATGCATATTCAAAATAATTTCCTACATTCAAATTTGAAAAGTACAAATGGCTATTTCTGTTAGTTTACGAGATATTAATTTTTAAACGTGCTATTTTCAATAGAGATGTACTCGTCTTGAAACTACCATTACTGAAAACTTTTTCAGCGATTTATATATTCTAAAATTAAGTTTACCATATAGTAAATAAATTCCTTAATATCACTTTGAAAAGTACAAGTCGCTATATCTCTTAATTTTCATGACATTCAATTTCAAAATTGCTATTTTTAATAAACATGAACACGTTTTGAAATAAACATTACTGAAACAATTTTCAGCCATTTAAAACTTTTTAAATTTTGTATATACGAAATAACCCTCTATAACTAAATTTTGAAAATGCAAGTCGCTTTTTCTTTTAGTTTTTCATATACTCATTTTTTTAAATTGCTATTGTCAATAGATATACCTGTTGTGAAACCAGCATTGCTGAAAATGTTTTCAGCGATTCCAAAGTGCTAAAATTTCGTTTACCTATAGAAAATAACCCAAAAAATTGAAATAAGATTAGGATAATTTGCTATCACTCTTAGTTCTTGAAGTATTTAATTTTAAAGTTATTATGCACAATAATTGAATCAATATTACATATTTAAAACTTTAAAATTTCAATATATCGAAACTATTTAAGTAACTGGGACTTAGCTCTATTTTTCTGTACCTTCATTTGCATCCCCTACATACATACGATACATGTAATCTAATACTCTGATCGTTTTAAATAAAACATAGTAAGAAAACACCTAATTTGTATTATTATATTTAAAATACACTTAATAACAAATTCGCACATTGAAAAATAGTTATTTGTGTATCTAGAGCGGAAAATTATACTTTACACACATACTTTTTCTACGTCCGTTGAAAAAGATGATAAAACATTTTGTTTTCAAATCACCTATGTACCAAGTCTTCTAATTTAAAACTGTATCACAAAATAAATGTCTCTCCTGTAAGAATGACGTAATAAGAGTTTCGACGTAATTAAAAACATTACATTTTCAACTTCGAAATGCATTAATTAAGATATAAAACTGATACATTATCCCTATTTATATAGATCACAAAATTTTGGGCCTCATATTTCGATTCCACAGAGTTAATAAATATATTAACATTTACATGTTTGATACACTTTAAAACAAATATAGTTCAAATAGTTCAAATATATTATAAATACTGTTTACATGATTGAAAACTTTTTAAACTTCATTTTCATATTCAACAATTGATTAAAAAAAAAACATTAAAATTTTCTTTTCATTTTGTTTAAACTTTCGTTTACATATTTTAAATATATCTTTTAGCTATGTGCAAATTCGAATTTGAATCCCAAAAGTTTATAGCAAGAGAGACATTCATTTTGAAGTTACAAAATATATTATTTTAAACTTAGAATATATTTTCAATACCCAAAAAATGTTAGGGAAAACTTTGTAAGGATTTTCTGTTATAAATAAATATATGATCATCTTATACATAATTAATGTCTTCTATTATTTCTATTCGTTAAAACAAATGATCCTTATAAAAGTTCTTTCAACAATTAATCGATTGTTGTCAATCATATATGTTAGCCTACTTTTATATTTCAACAAATCATAATAAAAAATTTATATCATATGTTCTTATTTATATAATTAAAAACAACCTATATCAAATATCATCTTTCAAAGAGTTACAGATCAAGATACATTGATTTATGTATATAATTGTCAATCGCATATATCTCTGTATTAATATCTTTGCAAAATATAGCAATGCATTATGTATACCATTATGTAATATATTTATGACCAATAAATACCAATAATACTACATAATATTTAATTCTAACACCCTATTCCCAAAACAAAATATTGCAATCCAAAGATCTAAGTTCATATCCCGCTTAGAAACCATTTCACAGCCTATAGATCCACAACCAGAACGACGACCAACAAAAATCTCCCATCCTAAAGATCCAGGTTCGAATCCCGCATACTAGCCACCAGGAACCAGCCGAGCATCCCATCCTAGCTACCAGCAACCCGCCCTAGCCATCCACGAGCGCGCCTAGGCTACAGCCGAAGGCAGCACGTGGGTGCTAGGCGGGTTGCTGGGAGCTGGGATCGGATCGCTCCGCTGGTTCCTGGGGCCCTAGCCAGCAAAAAATTTCTAGAAACCTGTATATAGCTTGAAATAGACGTGATTACGTAATTTCACGACAAAGAGTGACCGGTAGGACGCCACCGCTCACGCTGCACGAATGGCTGTAAATTCAACAGACAGCCAGTATTATACATAGCTAGAAATCTGTGGTGGGAGACTTGAGATTCATGATTCGATCACCAGGCCTTACTACAGCCTACCGTATTGTCAGAAATATGAATTTTTGTGGGGGAATACGTTCCGTTCGGCCAGAGAGCTCACAAATTCTCGTTTTCGTGACTAGTAGTCTTGCTACACGCTGAACATCGCCGAATCTACACGACTTTTTAAATTTTGTCAGCCAGAAGTCAGCAACACTATTGCGATCGATGGATTTCTGAATTTTGGTGGGTAAATGCCTTGCAATCGGCTGAAAATCCGTCAGAGAGCTCAAAAATGCTCGAAACGGCAGTAAAGTGCTACATTTCGGCCGCTACGTCTCTAAAACGTCGATTTTACACGATTTTTGCGATTTTGTCGACCAGAAGCCTTGCTGGTGCTCGCGGATCGAATTTTGCTGGCTAGGATTTTTTTGTGTAGGCTACTTGCTTTTGTAATCTGTTGTGCACTAGGTTGAAATTTAGGCGCTAAAATTATTAATGCAGGTTGCAGATCGACGGTCGTTTTGCGGTACTCTCGAATCGATTTTTGCTGGTTGCTTATTTATAGGCCGTAAATCGTTCATATCCTGCTGATCTCATTTTGATGATCTAGTTCGTATTTTGGTGAATTTCTGGTTGCTGGAATGCAATTTTTGAGGATAGGAAAATAGGTTTTTCAATTGAAAAATTGCATTATTTTTTACTGTTTTTATTGGTCATTTAT
This sequence comes from Ophonus ardosiacus, assembly GCA_943142095.1. Taxonomy (NCBI): domain Eukaryota; kingdom Metazoa; phylum Arthropoda; class Insecta; order Coleoptera; family Carabidae; genus Ophonus; species Ophonus ardosiacus. Next base: position 42,859,678 of record OW964835.1, read on the forward strand.
ATAATACATTTTATTTGTGTTACATATTGTACTGATATTATTCTATGAGGACTTGTAAATAAATAATTAATGAAATATATATCGCCAAATATTTATTAAATTGTATCGTATAAGTTGTTACATAATATGACAGATTTTTGCGAGTATAATGTATAACTTTTTTTTTCTAAGACTTATCGAGATATAGATTACTTTAATATACCTATGTAAATACTTTCAAATAAATAATAGTGATGCAAAGATTTATATACAGAGATACAATTAAAAATAGATCAATAATTTAACACAAAGTTTTTTAAACAAATATATGTTTAATTTGAATATACTAACTGCTATATTGTGACTATGTCTTAGAACAAAACTGTATCAATAGGTAATAAAGTAGAGCAATTATAATATAATACTGATATATTCACTATCACATATTCACTATCACAATATTAAGGTATATTTTTCACCAAATTACACACAAATGTTGTTATATAGGTCACTGTAATCCAAACTCTAATATAATGTAAATACTTACAAATAAATAATACACAATTAAATATGAACTTATTGTCTAATAAATTGGTGAAATACACTCACTTTCAGGTACGAGAATCCGCAATAAACCTTTCTCGACAAGGAGAGGTTTCTCGTGAAATAGCAGACTTCCTAATGATCGATAAAAGCACAGCAAATGGAATTATCACCAAATATACATTGCCAAAATCATTAGCTGACAAACTAAGATGCAATAGACCCCCGTAAACCAACAAAGCGAACAGATAAAATAATTAAACTAAAATGTAAAGTAATAAACCAATTTTTAGGTCAATAAAAGTCCAAATTCTTGTTTGACCACCCTAATCTCCGAATTTAAATCCAATAAAACATTTAAGCCAGAAGTTAAACATCCGCGATGGAAAAGAAAAACAAGCCTGAATTATAGAACCATTTTGAAAATGAATGAGAAGATGTACACCACAAGACAGTATTACAAATTTAATTAAATCAATGTCTCGATAGTATTCTGCAGTAATTGTATCAAAAGGAATGATGATAAACTATTAAATATGGATAACAAAATAAGACTGAACAGATTTATTCGTTGTTTTGAAATACGAATATTTTTGGCGCAATATTTTTGTATATCACTAGAAAGTATTTTGTTGCTACATAATTTTATTTACCTACATAGTGTCTGGTTTATAATAGGAGCATATTTTATGCACAAATGCATATGTTTATTAATATAACTGTTTCATTGTTGTATCACCTTTACAATATATGATTATGGTTTAAAAATCTGTTTGGCTTAAAACTTTTGCACACCTCTATAGATAAACATTACATAACATTATGGACATTTCTATAAAGTTGCATATGATATTCAAAAAGCAAGATTAAAAATACTCAAATGTAAAAATGTATCAGCTGCTGTTTAATGATGAATTTGATACCTAAACAAATGTACATTTAGAACTTGAAGATGTACGTAGCGTCATTAGATATTTCAATATTATTTTTGCCCTTACATTTATTGTAAAATTACATAATATACCTTTCAAACTGCAGCTAGATACATACACTACACGATTTTATGTTTAAGTTCTTAAAAATATGATACTGAAAGTTGCAAATCATGTATGACCTTTAAAGAGCAAGGTTAGACATTCTGCGTCGTATAAGAATGTATTAATACTTTACTAGTCTAAAAGAATGTTAAATGCAACAATATATTACATGTATTAAGGCTGTTTTATGATGAATTCAATATACAAATACATATTTATGTAGAACTTGAAGATGTAAGTAAGGTTACGTCAAGATTTTTGTCCTTAAATTTATTAGAAAATCAAGTAATTTACCTTTCAAACTACAGCTAAGCATTCGAATTCAACTCCTCCAAGTCCATTTCACAAATATAACACGTAAATAAGTTATTTTAATCACAAAATATATCACAAAAACATAAAACCACTTCTTAAGATCAACTTGCTTCCAACACATGTAACGCACTGACGCTTACGACAGTGTTGCCAACGTCTTAAAGTTGAATTATGTTACCGCTCAGAAAATTATGCTCAAATATTAATGACATAAAAAAACAATGAAAAATACACAAAAAAAAACAATATTTTAATGAACATTTAATACAAACGATAAACAAAAAACTATAAAACCAAATATATATTTCATTTCATTTAAGAAAATAGCAGATGGCGCTTGAGAGCCTAGCGCTTATACTTTTATACACGCAGTAAATAAGTAATGACCAAGTAACAACTTAAGAGAAAATCTGTCAATAACGACAAACAACCCTATTATAGACATGACGAAAATAAATATTAAGTAAAATACAATAATGACTAATTTATAACGACTGGAAAATATTTGTAATAATGCTACGGTTGGCAACACTGGGCTTACGACGTGGTCTCATGTGATTGGTGAAAATGTGGTGAAACTAACGATTGTGATTGGCAAAAATAACGAAGCTTGTGATTGGTGGAAATACAGCGAGAATTCGAATGCGATAAAATCCTATCAATTTTGAACGGATGAAGAGTAGTTGAAAACAATCATTAATTTAAGATTCTTACATAATAATTTGTAATTTAAATTCATCATACAACAGCATACATCAATTTTTACCTGAAATTATACATAAATAATAACACAATACAAGAAATAATTCGAATTAATTTGGTTTTATTGATAAGTAGATGGCAATGGGCATAAATACCTTTAAATTGGGTTTATGGGGAGGGCATAAGGGTGCATTTTTTTCGGGAAATTCTTCTCCACGTCTCGGGATTCATTTTCCAACGATGATACTGGAAGAAATCAGGTTTCCTGTGGGTACATTCGAAAGGTGTATCGGCCATACTGCATAGAACCCTGTAACATTCAAAATAAATAAAAATCAGGATATTTAAAAGATAAAATATATATTAATATTTAAATTTAAAGTGTCCAACCCCTATTTTTAAATTCATTGTTAAATAACTTATTATAATTTTCTTTTTACTTTATTTGCAAAAGATGAAAAACCACCACCAGATAATGACCAAAAATGGCCCATTTGGAAAATTTTAAATCGCCTATGAAATACATTGGTACAACTGGGGGTACCAAGTAGAACCCACTTTATGTCATTGTAGTCAAGAACAAATAATGACCCACCTGCTCAAGTGCGCCAACTTAGAAGTGGAATGCACGAGAGAAGATCTGGCTAAAGGAACATCACCTGCTCTAAATTGGGCTATTTTCTGGAAAAATTACTAAATTGACAATTTTTGTATTAGTTTATTTTACATATATTATGTATTTTTACCTCCCGCCACACCATAGATAAGGGAGGTAACGTTTTCGGTTTAAAAATTCGAAAGAGAGTTTTTAGTGAATAAGCACGAATTAAGGTACCTACAACACGTTTTTGCTATTTTTACAATAATGTATTTCAGGCAATTTTTCCTTAAAATCTACTAAAATATAATCCAAAATTTGGTATTACTGACTTTTCTATTTATTGGAACAACAAATTAGATCAACCGGAAGTGATACTTTACTTAAAGATCATTGCTATTTTAAACATGGAATTGGCGGGAGGTTTGTGGAGACGTTGGTCCCACCCCAATTTGGGTATGGTTAAGCCCTGCCACCACGACAAGGTCTCTCCACGTGGGCAGGGAACCCTGTCCAAACCTCCTGCGATTCAAAGGAGTTGAGGACAGAGCCACCCCGGCCTAAACCACGACTGGGGTGTCCTACAAAACCCTAACGATCTCATGTCAACTATAAATAGAATCGCCCGCGCCTGAAACCCTAACAAAAATGATAATGAGATGAAATGAACCTATTTGTGGCTTGTTCACGGACGCGGCCTGCTGGGGCCAAGCGCGTTCCAACCACTGATATGCATACGCCGATAAACTATTGCTCATCGTCATATTCCATACAGTGTTTGGACCTACGACCGCGCCCTCCCCATTCCGCGAAAACCGACCCCGTGCAATCCATATAGGAGGGTAAGTTTTCTTGGACGAGGGTTGCTCACCTCACGATAAAAAACAACTTCATTGTGATTACCAAATTAGCTGCTGGTACTAATTTTAGTAATCTGCAACAAAGCTCTTTTTTACCATGTGTAAAGTCCACCGAACATTTTCATGCCCGCGAGAGACTTTCGGCGGAATTTGATGAGTATTCATTGCACAGTATTCAAAATACTGGCACGCCAAATACTCAGTGCCCTAGGAAAAAAGCATAACATACAAAATAAATATATTATATCATATTTATATTATATACGAGCATATATAATATAAGATAATATAATATAAACAATCCCAAAATCCCACCCCAAATATATCATTTATAAATCGATTTTCGCGAACGAATTTATGGCAAAAATTAACCCTACAAACCCCGAACTACAGTTTAAAAAATATTCCCGATACTCCAAAAAAATAAAATCAATATTATCAAAATCTGTTCAAAATTTCCCGTACCCGGTTCGCGACAAATTTCGAAAATATTCGCGTCTTTAATTCGCCTTGAAGACTTGCTCCTTTCTCGATCCCTCGTTGTCCCCCGTTGTCCAGGTCCTGGGTTCCTGGCCTAATCGATCCGGACCTCATACCGGATTACACGAGCTAATAATAAATAAAAAAACTAAAACAATCCGGACCTCATGCCGGCATGAAATCTACCATTTAAAAGTTAAAGTTAGGATGATGATGATTATATCCCACGGAGTCTAGAAGAACGATAATATCCAGGTCCAAAAGGATCCTGGCCTATACGATGTCAACGGAACGGAAACGACCCGGATCTCATGCCGGATATGCGGAAGTTAGCGACCCGAGCCTTATGCCGGGTTACGCGAGCAAATTCACCCGGAACGAAAGTTACAATTTAAGTTAGATTTACAAGTTAAAGTTAGGATGACGACGCGCCCCCTTAAACTAAACTTAACTAGGCTGTACTGCAATGAACGTTTTTATTTGACTTATTAAACATTTCATTTTGATTTTAAGATTTGTATAAATGCAAAATATCTTGTGTATTATAATGTTCTTTACCCCTAGTTGGGTGTGACATCTTTTCTCTTAAGACCCAGAAAATCTCATTTCAACTGAATGAAATAGATTCAAAATTTTCTTTTAAAGATATATAAATATACTAAAATATTATTGTCTGAATAAAAATGTTAAAATACTATGTCTTTTATCAAATATTTATCAATACTAAATAAACCTCAATCACACAAAACATTCAGGGGATCATTCATAAATAAAAATTGGTATTTATTTTCATATTATTCTTATTTTTTTTTATTTTTTTATATTTTACCCAAACATACGATCCACACTCACTCACACCTTTCATTCTGAATTATTTTTGTATTCTCATTTATTAAAGATTGAACATTCATTGCAATGTACAGCAACTTCCCAGCAAAATTGTAATAGGTACGACTTTAAAAATACAAGTTTTCAAAAGCATTTAAATAGTACAATATATATATTTGTTAATAGATATTTATACACCAAATGAAGCTAAGATAATATTTATTCATGAGAAGAAAGCTTAACCCACGAGCCCGTAAGGGCGAGTTGATTAATTTCTTCGACTGAATAAACATTCTTAACTCATGTATTTTATGTAATATTTTATTCAATTTTGACAAAATAGTATTAACAACCATTAGGAATTTAATTTTAACAAAATAAAAATGCAATACGTTATTCTGAATTTGTAAAAATTAAAAAGTATGTATCAGAAAATTGGGTCAAAAACTTAAACATTTCCTCTGTTTAGCAATTGTTGAGTGCGGGATTTGAACCCAAAACTAATTGGCATACAATAACAGTTAAAAAATATAGAAAAATCAATTAAAAGAATGAATTGAAATTATTGAAAATGAAACAATTTTTAATGAATTTTGCAGACAGGATTTTCCCAAATTATTATTATAGAAATATATTCAAATAATTGTTTATTAATAATTAACTATTTATTGTTTAATATGAAAAAAACTGAGTACAAATATGGCGCCCTATCTTATAACTAACTTATCCTAAGCTAACCTTAATTAAAGCTAGTCTTACACTATAAAATTTCCCGGGCAATTTTATAGAGCAAGATTTCGCTTACCCAATCACTCACACACTGTCATTCCTTTATATGCCATATTGTACTCAGTTTTAAATTTATTTAAAGTTGAAACAAAAATTTATTTAATACAAGTCTGTTTAATAGTAAATAATTATATCATTACTGCTTATTACCCATTGTTGGGTGTGTCATTTACTTTATTTTTTATTATTGAATATTAGTATATTTAAACAAATATATGGGAAAATCCGTGTCACAATCTATGAGACATATAATCTAATATTTTTTGGGCAAAAAAATTTTGAAATTGTAAGTTTTAAATAGTTTGAAAAATATATAAACATTTTAGATATTTCGTGTATTATGTAACACTAGTACAAATACTGTATTTTAAAATATTAAATTTGAATTGTTGTACAATTCATTGTATTGTATTTATATCGTATTGTTATGCCTTATACCCTAATATTACGGGTACAGCAACAATTGTTAGATTGAGGAACATGTCAAGTTAATTGACCTAAAATATTTTAAAAATTGATATAAAATGTAAAAATTGATAAATTTTCAATTTGCTAGGAAGTTTATTTTCACATACCTTGTCTCAGGATAAACCTGGACATTTTACCAAACTACCATTGTACAAGAATATCCCGCGTTGTCCTTCTGGGCCCTGGGTTGGTCTAGGCGCACTTTGATTTATTGAATTTAATTCTAAAATTTTATATTTTAAGGGTAGAGATAACTACCACAGACTTAAATACTATGAAATACAAATACAAAAAAATAGAAAGGAATGGTCGAGCACGGTCCAGCAAACCAGAAGAGTACAACCATCCTTTCACTATGAAAGACAAATTGTAAATGACTGTTTACTACTTTAACAGGTATATTTTTTAAAATAATTAGTTATCTAATACTTTGTTAATGACGTAACAACCGACAAAAGGCCTGTGCTGCAGACAGAAATAAACAATTAAATCGTAATTTTTAATCGGAGATAAATTTACGTAATTAAAAATAAAAATTTCTATTTCGGATACAAAGGCCTAGAAATTTTTTTAAATTATTTTTCCCGTAATCAGCATGCTTGAATTAAGAGAAAATGATACTTTAAATTTAAATACAGGCTGATCGAATTTTTAGTGGACTACTGAATTGTTTAAAGTTACCATTTTTTTCATTTTTGCTTACTCTTACTATACTAGCTACACACGGTTATTCAAAATTGGTAAACATAAGTAGAAATGTCCATAGAATCGAATGGCGCAACGCCCGTTAAAGTATCTTTTACCATTCATAAGTTATAGTCCGTCAAAGTCAAAAAATATTGTCAATTTTGCATTAAAAATAAAAATTTCTATTTTGAAACCTAAGGCCTAGAGATTTTTTTCATTATTTTTCCCGTAATCAGCATTCTTGAATTAAGAGAAAATGATACTTTAAATTTAAATACAGGGTGATCGAATTTTTAGTGGACTACTGAATTTTTAAAGTTACCATTTTTTTCATTTTTGCTTACTCTTACTATACTAGCTACACACGGTTACTCAAAATTGGTAAACATATGTAGAAATGTCCATAGAATCGAATGGCGCAACGCCCGTTAAAGTATCTTTTACCATTCATAAGTTATAGTCCGTCAAAGTCAAAAAATATTGTCAATTTTGCATTAAAAATAAAAATTTCTATTTTGAAAACTAAGGCCTAGAGATTTTTTTCATTATTTTTCCCGTAATCAGCATGCTTGAATTAAGAGAAAATGATACTTTAAATTTAAATACAGGGTGATCGAATTTTTAGTGGACTACTGAATTTTTAAAGTTACCATTTTTTTCATTTTTGCTTACTCTTACTATACTAGCTACACACGGTTATTCAAAATTGGTAAGCATATGTAGAAATGTCCATAGAATCGAATGGCGCAACGCCCGTTACAGTATCTTTTACCATTCATAAGTTATAGTCCGTCAAAGACAAAAAATATTGTCAATTTTGCATTAAAAATAAAAATTTCTATTTTGAAAACTAAGGCCTAGAGATTTTTTTCATTATTTTTCCCGTAATCAGCATGCTTGAATTAATAGAAAATGATACTTTAAATTTAAATACAGGTGATCGAATTTTTAGTGGACTACTGTATTTTTAAAGTTACCATTTTTTTCATTTTTGCTTACTCTTACTATACTAGCTACACACGGTTATTCAAAATTGGTAAACATATGTAGAAATGTCCATAGAATCGAATGGCGCAACGCCCGTTACAGTATCTTTTACCATTCATAAGTTATAGTTCGTCAAAGACAAAAAATATTGTCAATTTTGCATTAAAAATAAAAATTTCTATTTTGAAAACTAAGGCCTAGAGATTTTTTTCATTATTTTTCCCGTAATCAGCATGCTTGAATTAATAGAAAATGATACTTTAAATTTAAATACAGGTGATCGAATTTTTAGTGGACTACTGTATTTTTAAAGTTACCATTTTTTTCATTTTTGCTTACTCTTACTATACTAGCTACACACGGTTATTCAAAATTGGTAAACATATGTAGAAATGTCCATAGAATCGAATGGCGCAATGCCCGTTACAGTGTCTTTTACCATTCATAAGTTATAGTCCGTCAAAGACAAAAAATATTGTCAATTTTGCATTAAAAATAAAAATTTCTATTTTGAAAACTAAGGCCTAGAGATTTTTTTCATTATTTTTCCCGTAATCAGCATGCTTGAATTAAGAGAAAATAATACTTTAAATTTAAATACAGGGTGATCGAATTTTTAGTGGACTACTGAATTTTTAAAGTTACCATTTTTTCCATTTTTGCTTACTCTTACTATACTAGCTACACACGGTTACTCAAAATTGGTAAACATATGTAGAAATGTCCATAGAACCGAATGGCGCAACGCCCGTTACAGTATCTTTTACCATTCATAAGTTATAGTCCGTCAAAGACAAAAAATATTGTCAATTTTGCATTAAAAATAAAAATTTCTATTTTGAAAACTAAGGCCTAGAGATTTTTTTCATTATTTTTCCCGTAATCAGCATGCTTGAATTAAGAGAAAATGATACTTTAAATTTAAATACAGGGTGATCGAATTTTTAGTGGACTACTGAATTTTTAAAGTTACCATTTTTTCCATTTTTGCTTACTCTTACTATACTAGCTACACACGGTTATTCAAAATTGGTAAACATATGTAGAAATGTCCATAGAATCGAATGGCGCAACGCCCGTTACAGTATCTTTTACCATTCATAAGTTATAGTCCGTCAAAGACAAAAAATATTGTCAATTTTGCATTAAAAATAAAAATTTCTATTTTGAAAACTAAGGCCTAGAGATTTTTTTCATTATTTTTCCCGTAATCAGCATGCTTGAGTTAAGAGAAAATGATACTTTAAATTTAAATACAGGGTGATCGAATTTTTAGTGGACTACTGAATTTTTAAAGTTACCATTTTTTTCATTTTTGCTTACTCTTACTATACTAGCTATACACGGTTATTCAAAATTGGTAAACATATGTAGAAATGTCCATAGAATCGAATGGCGCAACGCCCGTTACAGTATCTTTTACCATTCATAAGTTATAGTCCGTCAAAGACAAAAAATATTGTCAATTTTGCATTAAAAATAAAAATTTCTATTTTGAAAACTAAGGCCTAGAGATTTTTTTCATTATTTTTCCCGTAATCAGCATGCTTGAATTAATAGAAAATGATACTTTAAATTTAAATACAGGTGATCGAATTTTTAGTGGACTACTGTATTTTTAAAGTTACCATTTTTTTCATTTTTGCTTACTCTTACTATACTAGCTACACACGGTTATTCAAAATTGGTAAACATATGTAGAAATGTCCATAGAATCGAATGGCGCAACGCCCGTTACAGTATCTTTTACCATTCATAAGTTATAGTTCGTCAAAGACAAAAAATATTGTCAATTTTGCATTAAAAATAAAAATTTCTATTTTGAAAACTAAGGCCTAGAGATTTTTTTCATTATTTTTCCCGTAATCAGCATGCTTGAATTAAGAGAAAATGATACTTTAAATTTAAATACAGGGTGATCGAATTTTTAGTGGACTACTGAATTTTTAAAGTTACCATTTTTTCCATTTTTGCTTACTCTTACTATACTAGCGACACACGGTTATGCAAAATTGGTAAACATATGTAGAAATGTCCATAGAATCGAATGGCGCAACGCCCGTTACAGTATCTTTTACCATTCATAAGTTATAGTCCGTCAAAGACAAAAAATATTGTCAATTTTGCATTAAAAATAAAAATTTCTATTTTGAAAACTAAGGCCTAGAGATTTTTTTCATTATTTTTCCCGTAATCAGCATGCTTGAATTAAGAGAAAATGATACTTTAAATTTAAATACAGGGTGATCGAATTTTTAGTGGACTACTGAATTTTTAAAGTTACCATTTTTTTCATTTTTGCTTACTCTTACTATACTAGCTACACACGGTTATTCAAAATTGGTAAACATATGTAGAAATGTCCATAGAATCGAATGGCGCAACGCCCGTTACAGTATCTTTTACCATTCATAAGTTATAGTCCGTCAAAGACAAAAAATATTGTCAATTTTGCATTAAAAATAAAAATTTCTATTTTGAAAACTAAGGCCTAGAGATTTTTTTTCATTATTTTTCCCGTAATCAGCATGCTTGAATTAAGAGAAAATGATACTTTAAATTTAAATACAGGGTGATCGAATTTTTAGTAGACTACTGAATTTTTAAAGTTACCATTTTTTCCATTTTTGCTTACTCTTACTATACTAGCTACAAACGGTTATTCAAAATTGGTAAACATATGTAGAAATGTCCATAGAATCGAATGGCGCAACGCCCGTTACAGTATCTTTTACCATTCATAAGTTATAGTCCGTCAAAGACAAAAAATATTGTCAATTTTGCATTAAAAATAAAAATTTCTATTTTGAAAACTAAGGCCTAGAGATTTTTTTTCATAATTTTCCCGTAATCAGCATGCTTGAGTTAAGAGAAAATGATACTTTAAATTTAAATACAGGGTGATCGAATTTTTAGTAGACTACTGAATTTTTAAAGTTACCATTTTTTCCATTTTTGCTTACTCTTACTATACTAGCTACACACGGTTATTCAAAATTGGTAAACATATGTAGAAATGTCCATAGAATCGAATGGCGCAACGCCCGTTACAGTATCTTTTACCATTCATAAGTTATAGTCCGTCAAAGACAAAAAATATTGTCAATTTTGCATTAAAAATAAAAATTTCTATTTTGAAAACTAAGGCCTAGAGATTTTTTTCATTATTTTTCCCGTAATCAGCATGCTTGAGTTAAGAGAAAATGATACTTTAAATTTAAATACAGGGTGATCGAATTTTTAGTGGACTACTGAATTTTTAAAGTTACCATTTTTTTCATTTTTGCTTACTCTTACTATACTAGCTATACACGGTTATTCAAAATTGGTAAACATATGTAGAAATGTCCATAGAATCGAATGGCGCAACGCCCGTTACAGTATCTTTTACCATTCATAAGTTATAGTCCGTCAAAGACAAAAAATATTGTCAATTTTGCATTAAAAATAAAAATTTCTATTTTGAAAACTAAGGCCTAGAGATTTTTTTCATTATTTTTCCCGTAATCAGCATGCTTGAATTAATAGAAAATGATACTTTAAATTTAAATACAGGTGATCGAATTTTTAGTGGACTACTGTATTTTTAAAGTTACCATTTTTTTCATTTTTGCTTACTCTTACTATACTAGCTACACACGGTTATTCAAAATTGGTAAACATATGTAGAAATGTCCATAGAATCGAATGGCGCAACGCCCGTTACAGTATCTTTTACCATTCATAAGTTATAGTTCGTCAAAGACAAAAAATATTGTCAATTTTGCATTAAAAATAAAAATTTCTATTTTGAAAACTAAGGCCTAGAGATTTTTTTCATTATTTTTCCCGTAATCAGCATGCTTGAATTAAGAGAAAATGATACTTTAAATTTAAATACAGGGTGATCGAATTTTTAGTGGACTACTGAATTTTTAAAGTTACCATTTTTTTCATTTTTGCTTACTCTTACTATACTAGCTACACACGGTTATTCAAAATTGGTAAACATATGTAGAAATGTCCATAGAATCGAATGGCGCAACGCCCGTTACAGTATCTTTTACCATTCATAAGTTATAGTCCGTCAAAGACAAAAAATATTGTCAATTTTGCATTAAAAATAAAAATTTCTATTTTGAAAACTAAGGCCTAGAGATTTTTTTTCATTATTTTTCCCGTAATCAGCATGCTTGAATTAAGAGAAAATGATACTTTAAATTTAAATACAGGGTGATCGAATTTTTAGTAGACTACTGAATTTTTAAAGTTACCATTTTTTCCATTTTTGCTTACTCTTACTATACTAGCTACAAACGGTTATTCAAAATTGGTAAACATATGTAGAAATGTCCATAGAATCGAATGGCGCAACGCCAGTTACAGTATCTTTTACCATTCATAAGTTATAGTCCGTCAAAGACAAAAAATATTGTCAATTTTGCATTAAAAATAAAAATTTCTATTTTGAAAACTAAGGCCTAGAGATTTTTTTTCATTATTTTTCCCGTAATCAGCATGCTTGAGTTAAGAGAAAATGATACTTTAAATTTAAATACAGGGTGATCGAATTTTTAGTAGACTACTGAATTTTTAAAGTTACCATTTTTTCCATTTTTGCTTACTCTTACTATACTAGCTACACACGGTTATTCAAAATTGGTAAACATATGTAGAAATGTCCATAGAATCGAATGGCGCAACGCCCGTTACAGTATCTTTTACCATTCATAAGTTATAGTCCGTCAAAGACAAAAAATATTGTCAATTTTGCATTAAAAATAAAAATTTCTATTTTGAAAACTAAGGCCTAGAGATTTTTTTCATTATTTTTCCCGTAATCAGCATGCTTGAATTAAGAGAAAATGATACTTTAAATTTAAATACAGGGTGATCGAATTTTTAGTGGACTACTGAATTTTTAAAGTTACCATTTTTTTCATTTTTGCTTACTCTTACTATACTAGCTACACACGGTTATTCAAAATTGGTAAACATATGTAGAAATGTCCATAGAATCGAATGGCGCAACGCCCGTTACAGTATCTTTTACCATTCATAAGTTATAGTCCGTCAAAGACAAAAAATATTGTCAATTTTGCATTAAAAATAAAAATTTCTATTTTGAAAACTAAGGCCTAGAGATTTTTTTCATTATTTTTCCCGTAATCAGCATGCTTGAATTAAGAGAAAATGATACTTTAAATTTAAATACAGGGTGATCGAATTTTTAGTGGACTACTGAATTTTTAAAGTTACCATTTTTTTCATTTTTGCTTACTCTTACTATACTAGCTACACACGGTTATTCAAAATTGGTAAACATATGTAGAAATGTCCATAGAATCGAATGGCGCAACGCCCGTTACAGTATCTTTTACCATTCATAAGTTATAGTCCGTCAAAGACAAAAAATATTGTCAATTTTGCATTAAAAATAAAAATTTCTATTTTGAAAACTAAGGCCTAGAGATTTTTTTTCATTATTTTTCCCGTAATCAGCATGCTTGAATTAAGAGAAAATGATACTTTAAATTTAAATACAGGGTGATCGAATTTTTAGTAGACTACTGAATTTTTAAAGTTACCATTTTTTCCATTTTTGCTTACTCTTACTATACTAGCTACAAACGGTTATTCAAAATTGGTAAACATATGTAGAAATGTCCATAGAATCGAATGGCGCAACGCCCGTTACAGTATCTTTTACCATTCATAAGTTATAGTCCGTCAAAGACAAAAAATATTGTCAATTTTGCATTAAAAATAAAAATTTCTATTTTGAAAACTAAGGCCTAGAGATTTTTTTTCATAATTTTCCCGTAATCAGCATGCTTGAGTTAAGAGAAAATGATACTTTAAATTTAAATACAGGGTGATCGAATTTTTAGTAGACTACTGAATTTTTAAAGTTACCATTTTTTCCATTTTTGCTTACTCTTACTATACTAGCTACACACGGTTATTCAAAATTGGTAAACATATGTAGAAATGTCCATAGAATCGAATGGCGCAACGCCCGTTACAGTATCTTTTACCATTCATAAGTTATAGTCCGTCAAAGACAAAAAATATTGTCAATTTTGCATTAAAAATAAAAATTTCTATTTTGAAAACTAAGGCCTAGAGATTTTTTTCATTATTTTTCCCGTAATCAGCATGCTTGAATTAAGAGAAAATGATACTTTAAATTTAAATACAGGGTGATCGAATTTTTAGTGGACTACTGAATTTTTAAAGTTACCATTTTTTTCATTTTTGCTTACTCTTACTATACTAGCTACACACGGTTATTCAAAATTGGTAAACATATGTAGAAATGTCCATAGAATCGAATGGCGCAACGCCCGTTACAGTATCTTTTACCATTCATAAGTTATAGTCCGTCAAAGACAAAAAATATTGTCAATTTTGCATTAAAAATAAAAATTTCTATTTTGAAAACTAAGGCCTAGAGATTTTTTTTCATTATTTTTCCCGTAATCAGCATGCTTGAATTAAGAGAAAATGATACTTTAAATTTAAATACAGGGTGATCGAATTTTTAGTAGACTACTGAATTTTTAAAGTTACCATTTTTTCCATTTTTGCTTACTCTTACTATACTAGCTACAAACGGTTATTCAAAATTGGTAAACATATGTAGAAATGTCCATAGAATCGAATGGCGCAACGCCAGTTACAGTATCTTTTACCATTCATAAGTTATAGTCCGTCAAAGACAAAAAATATTGTCAATTTTGCATTAAAAATAAAAATTTCTATTTTGAAAACTAAGGCCTAGAGATTTTTTTTCATTATTTTTCCCGTAATCAGCATGCTTGAGTTAAGAGAAAATGATACTTTAAATTTAAATACAGGGTGATCGAATTTTTAGTAGACTACTGAATTTTTAAAGTTACCATTTTTTCCATTTTTGCTTACTCTTACTATACTAGCTACACACGGTTATTCAAAATTGGTAAACATATGTAGAAATGTCCATAGAATCGAATGGCGCAACGCCCGTTACAGTATCTTTTACCATTCATAAGTTATAGTCCGTCAAAGACAAAAAATATTGTCAATTTTGCATTAAAAATAAAAATTTCTATTTTGAAAACTAAGGCCTAGAGATTTTTTTCATTATTTTTCCCGTAATCAGCATGCTTGAATTAAGAGAAAATGATACTTTAAATTTAAATACAGGGTGATCGAATTTTTAGTGGACTACTGAATTTTTAAAGTTACCATTTTTTTCATTTTTGCTTACTCTTACTATACTAGCTACACACGGTTATTCAAAATTGGTAAACATATGTAGAAATGTCCATAGAATCGAATGGCGCAACGCCCGTTACAGTGTCTTTTACCATTCATAAGTTATAGTCCGTCAAAGACAAAAAATATTGTCAATTTTGCATTAAAAATAAAAATTTCTATTTTGAAAACTAAGGCCTAGAGATTTTTTTCATTATTTTTCCCGTAATCAGCATGCTTGAATTAATAGAAAATGATACTTTAAATTTAAATACAGGTGATCGAATTTTTAGTGGACTACTGTATTTTTAAAGTTACCATTTTTTTCATTTTTGCTTACTCTTACTATACTAGCTACACACGGTTATTCAAAATTGGTAAACATATGTAGAAATGTCCATAGAATCGAATGGCGCAACGCCCGTTACAGTATCTTTTACCATTCATAAGTTATAGTTCGTCAAAGACAAAAAATATTGTCAATTTTGCATTAAAAATAAAAATTTCTATTTTGAAAACTAAGGCCTAGAGATTTTTTTCATTATTTTTCCCGTAATCAGCATGCTTGAATTAATAGAAAATGATACTTTAAATTTAAATACAGGTGATCGAATTTTTAGTGGACTACTGTATTTTTAAAGTTACCATTTTTTTCATTTTTGCTTACTCTTACTATACTAGCTACACACGGTTATTCAAAATTGGTAAACATATGTAGAAATGTCCATAGAATCGAATGGCGCAATGCCCGTTACAGTGTCTTTTACCATTCATAAGTTATAGTCCGTCAAAGACAAAAAATATTGTCAATTTTGCATTAAAAATAAAAATTTCTATTTTGAAAACTAAGGCCTAGAGATTTTTTTCATTATTTTTCCCGTAATCAGCATGCTTGAATTAAGAGAAAATGATACTTTAAATTTAAATACAGGGTGATCGAATTTTTAGTGGACTACTGAATTTTTAAAGTTACCATTTTTTCCATTTTTGCTTACTCTTACTATACTAGCTACACACGGTTACTCAAAATTGGTAAACATATGTAGAAATGTCCATAGAATCGAATGGCGCAACGCCCGTTAAAGTATCTTTTACCATTCATAAGTTATAGTCCGTCAAAGACAAAAAATATTGTCAATTTTGCATTAAAAATAAAAATTTCTATTTTGAAAACTAAGGCCTAGAGATTTTTTTCATTATTTTTCCCGTAATCAGCATGCTTGAATTAAGAGAAAATGATACTTTAAATTTAAATACAGGGTGATCGAATTTTTAGTGGACTACTGAATTTTTAAAGTTACCATTTTTTTCATTTTTGCTTACTCTTACTATACTAGCTACACACGGTTATTCAAAATTGGTAAACATATGTAGAAATGTCCATAGAATCGAATGGCGCAACGCCCGTTACAGTATCTTTTACCATTCATAAGTTATAGTCCGTCAAAGACAAAAAATATTGTCAATTTTGCATTAAAAATAAAAATTTCTATTTTGAAAACTAAGGCCTAGAGATTTTTTTTATTATTTTTCCCGTAATCAGCATGCTTGAATTAATAGAAAATGATACTTTAAATTTAAATACAGGTGATCGAATTTTTAGTGGACTACTGTATTTTTAAAGTTACCATTTTTTTCATTTTTGCTTACTCTTACTATACTAGCTACACACGGTTATTCAAAATTGGTAAACATATGTAGAAATGTCCATAGAATCGAATGGCGCAACGCCCGTTACAGTATCTTTTACCATTCATAAGTTATAGTCCGTCAAAGACAAAAAATATTGTCAATTTTGCATTAAAAATAAAAATTTCTATTTTGAAAACTAAGGCCTAGAGATTTTTTTCATTATTTTTCCCGTAATCAGCATGCTTGAATTAATAGAAAATGATACTTTAAATTTAAATACAGGTGATCGAATTTTTAGTGGACTACTGTATTTTTAAAGTTACCATTTTTTTCATTTTTGCTTACTCTTACTATACTAGCTACACACGGTTATTCAAAATTGGTAAACATATGTAGAAATGTCCATAGAATCGAATGGCGCAACGCCCGTTACAGTATCTTTTACCATTCATAAGTTATAGTTCGTCAAAGACAAAAAATATTGTCAATTTTGCATTAAAAATAAAAATTTCTATTTTGAAAACTAAGGCCTAGAGATTTTTTTCATTATTTTTCCCGTAATCAGCATGCTTGAATTAATAGAAAATGATACTTTAAATTTAAATACAGGTGATCGAATTTTTAGTGGACTACTGTATTTTTAAAGTTACCATTTTTTTCATTTTTGCTTACTCTTACTATACTAGCTACACACGGTTATTCAAAATTGGTAAACATATGTAGAAATGTCCATAGAATCGAATGGCGCAATGCCCGTTACAGTGTCTTTTACCATTCATAAGTTATAGTCCGTCAAAGACAAAAAATATTGTCAATTTTGCATTAAAAATAAAAATTTCTATTTTGAAAACTAAGGCCTAGAGATTTTTTTCATTATTTTTCCCGTAATCAGCATGCTTGAATTAAGAGAAAATGATACTTTAAATTTAAATACAGGGTGATCGAATTTTTAGTGGACTACTGAATTTTTAAAGTTACCATTTTTTCCATTTTTGCTTACTCTTACTATACTAGCTACACACGGTTACTCAAAATTGGTAAACATATGTAGAAATGTCCATAGAATCGAATGGCGCAACGCCCGTTAAAGTATCTTTTACCATTCATAAGTTATAGTCCGTCAAAATCAAAAAATATTGTCAATTTTGCATTAAAAATAAAAATTTCTATTTTGAAAACTAAGGCCTAGAGATTTTTTTCATTATTTTTCCCGTAATCAGCATGCTTGAATTAAGAGAAAATGATACTTTAAATTTAAATACAGGGTGATCGAATTTTTAGTGGACTACTGAATTTTTAAAGTTACCATTTTTTTCATTTTTGCTTACTCTTACTATACTAGCTACACACGGTTATTCAAAATTGGTAAACATATGTAGAAATGTCCATAGAATCGAATGGCGCAACGCCCGTTACAGTATCTTTTACCATTCATAAGTTATAGTCCGTCAAAGACAAAAAATATTGTCAATTTTGCATTAAAAATAAAAATTTCTATTTTGAAAACTAAGGCCTAGAGATTTTTTTTCATTATTTTTCCCGTAATCAGCATGCTTGAGTTAAGAGAAAATGATACTTTAAATTTAAATACAGGGTGATCGAATTTTTAGTAGACTACTGAATTTTTAAAGTTACCATTTTTTCCATTTTTGCTTACTCTTACTATACTAGCTACACACGGTTATTCAAAATTGGTAAACATATGTAGAAATGTCCATAGAATCGAATGGCACAACGCCCGTTACAGTATCTTTTACCATTCATAAGTTATAGTCCGTCAAAGACAAAAAATATTGTCAATTTTGCATTAAAAATAAAAATTTCTATTTTGAAAACTAAGGCCTAGAGATTTTTTTCATTATTTTTCCCGTAATCAGCATGCTTGAATTAAGAGAAAATGATACTTTAAATTTAAATACAGGGTGATCGAATTTTTAGTGGACTACTGAATTTTTAAAGTTACCATTTTTTTCATTTTTGCTTACTCTTACTATACTAGCTACACACGGTTATTCAAAATTGGTAAACATATGTAGAAATGTCCATAGAATCGAATGGCGCAACGCCCGTTACAGTATCTTTTACCATTCATAAGTTATAGTCCGTCAAAGACAAAAAATATTGTCAATTTTGCATTAAAAATAAAAATTTCTATTTTGAAAACTAAGGCCTAGAGATTTTTTTCATTATTTTCCCCGTAATCAGCATGCTTGAATTAATAGAAAATGATACTTTAAATTTAAATACAGGGTGATCGAATTTTTAGTGGACTACTGAATTTTTAAAGTTACCATTTTTTTCATTTTTGCTTACTCTTACTATACTAGCTACACACGGTTATTCAAAATTGGTAAACATATGTAGAAATGTCCATAGAATCGAATGGCGCAACGCCCGTTAAAGTATCTTTTACCATTCATAAGTTATAGTCCGTCAAAATCAAAAAATATTGTCAATTTTGCATTAAAAATAAAAATTTCTATTTTGAAAACTAAGGCCTAGAGATTTTTTTCATTATTTTTCCCGTAATCAGCATGCTTGAATTAAGAGAAAATGATACTTTAAATTTAAATACAGGGTGATCGAATTTTTAGTGGACTACTGAATTTTTAAAGTTACCATTTTTTTCATTTTTGCTTACTCTTACTATACTAGCTACACACGGTTATTCAAAATTGGTAAACATATGTAGAAATGTCCATAGAATCGAATGGCGCAACGCCCGTTACAGTATCTTTTACCATTCATAAGTTATAGTCCGTCAAAGACAAAAAATATTGTCAATTTTGCATTAAAAATAAAAATTTCTATTTTGAAAACTAAGGCCTAGAGATTTTTTTTCATTATTTTTCCCGTAATCAGCATGCTTGAGTTAAGAGAAAATGATACTTTAAATTTAAATACAGGGTGATCGAATTTTTAGTAGACTACTGAATTTTTAAAGTTACCATTTTTTCCATTTTTGCTTACTCTTACTATACTAGCTACACACGGTTATTCAAAATTGGTAAACATATGTAGAAATGTCCATAGAATCGAATGGCACAACGCCCGTTACAGTATCTTTTACCATTCATAAGTTATAGTCCGTCAAAGACAAAAAATATTGTCAATTTTGCATTAAAAATAAAAATTTCTATTTTGAAAACTAAGGCCTAGAGATTTTTTTCATTATTTTTCCCGTAATCAGCATGCTTGAATTAAGAGAAAATGATACTTTAAATTTAAATACAGGGTGATCGAATTTTTAGTGGACTACTGAATTTTTAAAGTTACCATTTTTTTCATTTTTGCTTACTCTTACTATACTAGCTACACACGGTTATTCAAAATTGGTAAACATATGTAGAAATGTCCATAGAATCGAATGGCGCAACGCCCGTTACAGTATCTTTTACCATTCATAAGTTATAGTCCGTCAAAGACAAAAAATATTGTCAATTTTGCATTAAAAATAAAAATTTCTATTTTGAAAACTAAGGCCTAGAGATTTTTTTCATTATTTTCCCCGTAATCAGCATGCTTGAATTAATAGAAAATGATACTTTAAATTTAAATACAGGGTGATCGAATTTTTAGTGGACTACTGAATTTTTAAAGTTACCATTTTTTTCATTTTTGCTTACTCTTACTATACTAGCTACACACGGTTATTCAAAATTGGTAAACATATGTAGAAATGTCCATAGAATCGAATGGCGCAACGCCCGTTACAGTATCTTTTACCATTCATAAGTTATAGTCCGTCAAAATCAAAAAATATTGTCAATTTTGCATTAAAAATAAAAATTTCTATTTTGAAAACTAAGGCCTAGAGATTTTTTTCATTATTTTTCCCGTAATCAGCATGCTTGAATTAAGAGAAAATGATACTTTAAATTTAAATACAGGGTGATCGAATTTTTAGTGGACTACTGAATTTTTAAAGTTACCATTTTTTTCATTTTTGCTTACTCTTACTATACTAGCTACACACGGTTATTCAAAATTGGTAAACATATGTAGAAATGTCCATAGAATCGAATGGCGCAACGCCCGTTACAGTATCTTTTACCATTCATAAGTTATAGTCCGTCAAAGACAAAAAATATTGTCAATTTTGCATTAAAAATAAAAATTTCTATTTTGAAAACTAAGGCCTAGAGATTTTTTTTCATTATTTTTCCCGTAATCAGCATGCTTGAGTTAAGAGAAAATGATACTTTAAATTTAAATACAGGGTGATCGAATTTTTAGTAGACTACTGAATTTTTAAAGTTACCATTTTTTCCATTTTTGCTTACTCTTACTATACTAGCTACACACGGTTATTCAAAATTGGTAAACATATGTAGAAATGTCCATAGAATCGAATGGCACAACGCCCGTTACAGTATCTTTTACCATTCATAAGTTATAGTCCGTCAAAGACAAAAAATATTGTCAATTTTGCATTAAAAATAAAAATTTCTATTTTGAAAACTAAGGCCTAGAGATTTTTTTCATTATTTTTCCCGTAATCAGCATGCTTGAATTAAGAGAAAATGATACTTTAAATTTAAATACAGGGTGATCGAATTTTTAGTGGACTACTGAATTTTTAA